>OZ017798.1:1595172-2309172 GCA_963969395.1 Pseudoscleropodium purum | reverse complement strand
GAAATTTATTTGTGTTATTGTAGGCATACAAATATTTTCACAATCACTTTATTTAATAGCCTAAGATAATTCATAAAATTGTGATTAATCCAACTCATTTTGCAAAAGTAAGGAGGGATTACAACTTACAAATTAAGGTCACATATCTGTGAATTGTTGAAATGTCCACGTCAGCAAAGTCAAAGAATGTGCAAGTTGCAACCATATTGATATATAGTAATGGAATAATAAAACATTATATTGGGAATAACATTTTCTCAGTAAGCATAGGAAAACAAATAAGTGTCACTCCCAACATAATGCCTTTTATTTTTCTAGCTTGCTTTCTATTTATTGGTGCAACACGTAGTAAATCCAAGCCAAATATTTGTCATCAATTCTTTCTTGAATCCCATGTAATTTGCAGATACAGACTTGTGGCTACACATATTTTTTGAAGTTTTACTCCTTATTTCAAGGTTGGAAGACTAGAAATTACTGCAATTGTATTATATAAAAATTTGAAAATAGTAAAGGAAAAATTGAGAGGTAAGACAATCAATAATCCTAATTCTAAACCTGAAACCCTCAAATATAACAGTTGATTGATGAAAAAATTATCACAAAGGATGTTGCTTGTCATCTCCACAAACAAATGGCTTTTTATTTCAAAGTCATTAAATATATCTTCAAACTATGAAGGCCACAACTTTTATAGAAAACCTTAATCTTTGTAATCAACATGGCAAGGTGCTCTTAGAGGTGAAAGTGTGCTTCCTATGATAAAATTGAAATTTTAAAAAGTAGTGTAATCATATGTTAATGTATTTATAGGTTCTTGAAATTGAAACTCTATAGAATAATATGCTAAATGCTAGAAGTACTAGACTATGTAATGTGAAAGCAAATCCTTGTTAAGAGAAATATTGTACCAAGTCAAGGGAGTGGCAAGGGATGTTATTTCTCACAACAAACCTTTGCTTTCATATTATCAAACATAACCTCAATGTTGAATGGTTGAATCTTGATCAACTGTGTTCAATCAAAAGTCTAAAAGATATGAATCACAATGCTAAAGCAATTATTCAGTGAAAGATGGTTAGATGTTCTAGCCACTATTAAGATTAGGTTAATTGTTCCTAACATTGTTCTACCCTAATGGTAGAGCTTTTTATATAGAAACAATTTCTTATGTATCCTTTCATTCAACATTACCTTTGTCACTACAAAAGTATAAATTAAGTCATGTATAATAAAAGAGGTTGATTAGTTATGAGAAGCAAGTGCCCAAATTCAATTTCTACATCAAATTTTGAAAGGTCTATGTGGCCCTAAACCAATCACAAGATGACATTTGACTTTTTGACAAACTAACTTAATTCATGCTAGATTTGCCTTTTGTGGAAAAAATCGCCATATTTCAACTCAATTAGCGGGATAGTAGAAATCTTATATGTGGAATCTTATTCCAACCCTTTTAAGATTTTGGCCATACACTTAATATATTGGATAATAGAAATTTCTCTTGTAAAACTTTAGGATGTTTAGCTATGATAACATGGTAATGAATTTGAGTATTGTATATAATGAAAGGAATTAGAGATGATGGAAATTCACTACAATAGAACATTTAAAATATTCATTATATATATATATATAAACATAAAAAATAATAAGCTTAATTTGATATGTAAAATTGATCCTTTCAATTGACTTTTGAAGGTGACAAATTATTATAAATTAATAAGGATATTGGATGGTCAATCCATTTGATTTTAAACTTTGAAGGAAACTAATTCCTAAGTGACCAAAAGTCTAGATTTTTAATGATGAATAAAATATTTTTGGATAATGTTTTCATCCAAATAACTTTTCATTCATTCAAAGTAATATTTGAATTTTAAAAAGGTAGCTATCCTTTATAACTAATTTGATGGAACAAAGATGATTGTTATATTTTTACTCAAAAGTTACAAGCAAAAATATGCAAAAGTTTAGAAAAAGATTATGTCATTAATAAAAGATTAACATAGAGAATTTAACCTCAAAAGGACTATGTGTTCAAAATTTGAAAAATGGATGAATACAAATTCATCTTCAATATGCAAAAATGTATTTTTCATCCATTGATGTTTTTAAAGATTCTTTTAGTAGTTCTTTAATATTTGTAAAAGGTAGATTATAAAGATTTTGCTTTAAAATTGTTTAGTAATTTTACTAGTAGATTTGGCCTTAAAAAATACCTTTATCACTTCAAAAAATGATCCTTAAAAAATGATTTGAATAAAATAATATATAAAAATCTTCAAATATCACTATGATTATAAATTAACATTTTGGACTTAGAAGTAAAAAATTCTTATAAAAATTACAACTATATAATTTGCACTTGATTTTAGAAGGAATTTTTAAATTTTGGCTTCAAATATTATTGAAAAGTATTGGTTTGTTAGTATACTAGTTGATTTAGCCATATGGATATGATCTATGGATCATATTTTACAATTTACTATTGATTAAGATACATCATTAAATTATTCCTCTAAATTACATATTATAATACATCTTTATAATTTTGGAAATTTGGACTACCTAATAGTTTTTTAGGTGTTGAATGGTGCATTTTTTAGGAATGAAATTGGACTAGGATTAGAATAAGGTCCTATTCTCTTAGTATTGACTTAGTTGCTTTGATGTGCAATGGTATACCATTTCAAAATTAATGTTGTTACAACAAAATTTGTCACATTATCAATTTATTGATGATAAAACACTAATTATTTTGATGCATTCATACTGCATTTGAGAACATTACATGAATCATTCAACAAGAAATTAGTACTAACTTTTAGAAATGAAATAGTAACAATTATACACTACATTGTCACAGTTATTTTACAAATTTCTATGCTAATTTCCACAGAATTCAACAATGAATAATTTCAAATTCAAAACTCAAGTTAGCATTTTTCAAAGATTGTTACATTTGAAGAGCACAGTTGATTTAAAAGTGCCTAAAAAGTTTGTATTCACACGAATGTTACTACAAAAAATGGTGATTGTTCAGACTATATAATGTCGCACTATAGAGCACAATCCAGTTCGAAGCTACATCTCAAAAGAATTACTATTTGATCCACTATTGTGAATTAGTGATGCAAAAGGAAGGTAATGATCTTCACATGCATTAAAAAAATCTGAATCCTGTGGAAGGCCATTCAGGATTCATTTCTTGGCACCCCGCAATGCAAGTACAAAAAAAAAAAAAAAAAAAAAAAAAAAAAAAAAATATATATATATATATATATATATATATATATATATATATATATATATATATATTTTATTTTTTTTTATTTATTTTTAAATATTAAAAAATATTTTAAAATGAAAAATATGAAAAACCTGACATGGCACCGACATGGCACAAATAGTGCTACATCATCTACTTTCATTAAAAAATAATAAAAAATAAAAAACAATATTAATTCCTCTCTAATTGCACTCAGGGGGTTCAAAATTCATAGACCTCCTAAGGGCTGAAATTTTTTGTAATGCTTCATGAAAGGAGCACACTCCTACAAATGGTCTTATACATTCATCATATCTACTTCATACTCCGTGTAGTCCCCTTCTCTCTAAGTACAATTTGCCATTGCCAATTCCATCTAGAAAACAACACAACATCATAGCAAATGAGTCATTAAAGCTAGTGTACTCAACAAAGAGTAGTGAACATTACATTGAGGAACACTACAAAGTCTACTCATAGGCACAACATTGTAACAAGTTCACCATTTTTTAATTTTCAAATACAAATGAATACAACATTCTAACATGTGCCTTGGCAATGGTTTGTAAATTATTTTGCTAACTGTTTAGTTTTTTTAGCATTTGGATGCACTATTGCAGACGCAGTAATTTTTGAACAAAAAATGAAAAAAATCATATCAAATACAAAATATACTTAAAGAATCTAAATCTTTTTTTTTGTAGATGTTTATTGTAGTATAGAGCACAATGATGCAATTTTTTTACAATATCTTTCTAAAATTAGAAAATTATTGTTATATGGTAATAGGTTCAAAATTCAAATTGTAATGAAATATTCAAAATTTTCAAAATTTCAAATTGGTGTAGAGACTAGATTTGATAAGCTTCATATCAATGGTTGGTTTCAAATTAAAAAAGATCACTTGTATGGCTTAAATTTCAAATCCATTGAAAAGAATAGAAATTGCTTCACTTCAATCATTGTAATCCATGAATTTATCATTTTCTTATATGGGATAGTCAAAAAATATTACAAGCAAAGAATATACAACATTTTTCCCTTGAAATTGGATTCAAGCATTTTCCCTCTAAATTTGGATGAAATTTTTTTCCATCCTTGAGGCCTCCTTTCATTTCCTTGAGACCATCCAAAAGACACAAAATGTCTTTCTTAGATGTTTGAAGGATAGTTGTGGAAGGACAATGAGACCAAAAAGTTGTTGTTGGATGACTTTCAAGATTTCTATCCATACATTAAATTAGGTTGAATGGTTTTTTAATTTGTTTTGTTACAATGAGATTGATCTTTAGAATCGTGCATCTTTTAGTCACATTCTTGGTACTATTAGAAAGCACTTTGAGAGGATGGGTGTACGGACTTTGTTTTGTAGTGTTCTAACTCAAAGCAAAAATGTTGAATTTCAAGGTTTTTATGAATTAATATTAAATTTTTTTAACCTCCAAAGTGTTTTGACTATGCTCCAAATATGTCATTTTTAATATAAGTACCAAATTTTTAAAAAAAAATTTGGACACATACAATTGTAGGATATTGTATTATGCAAATATGGAAAGATGTGGGAAAATTTCAGAAATTTCTACCATATTGATTGCAAGATATTAGCGTTTATTAAACAAGAATATTTTCTATGGCCTTGTGATAAATTAGGCAGCTACACTTTATAAGGTCATATTTGTATGAAAAAATGTCCAAATTGGTGGTATTTCTTTGAATTCATTCTTGAAGCCAAGTTGGCTACATGCTTGAAAAAATTTAGATCATTTGAAATTGTACAATATGTAGAAAAAAAATTATAAGTAATCAAAATAGAAAATGATTGAAAATGCTAGATTGTTAAGACTTTAGTTATAGAATTGAAAAATGGTGGTAATGTTGTAATGTTGTAATTTTGTAATAAACAATCTCCACCCAATTAAAATTTTTTTTTTTCTAAAATATTAAAAATTCAATTAAATAAAGGACTTCAAAGTTTATCTTAGAGTAAAGATTCCATACTACCTACAAACTAAAAGTATTCCTCATAACTTATATCTCATCAATGAAAATTGAATGATTCAAAGCTTTCTACGTACTTATAAATATAAAAAATAAATTTCAAATTTTTATTTCTGAAAAAAAAGATTTGTAAAGAAATTTTTGTAAGCTCATTAGATTGCCCACATTTCATTGAAAATCACATATCATACAATAACTTTTTAACCATGTAGTCAAAAGTTATGAAAATTATTAGGCCTTAACCCCTAAATGCTCGAGGCACCATTAGCCTAAGGCACCCAAATATGGTGTTTGCAAAACTTTGAAGTTAAATAAAACCTAATCAAGTTATTCTTGAAGTCTAGTTTTAGCATCAAAAATCTAATCTTGAAAATAATTGATAGTGATTTTTCTATTCACGATTTTGTGCAAGGATATAGATTGCAATCTTGACTTCCCGTAGTGTTGACAGGTCTTGGAAATGAGCCTCAAATACACTAGATCTTGGAGAAAAAATCACATTCAAAATTCATTTAAAAAAATTATAGAGCAGATGTTAAGAAGCAATAAATTGATTGGAGTTATACATACTAGGCCCTTTAACCTTATATTTTTTTGGTCAACAACTTTTTTGATTTGACTTGTGAAAAGAGGAAGGAAAGACTTCACATCACTTTTGCAATTCTATAGTTTTGTAGTTTTGTACTTTTGTAGTTTTGACACCTTCATGGTCAAACATTATAATCTTTCACTCCATAAGTGATATTGTGGTGTTTTCTTTTCCTATGAAATCTCTAACATGTCTAGTTTGAATTTGTATGGTTACAATTCAAAAAAAATTAAAACAAGTTTTCAAAATGTTGGCATTTTGTTCAATTTAGAGCAAATTCCAAGAAGTTCAAAATAGGCCTTGGGCATTTAGGGGTTAAAGCCACTCTTGAGGCACATGTTGTGTGGAAATTTCAAAGGAAAAAAAATTGCCCAAAATGACTATATTGCCAAAAAATATTGTTTGGTCCTTTAGGAGTTAAATTTTAATTTTACTTATCAAGGCAAAATCGCATAGCATACTAGGACCTACTAATATCAGAAATGAGATCATTTTTGGCAAAGTACCTTGGTGATAGGTCTTGTCCTTTGAGAATAAAAATTTCGAAAGTGCAAAGTTACATTCCTTGGTCTTCTTGAATTCAGAAGCTCTCATTGGCCGAGGAGGGCCTTGAGGTTCCAAAGAAATGCAATGAACCTTTCAAGGAATTCTGAGCCCGAGAGCTCTCGAATTGTTCCTCGGTTGCATCTTCTCTCACGACTGCTGTTGCGGGAGGATCGCCTCGCAATCTCATCGGCCCAAATGATGCAGTATCCATCGTTTCAACCAGCTCCGCAGATTGAGGTGAGCAATTCCTACATTCTTTCGCTTGTGGGTTGTCAAATTCTTAATCTCCTTGGTAATTTTGAGAATTCATCCTTAGGAAGGTTAGGGAGCTTGGGGCAGAATGGAGGTTGGATTGTTGGATCGAAGAGCGGACGAAGTGGGTGGAAATTGAGAGTGCAAGTGCGAGTTTTATGTTACGAGCATGAGAGGAGAAACAGAGGTCATTTTCAAACAGGATTTGAAAGCCTTCACTGGATTGTAGGGTAACAGAGGTGGAAACAGGGGAATCTGGTACTAGAAGTAGAGAACTCGGACACGGTTCCTAGGTTTCTGTAAAATTGAGAGAGATGTCACAGTTCGCGATTTCAATTGTGCGACGTGTCTTTGTTTTCGAATCCGGCCTTGTGCGATTCGAAGCCCTAGAATCTTGTCTCGAAATACTGGGCTTCGTTGTAGAAACTTCAGATGATGTGGCCCAAATTGACTCTATTCTCGGAGCAGAAGTTTTGAACTCTATCAACTCTTACTGACACTGCAGAATTCCCCGACATATCGGTCTTGCCTAGTCGACTTTAGTACGAGATTTTTCAGTGCTTTTGATGAATTCGCTGTCTGGTTGGATTCGTGATTTTGCTGCAGAAAACCAATGGCGCGTGGCAGATTATTCTCCAGGAAATATGAGCCTGTAAAGCCACGATCCTTAGAAACCTCCCTAAACCCGCTCGTTCAATTAGGGTTAGCATTCCAGAAGCTTCGGAATTTGGCACCCGACACTCAACCAAGGCCCGCTCAAGACAGCGCTCTTCCAGGAAGACGGCCCCTTGTGGACATCAACGATGTACGAAAGTATATGAGAGAGAAGCTCGCAATCACAAGGGAAATATCCTCCATTCCTATTCCTAACCCTAATTCCCCTGCTGACCTGCCCAGCTCATCGGATGCTTACGAATCCTCCGAGACCACGCACATGTCCTCCAAGCATGCCTACTCTTCGGACGCATCCTTTCTTCCCCAACACGATGCTGCCACAGGGGCCGGCGTTTTTGACATCGGCACCGTGGGTCACCCCATTTTGGAGGCGAGATCTCAATCATCTTCGTCTCAACCTTCTAGTGAGGTGAGCCCACCATCTACTTCATATACTTGGATCTTAAAGCCACCAAACTCAAGGACAACAAACAGATCCCAGCTCCAAATGAAAGATGTGCAGGAGTTTGTGAGCGGGGTAGTCGCGTTTGTGAAAAGGTTAGAGAATTGGGGGTTGCCGGAAACGTCTTGGGAGAATAAAATGCCGTGGCATTCGCCTCCCCCAACAATCCTGTCCAGGGGATTGCAACGGCCCCCAGAACGCTTCGGTTCAGAGGAGGAGAAGCTGGCATTCAATCGGCTGGCCAGGAAGCGGAAGCCGTTTCTCACGGGGTGTCCTCCCACTTGGTCCTTCATGGTGGCCAATTTTGCTCTTTTAGGATTCCTTGTTTACAACCCTCTTGGCTAGAGCTGGTGATATTTCCATCCGAAGCCTGACTCTGAATGTGGTTATTGGTACAGTGTGTAAAGAGTGGGGCCAAATTGGTGCTCTAGAATCCTTCCTAAATTTGCATGAAAAGTTGGGAGCTCTCACTCTGAAATTGGGAGCAATTTCCAATCAGTATTTTGTTTTCCAGAGAGCTGCCGGAATTCTGCCTCAATTTCCGGGAGTTAATTGAAGGAGTTTTTTCATGTCCATGGAGATTTGATGTCCAAGTTTTCCTCAAACTGGGCGAACTCTCTTATCGACGTAGAAGTGTCCATTTCATTTGTGGCATGGAGAATCTGTAAACCCAGGAGATTTGAGTATTGGCGATCTTTCCCCTGATGTTGCTGAAATTTATCCATATTGCATTTCGGCTTTCTGGTGAACTGGCATGCGTGATGCCCTGCTCTTGTAGTATGTTTATGTGTTCTCGATTTGTTCTGTACATTAATCAAATCGGGTGCAGCGTTATACATCTCAGAAAGATCTATCTACTGCGTTATACATCTCAGAAGATCACTCTTACATATTATGTCAATTTTGTTAAATTGGTGTATTCCACGACTAAATTTGGTGCTTTCAGGCCGTGCCGTAAATTTCATACCTGGCCCTACTTTTAGAGCTTTCTCTAGATTTGGGTCACAATTTCTGGCGCAGGATGGTACCAATTTAGTGAGATTGACAATATATGTTAGAACGCCTCAAGGATGCAAACTGCCTCAATGTTGTGAAGTGATAGTACATTACTTATTTCCTCCTATGAACTGGATTGAGAGGATTCAGTCTTGCTAATTACGGAGTACTAACTTTGTTAAACTGGCAAATTTCAAGAGATTGGCACTAGTTTCCAAATGCCTATTAGGAGCCTCAGACGAAGGCCAATAGTAGATTTTAAAGCCTTATGGAGTACTGAAACACCACAAATATGTCAAGTGAATGGAGTTTCAGAGTTAACTATGGAGGAAATTAAACGGAGTTTATCATCACAAGTGAACCAATTCTACTTTCTAAGTGGAAAACTCCGTTTCATTACCTAAATGGTCAACTCTAAATTTCCCTTGTGCATGATCATTCTACACTCACTCAGTTCTGACAGACGCGGAACTTAACTAGTGTAGAGGGTCGAGCCAGAGCATACAAGCAGACTTCCGGCGCTACTTGGTCGACAGGCGGGTGGACAGGCACGTCCCTTAGATATTGTTTTGAGTTGATCGACTAGCTAGAACACTGTCTTGGTTTAGAAGAAGAAGAAGATCGAGTCAGCTAGCAAGGATGAACATCGACCACCTATATATATCCGGTCCTGGGATTCTGGAAACCCCCAAGCAGATGCAGACACCGGATCTAAAACTGGTGTGAGTCAAGGATTAGTATAACTTTCATTGATCCCCCGACATTGGCATAACTGTAAAGATTGGCAAGCAGATCGAAGGCTAGCTAATCTACACATAGGATATGATTAATGTCCATAGGAACCAGATACATCATATAGAACTAGCTAGTTTAGCAGAATGGCTTCATGCTTCTTGAGCATGGGCTCGATGCTGAGTGTACATTTGGTTCTGTGAATACACGTCATGGATAACGATTAATTCCTGTATTGATGACTTAGTCTTGATAAGATGTCAATGGCCACGAGTAATGCATGATCGATACAATCGGGTTGGCCTCGATTGTATCGATCATGCATTACTCGTGGTCTCGATGACTGTCAACTACAGATTCGGTGCCCGATGGCTATCTTAAAACAGTCCAGTTCAGAAATGGCGCCCCATAAGAGTTTCAAGAGTTTGAATCGTCAATTTTGTTAAAGTTGGCGAGATTCGGCTACAGAAGTGCAATTCATCTACGCAAAAGCTCTAAATACTAGCACAGGTCTGGATTTATGTTTCAATCCGTGAGGCCGGGAAGTAGTGGGAATTAACGAAATTGCCGTTCCGATTGCTTTCATCATTAAGGACCAACGTACTCTGCGCAGTTAGAACTTACTGTCAATGTCGTAAAATTGTCTCGAATGATTCGGGTCAACAATAATTGTGACATTCATTAGTACAAAGCTAAGCTCTCAAAACTAGGACGGGTATTGATTTACTTGCGTTTCAAGCAGAGCTAGCGTCCTGAAATGTGCCCAATTGAAGACATGGAATTTTACCAATATCACGAAATTAAAGTTCCTATCAGTTCGAACTTTTGACACTTGAGTTTCGAAATTTGGAACTTCGGGCGTACTTGTGTACTTCAGTTGAAACTTTCCAAGCTCTGTTAGCTCCTCAATCACCCAAATCTAGAGTGTTGATAGAATGCTTTTCTTTACTGGCAGGCGCTGATCGGAAATGAATCGAATCTAGCCATACCGGTCCTAGTTTCAAAGTTTGGTGCATATGAACGTCACTAGCAATTTTTGGTGCCTGCAGAGAATCACACCAATGTAGCAAAATTGTCGACGATTTAATCTTATAGGCAATCAACTTCTTGTCATGCTTTCTCTAAACAATCAAATAATTTCCTTCCTCGCAAACTCCCTCCTGCCCTAATAATCACTGTCATGCAGACTGTCTATATCCTAAATACTCACAATTTCCTGGAAATTTTGCCGAAAAAACAAATGTGTCCATGAGCGCACGACTGACCAGTTGTACCACTAATACTCCGCCACATGCAATTGTCATAATCTAGCTGAGAGTTCCCCTTATTAATTAATTAATCAACCATGACAATTGGCAATTGCAAAAGTCCGATCGGAAGTTGCGACGTGATTTCTTCATCGTTGGCATGCTCGATGCTTTCGCAGGATCATATTTTCAGATGCACCACTACTTTGAGCTAGATCAGGACTGCATGCAAATCAGAGCTGCTGGATGTCATTGCGTACTTGCACATGCAGCGGCAATTTCTCTAATTGCAACTCAAGTGATATCGTCAACTTTGTCAAATTGGCAATCATCTTTGTTATATATGAATTGGTATACCATACTCTAATTCGAATAAGTAGGAGCCTAGATTGAGCTCGCTCTCAATCTATTCCTTCTCAATTAATTATTGCCAAATGAATGTTGCAGAATGTTACGCATACGTACTAACGTCAAATTTTGATATAATTCTAATTAAACAGTTTGTGACATTCAACTGCACAAATGCTCTGAACTCTAGAGTGGTTTCGATTTACAGTAGTCCAGCTCGATGAAAAGTGCCAAAGTCGAAAATTTCTGCCAATTCAACGAAATTAACGTTTATGACAGTTATTACTGGAAATTCAAGCAACTTCTCATCTTTCCAAAAATTTGGATTCCTCACTTCCCATGCTTGGAATGCCTGCTTCGGAATGATCTTCACCGCATTAGCCATTCCCATTGGAATTGTTGTGATTTCATCAAAGACAGCCACTTCAATTTATCGAGAATTATGACTGGTCGGCCTTTCTGATGGGATTCAGATGCCTGGAAGTATTTTCCCTTATTTTTCACTTGAAGAGAAAACTGATGCGGAATCTAACACAAGTGGTTTCATATTTTTCGGAGCATTTTTGAATTACTTATGAATTTTCAAAGAATTTTGCCATATGCACCTATTCCTGATTTACAGGCCTTGCAAAACCCACACATGCATGGTCAGAAAAATGATATGGATTGACCAAAAAAAAACACTGACATGAAAAAAGTACTATACTAGGTTCAGAAATGTGATCATTAATTACTAAACTTCAACAAACCCTAAATTTTTTTAGCATTTGTAGGAAGGCAATTGGGCAATCAATTTTCATTAAGAAAAATTAAATGAAACAAAACCACTATCTAATTCAAAGCTTCTTGTAGGGACTATTTTGAAGAATATGATCGCAATTACAGTCCCCTCCTATAATCCTCAAAAGGCCTAAAAGCCCTTTGCAGTTGTGTAGTATATTATGAATTCAATGATATTTGATTAGAAATATGATGATCAAATATTTTTGTACAAAGTAAATTAATGATCATGATAATTATAATGTCAACAACAATGTATGACAAATCACATATTAAACCACAATTGACAAGTTATAAGGCTAAATATATATGATATATAGGGACCATGAGGACCTTTATAGGATTTAATTAGGTCATAATGTATCTTAGCTTCAATCCAAAGTATGCGCTAGTTTACTCATTAAGGAAGTGAAGCGTTTGAATGTCAAATGATTGTAAGAAAAAGGGGTGTTTTAAGTGAATTTTTAAGTATAGTCCTAAACATAAAATTACAAGTAATAACCTTTAAAAAGATATTTCGTGAAATTCTTCTAAAAATACATGTATTTCTAGTAAAATTTTGCTAAATATTTCCTTGAAGGTCATTACTTATTTACTTATAATCTTATATCTAAAACTATACTTAAAAACTCACTTAAAACACCCCTTTATCTTGTAGTGAATTCTTTAAACTAAAAAAACTTCAAGACTTTGGCTTGTGTGCAGCTTGAAAGTTAATAGACATCTATCTTAGTCTTTGTTTTTTAAATTTGCAAATGAACATCACAATCATTGTCTCGTAGAATTGTACCAAATTAGCCAAATGGGTAACATTTTTTTAGTGAATCCACTGCAATTAGGGTTGTCACATCAAGTGTGTTAGGCTCAATCAATGGATATAGATACATCCAATGGGTGGACAAATTGAATGGGATAGACTGCTTGAGATTCTTAGGACTTGAGTTTTTGTAAAGTGAAAAAAAATGATTACAATTTACCTTGACTTAGTGACATAGCATAGGGTATGTAGATATAACCTTCCATGCTAAAATTGGGGTGTGGACAATAAGAAAGTAGGCCTAAGATTAGAACAAAAGTAGTGGATGTATGCATGTATTGGTATGGATGACAACGTAATTAGTTTGGACAAAGATGTAGATGAATAGCAACGTTTATTGATTGGAGTGCGAATGTTGTGATCGAACAATGACATAGAACTTGCAAGCTAGGCGAAGCACAAATAGGTGGTTGCTTAATTAAACTCTAAAGTCCCAAGGCCTTTTTTGGGTCAAAAATTTTTTAACTTTTAACTTTTGCAAAGAACAAAAAATTTGAAGAAGATATATTTTTGCATAATTATCTATTTGTAGGATCTTGCAATTGACTAGTATGAAAAATGTGTGGAAATTTTTTTAAGAATTTTGATCACATAGATTACAAGATAAGTGCATTTAACCCTTAAAAGACCATAAAAATCATCTCTTTAGATACCGTGGAAATCATTGGCTTATAAAAATGCAAAAGCATTCATTGCATTTGAGGATTTTGGGGCCCTCGGGAGGGCCGTTCCAAGCAGGTGCATTGCAAACTTCCCCCTTGCAATTTTTGAAGAACAGTTGTTTCCGACAAAAATAATTTAAAAATAAAAACAAAAAATTTAATCTTGAAATGAAGAAAAAAACTAAAAAAAAACTTATTTTTTTCAGACATGGCAGTTACTGTGCCACATCAACAAGTTGCCATAGTTTGAGAACTCACAGCCCTCATGAGGGCCCAGAAATCCTCTAATAGGAAGTCAAACTATTGTAGAAAACCTCTCTTTTCTACAACAAAATTTCAAAGATGAATAGTTGCACTTCTATCTTACACAAAAAGATTCTTTATCATTCATCAAATGCAAAATGGCCATAGTGTCTCTTATGGATTAAAGTGAAAATCACATGATTTTTGGTAGCACCATAGCAAACAAGTTGAAGAGACTTTGTATCTTCTTGACTTTTAAATTTTTGGAATAATAAGTTATTTTGAATTCAAAATTTTTATCATGAAGAATTGAGTTCAAAGGTTTAGAAAAAAAATGAAAAAAATGAATTTGATTTTTATTATTTAAATAATTGTTATAGAGAAGTAAATATAGGATACAAGTTGAAACTAATTCATTAGTAGCTTTAACTTAACTTAAGATGGAATTAGAACATACCAATTGCAATGGTGAGATTGTTCTAACAATCAAAGTTACTCTATAGAAATGAAAAAATTGGATTTTAAAAATGAATCAGGACCATATGTTTTTTTTTCAAGATGTAAGGATTGCCTACAAAACAAGATGCTCTATAACTTTCACATTACAAGTCCAAATAGAACGAACTAGAGCTTTATATGTAGATAGAGATACAATCTATGAGAAACAAAATTTTAAAATTTAATTATCAAGCTTTGTGTATTTTTTTTGGTTGCCTACCAAGTTGAAATTTGGCCTTATTGTGATATAACTTTTTCTCTTGGTCATCAATTGAAACAAAAATTATATCCCCCAAAAGCTAACAAGTTATTTTATCTTATAAAAAAATTTCAAAATTTTTCACCTAAAATTGCGGTTATGGGAACCTAACCAAAATCCATTTTGTCCCCCAACATAAGAATAATAGGACTTTAGGAATTAAGCAATATGAGTGGGAATGGCATTGATCATTGGAACAATAATGGATGGAGGCTAGAATGCAACAAGTATAGGCAACAACACTAAGGAAAGACCCTTAACATTGACATGCATTTATTTAAGGAACATGTTTAGTAGTATAGTAGGTGATCAAATAGAACTACTACGCAGATGTAAATTTTGAAGTCCAAATTACATTACATTATCAAAAAGGAAAGTAGCATTAGGGATTTAGATTCTATTTATTTAAAAGAAATTAGAACAATTTGTTTAATCATAACTTTTTTGTAAGATATTCTTTACAAATACAAAGCATGCAATAGCAACTATAGTTAATCAATGTATTTAACATGCACAACAAAATGGCAACTAGTACTTATACTTCTCTCTCTCTCCCTCTCCCTCTCTCCATTGCATAGCTAAATAGCAATACCATCAATGTATATATACTTCAATAATACACTAAGTTCTATATTGTGGTTATCTAAATTAAAGAATTCTATTCTTGTTCTAGATCACTCTCTTATCCAGTATTGTCTTCATACCCTCGTGCTAGTGCCCATGTGCCCTTGAGTTATTCTAATGACTTGGTCTATGTAGTTCTAAGGTAGAAGGACTAGCAGGACACGCATCTCAAATGTGCACATTATCATCCACCAATGTCCCTCCACCTCTGAGTTCTTATTTTGATGTTCAATGATTACTCTTCCATCTCCATGGTGCCTCACAATCTTCTTGTACTACTTTATCATAGGTTATCCTTTTTATGTAAATCTATCAATAGGTACCTTTGGCCTTGAAAAACAATAAACATTGGCATTGACAATGTTTTTTGTGAAGTATAAGTTTTTAGAAATAGGGATATTTTCTCATCAAGTAGCCATATACCAATCCCTCAACTTGAATGTCTATCTTGTGAATATTTGAATATTTTTTCTATGATATACATATTAATATCTGAATTTAATATAAATTTTAATAAATTTATATACTTCAACATTTAATAATAAAAACTAACATTTACTTGTGCCATTCAATATTGTAAGGAGAAATTTCATCTATTCATTAGTAAACCTTCTTTGAATGAAATATTGTTGATGGAATAAACAAAAATTGAATAGACTTATTTAATATATCTTCCTAAAGATTCTATTTTACTTTTGCACTTTCACCTTATTGAATGGATGAATTTCATAGATTAGTGGAGTAAATTATACCTTTTTAGACTAATTGTACTCAAATGAATTCAAAACTTTGAAGTACTTAAGAATATACAATTGTTCATTGATACTCTATACTCCCTTTAGCTCAAAAAAAAAACCAAGTATACATGACAAAATATTATGAGGTGACCAAACCTTCAAATCTACACTAAAAATAATCCCCTTGCTTTTAGCCTAATATTTTTAGACCTTCAATAATGATTTGAAAACCACATGCCTTCTTAACCTTACAAGACCATTGCAAATACTAAATGTCCAATGAATGATGAAGAATTCCTATACAAGACAGAAATACAACTATTCATCCTCCATGTTTTGTTGTGAAAAGGGAACTTCTTCTATAGTAGTTTGACTTCCAATGAATACTTTTCCATTTTTTTAAATGATTGATTCCCATGGTATTAGAAAATGATGATTTCAATGGAGACCAACCCATCTTTACAAGGTTAATCAATATTATGAAGCAAAAAAGAGGTACAAAGATGAAAACACATCCCTAATTTCCATCTCTTCTCATAAATATGAATATATATGAAAATTCAATGAAGTATTTCATGCCTTCGCTTCCTAACTACTCTCATACAAACTCAAAACTTCAAGCAAATAAGGCATTGGATGCATGCATCGATAGATGTAAAAGTTAACAGAGCAATAAAACCATTCCAACCTACTGGTCGCATACTTATACTATGAGCACTTCCAAAGAAATCTCAACAAATTCAAGGATAATATAATTCATACATCCCATAAAGTTTCCCGTAAAAATATAACAAGTGAGTACTCACGACCATCTCCACTGTAAATAAAATGAACTTCCGCGTCTCTCATGTCTCTCCTTGTGCGATTCACAAAACACTCAATTACTAAACCTTAACGTTGCAAAATGAAAAAATGCAGAACTTTACTAAACAAGCTACAAATGAGACATAATGATGGACCCCAACAAGCTACAAATGACTCATTTGAATCACCTTTCAACATTTAAGAAACCGTTGCATAGACCCTTTCCCTTTCCGGTAGCATCGCTGAAAATAGGATCCCAAAACATGCCCTTCCTTCTCGCACTTGACTCACATCATAGACATGACCTCAGAAGAAGATAGTACAGAGGCAAAACCAAAGTGCAGGCAGACCGGGTAAAAAAGAGCCTGAAGTCAACAAAGAGAACTCTATGATTCCACCATAGTAACACTCCATGATTCCATCACCACACAACCTACAGCATACGCTAGAACTCCACCTCTTCAAAAATCCATCACCAAACATTCTACAGGACGAATTTGCAATCAACAGGACTCAAAACGAAACTCTAAGAAACGAGGAGCTAAAAACGGTCACAACATTGACAACGAATCGATTGCATACTGCAATATACAACACGACCACATCAAAATTAAAGGAAGAAGTTGAAAATCCAACATTACAACGTGGGACTCAGGTAACTGTTGCCACAGGAATTCAATGCTGTGCCTAAAGTACAGTAATGCTTAGTCTCAAGCGTCGACGCGGGAAGCGCGACCAAAAATCAGACCCCTCGCTTGCACGCAGTCGTGGCAGTAACTCGAAGTCGCTCAGAAATAGCCCGTCCTACACCTTGAAAAAAAATTCAACCACAGAAAAGAAAGTAGAAACTCCAACAGGTGGCGCTCAAACATCACTACAAACTAAAAAAAGCGAACCTCGAATCATAATTAAAAGCCTGGAGGCAGACTAAGAACCTTCACAATAATAAATATTGCAGCCATCGCCACCATAGAAAGCTTGGCCAGAATATCTCCTCTCTACGAAAGCCACTACACCGGCACCACTAGATCCGGCCACTCCAAGTTCGCCGAAGTGACACGGTTTCTTCATCACTCGAGCTTCGAACATCGAGAATGCAGACCCCTTCAAGCACACCATCCACCCAAACCCCAAACGGGGCCACTAACAACTACGATGTAAAGAATGGGAAATAAAAGGAATCATCATCTCAATTTGTACGCGAAAAAGGTGGAGGGTCATGAGCACCATTCAGACTCACAATGACAGTTCCGCCTAAAGTCCGCTTCTCATGCTCATCCAAATGTCGCTGCATCTCTGCCAAGAAGACCAAACATTCCACAAAGGAGCAGGAACCTCCAAAGCAGACTGACCAGCAAAATACACAATAGCTCGCTCTCCAAACGCTAATCCGAATCCGGGTGAGGCTCATCGCCGCCAGTACCACGATTACCAGAGCCAGGATTCCCGCCATTGCCACCGGAGGGACCTGGACCGGGGGCAGGCGCAGGAGGCGGGGTAGAAGAACGGAACCAAGGCAAATGCATCGAAAAACGACGACCGAAGCCACCTCCGCTCGGAGCAGGTGCAGATGCTGCTGCTGCAGGAGCACTGCTCGACTGGGAAACACTCGGCGGCGCGCTCGATCCTCCAAAACCCGCCGGAGAGCCCCAGAACGTGAAGCCCCCGGACGTGCCACCACCTTCGGCGTTGCTCCCTGTGGAGTTCGTCGTCGCACGGAGCGGCCGGGTCGCGCTCGAACCCGAAGCAGCATTGCCCGCCTGATCAGAAGAACGGCTCCGATCGTAATCCTGGTCGTCAGTAGGCATCTCGTAACGACACACGGGACAGGAATTGTGCACCGCAAGCCAAGGCATGATGCATTCCTCGTGGTACATGTGCTTGCAAGGCATCTGACGAACCGACATGCCCACGATGAACTCGTCCTTGCACACCGCGCACTGTGCAGAGTCCGCACCAATATGCTCTTCCGAAATCTGCACCGTAGGCATAGCCTCCACCGCGCTCTTCGAAGCAGGAGGAGCACCATACCGGTTCGGGTCGTTCTCCGCCAGCTGCTGGATCAGCTGATCCAAACCGGGACCCAGAAAGTAGTCACCGAAATTACCAGGAAGACGACGAGGGATACCCGTCCCGTTGTCGAAAAATACCTCCACGTTGCCACCGCCGCCCAGAAAGTTCTGCATCTGACCTTGCAGCATCAGCATCGGATTGAAGCCCTGACCCGCGACACCCCCACCGGAAACCCCGCCACTGCGTCCACGCGGACCATCCCCGCTCGTGTCCACCTCGCCGGGCTCATGACCGCCAGGCGGAGGCTGGATTTGCTGAAGCACGGCCGACATCGCCTCAAGCACCTGCAGAACGGCGGGATGACCCCCGCTACGACGCGAGTACCCGCGCATTCCTCGACCGTCCGGCTGGAAGCGACGGAAGCCGGCAGGCACACCACCCGGGGCGTCGAAACGATCCCCGCCATCCATCTCCCCACCTCCGAATCCGAAACCATCGTGCGCCCCCGCTCCCAGAAAATCGCTCGCGCCGGAGCTCTCGATCTCCTCCAGGAAACTCCCACCGCATGTCGGGCAAATCAACTCATCCGTACTCGCTGGCCTCACCGTCCGACTGCACTGATGACACCAATAAGACCCTCCCAAAGACGTCATCTGATCGCGTCCCCACTTCCAAATCCAACAATTTCACGTCCTCGTCAAAAACCAGGCCACACCACACCTGGAACCACTCCGTAACCCTAACCACTGGATCCCCGTCAATACTCGGAACGCACGGAATTTCAAACCCTAAATTGCCTCAATTCTGCACGACCAAAATCACCCGCGCCCGATGCCCCACACACCGTAACCTACTCAATCCCGTGCTGCGATTCCTTCCACCAAGCAAAACCTCAAAGAACAAAACAGTCCACGGGTGACCCTGTGACTCCTCAATCACAAGGCGATTTTCCTGCGCCAATATTCGCAGGATTCCGCTGCCGGCTCCTGCCGTGGTGCGCACCGCCGAAAAGCATGCGGCACTGCTCGCCACATAATTGATTACATTCCAACTTCCCGCATCCGCTCCAAACTCCACAGCCCTAATTCAGCAATTCGAGAGAACACCGTCTTCAATTAACCTTGCCTGCTCGCGCTTCCCCAAACCTTACCGACTTTCTCTCCTGAGAGTCCTATACAACGGAAAATTTCGAAATCTGAGCTCAAGAAGTGGCACGAGCGCCGTGTAGCAGTACCAGAGACGGAACGGCAAGTTTGGAATGGTGCAACTGAAATGGCGAAGGTGATCGCGGATCGATGAAGAGTGATGAGCCGTGAGAGAACCATGAAAGAGGGAGGAAAAAGCTTTGAGAAGGGGGAAGCGAAGGTCTCCAAATGGAGAGACGGCCATTTCCTCGATGATTTAGGAACGAATGTTCGTCCGGAGGTCATCCTCATCGATGACTCTCGTTCAGATTTCATCTGTCCAGACGACCGTGGGGAGGAGTTTACCCGCCCCAAGTTCATATCTGGGGTCTAGCAAGCAAGGCGGCTGCCTGGAGTGTTGGGGAAGGCAATACAAAATTTCCTTGACCCTTCTCCAAAACAATGTGAATTATTGGGCAATTTATGGTCAAGTCCCAACTAAGGAGAGGATTTTTTAAGGTTTGTTGTGCCTTTATTTTTACCTTTTTCATTCTAAGTAGAGTTAAGATTTATCAAATTTTTTTTATTATAGTTAACAATTAACAATGTGATTCAAATGTATCACATATAGGTAAAAATAGCATAAGTAGGTATCTTTTTTCACTTGAATATCACATAAACAATATGTAAAAGTCCAAAAAACTAATACTCTGTTAGAATGGCAATGGTGGGCCGTGTAAAAAAATAGTGGTTGATGGAAGGAGAAGGTAGCAAATCTAGCCCAAACATCACATTAATGTCCCTAAAGTACTCCATATATTGGTTGGTGACATTTTGTTTTTTCCACCTTGCACATTTTTTGACATCCTTTTTTCACTAGTCTATTGGAATTCAAGTCATTGGTTCTAGTACATTCATTTTTGTAGCTAGGTTATTCTATTGCAAGGATACTTATAAAAAATTTCCTCTTTTTTTTGAGTTGTATGCTTTGTATTTGTTGATATGTATAAGCCATTTCAAGTTCTTGATTTTGAAGGTGAAATTCAAAATTTCTCAAGTATTATCTTCAATTATGACAATAAATTTGAGTTTTTTTTCCTATGCTGAAATAAGGGCAAAGTTTGTTAAATTCTTCTTAGGTAACTCATAGTTTTTTAAACAAAAAATAATAATATCATTTATACAATCCACAATAAATAATAATAATTCCTTCAAATTACCATAACTTTGATTTAGGTAGAGCATTTTTTTTTTCAGTGCTATATTATACAATTTTCAAGCAAAGTTGATCCTATTTCTAGCTTGAATCTAAAATTTGATCCTTCATATCCAAATAGACAATAATTATAGAAAATTTGTTGGATCCCTCAAAATTGCTATGAAATTATAGGGAAAACACACAAGAAACCTATATTGACTAACAAAATTGCAAATTGTTTTATGATTGTTTTAACTTTTGAACAATGACTTAGAAAGCTTTGAATCATTCCATTTTGATCAATGAGTCAAAAGTTATGAGGAGTTTTAGTTTGAGGGAGTTTGTAGGTGTTATTGAATCTCTACTCTAAGAAACTTCAAAGTCCTTTATTTAACTCAATTTTCAATATTTTTGGAAAAAAATTAAAAAAAGTTAAATGTAGATTGTTTATTACAACATTATAACCATTGAGATTGGCATTTTTCAATTCTGTAAATAAATTGTTAATAATGTAATATTTTGAATCACTCTCTCTTTCTTTCTACTTACTATTTTTTAAATATATATTGTACAATTCCAAATAATCTGAAATTTTTCAAGCATTTAACCAACTTAACTTGAAAAATTGATTTCAAGAGTAACCACCATTTTGGACATTTTTTCATACAAGTGTGACTTTATGAAGTATAGTTGCACAAATTTTTGCAAAGCCAGAAAAAGGATTTTGTCACCTCAAATGCTCATATCTTGCAATCTACAAGGTGGAAATTTCTGAAAGTTTTTGCACATCTTATCAAACTAGCATATTACAAGATTCTATGGTTACATATGTTCAATTTTTTTTAAAATTTTAAAATTTGGTACTTATACTAAAAATGGCAGTTTGGAGCGGTTTTGGTGAAAATATAGTCAAATTCATTTTGGAATTAACTCTTAAATCCCAAGGTCTTTTTTCACATATTTAATTTTAAGTTCTTGCACTATATATATAGGTATTATAATGTGTAGAAGAAATTTAGAAACTTTGACAAGATGGACTGTAAGATATTTGTATTCAAAGTGAAGAAACCAAATTTTTTACACCTTGCATGCCTAGATTTTAAGCTACTTCAAATCTTCTTAGTTGAAATTTTTGCACTACACAAGTTGAATACTAAAAAAGATTATATTGGAGAATTAATTTGAAAGTTTAAGAAAAAAATTTCATTCTTTAAAAAACAACCAATGAGTAGAAATAGGCTTGAGATTGAATAAATAAATAAATCATTAATAGCTCTAAGGTGAAATTGAAATACAATAATTTCAATAATGTGATTATTCAAACAAGAAAATTTAATTCTATAACAAAAAAATTGAAAAAATTGAAAATTACATTAAAAAATGAATCTTGTAAGATTGTTCATAGCACTAGAAAGTCAAATGAAATTAATCAAAATTTTCCATGTAGGCAAAAATATGATCAATAAGGAAAAAATCATTTTATTTCAAGTTTTTGTGGATTTTTTTTACTTGGTAATGTGTAACTTGTATTTAGAATGGCATAACTTTTGTTCTTGCGTACCAATTGAAACAAAAAACAGATTTCCCCAAAGCTAATGAATTTTTCTATCTTAAAAAATAAATTTAATCAAAGGAAAAATTGAGACCATAGATACCCATCCAAAATCCATTTTTTTTTCTTCAACGGGACAATAGGCCTTTAGGGGTTGAAAATATTCCAAGGTTCCTACCTTTTGATTTGTGAATTAATTGAATTCCAAAAATTTCCATTGTTTCTTAGAAATTAAAAAAACTTTTCAACTCTTGAAGTCAATTGAAAAGACACTTTGGACTTTAATTTTAGTTGTGTGGGTATGAAATTTCATTATTTTTGTCCTAGCTTCATTCAACTATTTTCAAAATGGCTTCAAGATTCTATTTATTTTAATCTTGGCTTCATCATAAATTTAAATTTGTTGGAATTGGCTAATTTATGAATAACTTATTAGTATTCTTTTACTTGCCACCCTATCAATACATTCAAATGAAGGTATGAGAGTTTTCTACCGTAATGGCCAAAACATCACCCAAACCTTATTTTAATGGGGAGTGTATGGATCCTAAGTACCTCTAAGCAATGGACTCCACAATATTTTTAATAATTTTTTCATTAAATGGATTTAAGAGAATTTGAGGCAACACCCCTAAATTAACCCAAATATGTGTTCTAAAATTACAAAATCATTCTATTCCATGTTCTAAGAAGTTAGTCCCTCCTAAGACCAAAATCATAAAAAAACACCTAATTTGGATCCAAAATAAGTTCAATTAGACCCTAAAAACTAGTCACAATACAATTTACTCACATCAAACACCAAAATCCAACCATGCATTGACTCATGCACCTCACCAAGTTCCTAAATCTAATATTAAAACATTCTTTAAAATTTTTAAAAATAATTAACATTTTTTTCACATTTGATCATTGACACCGACACCCTAATTTTACTTCAATTTGGGCAATACTTCCAAGCTTGCTCTAAAACCTAAAAAACAAACTCACTCATCATGCACTTTCCATTACACTAAAAAACCTAAACTCAACATGCATTGCACCTACAACATTTTTCATAACAATATGCAATGAAAATTGCAATTATTTAATTATAAATGAAAGAAAAACTTTACAAAACCTCAATTTGGACTCCTCCTAGGAACAATAGACTTCTTTCCACAAAAACAATTTCCACCACCTCATCCTTGCTTCAAATTAGGCAAGCTATAGCTTTCTAAAAAGCCAACTTTCCAAGCTACATTATCTCCAAATTTTAGCTAATTATAATTTGCCCATCTTCTACAATTACCTGCTAAAGTTGGTAGTCCCTTCTAGTCTCAAAAAACCCTAATTTTCTTCCATCATCCCAATTCAATTTTCAATTTGACCTAGAAATCTTCCAATTTTCATCCATTTTCCTCCAAAATGGTAAAAACCTACTCAAGAAATTGTCCTACATGGTTCCCTATCCTACTCCTTAACAATTCATATTTAAAAACTCATAAAATACCGAATTGCTCCTCGAGCATACATGCATACAAAATTGGAAAAAAATTTGGAAAGAGAGGACTCCAAACCCTAATTTCGCCTACATGACTAATGTTTCCTAACTACCTACTTTCATCTTCCCTTAATTTATTGTTAATTAGCTAAATTAGTATAAAACATGCCAAATTAATGGAAATTGCATTAAATTATGGTAAATATGCTTGTTTAGAGTAAACTGTGCTAATTTAGTATTAAATCCCCTAAATTAGTGTAAACCCCTCTAAATTACTGAAAACTCCTATTTTAAAGCTTCTAGCACTATTTTAGTGTTTTCTTCATTACACTAGTGTTTAAGTCATAATTTGAGTTTAGCTAACTTCTTTTATGTTTTTTTAATTATTTATGACTTTTGTAGTTTTCAATTTATTTCTAGTTTCATTTCCTACTCCAAGTCTTTTTTTTTCTCTTTAAATTTTTTTTTCTTTTTTATATTTTTTTGGTTTACAATTTTATTTTATTTTCATTTTTACTTGTAGTATTTTATTTTCATTTTTGTTTTACATTTTTGGTTTTCATGTTGTCATTATTCTTTTGTTAACCTAATTTGGTTACCCTACCAAATCTTATTTAATATCTTTTTAATTTTGGATCTCTATTTTTTTCTAAAATTTTTCTTTAATTTTCTCCTAGTGGCATTTTCTAGATTTTTGCTCTAACTTCTCTATGTTTCTATTCCTACGTACTAAAAAACTCCCTAATTGATGGTTGTAGCTTGATGTGAAGTATTAACACCTCTAGACTTGCAAATTTATGCCTATTGTTTATATTTTCATGTTATAAATGATGAGCTAATATAGTGGTTCACTAAAAGGGTGGGGACCTTGTTTCTTGGTTGGAATATCTTGGCAATGAGAATTTTCACACTAATATTAGAGCCTAGAAAGCATAGAATTTTTCTTGGGAATAAAAAAATGTTTTGAAATATTGACTAACAATTTGGAAAAATAAATTTTCACTTGATGGTATGTAGAGTTTTGATTATCTAATTTTAAAATGACATGGTAAAAAAATTTGCACCATCATATTTTAGTATTCTACAATATAATACAAACCTATAGAGAGATTTTTCAATATTTTTTGAAGAAATATTTCATTGGATATGAAATGTCTTACTTTTTATTTTAGAACTCATGATAATATTAAATTTTCATCACAAACTTTGAGATTTTTACAACTAATGGAAGACATATAACTACATTTCTAAAAAACAAATATCAAAAATCACATCCATAGATAGTTGCAAAATGAAGTTTGAAAAATTAGTTACAGACTTGTCTTATCAAGGTTATAAGTCTATAGACCAGGGATTTTATTTTTGGCAAAATTTTGCCAAACTGTCAAAAATCTGACCTCTCTGGCTTCATCCCTCCAAAAATTGGCCTCTTGAGTGAGGCTAATGGGGGGAACACGGGTCAAAAAAAAAAGCCTTGCTATAGACTTTTGTTGATATGGAAGTCTTGGCAACTATGAACTTGTTATGTTGGACTTTAAAGATGTATGCTAACTAGTAGTTTGCATTGGACCCTACATTTGTCAAAAAAAAATCCCAAAGATCCAAATCCCATGTTTGCAACTACATTCCTACATGTTTTTGTCAATCCCATTATTTGCCTCAAAAAACTTTCAATTTTTTTCCAATACCAAAATTTTTCAGCCTTTGGTTTGAGAATTAATTAAACCATACAAGTTTCCATTGATTTCCTAAATTGAAAAGACACTTTGTGGGGTAAAATTTTAGTCTTGAAAATTCTAAATTCAATCATTTTTGTTGTAGCATCAATAATTTGTTATTTCTACCATAGCTTCATTCTACCCTTTTAACCCTAGCTTCTTTCCACCATTTTTGTTGTGGCTTCATTTCATCATTCTGATTGTGGCTTCAATTTTAGTGTTGCTTCAAACAAATTCCATAGAGGCAAAGTGAATCCTATTTTTGTCATCATTAAAAGAAACTCCAAAAGTCACTTCAAAATTTGGTAGAATTGGTTCCAATTTAAAGGTCATCATTGGAAAAATTTCACGATTTAAAATTTTCAATATTAAAGTTTACAAATCCACAAATTCATAAATTCTAAGACTATAATTTCAAATAATTGGATGAATATTGATAGTTGTATGAAGAAAATTGAAGCCTTACTGTTGAATATTACAATGACAATAACAATGACAATGACAATAACAATGACAATGACAATGAGCTCAAAAGAGGCAAACATTACCTTGTGATTAATACATGCTTGGCCCCCCCAATCACAAATCTACTACTTGTGAGATCTAGCATGGAAAAATTGAAATCCCCCCCCCCTCAAATCTTGATTGAATTTCTTCTTTGAAAACATGAGCCGTTGATCTCAAAATATAAAAATTTAGACCCCTCCCTATTGTCGTCGATCTTGATACAGATACAAATATGGAGTACAAACTATGGAATACAAATTATGGAATATTGGTATGAAATACAAATTACAAATTACAAATTTATATAGATACAAAATGTAATTGGCAATTTCCTTATATCCTATATTGAATGCAATTCCAATTACTTCCTAAAAAATACAAATGTGGGGTGGGTAGAAGGGTGGGGTAATTAACAAGCACAATTGATGAATTGCGCGCATTGATTTAACCAACAATTTATTTTGATCTCATTGTGACAACCTATTACAATGAGCTAAAAAGAAGTAGTAACTGCCCTACTATCACTAGGGCTTCTATCCATGCAAAACATGTAGAAATCGATTACTCTTATAATTTGTACAAATAAGCATGGCTCCACCTATTGTTATATTGTCTACAATTTTGTTGAGGCTTATTGGCAATGGAATGAAGATTTTTAATGTTTTTAGTTTATATTTTTTAGACATTATACAAATAAACTACTAATTTTCAAAGGGGTGATTATAGGTGTATGTAAAATTGGCATTTTGGACTTGCATATTTAGAGAAATTAGATTTAAGGAGAAAATCTAGAAGGAGCTATTTTGATATAATTATTAAAATTATATTTATCTTTCTTTGAGCTTTCTCTTTACATGGGAAAATTTGAGAGATGAACATGTCCACTATAGAAAGTCATATTGAGAGAATAGAATAAACACTACTCATGCTAGAATGATTGATGATAAATTAGGGTGATCAAGTTTGACTAAAAGATTTGATTGTGTATTAGTGATGTCTTTTTTTAATCATATACAAATTGCAACTTAATGTAGATGAAGTTCAATAATGGTATTTAAATATTGTATTGTAATAATAAAATGTCAACATTTAATTGGTGAAGTATATATTTGTGGCTTGGCTAATTTTTATGACATTTTATTATCTAGACTTTGGGAGGCATGCTTATGAATATCCACTCAAAATTAGCTTATTTTAAAATGTTTATTATGATTTATTAGTATCTAGTTCATTCCATATTTATGTGTATTTCATAGAATTGTAAGAAAAAAATTATGGGTATGTGAATTCAAATTACATTTTGAAATGGCATAAATCTCTAAAACTATACTTATGGAATTCTAGAGCAAATCTAAATGTAATTTGTGAATTCTTTACATATAGAATTATTTTATATGCCATGAAAAATCATCCTATATTTGACACCTTTTAATTCTTGATTCTATATTGAATTTGAAATTTTATGCTTCTTTCATTCTTTTATTGGAATAATGATCTAACATTAATACAATATAGTAGTATTGTCTAATTCTAAAAAGATTGTTGAACACCTTAGAAATCAATATAGACTTGGAAGAAGGTATCATTTGTTATGCGAGCAAAAAACAATCATTAGGCAACCTCATCTTGAGAGAACATTGATTTTAATCCTACCCATACTTGAATTCCCTTCAAGCTAGAAGGCACAAGGTAGAAGTACCTAATTCCATTCTTATTCCATCTATGTTAAGTTGGAGTTTTTTGAATCATTATTAATATGACCTTAAAGAATCCTTATTTATTAACTCTATTTTTGCAAATAGTATATAATGGTTTTAAAGTAATAAAGCCTTTATAGAATGATTTCAAATGGGTCATTTTTAACCCTTAAAGGACTAAGAATCCCCTCAAGGGATTCTCAGTAGTTTGGAAAGGTTTCTATGACCTCAATTTTTAGTGAATTCTTTTGAAACTTTCTCATAAGATAGAAAAGCTTATTAGCTTTGTGGGAATATAAGTTTTATTTCAATTAATGTTTGGGAGCAAAAGTTATGTAATCTTACACCAAGCAGAAAAAAAATCCACAAAAACCTGAAATTAAAATTTTAAACTTTTTTTTCTTATAGATCATATTATTATCTACATGTGAATCTCTTACTCATTTCATTTGGATTAGTATTGTGAAAATTATGAACAATCTTGTTTTTTAGGCAATTTTAGTATCTATTTGAAAAAACAACCTATAGAATTCATTTTGACAATTTTTCAAATCTTTTTTTTTGAAAAGGTTAAGTTTTTTTGTGTTTCAAAACAATCTCACCATTAAAATTATTGTGTTTCAATCCCATCTTAGAACTATTAACGATTTACTTTTTCTTTCAATCTTGGACCTACTTCTACTTAATAAATTTTTTAAAGAATGATAATTAAGTGTATATTTTTTGAAATTTTTTCCTAAAATTTTCACACAATTATTCAACACAAAAAAAAATTTGATTCAAATTTTGTAGTGCAAATTAATTATATAAATGTTGGTCAAAGTCATTTGAAATTGCAAGCTATCATTCCAAAAAGCTTTGTTTTTCAACTTTGAATGCTAACGTCTTCAAATCCATATAGTCAAACTTTATGAAATTTTTACCACATTATCTCAAAAAAATAAAATACAAGATCCTATGGTTAGATTCCTAAAAATCTATTTTTTGTTTTTGTTTTTATGGATGAATGTAGCAAAAATGGTAGTTTTGAGTGTTTTTTGATAGGAAAACGGCCTTGGTCCTTAAGAGGTCAATCCTAGCCGTAGACTTGGTTTTGAGAGAACCTTTGATAAAAGTAGCTTTAGATTTTTTTGAAATGTTTCAAACTATTGGACCTACTTCCGTGGTAAATACTATACCTGGGTATGCAACTCCCATATTATATTGCCCTTGTTATAATAACTTATAATGCATTTAAATCCAATTTCAAGGAATATAATTTGTTTTAGTATAGAAATTTTTTGTATCACTTTCAATAAGGAATCCAAAAATGTAATTATATACATTAAATGAATATTTTTGAAGATAATGATAGCAATTAAAATCTAATTGTACTAAATTTTTTAATAAATGTATCATAGGCTGAGCTACCCATCTTTGGAGGCTTTTTAATAAAAATTTAATTTTAATTGGAGGCAACTTTTTGTATAAATTTTTTAATATTATGCATAGTTGTCTCAATTCTTCATATAAATTGTAAGTTTTTTTTAACATCTATGGTACCCAACACTTTTTACATTTAAATTATTTTTAATTTGGTCTTCACTTAAATTTTTTTGACTTTTTAATTTGATATAATTTTTACAAAAATTGCCTCTAAGCCTTTTTAATGCCAATGACTCTTGTGTATAATAAAAGAATTGCATACCTCGAAGTGAATATGGTTTGCAAAGCATTGCATCATATGATATAGGTTTCAAAGTCATAGTACAATTTACTTTTGCATGCCCTAACTACACAAACTTTGGGTAAGCAACAAGTCTCAAATCCCATTTCAAGGAGATGTTGATTCTTCTTTGGATTGCCATTACATATGGATTGAAGACCCTAGTAGAGGCAATGCCAACGATGCAACAAAACAATGCTAATTCAATTGCTTTGATGGGAAAGGGTATATCATTTCTCAATAGATGTTGTAACAACAAATTTTGTTATAGTACCAATTTATTGATGCAAAATTACTGATTATTTCAATGCATTTATTCTACTTAATATATTACTTCACAAAACCTTACATGACTCATTCAATAGGCAATCAATGGTAATTGTAAGAGCATTTGATAGTGTATATTTGATGGAAATGTAACAATATTGATTATACACTACATAGTTACAATTATTATACAAATTTTAGTATCGATTTCCAACAATGAAAAGTTTCACATTTAAAACTCAACTTATCATTGTTCAAAAGTGCCTAAAAATTAGTAACAAGCTTGTAATCACACAAATTGAATGTCATTACAAAAAATGGTATTAGTTGAGTATACAATGTCTCACTAAAGAGTGCAATCTAATACAAATCTACATCTGAAGGGAGTCACTACTTCTACTACCATCTTCAAACGCTTCATTGTGGTCAATGATCTTCAAACATTTTATGAAGGGTATACACTATCAAATGCTCTTGCACTTTTAGCATTTTTGTTCATGCGCCTTATAATTTCTTTTTTTCAAATTTTGATTTGCCATTGCTGACTCCATTTGGAAAACAATACAAACACTATAAGAAAACCTTGTTTTAGGTGACAGATTGACATCAAAAGGAATGGATTTTAGGTGACATCCAAGGTGACATCAAAAAAACAAATTCATGTTTTTATATCAACAATGATGTCCATTGATGTTATATTGGACATCATTGTGACATAAAAATATATATATTTTTTTTCAATGTCACCTAAAATCTATTCCTTTTTACATCAATAAATTTTGGATACTTATAGTGAAACATTATAACATATGAGAACTAAACAATGAATTGAACATTGGACATTGAACTGAATACATGAGAATTGAACATTGAAACAAGTTCAAATTAATAAACTCACATTGTAAATTGAATTGAACACATGAGAATTGAACATTGGAACAAGTTCAAATTAATAAATTTACATTGCAAAAAGGTCAATTAATTGATATTAATCAAATGTACTTCAAGTTAATACAAATGGAAAATGTACAGTAAGGACACCAATAAAAAGACCCATTTACAACATATACAAAAAAGGCTACTTGATTCATAAAGACTTTCACCACTCTAGTTTTGGGATATTTGGAGCCTATTATAACTTTTGATATTGCTCCATATATTGTATCTAATTTGTAAAGATCCTCCAAATCCACATTAGAACACCTTCTGTCTTCTAAAACAATTATAATGTACTAGTATTTTAATAGCGTTCTTGTAGAGATAACAAAATAATAAAAACGAATTAAAAAAAACTTATTCAACTTCACAGAACTTAATTAATTTAAAACTACACAAGAGACTAATATCTTTTTAATTTGACTCCTAACGTCAAATACTCTTGAATTATACATCTATGTAACCAAAGTGTTTGAACCACCAATGGACTTGCCTGCATGGATTAACCCATGCATCAAGCACAATTGCCAACAGAACAATGCAACTAATTGTGTACAAACCAATTTTTGTAGCTACTTGATGTGTCACAAGCTCACACAATTAGGGTCTTACAACCCTGAACGCACAAAAGAACTACAAGAAGTCAAGAACAGAGAATTAAATAAGAGATTGAGGTTGAGAAAAAAAGTTAAAACACCTAGATACTTATACACCACTCTACTATAAGCGTCATTCCAACCCCAACTTCACAACCATGCCAAAACAAACCAAAAAACTCTACCAACAAGATAACCAATAGAAGGCTTGCTCAAAAAAAAAATCAGTCATATTACAAGAAGATAGTATGAGTCAAAATAGAGATGAATTGACATACTTTCTTCCATCATAGCAAATTCACTTCTCCATGTGGCTTTCACTTTACTTGATTCAATAGCAATACTAGAAGAAAAACGTGTCCGCCACAACCGATTGCAATGCAACTATGTATCCTATACAGTTGTCCTGCAACTATAGCCCTCTATATTTGTACCAAATTTGATGTGAACAAATTTATAAATTGTTGTAGTCGCAAAGTAGTTGCAAGGTGAAGTTTAGGATTACAAGGATGTATGAGAAGAATTGATGTGAGGTATTCTACATCCAATATTTGTTACAATTGTCAATGTGGACAACTTTCTATTTTGTAGAGTCTAGTGAGTTAAACTATAGTTGCATAGAATCTAAATTCAACTGCATTTCAACTAGAATTCAATGCAAAAGCAACTAGAATGCAACTTGGAAAAGAACTAGAAAGCAACTAGACTACAATTAGAATTAAATTAGAAAACAATTACAATTGTCCCACATCAATTGTCAAAAGTACCATTAGATTGGACATATAAGAATTGTAAGTTATAGCATTTTTATGTAATGAATTCTAACTATGGAATTCTAATATTTCTACATTTTGTAGACTTCTGTAATTTGTAGATTTTTACAATTTGTAGATTTCTAAAGTCTAAAGAAATCACCAAGTTTTTAAAGTCTAAGAAATTTTAGAACTTGTGAAAATTGTAAAAGTTTTGTAAATTGATGACATCTATTTAATATCAATATTTGGATTTGATAATCTAAAAAAGAAGATAGATCTGAAATTTTGATATCTACAAATTATTGAGATTAAAACTTCAAAATCTATAAATCATAGACAAGTTGTAAATGAGTTGCAAATCAATTGTAGACAAGTTGCACTTAAGCAAGTTTCACATTAGCAATGACATCAAAAGAATTCATCAATGAAGTCCTTGGCATGCTGTTGGATGAAAAAGAAACTTGCAACTGTAGTGCAAATGATGTGACTTATCCATTGCAACTGCGGGTTTCAAATTATCACCTAGTTGCAAACGTTTGAAGCAACTATAAAAGCAATTGCATACTGTGTCACAAAACCCTTCTTTTTCTTATAGTATAAGGGGCTTAGGAATCTTCAATAGATGGTACGACACATCCTTCATCACTCTTGTTATATGGCCTCTAGCATCTTGAAATTTGTGTGACACATTGCTATGAAGGGCAAGTTCTAAGCTAGATTGAGATTCCTATGCCTAATCAAATTTTTTACATGCAACTGGATCTTCAGAAACACCAAAATCCTCTAGAATAGCTCGATTGATGTCATTTTGCATTAGATGTATGCAACTTAAGACTAGATCCTTCCCAAGAAGGAAGGAGCGAATGATTAAAGCCAACCTCCACTATCATTTTAACATATCAATTGTTTAATTAGTATCATGAAATTGACACACTTAATAACAATATACATAATAAAAACAATATACAAATAAATATAAAAGAATGATAACGTCAAAAACGTTGAACATACCTCAATGAACACCCATTGAGTGCACGGAAGAGGGGGTATGATTTCTCCAAATTGTTACAGCCAACATATTTGTAAGCTTAGTAGCCACTAATAGGCAAGGGAATGTTATTTAAAGGTTGAAGGGTTTCAAAGATGCACATATAGGTTACTAGAAAGGTTGTTCAAATTACAACTTCAAAAATTCACTTGAAATTACAAGAAATCTCTCCAAAATTTAAAATTTTAATTAAAAATTTGTTGGCAAGTAAAAAATAATCATTAATTGTAAAGTTGATACTCTTTGTGTACATCACCTTGCATGAAAGGTTTTACATTGTTCTACAACTTTGTAAACAATTTTATACATACCATAGTTTCAATGTGTATGTTATGACACTGCAAGTAGCACATAGAGGGTAGGAGGTCTATAAATCATTCATTTTAAAGCTTAAAATTAATTTAGGGAGTTTAAACTTCTTGAAATATTTTTTCAAAATTTTTTCCTTGAAAAGCAAATGGAATTGGCATCTAAACCCCTCTCTAAACCTAATCATTTCATATTTTTTGGAGCTTCATGAAATTAGTTATGAATTTTTGAAGTTGCAACGTAATAGTCACTAAGGCATCCACCTTGTGATATGTATTTTATTTGTACATTACTAGTGCAATGAAAAAGAGAAATGTATTGTGTGTTAGAGAACACTTTTAGAGTGTTTTATGAACCTCCTAACTTTCCATCTTTCCCTTGGTACCATCTTTCCTTTACCATTTTTCCCTTCTCCATTTATTTAATTATTTATTTTTTCCCTTTCCTTTCTTCAGTTTTGAATCCAAAGTGGCAGTCCTTTAGCTGGCAAGCATCCACAGCTCAAGTTTGAATTAGGCAAAGTAACAAAGATGCGGTTTGAATCTGCACCCAAATTTGAATTCTTCCACCCAAGGATCCAGCCAATCATTAATTAAAGAGCCACAGAATATTTTCATTCAACAGTAGTCCACTGGTAAATTGGCGACGCCCTCAATCTGGGGATTCTCCGGTCTCCTAAAATCTGCAAAACCAATCAACTGCAAACACGCAGCACTATCTAAAACAATATTTGCCGTGAGGAAAGCCAGTGCCCCTTTCCTGCAATATGTAATCCCAGTTTTGTGCCCGCATTGGAGGTGCGAATTGATCGAAATTGAAGATTAAAAAGTCTTAGTTTGAACCCTTGCAACATTTGCTTTCTAACAAGAAGTCTAGAGTATGAGCTAGTCTACAAACTAGACTAACTCAATTAATGCTTAATTAAAGTGTCCAAAGTAGATGTACTGTAGTTACCCCTTCCAGAGCATATAATGAATGAAATGGAGGTGCACATATAATGTATTGGGTGAGAACCGAAAGCTAGTTCTTCCGCATAACCCCATTCATTGATGCGAAATCAAAACTTCAGACAAATTACATTACCGAGCTCCATTTCAAACAAAATTCTATATATTTTCCATGAACGAAGAATCCAATCATGAAACAATCGAAACGGATCAATGAAGCTAGAACCGAAATCTTTCAAATAACTTACTAGCCCTGCCTGATAGTATAATTTCCTGGTCAGAGTCTGGCTCGAAACTGGGGAAGCGAATCTAAAGTCAGCTTTCCGTGGAAAAAAGAAGAAGCGAAGTATCAAGTAACTATGCATTCAACAACGAAAAGCTGAAACTTTGCAACTTACACCAGTCACCACCTGAAGGCAGTCAGTCAGAGACTTACTTTCAGTTGCAAATGAGACAAGTTTATAGTAACAACCAGATGACTCCACGATCACTCTTATTGGGGACGGAGATTGATCGATGATTGGGACTCGATGCACCCAAGTGTGGATTGCGCCGAATTGGCACGCCCAATTCACACTCCATCTGCTCGATCGTAAGATCCAATCTATGGGAAAGTCGATCCAAAATAATGCTTTTTCAATAAGATATGAACGAACTCGTGCACAATGTGGTTGTTATATATACATTTGTGATCCTTGAATTGAACGAAGTTGTATGAACTGAGCTGCCCAAGCTTCTTCTCAAGCATGTTCGTAATGTCAGTAACAACTAGGCAACACTTCACTCGTAACATTGTATAAAGCAGGCAGTGGTCCTCCCCATGCTGGAAATTCGGGTTTATGCTTTGCTTGCGAGATACTTGGAAGGGACTTACTGTATCAGGGATTGGGGTTGGCTGAGGAGCCATATAAAAAAGATAATTTTGTTTGCTTGCTAGAGGGGGGACCCCTTTTCACACCAATTAAAAAAACATTAACAAATACCAATCCTTATGAATATGACTATACAAGCGAATGCGTATTAGTCGGAAATATAGCTAATCCTTCCGAGTCGTGTGACATGACTTGAGCTCTATCCTGTGAGCCAGGATCTCTTTGCAAAAAAAATCTTCTTGGACCTCCTCGACAGTGAACCTCATATTGACAGCTCCTGCGAGGCTACCCAGATTACAAAGCATATCCGATTCTTTGCAGAACCCTAGCCTAAAATGGCATCAGAAAAGAAAATTCTTGAAGGAACAATTAATTTCAAGGTACTTCCTGGACTCTGACTGATTCAGTTCGTGAAATCCCGAGTGAACTGCCATTACACAGTATTTGACCTAGACTAGAGCAATTCATAATTAGTAAGACCAATTAATAAGGGAAAAAGAAAATTAATTCCCCATATCATACAGTAAAAAGTATCATCCCTATCCGGCCGGACCCCGGAGTCATTGTCCGCAAGATCAGATCGACGACCGCCCACTCTGGGTCTGGGCCACGCTAATTAATTGTTGATAGACCCTCCAATTCGAACGAATATGCTTTGACCTTGACCTCATTTCGTTTGGTACGTGACCTAAATCAGCAGCGTTGCCAATTGCAATCCACACCTGTAGGATGCTTGCTCGTGTTACTTTCCACTTGCTGTAAGTTGTTTTAGTGATCCAAGGCAATGAGATCCATCGAGTACGGCGCAGGCTGGCTCTTTTTGTTATCATCTGCACAAGTTACGCAAGTTAGATCACAGATCTTTCAGAGGGTACGTACGTTTTCGATCTAGTACGTTTTCGATCTAGCCTTAGATATATCATCTGCGGTTCTTTCCAGCGCAAGGCTATGAGTTTCTTGGTAGATTTCGGACGCCATGATCATTAGACCTCAATGTAGAGCTGTTGGTCACTTGCTTCGAATTCAGTCGGCAACAAACTCCAAACCAGCAAGTTGCAAATGAGTTCTGTGGGTCTCTTGGGGGTACCGTAAAGGTCCCGCACTCATGAAGGAGGGAGTAATTGGAGCCGCTACATTAAATGATTGTCGAGCATTCGGATCTAGTGCTTGTTCCGCGCGCGGCTGCAAAATTAATTAATTAAGACGATGATGGTGCAGTGTTCGGGGAGTAGCTACCGGTACCGATGCTTCATGGTGGTCTTATTGGTTCTTTCTTTGGTCAAGCTGGTGGCAATGAGAGTCGGCCCGTTTCAGCACAGGTACGTACACAGTCACTACCGCTTAATTTCTCGTTACCACACCTAGCCAAAAAGGTTATAGGGACAGTTTATTGGTGCAACAATACGTGGAGTTTTACAACTTGCGAATGAAAGTTTGGGCTCTACTCCATATTCCATACTCAAGCTGTGAGATTCCGTACTCGTTGCACTATGGAATATATATACTGGGACTTTCTGAATTTCTTTCGTGCCTCTGTTGCATAACTTAAGTTAGACTGTTGGAGAGTGAATTACTTGAAAGCACGCGCATAACCTCAATGCAATGGCGTCTACCTCTGTAGAAGAGGCATTTTTGTAGCATTGAATATGGAGAGCATCGTTGTAGCAAACTGATGTTCCATCCTGTCCTTTTTTTAGCGTTACATGGTGTTATTTCAGACTCTTGATTGAGCATGATTGAACACGATTATACCACTGAGAGTGGTTCATATACCATTGAGGTTGGTTATGCTCAGTAAGGTGATCGTGTGAAAATACGTCCTTCTTGTAGAAATAATATCACTTGAGACTTCCTCTCATATGCATATATAACAAGAACAACTCAAGACTTTCGTGTCGCCTAATCCATTATGTAGGGAGCCTGGGCTTTGTTGGCGTTTTATTACAGAAAAACTGCTTTTGATACTTAATTTTCTAAAGCGTTGCATTGCCTTACAAGTCGATCAAATCTGTTTTTTCTCAAGTTTGTCTGGAGCGGGCGTAGCTCTCTCTCATTCCCAAAATAGAAAAGCTAGGATATGTTTCTGATATAAATTCTGAAGTAACTAGCTAGGCAGTCGATGCTCAGGCCTTGGCTTCCGTTGATAATTTCGTGTTCATAAATTCGACCAGATAGCGAAAAGGTTTAAATTGTTGTGTAGTTTTAGTTTTGACCTAACTTCAGAATCCTGAACCCTCAATAATGTCCAGGATATCACGGATGATTTCCTTACAAATGAGAACTAATTGATGGCTTTTGTTAACCATGAAACCCTAGTTAGCTGTTAATTTTTTTTTAAGTAGATTGAATTTCATATTTAATATCTGTTCGCTGTGGGCCTACAATATTCCCACCCCAATTCGGAAACTGTTTTCCAAACTGACTCAGATGATTTTTTCTGCTTTTTCGTAGCACGAGTGGTGAATACCTTAGATGTGCTGCACAGATGTACTACAACAGATGTGCCACATCCAGGCAAAGTGAAGTCTGGATACACCTGAAATAGTTATATTTGTTCAAGAAAATTCTAAATTCCAAATTCCAAGAAAATGGGACTTTGTAGACATCTTGGTCCTAATAAACTTGCATAGATGTTTGTGATATGATTGAGTGCACCATAATGCCAATACCAGTGCATTAGGTAACCAATCATGTCGCTGCCTCTTTTGCTATTTCACAACTAAGTCATTAATTAATCCTTTAATTTCCACATTCTAAACCCTTTGACCTACGAGAAAGAATTTCTTGAATGCGTAGAACAACTTGGCATTATCCAGTATATAACAAACTTGAAATATCATTAACTCAAGTTGTTGTCGGCGAACTAAACTACCCAGTGCACATAGAAGTCGGTTTCCTAAAGGCTCTGATGGCTATAGATTCACTCCAGATGCATCAATCCAAGCACCATAAGACAAGTTAGATATTTGAGATATTCAATCTTAACTAACACCTTTGTTTCCGAAAAGGAATACGACAAATAGAAGAGCCGTGCACGTGTAGAGATGTGATCAAGCTTCTCCAATCCACTCAATTATGTACCAAATGCAGGGCAATTGGAAAAAAGTGAAGTTGGTTTTCAGAAAGCAAGGGAGAGGGTTATGATATGATTATTTATGTGACGGAATTCCTCTCATCACTCAACCTTTTACGCTTTTATCTCCCCCAAATGGCCACAACCAAGTACTTCAAAAGAAGAATCTGTTAGGTACTCCTTTTTCCCATTCGGACACAACAGTACTACTAAAGATTTGTTGCAGCTAACAAAACCTCCAGGTCCGATGACTCGCAAGTAGTTTCAGCTTCGATCACTCGATAGGTGCCTGTGCCATTTTATAACTCCAGTCCATTGATCTATTGCTCTGGAAGGCACTGCGTAAGTACTGACAGAAAATATCGTTTATTCTAATCAGTTAACTGAATATCTCCACTTCGATCTGAGCCTCTGGGCAGTCTCTGTCTAGTTAGCTATCTAGCTAGTTTCAAAGAGGCCGACTGATTGTGTGGCTTGGTACTGGTTTGATTGTCCCTGGATGGTCGTGAAAGTAGCGTGTTTCAAAGCACCAAAATTCTGACTTTCAAGTGCCCAGAGCTTGTAAACTGGTGAGGATTCAGTTGGGTGAAAGGTGACTGAAATTACTCCAGTTTTGGTTTGGAATAAGTGAAAACTGGGGATGCAGTGTTGCTCAAATGACTGGTTGAAATTTTGGTTCGGGATTCAGTGAAATCTGGGGATGCAGTACTAGCTTTTGCTAATGATCGACTGGTTGAATTTTGCTCCAGGTGTTCAAGAGCAACTGCAGAAATCGACTTAGAAACCAAGTGCAGGACAGCAACAATGCCCATCGAATGGTTCTCCTGGCTTTCAGAGGTGGGCATGCAAAAACACGGGCGCCTGATGGTGATAAACCACTTGGAGGAATCGGACATCGTGCACTTCGACCACGACCTCCTGCGCAGCATCGGTGTGGACAGTGCCAAGGACCGACTACTCATCCTGAACCAGAAGAACAAGCACATCCGTCGCAACAAGGGCAGACCCGCGATCTCTCGCATGTTCAGTAAGATTACGGCGGAGGCGCAGTCGGTGATTATCGACCGCGTGCAGACGCTTCACGTTGACGAGGCCAAGCTCCTGCTCTGGACGAAGACGGCGTGGCCGCTCTGCACTCGGAAAGCGCTCGAGGACCTGGGATACCTCTCGTCCACGGCGCCACTCCCAGGTACGGTGTTAAATAAATTGTAAATCCAATCAATCATCTAAATTAGTACAGTAAGGAAATTATGGCCAGGTACTTTCAGTAATCTAGTTTTCATTTTGAAATTTAGGTGAAACCAGCGTGACTAATATGAGTGATGTGAATGACACATCTAATGGGACGGGTAGGCGGGAAATCTCATTCAAAGAGAGCGAAGTACAGCATAGCTGGTACAATCTGGTGGGTGCACGGCAAAATGGAAAATTACATTGCGTAAATTGTGCATTCTGCCGTGCATGTTCTCCATCTTAGGATTTGCCAGTGGTGACACTCAAGTTCACAAAGCTCTCAAACCGAGGGCTTTACCAATTGTGAATTTCAACTGCACAAAGCTCTCAAAATAAAGACTAATATACGTACATTAAGGATTCAATTCAAGTCGCCCACTTAGAAACTACACTAAGCTGTCAAAACGAAGACTAATATAGGTTAGGGTTTCAATTCAAGGCGCCTAAGTAGCAGCGTCGTGTATGTTCGCCAATAGCAAGAACGCAATTGACGTAAGTTCGTTTAGCAATCTAGCAATCTGGTACAATCCTGAAAACTCCTGCTAATTAGGTCCGGGGAGTTTCCATGGTTGCACGAGGTCACTGGACTACAGGAGAAATCCAAAATGTCCATCCACGAATCTTTTGAAGGATTCCTTAGTCAATGTCCAGAGATGGTAGAATGGGATACGCCAGGTTACACAAGGAATGGAATTTGGACACGGAAAGGACATTTGTCCGATTCCCATGTTGGATTTCTCCGGAGCAATGACCTGAGTGATCATTCTTAAACTTCTCCCACCCCGGTCCATCCATCGGGTAAATATCTGGTTCGTTGTAACCTCATTCTGTAACATGTTGCTTTAAAAATATTAAGTTCGTTCTATCTATTTATCCATCTAACTCGTTCCAAATCATGCACTCCAGGCTCTGGCTCCGTGATGACGGACTCGGACCGCACTCCCAAGGGGATAGAGCTCTTGAACAACGCCAAGGACATGCTCTGGGCCGCTCTGTACGGCTCCCAGGAGTCGAACGTAAACATCCCGCGCGTGGAGCGGGAGCTTCTGGTGATCACCATCCCTGGACGGAAAGCCTTCGTGTTCAACTTCTTCCAGGCGGTCACGGAGGTAACGACAATTAATTCCGTTAATTAAAATTGGCGGTATTCCATGCTAGCTTGTTCTGCAGAGGGATCTTCAGTATGCAGATTGCATTTCACCACAACATAGTGCACCTCTAAGCTAGGATTTAATTTCCACCTCATCGCCCTCCCGCCTCACGAAATCATTTCATTCCTTTCTTTGGTTGAGGTTCACGTACCACGTCATTTTAATGGAATGAATTGCTTCATTTAATTTTATGGAAATTGGCATTAGGTGGGCGCACTGGGCACCTGGCGAGACCCCGATGAGCGCTGCCACGACGCGGACGAACCCAACATGATGCTGCAGGTACTAACGTCAATTTTGATTTTTGTGGCGCCATTCCGGAGCCAAGAATTGTGACACATATGTACCGAAAGGTCTAAAATTTAGGACAGTTATGGGTTTTTTTTGGAATACCGCCAATCCAATCTAACGAAATGGACATTGACATTAGGTGGAGTATGGCGAGTGCGCTTCCGAGATCGTGGGCGACGCCATCATGGTGTCGATTCACATCATCAACCTCCTGGAAGTGAATGAAGTCGTGTTGTACGCAAGATCATCAAACATTGAGCAGAGCACGCTGTTCACGGAGCTTTACTTTGAAAAACATGAGGCCAAAGCATCGGCTGTCATCCAGGACTTGAATCCAGATGCCGCAGACGAGCTCCAGATGCTCGCAGGAAAATGACGAGCTTTTGATGCGTTCTAAATTAAAACGCTGCACGTATGCCAAATAGGGTGAAACGTGCATGTACTGGAGCTCGACAGATAGATTGCGAGGTTTTTGCCGAAGTGTAAGACTCTAGATAAGTATGTTTGCGTAGACAGATCGATGCATACCGAACTGCCAATCCATTGTAAAACACAAGTGCATGGTCTGCCAGAAGCTATTAATAACAAGAAGTTTGACATGCGCATCACATATTTTCCGGTTATTGTTTGCTTTCGGGTGCAAACTTTAGGAAATTCTTTGCAAAGTAAAGGAGAGTACAACCACGCCCAATCTAGCCAGGAGCATCAGGACACTTCCGAATTCTATTGCTTGCTGTCGCGAGTATGCTTCGGAGTACTTTGCCATGCTTCGGAGAATGGCAAAGTACTCCGAGGAGCTTAACTGTGAAAGGCGCTCAAGCCTAAGCATATGATCAAGCATTTCAACTACAAAATCTTGTCACTCTGTTTGTTTCCATTTTTGACAGTTTATGATTGAGATTTCTTTTACTTGGTTTTCAGAGATGAAATCACTTTAATCACTTATAAGTCATGGAAAATTCCAGATTTTTTTTTGGTGAAAATTTGAAAATATTATGAAGTTTTGAAGGAAAAAAAGTAAGATGATTCATATCAAATACAAAATATGCTTGAAAAATCTGAAATTTCTTGTGTAGATGTATATATATAGTTTGGAATATTATGGGGTGAAAATATTTACCAATGACTTTCGATAATTTTAAAAATTGATAGACCATGGTATTACTGTATTAGGTCCAAAGTTCAAACGGGGGTTTAAATTGTAATGAAGTATATTTTTTAGGGTTTTGAGTTCTCATTTACATCACATCACCTCCATGACATGCATATTGACCTTTATGTGTTCTTAGACTCTAAATGTCCACATATCCATTTTATAGTCACTATTCAACTCTAGGTAGATTTTTGAAGTAGAAAAAATATTTTTTATTTTCTAAACAAATTAGATCGTGTTCTCTTTTTGTTTTTACATTCAAAACTAAGATTAGTATTGCAATCAAACAAAAACTATAAGGAAAATAGAAAGTATTTTGTACTTATCTCATGTCGAAAAGTTTACTATTTGAAAAAAGTGTTGATATTCTCGTTATTAGATCATCTTATGCCTTTTTCAAAAATCAATTGAAACTACAATTTTGACCAATTATAGAAATTTTCAAATGCAAAAGATAAAAAAATTAATTTCAAGTGAATTTTAAGAATTTAGAACTTCAAAATTCATTTGCAAAAAATCAATCAAAAGTTTTGAAATATTGGTTGTACAAATATATTTTGCTCTTGACCCTAGCCATAACCCCTTAGTTAATTCCAAAAGGACCAAGTAACCATTCAACATATACAAGAATTTTTAGGTAGTTGAATACAAAGTCAATTTTAGTTAGATGTTTAAGAAATTTCGACACAAGATGTGAACATATATCCCCCCTTGATGGGAATGTTTATTTTTTGTCCACTAGGTGGACGGTTCAAAAGATATGCTGCCCTAAATTTGGAGGGCATTTCAAACAAGTGTATATGGGCAATATGTATAAAACTCCTCCTCTACTTCGAAATTTGATAGATATGAAATTAAGATAATGATTATAGGATGCAATTGCCTAAAAATATTTATGCATAGTGCAAAAATCTAGCATTCAAAAAAGATGTAAAGTCTACAGACCATTTCAAGCAAAGTCAAAAAAAACTTTTCTTCTAACTTCAAAATCTATAATCTTTACATCTATATAGTTAAAATTTCTAATAAAATTTCTACACATACCAATATTAGTCTAATACAAATTTGAAAAAATGTCTTTTTGCATTTTTTTTCATTGTCCTAAAAAGTAGAAATTTTGACAATTTCTTTTTAAAATGTGCTTCAATCTTTGAGGGGTTAATAGACTACACATTAAAATTTTGAGCAATGGATGCTCACGAATATATCTTAAGCATACAAAAATGCATTTTTGCATCCATTAATTTTATTTGAAGATTCTTATATTAATTCTATAATAATTTTATAGTGTAGATTTTGAAGATTTTGCTTTGTAAATATTCTAATATTCAATAGGTATGAATAGATTTGGCCTCAAAAATAACCTTTTTAATTAAAAAAAATTAACCTTTCAAAACATACTTGAATGGAAAAATAAAATAAAAATCTTCAAAAATCATTATGATTAGAATTTAATATTTGAAATTCAAGGAAATTTTTTTTGTGAAAATCACAAATATTCAATCTATAATCAATTTTAGAGAGAATCTACAATCAATTCTATTTTCTGGCTTCAAATTTTATTGAAAAATATTTGTTTGTGTAGTACTTGATGGATTTAATATATATTACAATGATTTTTCAATCACATTTTACTACTATTACTTGAGATTCATCATTAAATTATATCATTTTAAATTGTATTTTATAATACATGCATTTTGCATTGACAATTTTGGAAATTTGGACTACTCCTAGTCCTTAAGGAGTTAAGGCTTTGAATTTAATTGTAGCAAACAAAGTGCAACTCAATATTGAAGACTTTTCAAGTACCAATTTTAGTGGATATTAACTTTCTTTTCAATTCTAATGTCATGTACTTGTATTGTGCATTTCCCTTTTGAAATGTATCCTATGGATATATGAAGGCAAAATTATGAAAGATGGTGGTAGACTGGTAGTAGGTTACTTCACCTTATGTGAAATCGGAAAAACATTTGATAGTGGGTCTTGAGATTATAATCTTTGACTATAAAATATTTTACCATGGCTTCCTTGGACAAATGCATGGAACCTCTTTTAGTTTTGTAGTGGTGGCAAATAATTGCAAGACTTTAAAGTGGTCATTCAAAGTGTGTATTTTTTACTCGTGGAGAAACACTAGAATTTTTATTTGCCACCCATCATAAAATTTGTAAATTTGGAATTATAGGCCCTAAATTAGCTAGGAGAAGCAAAATATACAATAAAAGAAGGTGAAAAACAAGAGACACTAAACAACCACAAAATAGAGGTAATTTTTTACATTTACCTTTAGATGGGGGAAGACAAGTACATAACTCAATGACTTCAAATGACCACTTTAACAACCTATGAAGTAATTAAAGTAGGAGAAAAATTAAGAAAAATGTTAGAAGTCATCTTAAGTGGTTGGAAATGGGTTGCCCATAATATAAAAAATAGTGAGAGCAATTTGAAATTCTATTTTTTTGAGAAAATATGAATTTTTTATGAATTTTTGAAGTCAATACAACCCAACTGGCTAAAAAGAGTCTCTAGACTACTCTAAAACCAACAAAACATGTATTGATAATGGTTGTCTTACTCACCTAAAGCAATGGCAATCTTTCCTAATATAGCCATAACATGAAGGCCTAAAAAATTACTTCATATCATAAATTAACACTAAAAAAGTGGAAGCTCTTATTGCAATCACTAATCACTCCATCAACATCACCAAGACATTGATTGTAGTCATTGACTCAAATCAAATGTGGTTCAAATCTTATATATTGAAAAAAATAATCTGTTCAACGTTGATGCAAGACTTTATTACTAAAATGAATCATTCCTTAAGTGTGTCATGAATGGTTTTCTTGTCACAGGCTAGTTTACTCTATATTTCTTAAATTTTTTTGGTATTGTCATAGGCTAGTTTGCCTTATATTCTTAAATTTTTTTAGAGTTTGTTGGAGGCTAATCTACCTTAAATGGAGTATTTCTTAAAAAAAAATTTGGTGTTTTTGGTATTGTCTAACACTCTTGTCCATGATCACCTCAATATACATAAATTACTCAATGCACCTATCCAGGTACCCAAAAATTTGAACACATCCTAAAATACTTTAGGCTTTCATTTTCTTATAAATCATGTGCTTTGTCAAAGTCCTTGAACTATACACATAATAGTTTATAACTCATTCCACTACTTGCTATAAATTGCATGAATGAAAAACATTCATTCCTCACAAGTTCTAGATATAAAACGGACGACAAAGCACTTAACCCTTGAAGTTTAATAAGGAGCCATATATATGGTAATGTCTTTGGCTCTTAGAATACAAAGTATGTACTAAAATATGTTAGGACATACACCATTGGATTTGTAATTCTACAATCATCATATTTCTTTTAGATGTCTTGTCAGTATCAAATATGTGGTCATTTTGTAACTTCTAAGACATGTAGGAAGTGCAATATTCTTCCAAATTGGAAGTGCCATATGTCATTGAATCCAACTCAATATGAATACAAACTTTTGTCACTATCATATACTTCAATTCTTGCACCTTCTATGTCAAATACACAAAAAACACCATATTGCAACCTAAATTGGGTTGTTTTGACTTTTATGGATTTAGGGTTAACAATATCTCCTTTGATACAACCTTCAAAATAGTTATGGAACTTATATTTAAGAACACATTTGTGTTTTGCTTATAACCCCCCGTCTTTGTATCATCTAAAACTAGATGAAAAAAGATTGATTTTTAATTTATATTGGCCTCTACATATACTGAAAGGATGCAAAATGATCATCCATATTGACCTTGTAGGGTTAATTTTCAAAGGAATGAAGGGAACCAAATTCAAAGTACCATATTTGACTTCTACAATACAAATTGACATTTCAACAATAAGCATCTTTCTTTCATTTGGTTGTCATCTTAACATCTAAACTTTATCATGCTCAAATATGACACCATTGAAGTAGAATAGGTGACCAATTTGTGAATTATTTGTAGCTTCTCATACATGTCTGGGATGCCAATTTGGAGTGCTGTACGTTGTTGGAATCCTTTAAAATGAACAGGTGAATTCTTCGGCTCTGCAGGAATCCTGAAAGCCGAACTTTTATCCTCCTCGGCATTACCGAGTTATGGAAAAAAAATCCAATGTAACGGTAGAACCTCAAGTTGCGAAATCCGAGTCAATTGTATTGTACAAAACTACAAATGTTAGACTGCAGCACTACAGCAGGCAAACATATCTAGCGAACCAACTTTCTAGATTTCAATCGTGCCATGACTGCGAACATCTTAGTCAAACTCTGTGCAGTAGCACTGGACAAGTACGCAACTGCAGCTGAAGTAAATTACAGAAACGGCTCCGGAGATAGAAAATTTCATCGCAATTCGAGGATTCTACAGCCATTACCAAAGAGATGCACCAATATCTATAACAATATGCACAAGTCAAACCTTCAGATTTCCAGCCCAAAAGCGAGGATTACATTTCAAGTCACATTGGCACAGGTACAGGATCCCGTGCACCATGAGTATGCTGGTCCTCTCCAACAAGCTTCATGGAAGGACAACTCAACTATTGGGCAAACACATTTACAGCCCTAAATTACAAACTCATACTGACCAAGCCACGAGGTGCAACTCGTCCGAATTTCCGTCATTATCCAGCCTCAGATGCTCAAAAAACTCCCCATACCATATACACTAAAAGCGTAACCGTGAAAAACCCAAACCCTAAACCCTAAAACCCAGGGAGAGGGGAAGAGGTGAAGTGTGTGTTTGGCTTATAACCAGGCGGAGTTGTGGAGAGGGGTGATCACAGCCTTGACTTGGGTGTAATTGTCCAAAGCGTATTTGCCCTTCTCACGGCCAATGCCGCTCTGCTTGTAGCCACCGAACGGGATGGTGGCATCGAAAACGTCGAAGCAGTTCACCCAAATGGTGCCTGCTCGCAAGTTGCGGCTCAGTGTGTTCACCGTGTTGAGGTTGTTGCTGAAAATCCCTGCTGCCAATCCGTATACCGTGTTGTTGGCCCGGTGCACCACCTGTCCACCCCCACAATACAGTCACAATCAGCGCACATGTAAACCTAAACCCTAAGTCCTAAACCCTAATCCGTTGACCAGAGCACTCGAGTGGTCAACTGGCTGCTTTCATATCTATTGGCATTGAAACAAAAAATTTGGGAAGCTTCAAGAATGGCAACAAAATGAACCCATAAGTAGAGGACATCATAACTGTCCACACCAACAATGCAACTTCACAACCAGAGCATGTATAAACCTAAAAACTGAACCCTAAATCCTAATAGTCAACTGACTGCTTCCATGTCTATTGGCGCTAAAACAAAAAACTTCGGGAGCTTCAAGAATGGCAACAAAATGAACCCATAAATGAAGATTCATAACCAGAGCTTATGAAAACCGAAAACCGAAACCCTAGTGGCCAACTGGCAGCTTCCATATCTATTGTGTTAAAATTTTAAAAAATTCTAAGCTTCAAGAATGGCGAAAAAATGTCACAATTAGAAGAAGATATCGAACGGTATCACCCTAATTTCTGATCAGCAGAAATACGTTTCCAAAGTGGAGTTTCCAATGTACCTTAGTCACTTCGGGAATAATCAAGTGAGCAATAAAGTATTCATGAATGACATCGGTAACGGTGATTGTGAGTCAAAGACCACTTACTTCTTCCAGAGTCTTGAATTTAGTGATAGATTGCACAGGCCCAAAAATCTCTTCGTCGAAAATCTTCATGCCTTCTTTCACGTCAGTGAAAATGGTGGGCTTGATGTAGAAACCCGTTTTCCCCAAACGAACTCCACCTGCAGATTATTCAAAATAGTGTTAATGAACAATTATTTTATTCCCAATATAATATTCATCAATTGATAATTATTTTAATCCCAATATAACACTCTTAAGTTGTAGCGGTACGGCACATCTTGACATCGGTACCAAGAGTTAGTTAGAACAAAGTCATGCCAAATCATTGCAGAAGTAAATCTCTAAAATATTCACACACGTGAAACTGAGCTCCACTTCGCAAAACTAGGTGTCACAGATTCCTTTTCCTGAGTTTAAGATTTCCCTTCCACGCCAATTCAGAGGGAACTGAGGACATTACAAATCATTACATCCTCCAGAACATTACAAAGGTTCAACAGCTCCACTGATGCAATATTCACAAAATTTCAAACCAATGTTGTGTCAATCCATAATCACTCCTGTATTTGGATTTTTTGAGATGTTAACTTCTGTATGCCCAAGGCCTTTTCTTAAAGCATGTTCTAAGCAAATTAATACGAAGAGCCAAAGCTATAATTAGTTTAACCTGTTACTGTGAGACCTCATTCTAGACATGCTATGAGTCAATTGGAAGAAGAAGAAACCACAGTAGCACATGGATTTGAACTCTTGTTATTATCAATGCCTGGTGGAGAATGTTGTTACCAGTAAGGAGGGTGGCCCCCTGGTCACGTCCACTCTCAATAAAACTGAGCACCTTGTTGAACTGCTCCTTGTCCACCTGCGGGCCCTGCTCCACCCCCGTCATGAACGGGTCGCCCACCACACGCTTGAGCGCACGCACTTTGGACTTCTCCACGAACTCGTCGTAGATGCTCTCGTGCACGAAAGTGCGCGAGCCTGCGCAGCAGCACTGGCCCATGTTGAAGAAGAGCGCGAAGTGTGCGAGCTCCACGGCCGCGTCGATGTCCGCGTCCTCGCAGATGATCATGGGAGACTTGCCGCCCAGCTCCAAAGTCACGGGCTTCAAGTTGCTGCGAGCTGCGGCGCCCATCACCAGCTTGCCTACCTCTGTGGAGCCTGCACATCAGTGACAACCAAACACTATTCAAAGCACGAATTCGTTGCAAACCATGGGAACCTATCTCATTAGTGGCGAACAGTAAAAAAGCAAGATTCATTGCCCCTAAGCTATGTAGATAGTGATCATGCATGGACTACGAATGCTCAAGAGCATGAATTGGACATACATAACCCTCTCCTATTAAGTCCTCCTTTCCAACCGCAATGTGGCATGTGGTAACGAAAGTACTTTATAAACCTCTCCTGTACTTTCATGGCCACATGGTACAATCTGGTTGGAAAGGAGGAGGAATGGCCTAAATCTGAAAACCAGTAATCTGAAAGCGAAGATTTCTTGCAGTAATCACATTGAAAGTTCTGAAACCTTGAAATCCGAAAATCTGGCAACGTCTTGCAGTGATTTTATTACAGATTACAGATACAGTTTCAGCAAACCGGTGGTAATAATGCTCCAATGGAGGTGTACCTGTGAAGGCGACTTTGTCGACATCCATGTGCTCCGCCAAGGCGGCCCCGGCAGTAGGCCCATACCCCGACACAATATTGAGCACCCCAGGCGGAATCCCGGCCTCCAGCGCCAGTTTCCCCGCCAAGAGCGCCGAGAGCGGCGTCTGCTCCGCTGTCTTTAGCACCACGGTGTTGCCCGCCGCCAACGCCGGCGCCACCTTCCAGCAGTACATGATGATGGGGAAGTTCCAGGGGATGATCTGCCCCACCACGCCGAGGGGCTCGTGGAGCGTCTGCACGGCGTGGGCGCCATCGGCAGGGCCCGTAGTGCCGAAGATCTTGTCCGCCCACCCCGCGTAGTAGCGGAACTGACGACTCACCAAAGGCAACTCCCCGAAGCGAGCTTGCTCGTAGGGTTTGCCGGAGTCGAGGGTCTCCAGGCCCGCGAGCTCGTCCGCGTGCTCGTCCAACAGATCAGCGTACCTGGTGAACCAAACCACCACTACACGCTCAGTAAACCCGAGAAAACAAAGTGACAACAGAAATCTAGAAATTGCGCAGTGTGGGGCACAATTGAAACACACTCCTAATTGGGAATGTGACAAATCAGCGCAAACCATCACTACAGGCTCAGCAAACCCGAGGCAAACAGAGTGACACCAGAAATCTAGAAATTGCGCAGTGTGGGGCACAATTGAAACAGATTCCCAGTTATAAACGTGACGAATCAGCGTGCCTGGGCAACCCACAACAGCAACAACCTCAGCAAACCCTAGCAAACAGAGTGAAAATAGAAATCTAGAAATGGCTATGTATGGAGCACAATGAAACACATTCCGAATTAGGAATGAGGCGAATGTAATCCTCGCAGTCTGGACTGAATCGGTTCTGCAAAGTATCAATCAATAGTTCAGAGTAGTTTGGGAGGTGAATAATGTGAGCTTAATAGGAACCTCCAGGATATAGAAGGGTTGGCTACTTTGGAACCCCAATCCTGAAATGTATCAGTCAATAGTGGGTTTCAGACTAGTATGGGAGGCGAATAGTGTGAGCTTAATAGAAGCGTGAGACAAAAGGGTAGGCGATTTGGAACCCCATGTTCTCTCCATCTTCTAATCGTACTCAGCTTGAGCATATCAACCCTAAGCGCAGAGAGCTCGTCCAGAGTACCAAATGCATGATGATGAGCGCTAAAGATTTCGTTGGCTGCTCGTAGCGCTTGCATGGCGTCAAGGGAGAGTGGTAGGCCTCTCATAAGACAGACCAACCAATTGGAGGCAGATGAGTCTCCAGAGTTGGTAGCACTACAAAACAAACAAGCAAGTAATCAAGCATGCAATAAAAAGGAAGACCGTACAGATACTCACTTGAGTAGGATTTCGCCTCGCTTGTGCGCTGGCAATTTCGGCCACGGGCCCGTATCAAAAGCCTTCCTCGCGGCGCGCACGGCGCGGTTAATATCTTCCGCATCGCCCTCAGCCACCTGCACGATCACCCGCTCGCTTCTCGGGTCGACAGTGGGGAACGTCTTCCCGGACGCGGCGTCCACGAACTCGCCATCAATCAACAGCTTCGTGTGCTTCACTTGCACGGGCGCCTCGGACGGGGTCTCCAATTGCTGCTCCGCGGCCGCCGCGGCTCCGTAATTGCGCAGACTCGACGTTCCTCGCAGAGCTCGCGTCAGGAGCGTCGTCACGGCGCCCCTGTTCCTGCTCATCGCCATCGCCGCCATGGCCACACCCAAATCTCAACAATTTCAAGCGATTTCAGCGAGAACAACTTTGAATTGCGACCTGCAGCGACGAAATTGCGGCGACTCCTGAGAGACCCAGTTATCTAGATTTGCACAGAAATGCGCAAAGGTGGTAGTGGTGGATATGGGATTGATGTGGTTCTGAAGAAGAGATCAAATCGGGAGCTTGCATATCAGGTGCGAGTTGCAGGGGGTGATGATGGGCGTGACTGGGTTTTGCCCGTGCTCGTAGTGGCAGGCGGAGGTGTCATCGGAAGCGAGGGACACGGAAGCGCCCATGCCCGTGCTTTTTCTGGTGTGATTATCATTGTTGGTGAGTTTCATCACCTCGGCTGCAGTTCATCCTCCCCTTGGATTAGAATATTTTCACTTTTATTTACTTTACTTTTATTTTCCTTCTTCGTGGGTGGGCGGCACACATTGAAGAGTTTACCATACCTTGGGGTTAGATTCGTTTGGCTCCACTCAAAAAAATCATTTCTTTTTGGTCGAATTTCCATTAGTTAATCCTTAAAAGACAAGTTGGACACTGAGAAAATCATTTGTTTTGGTATTGTGTAAATTGTTGGCTTTACAAAATTGCAAAAGCAATCATTGAAAGTCAAAACACTATAGATGATCTTCCTTTTTTACACAAAATTTGGAGGATGAATAGTTGCACTTCTATCTTGCATGGAGACATTTTTGTGAGCCAAAAAAGGTCTTCAACATTGTTTATGGGTTAACTCAATTAAAAAAATTTGGAACTTCATTTATACAATTCAAAATTTTTTTGAGACCCTTAGTAGCTAAATAGTGATGGTTTTTTTCTTTTCTCGTTTCCTATAGATGCTAGAATTAGGATCCAAGATCCAAGCTTGTTTCCCAATATTCTAGACTATTATATTGAAGGAAAGGTGGAGGTTCTCTATATCTATAGGGTACGTCATTCAATTAACTTTTTAATTTTTTTAATTTTTTAAACAATGATTAAAATAGATTTTGAGAACTAACAAGGTTACAACAATTTTCAAATTTTCAAATTGGCAATCTAATGTAGAAATGATTAGTTCATGCCATGATTCCATTATGAATTCTCTAGATTTTTGACATTTTTAAAGCAATCACCTTAGTATATATATTGTTTCTCATTTATCATCATACTTTCTCTGAGGCTTAAGATTATTTTCATTAATATTTTCTATACTAATCAATTATACTACCTTCTCATTTTTGAAATTTTCATTGAATGTTATATAGAATTATTTTTTGAATTATTTTAAATTAACGAATCTGATCCTAGCATAGGGTAGTTCATTGGGAAAAAAATGAAATACAACATAAATGAGTAATAAGGTAGACAAAGCATAAAGCTGTCTTTCTACTTGGGTGGGACTACTTTAAAAAATGTAGTAAATTTTATATGCAATACATTGAAATTCATGAGCATAGACCTTAGTCACATGTTTTTTGGACATGTTTCAAAATAGTTATGAATTTTAGAAGTTTTATGGTAGTAGTTTGGTATCCAAGTTAGTAGATGAGACAAAAATGGAACAAGAGTAACTAACAACCAACTTGTAAAGGATGTATTAATGCAAGACACTTGATTTAAAATAGGTCTTTACAAGTTTCAAATTGAATATAATGAGACTAAGGCAAGTCTAGCATGCATGGATGTCCTATCACCTTAAAAAAATAGCCTACTTGCCTATTCAATTAACTCCATGTTTTAAAAAGACCTAGGCTTAATTTAGAGTCAAATCTTGCTTTTAATAAAAACTAGCTTACTCTGTCTAAAAAAGGCCCTGCCTTTGCTTGTAGGTAGAGCTAGTAGGTTGTGTGCTAGATGCTCTTGCGACATGTTGCTAGTCCTCTATACATTTGCCTTTGCACTACTTCTCCAATGACCAATGAATCATAGAAATCCACTCCCTTTATGTGTTGCACCTCCAAAATTTGTTTGCTCCATGCATTCCCCTACTACTCCATTACATCATGTCTCTAGCATGAGCTAATTCGTACATTTTTTGGATTCGTAAATCCTCGCAAGGTGGGCATCAACCAAAGCTTCAACCATCTTCACCAGCACTTTTCAGACAATATTTTTATTTGACATTGTAATTCTTCCAATAGCACCTCTGTGCAATTTCTTGTAGACAACATGACACCCTCCAATAGTTCCTTTGGTATGTATTCTAACCTTGCATCTACCTTGCCAATTTTAGGAATGCCATTTTTATTGAGATTTGATAATCATTGCCATCTTCTGCAAAAATAATATTGCGAGAAACAATATTTGAGTAACACTAATGACATAAAAACATCATAGAAAATACAAATGTCATCCAAATATTATTTCTTACAAATACTTTTTTCCTTGTGGTTGTTTGGCCCATTGTTATGAAGTAGACACATAGTCAATGCATTTATAGACATATTATTAAGATCTAGTTACAATAAATAAATACCACCTCCATCCCCAAATGATCTTATTGTTGGACAAAATGTTCTAGATTAAAATTGAAAATAACAACTTTTGCATTATAAGAAGAATTTGGTGTACTCCTAGCATCCTAAAAACTTTGAGATTCAAAACCATTTTCAAAGTGTAGTTTTGAAATATTGGAAAGTTGAATTTTGGGGGCATTTTCAAAGAGGGTTTAGGGTGTTAATTACAAATCTTTTGTGAGATAATTTTGAGAGAAAAAATGTGCTTATAGATGTTTCCTACATATCATTGCAATCAAATTTTTAAAATTCATCACCAATGTTTTCAATAAATTACTTTGTAAACCATAAAAATTGACTTAAAAAATTCACTCTATATGGAGTTTGCTTTGTTTTTAAATTGAAATTTGGTACACTTGATTGAAATTGTATAAGAATGAAATCGTATTTATGCATGCCAAAAAATACTAATTATATTTCAAATTACGCTAAATTCTTTGAATGGCACAAATAGGTATGTTGCATCATTGTTGGAGGCTATTGTACATTGTTTATCTCAAATAGATCCTAGAGGTGCTATTATGACTTCTAAGAGCATGTGAGTGAGTTTGTGAACTTGTGACCATATGATTTTTTTAGAGATTCTATCTAAAATTTGGGTCAAATTTTTTTTCATTTGTGGTAAATTTTAGTACCTAATACCATAGACCTATTACTATAAATCTAATATTGTGGTCCCACTACTAGAAATGCATGACCAAAACAACAAAAATTCAATTGATTTATGTTATTTGGGACAGTAAAATGACTATTTTGTAACTTTCTGTGAAGATCAACAAAATGGCAAATTCTTTTTGTTGATTTGGATAGTGCAATGAACAAATCAATAAGTTTTTGTTGAATTTAGAATCTTTCAAGAATCTTTTTGGAATATTTGAGAATCTAAGTATAATGATTTAAAAAAAAAAATTAATCATGTAAAATTCAGTCTTTTTTCAATTCATCAGACTTTGGAGTCCATTCTTGCATAGTAGAAAAACAAATTTTAAAAACTTAGAACTGAGAAAAGTTGTAAATTCAAGATATCTTTCACCTCCAAGACTTTGTTTGTGATTTAGATCCTCCAATTAAAAGTTATAGACAAAAATCAGAGAGGGGTAGTTAGGATTATTTATTTTGACATTTTCAAACATCCTCTCTGATTTTTGTTTGTAAATTTTTATTGAAGACTCAAAATCACAAACGGATTTTTGAAGGTGAAAGTTGGTTTGAATTTACAACTTTTCTTAGTTTCAAGTTTTTTGAAAAAATGTGTTCTACTATGACTAAATGACCTCTAAAGTTCGCTGAAAATACAAGACACATGAAAAAACAATGAAAAAACTAAATATATAAAATTCTAGTTCATGTCTTAAGTACTTAGGTGGTATAGTGGTTGGAATCTTGAATCTCCAAACATGAGGTCCAAGGTTCAAATCCCCTTGGAGGCACCCGCCCGTGTGGCGTGTGGCTTAGGTGGCCTTGGCCCACATAGCCGACCGCCTAGGTGGTTGCTCCAGTAGGAAAAAAATTATTTTATATGGGCACCATCCAAAGACAAAAATTCATTTAAAAAAATAATAATTTTAAATTTTAAATTAAATTAAATTTTTTTGATTTGTCCAAAACAACAAAAAAAATCAATAGATTTCAGTCTAATTTTGTTCAAAACAACACTTCTAAAATTACTAAATCATTCAACAGATTTGAGTTGAAATTCTATTGTTTTGGTCATAAATTTTCTAATAGTGTGATCACTCCCCTTTTATTGTTGGATACTTCTCAACATTGAGAGGTGCCAAACAACAAGAGGAGAGTGATTATAAAAATCAAAATTTCAATGGAACATCCTCAATTGATTTTAAACAAATTTTAGTTAATCACCAATGTTTTACTTCTTAACCCTTGAATGATTTTGGATATGTTTTCACCAAAACATTGAAAAATTGCCATTTCTAGTGCAAATATCTAATTTTAGAAAAAACAAACCATTTTTGGGCACATATAATTGTAGGATCTTGCAGTATGCTAGTTTGAAATAGATCAATCTCAACCATTGATAAAAAGAATTGACAGCTAAGAGTATTGCTTTGAGTACTATAAATATTTGTAAGTACTAAAATAGTATTGTTAAAAAAACAAACGAGATTATCATAGCAAATAGATACAATGAGGTATAAATTAATGATAAATAATAAATTATGAACAAAAAATATCTAAAAATTGGTTATTTGTGAGGACTTGATGGTAATCATATTTCATAAAAAAATGAAGCCAAAACCATCTTCATCATTCAAAAGTGCGTGCGCAAGGGCCCCTTGTTTGCATGCATGTGGACGACATAAATTAAGTTTTTTTAAGTTTTTTTAGTGGGCACATGACTCTCTAGTGTGGGAATATCCCACTAAAATTTAAACTCTACATCATTAATTATGGATACTTTATAGTATTAAACCCCCCTAAATTGCAAAGTGTGACAAATTAGCTAAATTGAAATTTAATTATATATATATTTTTGAAAAAAAAAAAAAAAAATTCCTTTGTGAATAAGTTGGTCATCTTCAATAAAAAAAATTCAAATACATCAACTTCATTCTCCAAATGTTAAGGCCAAATTAAACTCCACAACTCAAACTATGACGAAAAATAGTACTACCTTTTCTTGCAACTATCCATTAGAGCATTTGTAGCGTGAACATATGATATAGGTCCAGCAATGTCAAATGGCAAGCATGGAATATAGCCCATAACTAGTTTGGTTCTTTTGTTAGCAATTGCGCTCTCTTTGAAGCAAGCCCATAACTTTGAATTCTAAATTTTTTTTCACAATAAATCTAAAGCTTTGGGGCATCGTTTTTTGTTTTTTTCAATTGGCTTCTCTTCAAGATAGAAAGTTTGAATCCTCATAGTCATTTAGAGAGGCAAGTTATAGGCTCTTAACATTATGCCTAAAATGATGGTGTGAATGATTGAACTACGAAGCGTACAAGTTTGAAGTGGCCATTTACAGTTGTGTTGAGGAACCATTAATTCCTTTCTAAATTGGACCACACAACTATTCCATTATTAGACTCTTGTCCATAGTATATGATCTTCTAGTGGCCAACAATACATGGACAAGACTTGCATTAAAAAATTTGACTATGAAAGAAGCCTTATTCATGGGAAGGAGAGGGACCAATGCCTTAAAGTTCAAACATGTTATAGAAAGTGATAGTATAGGGCAAAGTGATAATAGAGAGGTGTGGGTGAACGGCGAACTCAATCAGAGACCCTTTCAAATACGAAAAATCTGGCGCCATATCGATTGAATTCAAATATCCTGTCTTCCCGCTCTTGGAGGCCATCATATCCTCCCTCACATTCTTGTTGCCCTCATCAGTAGGGTTCTCACTTCTCCGCTTCTCTGTCGAGCGCTTGACTTCATAGCGTTGCTATACTCTCCATAGATCTGTTATTGCGCTCTTGTGAGTGTTCGCCATGTCTGGGCGCGGCAAGGGAGGGAAGGGGCTTGGCAAGGGTGGCGCCAAGCGTCACAGGAAGGTGTTGCGCGACAACATCCAGGGGATTACGAAGCCGGCCATTCGGCGTTTGGCTAGGAGGGGCGGGGTGAAGCGCATCAGTGGGTTGATCTATGAAGAGACCCGCGGAGTGTTGAAGATCTTTTTGGAGAATGTTATCCGAGATGCTGTCACTTACACTGAGCATGCTCGGCGGAAGACCGTTACGGCTATGGATGTGGTTTATGCTCTGAAGCGCCAGGGCAGAACCCTCTACGGTTTTGGCGGCTAGGCTGCAGTTGGACTTCTGTCTGTTACTAAATGGTGTTGCTAAACACCGTCCTTACATAAAATTTTGTCAAGTCCGTTGGGCGTTTAGTTTGAAGCTCTGTAGAGGTGTGGAGTACCTTGTGTACCTGTGGTTTTGTTTGTGCTCGTGCTATCATTTCTGTTCCTGCGTCACTTCGATTTCAGTACATTGTGTCAGGTTAGTAAAGGATAATTATGCATCGATGAATTTTTGTGTCATAAGAGGCTTTGCATATCTCTTTCTACTGGTGTCCGCTTAGTTGGTTTCAATTCTGCTATTATTCCCGAGGAAATGAATTACTTCGAAAAACCACTTATGGTTTCAATATATTCATTTCAGATCCTCAGTTGAATGCACAGGTTTGTACGTAGACGTCTCTCTTATGTGGCCAGCATTAATTCGACAGTGCAGGTCTTTGATTAGGACGGGCGATTTTGTGAGGCTTATTATATATGTGAGAATCCATCAGCACTTTACAACTGTGCCTGTGAGATCGGGAGAGAGAGCTGGACGCTTGGATTAGCGCAAGAGTCCGTGATTATGAGTTGCTTTCAAGTGATAAGAAGTGCGGATTGCGGAGCACTCACCACGCTTTTTATATGAACTGGTTGAAAGCTAAAGTCTCCGAACAAATGACACAATAATCACGTCTCGCCGCGTGGACAGGAAGTCCGTCGTCGTCTCCTAAGAAAATCAGAGTAGGTATGTTTTGATAATCAGGTTATTCGAATATTCGCAGTGTATTCAACCCGATTGCGTGTTTCCCGGTTGCAGTCTTACAATTGCCCCGGTTGACAGAATGATTTGCATCCGGAAGTCGGCGAACTGCACCCCCGGATCAACTCCTTGGGAAATGACACGCTCTTGAAAATCCTAATTTTTAAATACGGAAGTTAAGGAGTGAGTTTAAAAATTTTGAGTTTGGTTCTTCCGCAGCAAGCGATTGCAAGTCGCATTTAGTTCTTTTTTCTAATTTGCAAGGTCAATTAGCTCGAACTGCGTCGGCAGGCCTGCTCTAACTTGGAAGTATCTGCTGCTCCAAAACACAGTTCGAAGCTTCTTGTGGGCATATTTCTGACGCGCTGGAGTGATTTCCGATTTCGTCAGGGTCCGAGCCTCCGAGGTCTGTTGTTGAAGAATCCCTCTTACCCGTTGCCCAGGTTGTCGCTCCCTTTACCAGCTCTTGTGCCACTTTCTCCGGCGCAGGAGACACTTGGGATTGGGGGTATCAATCTTTGATCTGATTTTTTGAAACTTTATTTCTGAAAATAGATAAAATCCATTAGCTTTATGAAAATGATTTTTTTTTTTTCAATTTGTACTTTGGAACGAAAGTATGGTGATAACATTTAAAATAGTTTGTAGGGTTGGAATAATCAAAATATAATAACTTGAAATCAATTTCTAATTTTTTATCCATCTTATGTAATGTATTTTTGTTGATATGGAAAGTTTTGATTCATTCCATTTGGAGTAGTGATGTGAAAATTTTAGAGCTTTTTGTTTTGTGGGCACTCATTGCATCTTCTTGAGAAAATAACTTGAAGGATTTTTTTTTAATTCAATTTTTATATAATGTTAAAAAAAAAATTCCACTAGGTTATATTCACTTGCTAAAACAATTGATTGTTGGAATTAGACACAAGGTTCTATTCCATTTGAGACCTTTTATCTCATACTTGTTGTAAATTCACTTAATAATTTTTTAAAGAATGAAGATCAAATTGTTCTTGGATTTTTTTGTAGTCTTCCAATTTATCATTCAATTTACCTTCCAAGAAAGTATAGAAAGAAGCTTAGGTCTTCCCATAAGTGAATTGTTTGGTATATATATTCCTCCTAATAATATCAAACTTTAATCAATAAAGTATTTTTAGTATTTTTGAAAAAAATATTTCAAAATGATGTATTTTGAAAACAAACTTTGAGAAGTAGATGCAATTGTAATGTCATTTGCAACTTTTGACCATTAGATCTTATACCAAACTTTTATATTTATTTCTATACCAATTTTAAAAGTCTACTTTTCTAAGATTATAATATTCAAAGTTAGTAGAGCAACAAGTTTTTTCAATATTTCCTAATAGAGAAGGTTCAAATTTGAAACTTTTTGAGAAAAAAATTGCATCCTTTACGACTTGAGAACATTATGCTGGAAAATGAAATTAAGAATCTATTAAAAGAAAAGGCAACTATTTCTACTTAGCTGTCATCTTTATTAGAATAATTATGTGACTAGATGTAATAAGATGATATATAAAATAAATTGCAAATAAATCTATAAAACAAACTTGAAAAGTAAAATTTCCTTAGTAGGAATGTTACAGTAAACCCTCTAAGCCATGTGCACATTTTAGTTGTCGAAAACTTGTGAAAATTAAATTATAAAACAAACCCTATATAACATTTTTTTCTAAAAGATTCTACACTTGCATGTAAAATAAAAGTACTCATAATTTTTACATTTTTAATGAAAATTGTATAAATAAGAGATTCTTTTTTAGGTATAAACCTATTTTGCCCTATCTTGTTGCCCTATGCCCTATATCCTATATTGTTGCTACAGTAAAAAGAAAAGTAAAAGTAATTTTTTAATATTTCGATTCAAAGTTTTGTATACAAAGGAGTGCAAGGGCTTTGTTTTGTGGCATTAGATATATAATGTGAACGTTATGTTTTTTCCAAAATAAAAGATAATTTCATTCAATTTTTTAATTTAAAAATAATTCAAAAATTCATGACTTTTACACTAATACACTATAGGTCTAAATGCAATGAAACCAAGTCTGTAGACCTCTCATTGTGGAGAGCTTTCCACTAGTACCAAGAATGTAGCCAAAAAATTCATGGTTTCTTAAATCTCACTATATCAAACAAAACAAAGCAAAACAAACGAACAACTTAATCTAATGTATAGATTATCTTTTCAAATTTTTAAGTATATTTTTTTAGATGCCCTAAAGTTAAGAGAAATTTCAAAATGATATAAATCTTTGACCACAAACTTGTTTTTTTGAATCCCCATCATTATTTCATTTTTTGTACTATGAAAATTTATGCAATAATTATTTCTTGCATCTTTCTTTTATCATCATTGTTGAAAAATAGAAAACTTGCTTGTTAAAAAGCTTGAAAAACCAATCCATTCTATGTAAAAATATTATAAAAGATTAATAAAAACAACAACTCATAAAAGCTTCTTAGAATGCAAAAAGCCATTTTGGCTTATGAAATACTTTAAGGTAAACTCTTGAAAAACTAACAAATTTGGCCAAGTGAGATAATGATTAAGAATTTTTGACATATCTTACTCAAGCCAAATTTGACATCATGGGTTGGCCATTTGAAAGGCTTTGAAGTTAGAATTGATGATTTGAGGGATTCACTTTATATAAGGGTGAATTTTTTGACTTAGACAACAATGAAAGGATGGTCTAAAAGGCTTCTCATCTTAGTAATAAGATGACCTTTACCTTTTCAAATTTTTGATTTTAGATTTGTTTAATTGACTTTTTATTTTATATTCATAATATTATTTTGAATATTTTCTATTTGTTACTTTTCTATTTCATCTATTTTGTCTAACTTGTATTTTTTTAATTTTCAAATAAAAATTTAATATTGATATAAATTTTTTTATTTGTTTGATAGTTTTATTTTTGAATTCTATAGATTTTCCCATTCTTTCATTGTGTTGTAAGTCAAAAGACATTAAACAAATCTCTTCCAAAGTTCAAATAAATAGACATCAATAGAAATGTAATTACTTAATTGTCAAAGAGAAAATGGAAAAGAAAAATATTAGATGATCAAGTGCCAAATCATATCCAAACAAATATGAATAATTTTTGCTTCACAAAAATGTTGAGCTTCTTCTTAAACAATGACAAAGGGTTGCTTAGAAATTTTGCAAATGGACCAGATATATGTAAAGACATAAACTAGTTCCACACTTCTATTATAAAGGTCATAATTGTTGAAATCAAATTAAAAGGTAAATATTCATTGAAAATTCTTGGTACACAATTACACTTTTAGAAGTCACATTGTCTTATATTGTGCGTTGAATGCTAGAAAATAATATATATAATTGAAAACTCACTATACAAAGTTCATTTATTTGCTTTTGTACTTGCAATACTTTATAATCTAAATCAAATGCAAATGTTTTAAATAATACAAAATTCAACAAGTATGACAACTAAGGTTTTGGGTTGATGCAAAAAATACTTGCTATATTTGGCTCAAAATAAGCTATATTAGTGAGTATTGTGACTTTTGGAATAATTTTTTAAAAATAAAATAAAATATAGATAATTTCTAAAATAATAGAAATAGTTAATTGGTGTGCCTTACAAAATTTGAATCTCAAAAAAATTATTTCTAAAAGTTATGCACAAGAAAAGGACAATGGAAAATATCCCAAAATGGACACTTTGACAATTGATTTTTAAAAAGTAGTAAATTTTTAAAAAAATTTAAAAAAATTATCCATTTTTCACAACTTGAAGTTGATTCTTCTCAACAATGTTCATCTTTTGGAAAAAAAGTTATGTTCTCTTATACTTCAAAGGTAAGGTAAAATAGCCCATCATGGTTAGAATTTTGAGTTTGCACTCATGCCATGGTTGAATTTTAAAAAAAATTCCCCCACATACAGACAACTGAGACAAGTGTAAGAAATAACAACAGCAATTGAAATCATATTTTTTCAACAAAGTATGAATTTGTTATGATTTCTTGAAGTGATCTACCCAAAATAGTCTGTAGACTATTCCACAACCAATAAAACCTATATCCATAATGCTCACCTTCTTCACCTAAAATAGTCAAAATATTTCTAACTTGGAGGGCCATGAAAAAGTCATTTTCAGCAATGATTTACACTAAAAAAGTTATGTGTTCCTAATGGGGTCACTAGTGTCAGGTAAGACATTGATGGTGGTCCAATCTTTCATAAATTGATAATAACCATCATGGGGTCATCTTTTAGGTGTCCATCATGGGTCATTTGACTATGATGGGCTATTTTATCTTAATGTACTTTGAGCACATGTAGAAGGTGGCTCTTTAGTTTAGAAAATCTCTTCATGCGCTTGTGCAACTTTTGTAAAAGTCCTCGTACCTCAATTTTTAGCTTCAAATTCACATTTTTGGGCCAAAAATAAATCCCTCCAAAATGACCAAAGTAGACATTCAATTGGAGGTTGTTTAAGAATAGTAAAACAATTTTTAAAAATGTCAAAAATTTATCTATGTTTACAACTACTACAAGTACCTTCATTTCAAATTTCATGCATAAATGACATATAATAGAAAAAGTTATAAGTAAGAAAACCACTTGTTTAAGGCCTAAGGGGCAAAAAATAAGACAAGTATTTTTTGCATTGACTATGTTATACAATAATTATAAGGATATAATCATGGTTGTCATACTGGACAAGTTACTATTCATTTCATCTCCTGTAGGACGAGTTATTATTCATCAAATGTACCTTTTGGTACATTTGATGAATAATAACTCGTCCTACAAGACATGAAATGAATAGTAACTTGTCCAGTATAACAACCATGGATATAATACTAAATAGAAATTTTACAAATAAAATAATAATATAAATATTTCAATCTAAAATTTAATATGAAATTTGTTACATTACTTTCAATATTATTTTAGATTTTAATAATATTATTATATTTATAAATATAAATAAAATCATAAAATAACTACATTTTAGGTTTGCAAAGCTTGATTTCTATACTAACACATTCTTTTACAAATTGATGTTGTATCATGCCCCCTTGAGCTCTAGAGACTCCTTACTAACAATTATTTTTTGTGGAGGCATGCAAGATTGCAAAAAGTTCCAAGTCCATTTGCATTGCATCATGATAAAATTTGACCTTTTCCATTCCATTCAATGAGAGTAATTATATTGAGAAATTGCTAAACAAGATTCAATGGTTTCAATTATTACTAGAATGCCCCGTGCCATTACTAGTTTTCCATGGTAAAAAAAAAAAAAAATAATAATTTTTTAATTTTTTTAATTCATAAAACTTCAAAATTCAATAAGTTTCATGCCGTAGGTAAGTAGGTTGGAACACCATGAAAGTGATGAAACCAAGCCCATGCACCCCTCCTTGCTAAGGGCTTTTTGAAGATATCAAACACGCGAACTTGAGACGCATAGTTACGGAGATCTCAACATAACAAACAAAACAAAACAAACAAATAAACAACCTTATTTAGTAGGAGGATGCTATGTTTCAAGTTCATTACAATTTAATCGTGGAATGGATCATCGATGAGTTTCAAGATTAAACCTTAAAAGAATAAAAGATGTTGAGGACATTTTTTGTCCTTAATTTGGATGACTACAACTAAGTCTAGATATTGGGATGGAAAAAAAATTTCATCCAATTTCTTATTGAAGTTTCTTGAGTATATTTTTAGTGAATAGTATTGTAAATCCTTTGGTTATAGTATTAATAAATTCTTTAAGAAGATGCTTAATCCATAGATCTATCTTGTAGAATATTAATTTTGGCCATTTTTTGCTAGTTACACTTCATGTGAATTTTAGCCATAAAAATTATATTTTGTGAATTTGAGTTGACAACCAATGAAATGAAGCTTATCAAGTGTAATTTTTACTCCAACTAAAATTTTTGAAAATTCGTAAATTTCAGTAATCATAGCAACATAAACATTGGATCTAGGCACCTAGCTACAACCATAGTTTGCTAATTGTCTAATTTAGAGTGACTCAATAACTTTGATTTATATCATAATGAACATTGTGCACTATAATATATATCTATGTTGAAAATTTCAGATTTTGAGTCTATTTTCATATTGAATTTAGAATAATAGACTCAAAATCTGAAATTTTCTTAAGAATTTCACAATAATTTCAAATTCTTCCATCAAATTTGGAAACTTTATGACTTGTAATAGAAGTAACTTTGGTTTACATTATGATGCTGTATCCTATAATATACATTGATCATGTTGAAAATTTCATATTTTTGAGTATATTATTCTATATTCGATATGAATTTTCTTCATTTTTTTCTTGAGAAATTCACAATGATTCCAAATTCCTCCCTCAAATTTGAAAACTTTATGACTTATAGCAGAAATAACTTTGGTTTGCATTATAATAATGCTATATACTATAATATACATCTATGTTGAAAATTTCAGATCTTTTGAGTATATAATTCTATATTTGATGTGAATTTTCATCATTCTTTTCTAGAGAAATTCACAGTAATTTCAAAATTCCTCCCCAGAATTTTGAAAACTTTATGACTTGTAGTGGACATATGTTTTCATCTCTAAAAAATAAATATAAATTTTTTCATTCATATCTAGTTGCACAGTGGTCATGGGCCTCTCCTGTACATGAACTTTTCAACCCGACGTGTCCGCTCAGCCTCGCTTCGGATGTGGCTCCAAACTCCCTTTCCAGCCTTCTTGAAAATGGAGTATCCGAGCGTGTCATCTTCCTTGAAGGAAGCTCATCGTGCGGCGCAGCTGCTTCGGAGTGCCGGGCCGACGTTCCGAAGTAAAAAAAGTTGCCAGCCTGGGCATGGGTGACCGAGTTTACCCGGGGGAACCATTAGGTCGGTGTTGAATACAAGGCCCAATGGCCAATGTCAACACGAGTAAAATATAATTAAATTAACTTCCATACTCACGCTCTTTCAGTTACTCGGAGAAGACGACGGACTTACTGTGCCGAGGTTAACTGTTTCAAGAAGACGGAGACCTCAGTTTGTGCGTAACTACATAAGCGTCGTGAATCCTCTGCACTTCTCATCATTCAATTGATAGAGCAACTCTCAATCACGGACTCGTCAGCTAATTCAAGTGTCCAAGCTCTCTCTCGATCTAGCTCGATCTCACACGTATACTTCGCAAATCAAGGCAGATTCTCTGAAGTCCGATTCAGACTTTGCGCATTCCAGTTCGATCCTGACAACAGACCCGATCGAATTAATTGCATTCATCCAAGTGGGTATTTCAACTTCCTCGACGTACGTCTAGTGCGCGATGGCCGTTTCGAGGTCTGCAATGGGCAGTTGGGTGGTCGTGCTGTGCGCGGCAGCAGTCATTTCCAGCTTCATGACCGCACCCGTGGCTGCTAGACGAAGCCTCTCCACGTCCAGCGAGGGCGGGTGCAAAGAAGGCTTCTACCAGCACTCCTGCCCCAACGTGGAAAACATCATCTACAAGTCCATGCTCAAGTCGTTCCAGAACGACCCCACTGTCGCGCCAGGCGTCCTCCGCCTCGCCTACCACGATTGCTTCGTCCGTGGCTGCGACGCATCCTTGCTCCTGAACGGATCCAGCACGGAGAAAACCAACATCATCAATACCGGCCTCCACGGCTTCGACGCCATCGATGCCGCCAAGGCCGCCGTGGAGAAGGCATGCCCAGGGACCGTTTCGTGCTCTGACGTGTTGCAGTTCGCCGTCCGCGACAGTGTGAAGTTGACGGGAGGACAAGGCTGGACCGTGCCCGCTGGGCGTCGAGACGGCACCGTTTCCAGGTCTTCCGAGGTAGCAGCCAATCTCATGACTCCCAACAACACGGTTCCCGTGCTGTTGAAGGCTTTCCAGAAGAAGGGTCTGAACGCCGCGCAGATGGTGGCGCTGGCTGGCGCTCACACCGTCGGGACGGCGCCGTGCCTCACCTTCGACAACCGCATCCAGGGTGCCAAGGTCGACCCCACCATGAAAGCGCACTTCGCGAAGGACTTGAAGAAGAAGTGTCCCAAGGCCAACATCAACAGCACCCGAGTGCCGTTGGACTTGGTGTCTCCCAAGAAGTTCGACTCGCAGTACTTCAAGAACATCGAGAACAAGATGGGGTTGCTCACTTCGGATCAGAGCATGTGGGTGGACTCGCGCACCAAAGGCTCCGTGCGCACCAACACCGACAGCTCCACCTTCAACACCAACTTCGCCAAAGCCATGGTGGCACTGAGCCAGGTGGATGTGCTCACGGGCAGAGCCGGCGAGATCCGGCGAGTGTGCAGTTCCGTGAACTAAAGTTAGCCAGGCCATTAGTTGAATTGGTGCCAGCTACATGGCGGGCAACACCAGTACAGTATTCATTTTTTTAAGACTATCAGTTAGAAACTAGAAACCATTCAGTCCGCGTCAGGAATGGTTGGAGACCCGACGATTTCAGAAGGGCGTTTTCCAATCGGCGCCTGCATTGATTTCGTGGTTAGTAAGTTTGATTCATGCCCCCACTTCAATTCGGGGATGACGAGATTCATAAATTTCATTATTCTTTGGCTTCCGGTGATGTCTGCGCTAGTACGACATCTCCAAGCTGGCACGTCTTCATGACACACAGTTGAATCTATTGAATTGGCATTTCAGATAATTGGTCGCTTCTGGATACTCTCCAGTGCTCGTTTTCTGACGGTCACGGTACTCTTAATCTGTTCCTAGTTGAGAATTGAGTCAGTTTTGGAGAAGCGGGTCTTTATTTTGGAGCACTCGAGGTTACTCTGATTGTTTGAGGTTTTTAAACTTACTGTAGATCGAGTGATCGACTCACTGAGTGCGTTTGAAACTGGAGTCACAGCTCGGAGTGAAGTCATGAATTAGCCTCACTACGGAGTTCCAACCGAATCATCTGCTTTAAAATTACGTTGGTTGTTCGCTGAGTTACTGATTATCCTCTACTCTCACCAGTCGACGTAGTGCGTGGGTTGTGTTTGGGAGATACCAGACAGGTAATGATATTCATTTTCAAAAGGGAATCATACGGAGCTTGAAGTTACTGGTTCCAGAGTGTAATTGAGCAAAAGACAGAAAAAAAATATTTCAAGAAAATTAGGAATGCTTTGTGGACATCAATTTGTTGTTATGAGTTTCAATATTTGGGAATATAGGCAATTTCATTCAAATGGTGGTATTTTGGATGCCATTTGTACGATTTCAGCATATTTTGAATGCCATCTGTACAGTGGCAAAAGACAGTTTTCTACCACACGGGGCCACAAAGAACTGCCTATATACGCATGGAAAGCATAGGTGTGCCGAACCGCTCACAAAACCATCAAAATTCACAACTTTGTCCCCAAAACAAACCCATTTTTTGCTAAGATTTTCAACCTTCTACCAAAAATAGTTTCCCACTATTTCAACAAAATACCACCGTTTTAACGAAATTGCCTGCGAATGCATATTAGACTCTCTTTCAAAAGATATCAATCAAGATTGCCCAGTTGTTGAATGGTAGATGGGCATTTTATATCTATGTGTGTATATGTGAGTGAAGATTGTCAAAAATCTAAACACAACATTACAAAAAGAAATGAACGTCATGATTTTTTACTTTTTTAGAACCTCATACAAGCATTACAAAATTAGTTTAATTTAATTTAATATATTGCAATTTTATGAATTCATGAAATTGTAGCAATTGTACTTATAACTGCTATTGTAGCTAGTACCAGAGTGTGACTTGGCATCCTGGCTTTCGTCTTTGCAATGGCAAATTTTTTTTTCCATCCAAAGTGGTTCATTTACATTTATTTGGGATTATGGATTAAACGTGGTTTCAGTTTGTAATCATGTAATTATTTCACAAATCATCATATATTCACAGTGAATGAAATATCATACCCCTATTCGTGGCGACGTCAAAAATTTGGTAGCGGTGACTTACACCCTAATTAATGAGCTCACCAAAATATGAAAAGCCGTTTCCAATTCCAAACCTAGCTAAACGAAGTTAGGAAAACTTGTCAGTGGAATACCTCAAAACTAATTAGTCTCGGTCCTTAAATACAAAATGCACACTTGTATTGTGCAATTACTAGAGCTCTCCGATAGTAAAAAGAGATACTGTAGTGGTCAATCGAACTCTGCCACCTTGGAAGTGCGGATTGCTCCCCAGAATTTTTGAAACTTCCGAATGCCGTCTGTGCAACATATCTGTCAATTTCACTTTCCTCCTCCTATATTACAACAGGAAAATCTTTTACAGGGCTCCAGTGATTTCGGGCATGACATGGTGAGTTTAGTGTTTAGTGATAATAAAAATGAGCATTTCTTTGTTACCTCACAAGGAATTTGCAACATTATGGAACGGCATGGATCATTTTTGAATTTAAAAATTTATTCTTTTCAGGTGAAATATACTTCTGTACAATGAACTCTAGAATAGACGTTGAGAAAAGAATCGACACCATACAAGAAAGTTCGAAAATGGACACAGGAATCTAAAAGCTTCTAATGGATATAAACGTCATTCTTGGTCACCAAGAGCCATATGATAATCTGTTCGTGAGCCTAATTTTGGCCTTTGCATCCTTCAGTTAAGGCGTTAAGTTGGCAAGATTATTCTTTCCAAATTCAATGGCGAAGTGAAAATTCAATCCCTATTCTCATACTAGTTGAAACTTGAAAGCTGAAAATGGCAAAGTTCAGTAAGTTGGTTAGGGTCTATGATACTCAATTTTAGAGCTAGCCTGATCACTTGAATATCACAATTTTAGCACTCAAAATCACTTCTAAGTTAAAAATAAATACAATAGAAAACTCTCAATTGTCATCACAACATTACAATCCTAGGAGATGATATGTCAGGCAGTGAGGCAACAAATATTCTCCGTGTTATACTGTTACTTCGAATCGATGAACAATCGTACACAAGTTCTTTACTGAAGAAATTACATGGCTTTAAATGTTCGTAATAGTGAGTGAACCCACGCTGAGCCTTCAATTGAATCTTCATTCGAAGTCCTGAGTTAAGTCATAAAATTTCGCCAATTAAACGAAATCGGCGTTGTGATCAATACGCGTAGCCCCCCTTCGTAGTACACTAATTCTATGACTAAATACATCGATTCAAATGTATTTTTAATATCCATTTTCAGGCTGTGTGAAGCTTCAAATCTCTCAAAAATAGCGTGATTCCAGACTTCAAAAATTTGGCGATCATCAACAGAACTCTCTCAGAAGTAGAATTACGTTACGACCGCTCACCTCGAAAATCACCAAAGTCGTGGAATTCCGATAAAAATTCAACGAAGTTGACTTTGTGAGTAATTCCACGATCTCTTCAAATATGTATTTTCTGTATTATCCCACAGAGCTTCTTCAATTTAAGAAGTGATGTTATAGACCATGCGTCAAGTCTTAAATGCCACAATCGAACCAAATATTCAATTAAATTTGAAAAGGGATTCAATCTCTGATTCACTCCTGAATCTCTGTATACCAAATGTAGATGACCCAATTTTCAAGTTTCATCCGGTTGCAGCAGTCGATCTGCACCGTCGATCCACTCCCAACTTTCTCTACTCGGTGGCGTAGTTGGCGATTTCTACTCCCTTCTCTTCCACGGAATTGAATTTTTTACTGGAAATCCGATCATTCCGGTGAATAGGGTTGAAACAGTTTGAGCAAGGTGGTTTTAGAGTTTCTTTCATCAGTGTGCCTTCTGGATATTATTTATAAAAGTGTCTTACAATTTCATTGGTACGCGTGGAGAGAGAGTGAAAGTGATGGTGGAGCCCTGAAGAGTGGTGTGTGTTGTAACGACAGATCGAGGGGTGTTTGAGAGAAGAGAGTTTATTCTGTTTTTTAGACACAAATTGAGAGAAGACAGCTTGTTTGTTGACTTTGTTCTGTTTTTTTGGACATAAATTGAGAGAAGATAGTTTCCTTAATTGCTGCGTTATGGGAAGGGTTTGACTTGTGATTAGCGTGGGACTAGACGGTTGAATTGAGTTGAGAGCGTGGCGGCCCAGTAATTGCGCATATGCGGCGTTGCTTGAAGTCGTTATAGACATACTGCAAGTGTGACGATCAGGAATTCAAAGCAGCTTGGTTGCAATTGAGGGACGTTCATGGATGCAGTGCAAGGTGATTAGCATTCAATCTTGACTTAGTTGGAAGACCAGGCATTCGTGCGGGTGGGTGTGCATAAGTAGTACACTGGGAGTACCTTCTGATGATTCAATTAGTATGCGGTGGAGCAATAATAGTAATTTCTGTGCTCCGAGCTGTTGGTACTGTCAAAATAAAAGTAAAAGTAATTTTCTCATTTTTATATTCATAAAAATTTTAAAATTCAATAAATTTCACATGATAGGTCCCACACCACAAAGCTTATGTAGCCCTCCTTGCTGAGGGCTTTCTGATAGTATCAAGAACACGGCCAAGGGATGCACAGTTGAGGAGATCTCAACGTAACAAATAGATATTTTGTTAAGAATGCACTATTTTTTTGCCATTTTTCTATTAATTTTCTAAGACTGGTATAGATTTCAGACCTTGAAACCCTAAAATCTAGGATAGATATACCATATAGAATTTAGACTACATGCCACATTTAACTACTTTTGGATTATTCAAAAGTCTAAAATTTGATAAAGGGTAAAATCTCCTAATGTGTGGGTTGCAGCAGTAGACCTGGAGATTTCGAGATATGGGTGGGGGGTTTAGTATTTTGAAAGTTTTGCATGGAATGCAATCCTAAGGCTTATAAATTTTGCTACAAAAATAGTGAAATATCATTAGAATTAATAGTAAACTGTACTTGTGAGAATAGGGCCTATGGGGAGACAATGTCAATGTTTAGGCCAAGTGGAGACAAATGCTTGACATAAATCAATGGCTGCATTTAAGATTATATAAATGCATCATGAAATCTCTTGAACTTCCCATTAATACATGTAACTATGACTCTATCCAAAGAATTATGAATGTAAAAAATGATATAAGATGCCATAGTGTGGAGGTTGACTAATTGTGGTATAGTACAAGACATACACTAAGAATCATGCACGCAAAGATTTATGTCAAATTAAACAAAACATATGTTGTACATTATGTGTGAAATGGTACCCTAAGAGATCAATGGAAGCACATGCAACTGCACTCTAGAAGGGACACTGTAAGACAATGAATAAGTGGAAAGCTACCATTTATATTGAAGATCCTAAAGGAGAGACTTCATCTGGATATCTCTAGATACAATGCTAAACTTTTAAAGAGGGTGGGCTCATTATTTGCCACACAAACAATGTATGCTTATGAATTTGTGAATTTGCATCATGGTGAATTTACGTGCATGAAATATATAAAAACAATGCTTTTATTTATACTACAAAATTTGGTTCGCTACATATTTCAAAGAAGTTAGAAAGTGCAATGCATAGAAGAAGAAACAAATGAGTTCATCACGTTGGAATGAAACAAAATCGAGAATAATACCATGGTTGTCATTGTGGACGGACGTCCGGTTCACCCATCCATCCGATTTGCCCGTTTTTTAGAGGTCCCGCCCGTCTGATACAGTCAACACATAGTTGACTTTTTGATAACGGAAAAATAGACCACGTAGATGCCATGTGGATTAAGGAACATGCTGGGCGTGGACGAGATCATTAGGGCGCAATTCCGCAAAATTGCACAAGTTACAAAATTAAAGCCGTCCGGTCCGGTTTGTCCGTCTGTCTGTCCCGTCCGATGACCCTAACTCGCCCGTTATGACAATCGTGAATAATACTCATAATTATAATACTACAAGCAACAAAACTGAGTTGCATAATTTTATATAAATCTAACCTGACCTATAATAGAACGACAAAATACCCCAGCTACTGGACCCCAAGCATCTACTTTCACTAATACTTGAAACTTAATTGTTAGTAGGAAGGGTGAGTGATAACACCATATTAGAAGTCGGATTTCACCTCGGAAATAAAGACATCCAATACATATAAAACCAAGTCCCCAAATGACCAACGTTGCTATTGTTTGGTAGACTAAGAATGCATCTAGAGATCTCCTGATGCTTGTGATGAAACACACGTATTAATTGACAACCATGTTGAACTAGTCCCATGAACTATATGTTTTGTCCGCATGGCAGTGACATTCTGTCTCTCCTCACATTTGATGGGGAAGACTTTGTACTTCTCCTATCTAGAGTCCTTGACTATGAATTCTTGGACCTATTTCCATAAAGTATACAATTTAGGTCTACCCTAAAACAAAAGACCAATACTGCTATTAGTTAGCCTGAGTACTCCATCCGGAGATCTCCCGATGACCGTGAGTAGCCAAAGATGAGAGACTAAATCAAAGGACTATCTCATTGGCCCTATTCAGATTCACCAAGGCAGCCTCTCTACATCTTTTAGGAGTAGTTCTTGATTTTGGATTCACTTTCTTCGACCAATTCGTGTACACTACAGCAGAGGCATCTATCCAAGTGGAGGGAGTATTCTCAGTTACCTATTTACCATACTAACAATTCCAATACCTCAATTCCAATGTGTGTTTGCTATTATCCGGTCTCCAATATTGTAAGAAGAATTTTCCGAAATTCTTAGCTTTGGGATCTCTACATACATCAAATAGTGCTCTCCCTTGCCAAACAGTACAAATTATAGGGTCTTTGGGTTTGAGAAGAACCCATGAGCCTAGGCGAATGTCAACCCAAGGATTAAAGCTCTCCCTTGGTACTTCATTTGTAGGGCCGCAACAAGGTTCTGGATCCTCTTCCTCTAGAATCATATCCACCAAATTTACCCTTGGTCTTAGTGTCTCTTCCTTTGTCATCTGCTAATCGTGTTGTGGCCAGAAGCCTTCCTTCAATTCCACAGCACACTCGGAAGGTGGTTCCTTCAGCTCACACAACACATGTTTCTAGTATTTGATGTATGGAACAAAGGCGATGGCAAATCTCTTGCATCTAGACACTCCATTTTCCCAATACTGAAAGTACTTTTCTAGTCCTATTATGATGAAGCACTTGTTTATAGTAGCTTTTTGTGCATTTTCAAGAGCCTTCTCTTGATTTCCCGTAGGTTTAGGAACTTCATTGCTTCCTACAGGCTTAAAAGGAATAGGCTTTAGGCAACCTCGAGGTAGCACAGCCTAACCATTGTGGTCTTTGTTCCATAAACATCGAGAAGTTGTATCAGATGGTAGCCAATTTGAATCAATTGTTGACTTTTTATACTTCATGACAGGGTTCCCATTGTTCTCTATGTAGAACCTAAATAGATGCATTTCCTCCAAGCCAATGAGTCTAGTAGTACCATTGCATAGGTAACCTTTCACAAAGGACTTAAAATCCCCTACCTCTTGAATGAACTCCAACAAAAATGATAGTTCCTAGGACTCCATAAAAGCTTTCATGAGATCAATGACAATGAAAGTGTTCTTGCTTTTGAAGGCTTTAGAAAGGTGACTAAAATAAGCATCAATGTCCTCATGAGTGTGTTCAACTAGTAGGAATCCGACTAGGATTTTCTTAAAGACGCCTTATGCAATTAGCAATGACAGAAGAGCCATTAGATACTAGTTTTTGTTATCCTTAGCGGAGTTGTCAAGTTGAAGGTATAGATTTTTGGGTTGAGGGATGGCATAATTTTGGGCACCTGGTTGAACACACTTCAAGTTGTCTAAACACTTGGATTTCCTTCTAAGCAGTGCCTCAAAGAATGCATTTGCAGGCGGATAAGGAAAGAGGTTGTGTGTCTCTTGAATCAGTGCACCTTCAAGTTAGTAGAACAACTTGGCCAACGACGATATTGTAAAATTTGAGTCTCATGACCAACTTAATGGGGAGTAATGGGCGTATGCACTGTCACTGTGACCATGAGCGACCATTCTAGTTATGCTCTTGGGAAGTTGCCCCAATCCCTACGTGGCCTTTATAATCACTTGCATTCTTAGAAGAGTGGTCTTGCATGTATCCATCTTGTCGTGAATAATATAAAGTATATCTTGAAGGTTCCTCTTCGATTTCTCCCTCTAAGAGGTATAAAGATGTCGGCAAGATGTTTGGTGGTTCAAATATTCAGCTCGTTGCTTCATAAAAGCCACGTACTCCGGACTTTCTTTGGGAGATTTGAGAATAAATTCCTAAAGCTCATCGCACTTTGTGCATTTTGAAAACGAACTTCCAACAAGCTTAATCTGCACATTGTTGAAGTGCTCCTTTTTAATTCTACTAATAGTCAACTAATTGACTAGAGGGACACCATAGTCTTCATTCAACTGCATATAATACAAAACCGCGCATCGGCAATAAGTACATCAATAGTACAACACGAAGACAAGAAGCAAGAAGCAAGACTATGATAGTTACTTGAGCTTCATGAGATATGCTTCACTGTCAAGTATTGGGAGATTTCCTAATGAAGTCTAGCGTGAAACGATCTTCCAATGATAGTCTACAGCGCAACATGTCTATCAATGAAGCATTAAACTAGAACATGCTCGGGTGATTACACAATGGTAGACCTTTCAATGATCTAGGCTCTGCTATCATAGTAATGATTGTACCTCGTTAATGTCAACACGTATGCGTTTCTAGTTGTTGCCAATAGGAAGATGTTTCAAAGTGTCCACTCTTCCATTACCAGTCCCCCTCATTTGATGGGGCATTTGGTTAGCATTGCTATGGATGATTGCTTTCATTGTAGTAGTTACTTAGACAACTCCGACTCTAAGGTGCCTAACCCTTTTGTTTCCGTGTATAGTCAAAACCACGCCTTGCTTGTACTTGTCAATGTAGTTGTGATAAGTTGACTTCAAGATTCCATGAATAATACACCAGGCTGTGCCACAAACCTTGGCCCCTTTGAGTGTAATGTACTTTTGCTTCCAATTACCATCTACACTATGCAATTGCCCGCCCACCGAAACTCCATATTTATATCGCTCTTCAAATGATTTAATCCAAAACTTCCGTCTAACAAGTACTGTACTCTCTCGGGGAAAAAATTGGTAGCACCCACTATCGCAGCACCTCTAAGCACTAACCTTCTGGACTTCTTTGTTGGTCGTTTTGTGAACATAGTATGAATCCTTGAAGACAGTACTAGAACTACGTACAATGAAGCAATAATGTGCCTTCGATTGTCCACCTAAATAAGCAAGTGGGTCTTCATCATGAGGAAGGACTACAAAATAGTCTAATGTCTCCTTCAATGACTGACCATTAGGGAACAAGCATTCCAATATAGGCCACTACTCGTGGGTCATTACAGTTTCTAGACCACCCACAAAAACATCTACCACAGTAACACCCACATGCTTTGCATCCAATACTGTCTCTTGAAAATGGTCATCCGGTCTCCAATAGTTTATTCTACCCGATGAGAGAAGGATACCTTCGGAGTCCTTCTGATGTACTTCAAGCCTAATCTAGTCCTCCTATCATATATAGGAAATCGCATCCATTAAGGGATCTCTAGATGACTTCTCAACGTTGAAGGCTCTCCACAACACAATCTGCTCCAACACATCACTCAGTGTTTGAAAACCCCTTTGACTAGGATTGATAGTAAAAAATTGAGCATCCTCAACAATACATTGAGGTTGTACAAGAACAAAGACCCACGGTTGTAAGGGGATGGCAATAGCGAGCCATTCTCCCATAGGTCTCGCCTCCACAACAGATCCTATCCTACCTCACCAAATCCTTGAATGAAGAGCTTTACAAAATCACCATTATTCAATGGTGATGTCCTCGCTTAAGAGACCAGAGACTCATCTTCTCCTTGTGATCCACCTATGTAAAGAATAATAACAACGTCTAGCCTTGCCGAGCAAGAATCCATTTCACTACCCTCTCTTTGAAAGGATGCCATGTCTCCAAGCTTAATGCTAAATTGTAAACCTACAAGTTTAACAAAGGCGTGAAGAAGTTAGTCCAAGAAATATTCAGTGTACCTCTACTCGAATTATAAAGGGACCAATCATCCATAAACTATGAACAAACAACTGCTTCCATAAATTGTACAACCCTGCTACCAATGAAAATGAGAAGGACAAGCCCCTTTTGCATAACCATTGGAAGATCTCCTGATGAAGACCTTTCAGGACTAAATCAAGTTCATGGGAAGTAGTGACAAATACAAAAATAAGTCAATGCACCATAATGTTTAATATTCAGCTCAATATCATTCTATTCAAACATACCCAATAAGTTATTGGGAGATCTCCCGATGTCTGGCTAATGGCTTCTTTGTCATTGGATATCATAAGATGAATTAAGAGCATTGTATAGCTCATTTATCAAGCTAACTTCGAGAAATCTCTTCACGGTCTCATTTGGATTTCTTCATACTCAGGCGTGAATAGATTAGATGATACCACACGCAATTGACCTCTAGTGGTTTTAGTCCAAAGAAGATGGTCTAGGAAAAGCAACCAAAGATCTTCCATTGGTTATTTGTTACTTTGCATTAGTACATCTGCGGTCAATCTACTGCGTAATACATATTGTTACTGAGAGAATAGTAAGTGATCATAAACATACACAAATAAGTCATCGAGAGATCTCTTGATGACGTGGTAGCAAAAATGCAGTTTTAATGTATAGAAAGTGAAGCCAATGGCTCCTTTAACAAATTTGGCATTGGGAGATCTCTCAATGGTCCATTTTGGGTCTTTGAATGCCGAATATGGACAATTCGATTTCTAGTGGACACTTCTGGATCCGAAGTTGGAACTTTGCTTATGCAACAACCAGAGATCTCCTAATAGACTTGTGAGCATGTTTATAGAATAAATTTATACCACATACTTCTATACCTATATCAGAAGTTCCATTTTGAATATCATTGAGAGATCTCCCGATAAAATAATTGCAATATTACATATTGTACATTGAATACCCAAGTCGTTGACAAAGTGAAAGGTGTACGTATGGCATACTACTATATGTAACTGTATTCATAGTCGGCTTGGTAACCACTCGATTTGGACATGGTCCTCCAAGCGCTACTGTTCATACCTCTTCTAACTCCTATTCAAACACATGATCTTGCTAAATAAGAGCCACTGACTTTGCAATTTCTTCAACAACATGTTCATGGTGTCACGCCTACGAGCATTTGACCATGCGCGTAGTTATCGACACTCTTGCATTCAGACATTTTGGTACTAGTCATAAGTTAGAGATAAATATTGAACTCGGTGAAATATGGGCTAAAGGTTTGCGAATTTTTTGGATTTTCATGAAGTCATACTATGCACTTGCTCTTGGATTGTACTTGCTTATGATTGCCCGCTTGCTAAGCGTGAGCTCTCTATCTTGAAGAGAGAAACCTGAAATTGATATATACAAGATCCATCAAAGATCTTCTAAGTTGTAGAATTGTTATACTTTGTGCGAATGTAAACAAGTGTTACTGAATATTCTGTAAGAACGAACAATCAACGTAATTTTAAAGCAGATGATTCAGTTGGTACTTCGAACGTAGTAAGGCTAATTCATGACTTCAAGTGCTCCAAGCTGTGACTCCAGCTTCAAACGCATTCAATTCAGCGAAGCAAGCGTTAAAAACCTCATCAGATTCTGTGACAGTTATTCAGGATACGTAACGTCTAGCGCCCTCTAAATAAAGACTTCACATCTCCATAACTCTCTCAATTCTCAACTAGGAACAGATTAGGAGTAACGATACCGTCCCAAAACGACCAATTAACCCAAGTGCCAATTCAATTAAATAAACTGTGTGTCATGAACACGTGGTACTAGCGCAGACATCGATCACCGGAAGTCGGAAGCCAAATAATAATAAAATTCATGAATCTCGTCATCCCTGAATTGAAGAGGGGGCATGAATCAAACTAACTAACCATGAATGCAAGCACCGATTGGAAAACGCCCTTCCCTGATCGTCGGGTCTCGAACTAATCGTGGCGTGGAAAGAATGGTTTCTAATTTCTAACTGATCGATGGACTAAAAATATTTATGAATATTGTACTAGTGTTGCCCGCCATGAAGCTGGCTCCTGGGCAACAATTCAACTAAAACCCTGACTAACTTAGTTCACGGAACTGCACACTCGACGAATCTCGCCAGAGCTGCCCGTAAGCACGTCGATCTGGCTCATCGCCACCATCGCCTTCGCGAAGTTCGAGTTGAACGTCGCCCTGTCCGTGTTGGCACGCACCGATCCTTTCGTACGCGAGTCCACCCACATGCTCTGATCAGAAGTCAGCAACCCCAGTTTGTTCACGATGTTCTTGAAGTACTGCGTGTCGAACTTCTTCGGAGAAACCAAATCCAGGTTCACGTTCACGTTCGTAATACCAGCAACAGGACACTTCTTCAACAACGACTTCGCGAACGACGAGGGCAGTGTGGGATCCACTTTCTCGCCGTGGAGGCGGTCATCGAAGGTCAAGCAAGGCGCGACGCCGATGGTGTGCGCACCAGCCAAAGCCACCATCTGCGCGGCGCTCAGACCCTTCTTCTGGAAAGCCTTCAACAGCACGGGAACCGTGTTGTTGGGGGTCATGAGGTTGGCCGCCACCTCGGAAGACCTGGAAACGGTACCGTCGCGACGCCCGGCGGGAACCGTCCAGCCTTGTCCTCCCGTCAACTTCACGGTGTCGCGGACGGCGAACTGCAGCACGTCGGAGCACGAAACGGTCCCCGGGCACGCCTTTTCCACGGCGGCCTTGGCGGCGTCGATGGCTTCGAAGCCGTGGAGGCCAGTATTGATGATGTTGTTTCTCTCGGAGCTGGATCCGTCAAGGAGCAAGGACGCGTCGCAGCCGCGGACGAAGCAATCGTGGTAGGCGAGGCGGAGGACGCCTGGCGCGACAGTGGGGTCGTTCTGGAACGACTTGAGCATGGACTCGTAGATGATGTTTTCCACGTTTGGGCAGGAGTTCTGGTAGAAGCCTTCTTTGCACCCGCCCTCGTTGGACCTGGAGAGGCTTCGTCTAGCAGCCACGGGTGCGGTCATGACGCTGAGAATGGCCAGCACGGCCACGCATCCCGCAATTGCAGACCTCGTTGCACCCATCGTTCCAACCGTCGATGCCGAAGTTGGAGAATGCACTAGCTAAAATTGAAAGACGTAGAAGCGGTTCTATATATACGAGAGCTCAGTATGTCTCAATTGAATTCAGGAAGCTTTGCAATCTTGTGCATGTACCTTGAGCTGAAAGCTTGAAACAGTTGAAAGCTTGAAGCTGCTGAGAGACGGAGAGATGGATTGATGAGAAAGCCGAAGCATCAAACAGGGATTTATATACCTGAATGGCTCAGTCCCGCCCACAGTCGACTGAGTCGGTTCTGTACCTACTGTTTCCACAGGTACACCCAAGTCACCAGGCTCTCCGAGTTCTTGACGAAGCGTAACGAACTTTGGACTATCCTCTCCTTGATCTACCGTTCGGGGATTGACAATTATTCAGCTCCCGTTTAGTTTTTCTACGTTAGAACCAAGTGTAAATGACCCAGTTGTCAAGTTTCATCCGGTTGCAGCAGTCGATCTCCACCGTCGATCCACTCCCAATTTTGTCTGCAGTGTTAAATTTTCGGGCCTAGTTGGCGATTTCAACTGCTTTCCCTTCCGAATTGAATTTTTTACTGGAAATCCGGTCATTCCGGTGAATAGCGTTGAGAGGAGTTGCGCATTTGAACTTTGAAGTGGTTTTGGAGTCACTTTTAATGAGTGTGCCTTGGGATATTATTTATAAAAGTTTGTAAAGTTTCGTTGGTACGCGTTGAGATAGCGTGGAACTAATGGTGGGGACCTGAAGAGGGCGGTGTTGTGAGGCCAGAGGGACTTTTCAGGGAAGAGAGTTTTTTCAGTTTTGGTTATTTTTTGACAAAATTTGAGAGAAGAGAGTTTTTTAACGGTTTAACCCTTGAATGCCCAAGGCCTATTTTGAGCTTCTTGGAATTTTCTCTAAATTGAACAAAATGCCAACATTTTGATAAATTGTGTGATTGTATCAATTTTTTTAATTATAACCATACAAATTCAAACTAGAGATGTTAGAGATCTCATAGGGAAAGAAAACACAACAATATCATTGATGGAGTGAATATTATAATGTTTGACCATGAGGGTGTTAAAATTGCAAAAATAATTGAAAGTCTTTCAATACTCTTTTCACAAGTCAAATCTAAAAAGTTGGTGACCGAAAAAATATGAGGTTTAAGCCTTTAAGGGCCTAACATATATAACGCCAATCGATTTATGGCTTTCAAATATCTACTCTACAATTTTTTTAAGTGAATTTTGAATATGATTTTTTCTCAAAGATCTAGTGTATTTGAAGCTCATTTTCAAGAGCTCTCAGTACTATGGGAAGTCAAGATTGCGATGGGTACCCTTGCACAAAATCTTGAATTGAATAATCACTATCATTTATTTTCAAGATTGGATTTTTGATGCTAAAGCTAGACTTCAATAAGAACTTTTCAAAAATATAAACTACTATAAATAGTAACTTGGTTAGGTTTTAATTTAACTTCAAAGTTTTGCAAACACCACATTTTGGTGCTTCGAGCATTTAGGGGTTAATTATTGCAATTGCCTTGGGATGAGCTTCGGATGAGACCACTGAATTGAATGAGAGAGTGGTTGCCGGTTCTTTCGCATGTGCATTTGCTTGATGTTGTTTTAGATATAAGTTGGATGATTAGAATCATCATAGAAATAATGCAAGGTGATTAGCATTCAATCTTGACTTAGTTAGAAGACCAAGCATCCGTATAAGGGAAGAATTAGTGTAAGTATTCATCTCAAACTACAAGGCACTTTGAATTGGTGATGTTTTGATTTTAAAACAAGTGATTGTCTAGTTGGTTGCAATTATAGTATTCATTACTATCTCAAGGTTGAAAGATGGTTGTTTCAATGATAATTTTGATCAATATTGGCCCGGCATTGAATCAATGATTCAATGTTGGAGCAAATTACCTTGTCAAAATATCATTTATATATTGATCTAATGTATAATTTATTATTATTGTTTTATTGTTGTTTCAAGTATCATTGGTTCAATATAGCTTTTAACATTGAGACAATGACATCATGAAAAACTCTCAAATTGATTCAATTTACATTGGTTTAATAGTCAATACTACTTCAATGTTGTTGCAATGTGTCTTAGGGGTCACTTTCTACATTTTAGAAACCACGTGCAACATAAAATAGAATGGGTTTTATTCATTTTGGGTAAAATTTATAAAAACTTACAAAAGATTTAGAAGTAATGGAGGGAACATTTAAAGTCACAAATCCATTATAAATAATATAGTATACCTACAAATCTAGACCTTTAAGATTTCTGTATATGTAATATAGGTACTTGTAATTGGAATCCCAAGTATTTTATTTAGTACAATTAGTCTTTCCAGCTAGGTCCAATAGTGTGATCAAGGTACAATGGATGAAAATGTATCGATTTAGGATTTCATTGATGGATGGACAGATGGAGATCGTAGGCATTGGATGTAGTTGTTCCTGGAGTTAGGGTTTTTCTTCTTGAAGTTACCGTTGTGCTCTCTTCTACTGTAATTCATGTTACAGATTGCAGAACCATTTCAAAATTCAGCTGTACTTTTTCCTGAATGAATTTCAAGGTCTTTGGCGATTCAGCAACATTGTGTTCAACAGTACCTCTAAAAAGTTGAATGCCTTCATTTAATTGGAAGACTTTGCTATGGTTTTAGGGTTCCATTCTGCCATCAATAGAACAAGGAAGAAGTGGGCAATTGAGTGCGAGGTAGTGTTGTTGCCTTAATTAGACGCCATTGCTTCCATTTTTTGTTTATGGTAAGCTACTATAATTATTTGGTTCAGTTTTGTAGTTTCTATTTTATTGTAGTTGAATCCTCTGTAATGAACTATAATGAAACACCACCATTTTTGTTTCAGGGGTTAAGGGCTTTCAAGGTTCAACAATAGGAACTCATGGCGATTCAAGTGAAGATGTGGACAATGGAGGATGAGACTACCATTCTGGAATTCTACAGCAAAACCAAGTTGCTTCAAGATAAAACTTATGCTTCGCTTAGGGTGCATTTGGAAGAAAAATGTGCATTGGACTGGGAGTTTGATTTCTTTGACAAGGATGACAAATGCAAAATTAAGAAGAATATGGAGGCTCTCAACAACGTGTTCTACAACATATACGTTGTTCCAGTACAAGTAGAAGGTGGGGAAGCATACAAATGGCATTGACTAGACAATGCCAACGCTGGCATGCAAAGTGCATCCCCGGCAAAACCTAATGTTTTCACTTACGTAGACATTGAACTTGTGGTTTTGGGTGCGGATGTTGCTGCAAATTTGAAGACTACTAGAACATCCAGCGTCACTTCTTCATTAGATCATGAGTTGCATTTAGTACTCCTTTCTAAAAAAATTTAGGAACAATACCTTGAACAAGCCAAAAAGATGAAAAGGGATTTGGCATGTTCATCACAAGAAGAAAATCATTGGTTGCTTTAGATTGCTGATTTCCAAGGAAATGGAGTTGTCAAGATCTACTGCATAGAATGCCAGAAGGAGATAGGAGGAGGCAATGGAAAGTACGACAAGACTAGTATTCAGAACTTGTTCAATAATTTTAGATGGAAGCACCTATTGAGCACAAATCATGTAAAACATTGGTGTGCCCACAACGATGTCTAGTACGGTGATCATCCCTAGTCCATTATGCCAAAGGGAAAGTCTATTCCATTGACACCCGAGATGCACCAGAAACTCATACAGAAAGGCACTGAAATTATGGAAGAAGTCAACAAAAGTTTGGATGATTTGCAAAAGCATTTTATCGTCCTTGGGTCCTTCAAGGAGTCCACAACAAAGAGTTTTTGGATGAAGGTATAGTGCTTTTACTGCAAGGATTTACTAAGTTTGTGTCTACCCAAAAAAATTTGGAGTGGAATTTGTGATACTACTTGGCCTCTTCTAAACATGTACAAGTTGTGGAAGAAGCAAATAAAAGCACCAAACAACCAGGTGCATTGAGAAGTGGATGAAGGGGGTGCCTTGCCCAGTCCTCAAGGATCAGCATTCATTCGTACCAAACCGATCTTGGAAGATAGTTCAATTCTGGGTCTCCTGCAAATAATATCGAAGAAGGTGAGTCATCCACTTTTGACAAAAATGGTGTGTTGATTCTATTCTACTAGGGTTTTAGGGGTCCAACTACTATTTATGGTGGGGTTGCATATTTGATTACTAAGCTCTTGAACAATCTTCATGTGGGGGGGTATGGTACCCGGAGCCTCATGTCACCGCTAGTTTTGTTAAAGATGGTGAATTTGTTGAAGGGAATGGTACATTTAGGTACAAGTTATGTGCTTGAATTGACAATTCAAGTAAAGGTTCTTCGGGTCTTTAATGCTCCATGTGCGGTCAATCCCCATAGAAAATGACTTCTAGAAAAGAGTTGTAAGGGAAGAAGATAGTGTACAAAAAAGAGGTTTCCGAACCACTAGAGCTAGAAGGCAACTTGGTTATTTGTCATTTTTTGAACTAGCTTCACATAGTTATGAGATGAGGAGGAAACTAGGAACTGAGAAATTGATGCACACGTCTGTGCATGCCAGGATAGTTTAGTTGAAAGTGAAGCATCCGAGCTTACGAGAATTGGCCAGAGACGCTTTTCTTGGTCATAATGTCATTAAGTTCTGTCATAGTATCATCAACACCCACAAATTAGGGGCATTCGGTGGAAAGCCTACATTATGGGACTTCCTTTCTGACATTGCACAAAATGTAAACCGGGATTCCAAAGGAAACTGGTATAGTAAGAATACAAAGTGTCTAGGTGAAGTAATGAAGGTATATGGTGGCCGTAGAATGGTGGATCTATTTGTTTTAAACTTTGGGGATGCAAATTATCAGGAAGTCCAACAAGATATAAACAAAGGGGTTCAATTCATACCAGGTGAGTATGAGTAGATTTTTGCTGCAATTGCACAAATTTATTGGGATGCAAAGTCTGCATACAATATTGTAAGTTCAATGCCCGTCATTTTGATTGAGCCTTGAGGACAAGACAAAAGTGAAAGGAAGAGTGGCGTGGGATCCTAAGTCAGATATAATTGTTGGATTTTGTGGAAAATCTGAAAACCATGTTTGTGTGTCCGATTTCAGGCCAATTGTTGGAAGTAGTGAGGGGAGATACCAACGATTGTTAGAATCATTTTTGCAAAGCAGAACAAGCAATTTTACTCGTGTAGTTGTCATAAATCCTTTGCATAAGAAACTCCCTCATCTAGTTTTAGTGGTCTATTGCACTTGCAATTGCTATAATTCTACTTGGGTTAGAAATTAGTGGAAGGCAATTGACAGGTTGTAGAAAAAAGATTGTTTTGATGCAATAGGGCCTATTATTGGATATACCAGTGATGGTGATTCTTGTAGAAGATAATTAATGTTGGCTGCTTACAAAAGGGACACATGAATCAATCTTGATATAGGTTGGGACGGTTGGATGTTCAAGGCACCATTAGATGAAAATGGAAATGCCATGGGGCTCTATGACCAAGATTACATTCGCAATGGCAAAAAGCTTATTAACCCTTTGTTGTTCGCTACAAGAACATTACAACTAGGGGGAGATTTGTGTCTTCACAACCATATAGAGCAGGTGTTCTAGTAGTTTATAGCCGAGGAGCATGGTTTGAAAACAATGGATGTTGAGAGGAGAGACCGCCAAAACTGGGCAGCAGCATAATGGTTCTGTCAATTTATAATTCAATCTTGCTTGGCGTGCATGCATACTATGGATTACATACATTATGAAAGAACACTTGGAACTAAATTGTATTTGGAGATATGTGTAGGCTACATTGACATTTTTTATTCTCCTAGATTGGACTTTCGCTCTAGGATAGTTTTGTGTGGCAAAGTCTCATTCTTCTTTTGACTTTAGAGGCTAAGGTTGCAACACGAAGATCATGGTGTACTGGGTAATTCTAAAAAATTAGTGGAGGCCAAAAACTTTGTGAGTGTACACTATTTTTTGGATATTCAACTATCATGTCATTTTGTTGTTCTTCTAACTTGTCATTTCAAGGACAGGTTCCTTCATTTAGCGGTTCTACTTCATTTAATTAGAAGTGATTCTTGTGAGATATTTTTTCCCCAAATTGGTGGCATGAATGGCCATGAGATCGCCTACAACTTCCACGAATTGGTTAACACTACAAATATGTTGAACCACATTTCAACGACTAAGTATGGGGATAACAATTTAACTTTTAAGAAGGTACACAATAAGATGGAAAATGTTTGAGAGTCTCTCCATAAATTGCAACCAAGTGAAGAGCGTTGCAATCTGGGCGACTACAGTGGTATAGTGACAAATGCTAAGGTGGTGGTAGCATTACAATAGAGGTTGAAAGAAGCGCAAGGTATGTTACAGTCCTTGAACATGGCCCCAAGTACACATTGTCAAGCAAGGAGAAGAATTTGGTTTGAGAAGCCTTGGGAAGTAGAGAGAGCTAATCCAAAAAGATTTGCGTATAAGCTAAGCGGAAGTCCAGTTTCTAGGGAGGATGGTGACTTTGAGGTGTTGTGTGACAAATTACAGGAACAATCAACAGCCTCTTCAAGTGAGCTAAATGCTCCCCAAATGAGGGATTCCACAAAAGAGAACATCGTGGATGAAGGAGCTAATATTTTGGCAATTCTGCAAGATGAAGCTCGAGATGCTATAATTGATGTGCTAAAGCATGCTGAGGCATAGGTGACGATAAACCAACCACATGAGAAAATTCAAGCAACTGTTGAAGTTGACAGCCACTACATTTTTAAGTCTACACTTGTATTGCAACTCAATGGTAACAATTTCCTTTCCAAAGACCGCCTTGCTTGAATCAAACATAGTATTCAATTTGATAATCATGACAATTGTATTTGAGCAAGCTCTTCATCTGGAACATGATTGTTGTGTATTGGATCAAATTGCGGTGTTCACCTTATCCAACAAAGCACAACTTATTTGTCTTCTATGGTAAGGGCTTTTGCAAAACTAAAACATGGTCATCCTCCAAATAATTCTAATACAAGTAGTACTACTAACATTTTGCAAGCTATGGATGAGGCTTCTTGGTGGGTGGATAGGGTAAGGCTATGCGAAGGTGAAATGGAAGACAGTTTGGTATGCTACAACAGCTTGTTGACCTTCTCACGCGAGTGGAAGAAAATGGTAAGTAAAATGCTAACAATCCACACATTGAAGTGATGCTGCAGTATTATAAGAAGCACCTTAATCGAGACAAATTCAAGTACAACTACATTGACAACAAATGGGTTGATATGTACTTTGTAATTTGTAGTTTTGTACTATAACCATAATATACAATCTTCTAAATGAAGTTTGTACCCTAGATAGGAAAAACACAAAGCAATTGAACAAATTCATCACCGATAACAATGCGTAAAGGTCCCCTTCCATTATTGGAGTAGATATGTTACAAATCCAATTACTTTGTTTCATGAAAACTCGTGCCTGATACGAGGCTCCAGAATAAGTTTTGGATGTTGTAGGCATGGTTCACAACGATCTAGACAGGGTTTATGAAAACTCCTAACTAGTAAGGTGCTTTAGAACAGGTTTTGGGTACTGCAAAATTTTATTTAGGTGCTTTAGATTGGTTTCATGGAAACTTGTGACTAACCAAATACTTCAAGATAGGATTTTGGATGCTTCAAAATTTGGTTTGGGTGCTTCAATTTGGATTCATGATATTCATGACTAACCAAGTGCTTCAAGCCCAAGTTTGGGGTGCTTCAGACAGGGTTCATGAAAACTTGATCCTACTAGGGTGCTTCAAGACAAGGTTCTAGGTGCTTCAGAGAGGGTTTTGGGTGAAAACCACCAGGCATTTTGGGTGTTGTAGATAGGGAGTATCATCGACTTTTAGGGTAATTTCATGTCATTCAAGTACAAACCCTCATTTACGTCAATCTAACTTGTCATTTGATAATCATAACAAGTCTTTATAATTCCCAAAAGTTCATTGTGGAAATTTGGGGAGATTCGCTTTTGCAAGAAGTGACATTATGAGTCCCCAAATCTAATGACGTTTTGCCAACTGTGTAAATTCAGTAGCACCTTTTTTTTTTCCAAGAAATTTTGGATGATGGATCCATTGAAGGCTTGCATGATGAATTACGCACCATCACTGCAGAAGGAGTTTTAAATTGCGGCTGTGGTTGCGTAATCTAGGACACCTTGGAAACCTCAATCCCACAATAGAATTTTCATGTTTGGTGGCTACAATATCTCTTCCACGTCTCCACTATGACCTTCGATTTTGCTTTCTATCGTTACGCGTCTTTCTTTTGCTATGGTTTTGGGTTGTTTTTCATTGCCATTTTATCTTCTATCTTTGTTGAGTTTGTCCTTGTGAATGAGTCCTATATTGCAGATTTTCATGATGTAGGGTACTACTCACGTGGTGGGCAATCTCGTTTGAGGCGCCTTCAACAACGGATTGTCGCACCTTGATCATTTTGGGTAAGATTTGTAAGTCCTTCAGCTTATACTTGTGGTTTCAAATTTGGCACTTCCTCATGCTAAACTCTTAGAATAGAGTACAATTGCATGAGCTTAGTTGTGGTTTGCAACGGAGGATCTAACATTGCTGAAGTATGACGTCCACAGAGGCCTTCACATCCGTATGTAGAAGGAGTTCACAATCGTGGGTTCCTTCATTTCATCTGCCTCCAATTCCAAAGGCTCGCTAGTGAGTTTTTTGCTTTTTAGATCATGCACATTGTATTTCTGAGTTTTGTTTGCATTTTTGGTTGATGGAGTCGTTGATGTGTGCTTAAACTGGAGCTTGTAGGTTGGATTAATGTGCACTTTGTGCTTCTTCAAGTTGATGCTTTGTTGCAATGCAAATGCTATGTTGTAGTTGTTTTTCAGCAAACATGAAGTTCTAGCTACATTCTTGGGCATCTCTCCTTATTTGGCTGAAACATTGACGTTTCCTATTTTACCTACAATTCAAAATTGCAAAAGCTTCTATAGCACACGGTGAGAGCATTGCATTTGGTGGTGCTATGGACCCTCCAAAGATTTGAGTTGTGATCTGGATGGGCTAGTGCAGGAATGAAAGACAAAGACCATATTGTAGCACTAAAATTGATGGCACGATTACCGCTCTTGAGCAAGTGCACCTCCGATTTCGTGGTCAACATTAGCAAGTTTGCAACTCTAAGACTCACCTTACAAAATTTGGAGGTAGCATGCCCAAGAGCATGCTTTTGTTAGGATCTGATCATTTGTCAATTCAAGGAGAACCTAGGGTTGCTGCAGCAATCTTCAGTGCTACAGACAGACATGCCACAACACCTATGATTGTCCAAGTTTGGTGAATTGAACATCTCAAACTTGAAGGAAATCCATAGGTGCTTGACTAGAGGTTGGATGTAAGAGTTTTCCATCCCACATGCAAGAATAATTGCCATGAACCTTCAAAGTTTAGGTCACCCCATCTTGTAGACCATGATGGGATTTTGGTGAGTGCATAAATTTTGGAGGTCACAAACTCGCAACAATACTCCAATGTTGCTAAATATTGGAGGCCATTCTTGTTTGCTCTTGGATTTAAACATTCTTATCAACTCATATACTTTTCTAAGCCTCACCTTGTGTTTTGGATCTTGTTACTTCAATTTTTGTTTTCTATATAGTTGTTTAGACTTGAGTACATTTTTTTTGTAGTTTGTCATTTCAAAATACTTTTGTGCTTCTAAGCACATGGAATAGTTTCTTCAAGTTTTGATTTTTTCATTTGTATAATCTTGTGTTTTTTAACACACTTGCAAGACCTTTGAAGCAATTTCCATTCAAATTAAAGATCAATTTCTGTGTCTCCAATGCTTCAATGTTTGAAGTGCTTGAATGTTTCCTATATTTTGGAGTTGTTTTTTAACTTTCTTTGGTGCTTGAATGTTTCCAATTCCCTTAGAAATCAATTATGTGTGCTCAGTATTTCCATTACTATAATGGAGATTCAGTTTTTTTAATATCATTTCTATGTGCTTTGTGTTTGAAAGTTTGGAGGGCATTTAGTTCTTCTGGAGATCACTTCTGTGTATTTGGTGTTTCAATGTTTAGAGTGGAGATTGAGTTCTTTGCTTAGTTTATGACTAAAATCACATAAGAATTGGTTTGTGTACATTCAAATCTCTTTAGGCTTTTTTAGAGAGACTTTTACTTTCCAATTACTTTTCTATTACTTTTTTTTCCTTATAATGAATATAGCAAACCTAAAATGGCATCACCCTTGGAAATATAAATAATGATAGGGAGCTATAATATAGGATATTTTTCAAAATTAAGTAATAATAAGAACCCTTTTAAATGTCCTTGGGAGGTAAATAGCCCCCCCCCCCTAAATTACCCCCTCACCACACGTGGTACACAAAACATACTAAGAGTGTCATCCCTAAGCAATATGTATACATAAAAATTTCAAAATTCAAAAGCCAATGAGGATTTGGCAATGTTATTGTATAATAGATTTCAAGAATATTCAAGATTAATATGTATAGTATGGATTTTATTATTTTAGGAAGTTCAACATTTTCTAATTTATTAGATTTTTTTCTTCAATTGTAAATGTCCCTAACTCTTTACTATTAAATAAATGTTGTCTACAATTTGGACTTTGGAAGCTCAAAGCTATTAATAATGCTAGCTATTCAAATTTAATGTGAATCTCTCTAAGAAGGTTGGAAGTATTAGAAACATAGTCCATGCCATCAAAATTATGATTTTAATAATTGATGATAATTTGTTGCATATATGAGTAAGTTGTAGATAAATGTTAACCCATTATGTTGTTCTTTGAAAGGAAAGAAATATTATTAATTGGCTTACTTTAGCTTATTTAAAATAATTATTCATATTTTAGAAATCTCAAGATAATGCAATCAAAGGATAACATATGCTAGACTATAGGAAACAGGAATATTTACATGTATAAAAATATAAAAATAAAAAATTTATTAATTTGTAAAGATGACAAAATTATATCAATTCCTGTATTTTTGAGCACTTTCCAAAATTAATTAAAATTGGTAAAACATGAAGAATTGGATTTAATAATAAATAATCTTAAAGTATATACTTTGGACTACAAAATTAAAAAATTAATAATAAGGAAAGAATCTTAGTTTACAAGTTATTAATTTTACAAAAGACTACTTCAGCCCCAACAAGGAAGACCAGAGCGGCACTACAATCTACTTAGTAAATAGAGTTACTAGGCTAATTATAGGAAAGAATTAGTTAAGGAAAAGTTAGTTAGGATATTATAGGAGGAATAGATTTGGTCCTATGACCAAAGGCAAAACAGTTAGGGTTTTTCCTTAGTTCTCCTGTGACTGCGGGAAACTATATAAAGGAAATGTTTTCCATTATATGGACATTATTATTAATAAGAAGATCAACAATACAAAGATCAACATTATAAGATCGATTTTTCCAAAGATCAACTTCAAGCAATACAACAAGAAGAAGACAATATACAAAACAACAAAGGAAGGCAAAAATTACACGACTACAAGACTACAAAGACTCAAAAACCACCATAAAGACAAATACTCAAAGAATAATAATAGAAGATCAAAAAGACAAGATTAGGTTTAGCAACATAGAGTCTACAAAAGAACAATTAGAAAAATTGTACCTCCTTTTACAAGCAATAGTAAGTAAAAATTAAAGTCTTGCATTTGAAGTGGAAAAAGTGTATTTCAAATGTGAATGAGTGAATCTCTCTAAGAAGGTTGGAAGTATTAGAAACATAGTCCATGCCATCAAAATTATGATTTTAATAATTGATGATAATTTGTTGCATATATGAGTAAGTTGTAGATAAATGCACCTCTGTTGCCTTCATCATATTCACCTCTTTATCCATATTCAATGGATTAAATTTCTTTTCTAGCTTGGCAAACTCAAGCTACATGCATAAACATTGAATACAAACAAGTATAGAAAGTTAAAGCAATCCACCTCAAACCAAGAAGCTAAAACATTTAGTAATTAATGGTGTGAATCCTAAAGACTAAAAGAACAACAGGTAGAAATATGAATAAATTAAAATTAATAAATTGAAACTCAGCATATCTAATAAATGAAGGACCAAATGTCCAAATTGTATCCTTGGAAAGATTATAGACTCTTGGAAGGATCATATTACCTTGAAGCATCATGAATCACTAAAAGACACAAGAAGAAACCCTTGTTTTTTGAGACATTAGACCAAAAACACAAATGTTTTTGTAGACAAAAGGATGTCAGGGGCTTATTGTAGAAGGCAACAAAATTGTCTTGGATGTCAAAGAAAACTTGTGGATGTTAGTAGGAAAACAATGTTATGTTAGGAAAAAAAAGTATATTTAATGAGACATCCAATAAAACGTTGACATATTTTTTGTGACGTCCAAAAAATTGTAATAGTGCACTACAAGAAAACAAAGGGTTTTGCAACTGGTTTTGTAGTTGCAAGAGGAGTTTGCAACTAGGTGATAATTTGGAGACTGTAGTTGCACTGGACAAGTCGCACTAGTTGCAAAACAGTTGCAAGTTTTATCTCATTCAATATTCTATGTGGAAATTCATTGACAAACTCTTCTGACGCGGTTGCTGATGTTGAACTTGCTTAAGTGCAACTTGTCTACAATTGATTTGCAACTTATTTACAACTAACTTGCAACTCATTTACAAATTATTTATGATTTGTAAATTTGTAGATTTTGAAGTTTTAATTTCAAGGATTTGTAGATATCAAAATTTCAAATCTAGCTTCTTTTTTAGATTATTAAATCCAAATATTGATATTGAATAGATTTCACAAATTTACAAAACTTTATAATATCCACAAGTTACAAAATTTCTTAGACTTTCAAAACTTGGTGATTTCTATAGATTGCAAAAATCAACAAATTGTAGAAATCTACAAATTATAGAAGTCTACAAAATGTAGAAATAATAGAATTCCATTAATTAGATTTCATTACGTATGAGTGCTATAACTTACAATTCTTATATGTCTAAACAACCTAATGGTACTTTTGACAATTGATGTGGAACAATTGTAATTGTTTTCTAGTTTAACTCTAGTTGTAATCTAGTTGCTTTCGAGTTGCAATGTAGTTGCTTTCTAGTCGCATTCTAGTTGCTTTTGAGTTGAATTCTAGTTGAATTGTAGTTGAATTTAGATTCTATGCAACTATAGTTTGACTCACTAGACTCTACAAATTAGAAAGTTGTCTACATCGACAATTGTAACGAATATTGGATGTAGAATACCTCTCATCAATTCTTTTTATACACCCTTATAATCCTAAACTTCACCTTGCAACTACTTTGTGGCTACAATAACATATAACTTTGTTTATGTCAAATTTGGTGCAAATATAGAGAGTTATAGTTGCAAGATAATTGTATAGGACACATAGTTGCATTACAATTGGTTGTGGCAGATACGTTTTTCTTCTAGTGGTGTCATGTTAGCAAAGGCTTACCATTTTGACTATAGATAAGTTTGTAGAATTTATTGGGGGCTGAGGTAAAACACTAATCAAAAAATGTAAAAAAGAACAAGATAAGGGTAGCCACATGGTAGTGTTTTGCAAAAAGAAAGAACGACGCCTTGTTTATAAGTATGCTCATGTCTAAAATTATCACTAGAAGAAAAACATGTCCAGCACAACCGATTACTATGTAACTAGTGTTGTATACAACTATCATGCAACTAGTTTCCTCTCTTACTATTAGCACCAAATCTAATGTAATTATTTTATGTTGTTGTTTTACAACATTCATACATTGTTTTAGTTGCAAAACAATCATTTTATAGTTGCAAAAAATGACTAGGAAACAACTAGTGTCCTATACAACTATTATGCAACTATAAAATGACAGTAGTTGTTTTCTAATTACTTTCTAATTGTACACTAGTTGTATCCTAGTTGCTTTTAAAGTTGATTTCCATTTGTCTTATATCAAAAAGAAAGAGTACCATTAGATTGAACATATATTAAGAGTCGTAAGTTGTTGTAGTCTTATACAAAGAATTTTTTTAATAGAATTCTAAGATTTCTACAATTTATAGATTTCTACAATCTATAGAAATTTAAAAAATAAATAAAATTCAAGAAATTTTAAAATCTATGAAATTAAAATTTAGAAATTTAGAAAGAAGATAGATTTGAAATTCTAAAATCTAAAAAAAAAATAGTTTTAAAATTCTAAAATCTATAAAAAAGGTAGATATATAAAATTTTAAAATCTACAATTTATTGAGATTAATATTTCAAAATCTACAAATCTACAAGTTGCAAGAAAGTTATAAACGTCAATGAAGTTCTTCACATACTATTGGATGACAAAAAACCCTACAATTAGATTGCAACTAATGAAACTTGTTCATTGCAACTACAGGTTCTACATTGTCACCTCATTACAAACATCCTATACAACTACAAAACAAGTTGCACAGTGTAGTTGCAAAATCCTTCATTTCTTTTTAGTGTGTACTTTTCATACAATTCCAAAGCTTTACATTTCCCATATGGATTGTCTTCTAATCTACCACCCCACTTGTATATAAGGTAACTCTGCCTATGACAGTCCAAATGGGAGCCAGCCCATAAGAGGCAAAATTGTACTAATGGTGTACATTCTAATTCTTGAAATGTGCATCACTAGAAATTTTATGCCTGTGATGGGCTGGCTCCCATTTGGACTGTCATAGGCAGAGTTACCTTATAGCTTGTATTCTCATATCAATTTATTTACAATAAGTGACTTTTGAAGCCAAATATGATATATTGTATATAACATATATATTTGTGTATGGTGTATGTATTATGTATGGTATACAATATATGGCATATTGTATATATTATATTTTGTATGGCCTATTATGTATAAAGTATATCTAAGTTGACATTTCAAAATATTTGGACATCTAAATTGATGACTTAAAAAACATCTAAATATCTAACTTGACATTTCAAAATATTTGGACTTTTAAGTTGATGTCTTAAAAAACATTTAGATGTTTAAGTTGATGTCTCACAACACTAAGACATGCTTTTCAAGTATATCCAAGAAAATGTTGTTCATAATGTTTTCACGTCCTTGCAAATATACTATAACACATGGTAGATGTTATATGATGTTCAAAAAAATTAACCTCATATTACTATTGACTTCTAACAAAACATGCGCATATTACAACAAACATCCAAATTGACAGGACCTAGGACCCAATGCACTAATGACATCAGCAAGGGCTTTGGAGAATAATTTGTTGATTTGGACAAAAATCAACAAAAAAGTGAACCAAATCTATGCAACCAAATCAACAAAAAAGCTAAATTTTCTAATACCTAAGCTAGTCATTTTCTAGTCACTTTTAAGTCATATACTAGTTGTTTCTTAGTCATTTTGGAGTTGTTCCCTAGCTACTTCCAAACTTCATTCCCATTTGTCTTATATCAATTGTCCTATATCAATTATAAAAAGTACCATTAGATTGGACATATAATACTTATAAGTTGTTGTAGTCTTATACAATGAATTTTGTTGATAGAATTCTAAGATTTCTTCAATTTCTAGAATTCTATAATTTCTAGATTCTTATTGAGTATAGATTTCTACAATCTATAGAAATCAAAAAATATTTAAAATCCAAGAAATTTTAAAATCTATGAAATTGTAAGGTATCCCAAATCAATGAAATCTATTAATACCAATACTTGAATTTTTGGAATCTATAAAGAAGGTGAATCTAAAGTTTTGAAATCTAAAAAAAAATAGATTTGAAATTCAAAAATCTAGAAAGTAGATAGATATAAAATTTTGAAATCTACAAATCATTGAGATTGATATTTTAAAATCTACAAATTATCTATAAGTTGCAAACAAGTCACACACTCGGCGTGACTTTTGCAATTGCTGCATCTTTTTCGTAGATTTTAGGTTGTCCATTGCAACTACAAATCTCCAAATTATCACTAGTCGCAAGTGTCCTATGCAATTGAAAAATGAGTTGCATAGTGTAGTTGCAAAAACCCTCATTTTTTTCTAGTGAATAGACTTTTAAAAGGTCCATTACCTTTACTACAAGTAGACACTAACATAGTGTTTGCTTACTAAAAATCAAATCCTCATCGGTCAATGATCTAGACAGACAGTCAGTTAAATGCATTCAGAAATGTTATTTTTTCAAAAATTTGGTACTTGTACTAAAAATGGCAGTTTTAGAGCGTTTTTAATGAAAACATAGTCAAGAAACTTTAGGGGTTAAAGTGATTTTGATTCATTAACTGGGTTGTAGATATTAACAAGAAATACTCATTTTATATTAGTTGTATATACAATTTGTGATGATGGGTGCATGAAAAAAGAAATTGAGTAAAAAAAATTGATCATCATGAATTTGGCAAAATAATAATAGAGGAAAGTTGTGGAATTGGAGAATTCTACAATCTTTAGATACTAATAGAACACTATTTTTTGCTTTTTGAATATTTTCAAATTTATTTGTACATAATCATATTTTTGGAAACCAAATATGGTATAAATTTACATAATACAAATTAAATCCTAATTGTAATAGAGTGCCAACATTAAAACATTAAGATCTTGCAATCTATATGGTTGAATGATTTCACAAATTGTGAACAGGGTTGACAAATCAGTACGTCCGCCCCAAAATAGCGTCCGTAACCCGGACGTCTGTCCTTACAGACGCTAGCGGACGCAGTGTCCCTCCTGCCGTCGGAAGGCGGACGGGCAGGGCGGACGGCGTCCGTGAATGTCAGCGGACGCTGTGTCCACAGCGTCCGTGTCCGGACGTCCTATCAACCTTGACTGTGAATCTACACGTCATTTACAACACATACACTAAATGATTGTATCCTTGAATTTTTTATACCTTATTAATATTTAGATTTATAATACTTTAAAAGTGATGATGTTTTTAAATCTAAAAGGACGCTTACAGATTAAATGTTGACGATAAACCTCCATTTGAAACTCATTAATTACATAAATAATTTTTTTTTGAATAATTATAACATATTCATGAAGTATGAATATATGTTTTTAGACAATATTTGGTAAATTTATGCAAATTATATATTACACCACATTTAATTTGATTGGTGCCCTCAGGCTCTTTTATTATATGTAAATGATTCATTATCAAGATACAATAATGAATTTATAAAAAGTAATTATTATCATAGATAGCTTGACCAATCAAGTTATCTTTTAGGAAATAAAATATTTTCATGCCAAATTAAATATATAATCTCCTAGCCCTTTGCAATTCTTTTGCCCATTGCCCTTCTATAGAACTACTACAATAATTATTGTTTTTAGCACAAAAACATTGAGAATGAATTCAAACCTAGTGTAATAATGATGGTAATTTCATAGGTGAAATGTTCAAGCCAATTGGTAATAATGACTAGTGGTAATTACGTTTGTAATATGTTCAACTTATTAAGCAACACTAATAGGAAAGAACATTTCCTATCCCCATACAATCAACTCCTCCTTCATCCATGTAGAGATAAAGATAGGGGACAATTGATGGAGATGCTCTAAAGTTCCATTGTCTCTACGGAGGACAAAATGGATTTCAGATTTTCAAATATGCTTATCCATCTATGTAGGTAATGTAACTTCAATTTTTTGACATGCTTTTCTGAATTTTTTCTTAAGATAGAAAATTATATTAGTTCTTTGAATTATATATATATATAAATCGATTTCTAGCAAAAATAGTAATGCTATAACAAGCTCAAAATGGGAAAAATTAGGCAACAAACAACATATTGGGCCATAATTTTTGACTCCTATTTCCAAATGTCATGAAATTTGTTGCATATGAAAGATATTCTTTGTACATACCTTTTCTTAAAATTTCAACCTAAAATAAGAAAATTTCTGGTCACAATGACCTACCCAACAATTCTATACAACCAAAAAACGCAGTCTAGTCCTTTCGTGGCTAACATAAAAAAATTGAAAATCAAAATATTTAGTGGGTGATTGCAAGAAACACTTCTCTTTTTTGAGTTTTTGTGTGTCCCCTCAGTCTCCATGGAGGTATTTTTCCTCATAACTTTTGCAGTTTAAGTCTATTTTAGCGCAAATTTGGAGGAGAGGTGCGTAATGTTGATCTAGATATTTATTAATTTTTTCAATTTAAAAAAAATGGTTTACTATTTTTAAGGTGGACCCAATTGGGTATCTACCTTGGCTATTTGGGGGGCTCTCAGTCCTATTTGGGGACCAAAAATGCGATTCTAAAGCTAGGATTTTGATCCGATGTAGGTGGGCTAACATTCTAAAGACTTTTGATGAGATTTTTGGCAAAGAACCTGGTGTAAGGGCTACACATGGGTTGAAACTTGGAAGTGGACATTGTTTATGCAAGCACTATGAAAAGGGGAAAATTTTTTATGATGAATTTTTTGTTCACATGGATTTGGAAATATGGATTTTTAAAAATAAATTATTTCAATTTTTTTACTATTTTCCAAAAATCAATTTCAAAAGTATGTATTTCTTGCATTTTTTTAGGCCTCTTCTTTTGGGCATAACTTTTAGACATAAATTTTTTAGACTTCAATTTTCAGTTTTTTACACATGTACTATTTATAATGCTTTACAAATTATCCATATTTTATTTTATTTTTTGAATTTTTATTCCAGAAGTTACAAAACTCTAGTAGTAAGGTCAATTTGAGCCCAAAACAGTAGGTGTTTCATGCAACTATCCTAGTACCAAAACTTTAAGTTAAAGATTCAAAGTCAAATAATGTACACAAAAGGTGCTCAAAAATCCACTTTCTTCACTTCAAAGTTTAAATGCAAATATCTTGCAATCTATGTCATTATGTGATGTCGTGGTGAAAGTTTTTGAAATTTCTTCTTGATCCACATTATTATTCTAGTCTTCTATCCTAGAATTGTAGAGCAAGATCTTATTTGTTGTTTGATATGAAAAAAAAAATTAGTAAACGCTTTTTTTCCCTTTTGAATTGGAAACAGGACTTTAGAGTGTTTTGTGATGAAAAAAGGGACTACTGACATTGAGGGTTAGGCGATTAGCCACATGCATGTTTGCTTGCAAATTCACGAAATCCCCCAATTAGTGTGACTCAGTGTTATTACTCCATCGCACACTAATTGAGTCAACAGAACGTACTACCAGGGTACTCCGTACGCGTACTAATAATTCTTCCCCCACACGAATGCCTAGTCTTTCTTTGAAGTAAGTCGAGATTGAATGCTTATCACCTTGCATTGTTTCCATAAACGTCCTCAATTGCAACCAAGCTGCTTTTGTGATCGTCACACTTACGGTAATTCTAAAAGACTAAAACGACATCAAGCAACGCTGCACATGCGCAATTACCGCGAATGTCAGTAGACGCTGTGGACACAGCGTCCGCGTTCGGACATCTTGGACGTCCGACCGTCCTGTCAACCCTGCACAGTTGACCAAATCTCCCACATTACTTGTACTTTGTAATCAAAAATTGTCCATGATATCTCCAATAGTTGCAATACATTATAATAAGCAAGCATCTTAGAATATGAAGTTAGCCATGACAATACTAATTCTTATTTGATTTTGGGTTAGAAATTCAAACAATCTAGAAATTGTGAAAAAATCTAAAAGTGTCAAATACTACTACAAACTCGCATAAAGGTGACATTTCTACTCAAAAGTTGTGGTAGATTTGTTCATCTATGAGTAATATTACTAATGCCCCCATTTTAGCATTTGTCACATTATTCATTGTTGACCAAATCTCACACATTACTTGTATTTTGTTGTAAAATAATTATCTGAGAACATCTCCAATTGTTGTAATGCATCCTAAGTAAGCATCTTTGCATATGAAATTGGATAGTTCAATTCTAATTCTTGTTTGTTTTGAAATAAAAATTCAAACAATCCAAAAATTTTGAAAAAAATCTGAAAGTGTACAAAGCTTCTACAAATTTTCATGGACATGTTTTATATAGTATAGAAATTCTATACTATATATGTAAATTCTAAAAAAAATTAGCTTCCCAATTGAAAAGTATTGTGGGAAATTTGTTGAGTTGTGACTAATGCAACTAATGCCCTTTTTGAGCATTTGTCACATTAGTCATGGTTGACCGAATCTCCTACATTACTTGCATAGTTGCATTCTATAATAAAAAATTGTCCAAAATATCCCCAATTGTTGTAGTGTATTGTAAATAAGCATTTTGGAATATGCATTAGAAGAGTTTTGGGGGCTCTAGAAGCCTGTTTCGAGCTTGTTCCCCACAGTGAGGGGAACCGGGAACGGCCTATTGTCAGAATTTTTTTTAAATAAAATAAAATCTTAGTCTCCAAATGCAAAAAAAATTGGGTCACTGACGTAGTAGGGTCTCAACCACATCAGACCGTTGGACCGAACCTATTCCTTACGTTCACAAGCTGTGATAACTTGTAGGCATCCGAAGGCCCCAAAAAATTTCTAATGAAATTGGCCATGACAACGTCAATTCTTATTTGATTTTGGGTTAGGAATTCAAACAATCTAAAAATTATGAAAAATCTAAAAGTGTCAATTATTGCTACAAACTTGCATGGAGGTGTCTTATACAGCATGTAGTATATATATACACAAATTATAAGAGGAGTTGATATTCCAATCAAAAGTTGTGGGAGTTTTGCTCATTTGTGACCACAACTATAACTTGTGAAGCTAATGCAAGAAACACCTTGTGGTTTTGTTGCATTGGCCACAATACTTATGATTTTTTCAGTAGTACTATAAAATTAGAAGAAAAATTTGAAAAAAATTTGAAAAATATGTTTCATGTATAAACCTTTAAAGACAAGGTACCCTAAAAAGGAAAAGCATAGAACTTTTTTTTAAGTAGGAGAACTAGAAAAGTGCAAAATCTCATGAAAGTAGGTACTTTGACGTTTTAATTTGTAAAAAATAGGGAAGAAAATTTTTAAAGAAAATAAAAAATATTCATTTGAGAAGACTTCATGATGAATAGATTTTACTAAATAAATGACTTTGAAACCATTTTCATTGTTCAAAATCGCGCGTGTAAGAGAGCTTCGTTGGCATGAATGTAGAGGACATAAAATAATGTTTCTTTAAGTTTTTTTTGGTGAGCACATGCATTTGTAGTATGGGAATAGAGCCCAAAAATTTCAATTCTAAATCATTAATTTTGGGTAGTCTCCAGTATTGAAAACCCCTAAACCACAAAGTGTGACAAATTAGCTAAATTGAAATTTAAATATAAAATGATTTTTGGAATTTTTTGAAAAATAATTTCTCTAATTATTGTCTAAATAATGATCTTCAGAAGAAAATTCAAATACATTGACTTCAATTTGCAAAAGATATAGCCAATCAATCAATCACAACTTAGAAATTACAAGTGTGATACAAAATAGTATTAGTGTTTCTTGCATTCACCCTATGTGACTAATGCCTCTTTCAAGCATTTGTTACTTTAGTCACTATTGAACAAATCTCTAATAATACTTGTGCTTGGTCTTTAATGTTGTGGACTACTTGTGGACAATTTTTAGGGGAGGTAAAAAACATTAGTTATCTTTTTATAATTTTTTTTTGCAAAGAATGTATTTTTCTTCTATAAGTTGATCATCCAAAATTATTGTAATCTAAAAATTTAAAATTCAATATTTTCCATAATTAATTTTATGTATATTTAATAAAGTAGTTGTTACTTTTGAATTGTTAAACTTAAAAAGATCTCTGTGCATTAAAATATCAAATTGCGATGACTCCTTGACAACCTTTGTTTCTAGAAGTTCTTAGAATCTTAGGCCTTGAGGGGTCAACTTGAAACTTTCGCACTACATATTTTTGAATGTCTAATTTTTAAAGTTGAATTGAATTGAAAGTCTTGAAAAAAGATTCTTAGAAAATGCACTTACTTTTTACTCATAATTAAAAGATTAATAAGTAGAAGTAGGTTCAAGATAGAAGGGAAACTAAACCGTTAATAGCTCTAAAATAAAATTGAAATATACTAATTTCAACTTTGAGATTGCTCTAGCATAACCAGGGTTGACACGACATCCAAACGTCCGGGACGTCCGGACGCGGACGCTGTGTCCGCAGCGTCCGCTGACATTCGCAGTCTCGGCGGACGCAGCGTCCGCCGGGACTGCCCCGTCCGCCCAGACGGCCCTATTTCCCCCGACTGCCCTACCCAAACTACCCCGCGGTCACTCCCGTAATCTTTAAACAATTAAATGTTAAATGAAGTGCAATGGTTCGTGATTTGTTATTAAAACAATGTCTCTTATAAGTTGAAAGATTATAAAGTTTGACCACGAGTCCATGATAGTCTTGAAACTATGAAAAAATTCCAATTCATTTTCAAAAGGCAAACTAAAAAAATTTGTGACTTCAAATATATATATATACTATTTAAAAAATCAAGATCAACACAAATACAAACATAATCAATATGGGCAAAATGTATTCAATTTAATGTAGAATACCATACATTGTGCACATTTGGCTAATTGCACATATAATTTTTTTCATTCCAACTCTATATTTCTAAACTAATTTTTAATGCCTATATAACCTATTCAAGTATTCAACTACTACTTCTGCACTACCAATCTAATATAAATGGCGGAAATGTTTATCTGGCATCGGCCAACGATATGTATTAGAAAATCGCGTAATCACATGGGCCAAACTAGTATTTTCATCGTCAAACTTCGAAGAAATGCGCTTCAAGTAAGCATAAAACACTTTTGTAAAGTCATGAAAGGCAAATTGTGTCGCACTAGGTGTTTTAAATAGCACGTTGAAATACGCCTCTGACATGTTGTTTCCATTCATCCGCCGAGTAATTTTTCGAATGGCATACTCTTCCGACTTACGTGAATACATCGGAATGACTTCCACATCTGCACCTGCTTTATGCAAATATGCAATACGTGGATCCACCCACCATCTCCTCTGCAAAGTCTGTTTCATCTCATTTGTTGATGTAAATGTGTACAAAGACTTCATTGGTTGAGAAACTAAGGTGGTCATGCCCCAATCGCAAACTCCAATATACACACATGACTCATCCTTTGGAAAATGCAACAAGATGTTGTTCGGAGAAAGATCATTGTGCAAATGTCCAGCAAGATGCACTGCATACATTATATGTATAAACGTACATGTCAACTCCGTACGCTTCTTCCGATATCGCCCTAAACGGTGAGCTTTTACAACCTCCTCTTCGGTTGGATTTGTATACATCAAACGGATTTGAATGTTGTCTGGATAGTCCTTATCCATATTCAATATTTGTCGAAGAGTTCTACTATTCCACCAATACGCATAACCTTCACACGTCGTTCCGTGCAGTGCAGCAAACCGTATCACATCCGCGTGTGAAATTCGAACAGCCATTGATTCGTTTTGATGTTCTAACTTTGCAAGATTGGGTCGAGTTTGGTGGTGAATGGATTTCTTCGCCGCAAATTTCCAATAAGGAAGTATTCTTGGACATCCTTCAATACGAACCTTTCGAATCGTTGCATATCTACCTCTCATCGTTCTATCATCAACAACAATCACGCATGCTGTATCTGGAAGTACTATGAGGTGCCGTTTGGTCCTTTCCGCTTCAGCAACTCCATCATTGCTTTTCCACCAACCAATTGAACTAACTCGATTGTGCATTTTGGCGAATGGAACACATCGCCCCCTAAACAAGTCCGCTTTTAGAATCACTTCTTCAAACTGGGCGTCATTGGGTCGATATTCCTTGCCATATTTAACCAAAATGACTTTGGAATTCCACAAAGCGTCATGAACCTTGTTCTCCAAACATTTGGTGAAGTACGTTTTATGCATTTCGTCATGCCACTTCGCCACATTCAATGCATCCAACAACATCTGTGTCATGTCTACCTTGAATTTAGACACGCACTCCTCTTGATATCTGATGTACTTATTGTCTAAAGACAATGTTGTTTCCGATTCATAAAATTGAACGATGCGCTCAATCATGAATTTTGTGCATTCTTCCGAAGGACTTTGACGAGCTACCTCCAAGTTCGATGGTCCCTCTCCATGTTTTAGCTTCGCAACCTTGTTCTTCCCATTCGGCATCGTAACAGTGAAATTGATATAGATCAAATTTTTTAATTTGAAATTGAATTCACGCGCAAGTGTCCAAAAAATTGGCAACAAGGGGGCCCCAATAAACCACTCTTGCCTTGCCTCGGAAAGGAGCCAATGGAGGATGAACCACCAAGCTCTCCACTCCACCTTGCATTCACAAGGGGCAAAGCAAAAGTGACAATGCGGATGGCTCGTCCGCCCCATCGGACGGGCCGGGGGTGGCGGACGCATCGGCCGTCCGCCTCCCCGAAACCCTCGAGCCCCATCCGCCTGATCGGACGGCCACGGGCGGACAAATCTGCCGTCTGCCCCATCGGACGGCCCCAAACTGTCCGCTTGATCGGACAGGCCGCGGTTGGCGGACGCATCAGCCGTCCGCCTCCCCGAAACCCTACAGCCGCGTCCACCCAATCAAACGGCCACGGGCGGGCAAATCTGGCGTCCGCCCGATCCGACGGGTCGCGGCGGACGGCCCCAAATCGTCCACCCGATCGGACGGGCCGCGGATGGCGGACGCATCAGCCGTCCGCCTCCCCGAAAACCTCAAGCCCTGTCCGCCCGATCGGACGGGCACGGGCGGACAACTCAAGCGTCCGCCCGATCCGATTTATTTTCCATATTTGAAAATAGAATCTAAAGAAGAACCACTAATTGTCTAATTTGGGCATTTCTTCATACAAATAAGAAATCATTTTAGTTTTTAGCAATTGTTGAATGAAAAATAAAAAAATTTCAAATATTCAAATAATTCAATCTTTCATAAATTAATTAGAAATACATTGTTACCATTTACAAGTTTCTAAATGTAATAAACACACAACAATAATTTCAAAATACACACCATGCTAGTACATATTTAACCTCGAATGCTAAATTCAAAAATAGACATAATATGGCTCTTACAAAGTTACATTTCTTCTTCATATTTTTATTATTTATCAAAGTCGCTTATAGCCTTATACATCAACGCTATTATAAAATAATACAATGATGTCTTCAACAATATGCTTGCCTACATACATACTTGGTGTACACTATTACACAACACTTTTTGAAAAAGTCAACAAAATTGTTGTACAAAATTGTTCCATTCATTTAAAATTTTGTACTACTTCTACCAATCTAGTGCTCTATACTTGTCGTGAGAGTAAAAATGAGAAAATAGGGCAAATACATGCTCACTATATACTTACATGTTTTTTTATTCGGAATTTGAATCGGACTCAAATTGTTGACCGCTGCCTCTTCTTTATACTTCAATGAACGGACTACCTCCGTAGTTTCCGTGATATCCACTCGGTGCACCTCCTTGTCCATAATTTGAACCTCCAAAAGTGGGAAGAAGAACCGGAGTAGTAGGCTCTGATCTTCTTTCATTTGAAGCCCCGTAATAAGAGGCCCCATGATGCCCGTATAAATCACTTCTAGTTGATCCCGGATAGTATTGGGTGCTTCCGTGAAGAGAGCAACTATACTGCGGGGTTACATGGCTTCCTCCACTACCTTCAGAGCCCACTTGAGTGGGCGTCGTATAATATGAACCAGATCCAGTAGACTTACCATAGTACATGTTGCCATAGCTACCTGCTCTTCCTTGAGAGCCAATTTCAGGGAGAGTGCCATAATGATAACCAACTGCACTTGAACCACCATAATGCGTAGATCCATAGTTCCCTCTTCCACCTTCATATCTATTTTGAGGATTGTAACCAGAGTATGAACCACCTCTTCCTTGTTCAGATTCTCACGTTCCATGTTCATGTCCGTAGGACCCACCATGCCTATCTTGTCGTCCACGATCTTGAAGGCTTCTGCATGTTGCCTCTTGCATTTTTTGTTCGAATTCAATTCATTCTCGTTCTTCTACCTGCTCGTGCCTAACTTCAAATGTAACAGGTGCTTGCATATCATCGTCATCATCGTCATCTGTCCACGCATTTTCAACATCTCGTAGAACAACTGAAGGTTGTTGTAGATAACCTCGATTGAACCACTCTGACATGCAATCGCTTGCGCCCCTCCACTGTATATCTATAACGGCATCCGTGCGCGTATAGTTCTCCACATTGCGACTTGTAGCGGTACGCCAGTCCACGTCCTTGTGGAGTACAATCTTTGCCCAAACCATTGTCATAACATTATAATTCATTATATTTGGTATGGCGCTTTTAATGCCAAGAACTCGATGCACTTGTGTGTATCGTTGTTTGAAGTGCTCACTTTGGCACGTAGACATTTGTCCTTCCCAACGTGGCGCTTGGTGCTCTATACGTTCACGTCGCCAAAGTTTTTGAATGTGAGTCATTTTTACATACTTCTTGCACATTGAGCAATCCCACACTCTTGTTGGTTCTTCTTCCCATCCCGGTTCACCCACGCACAATGGATCGGCCCAAGCATCCCAATCGAACAATTGGAGTCTTCCCTTTCAACTACTTTTTTTGGGTGTTCTATCTTTCGGCATGATGAAGCCGAAGCAAAGAGAATGAAACAATTAGAAAGCTTAAGAACCAAAATTTTGATTTAATTAATTAATTAAAATTTTACAAGCGTGAACTTTGTGAAAATTTGTAATAATGCTACAACAATCGTTCACTCAAAGCGGAAGGGGTGCGCAGAGCTTCCAATGCACTGGTCCGCCCACTCCAAAAAAGAACGATTGTTCGGGATGAGCCATCCGCCTCCCCATATATATAGGTGGACGTTCAGATCATGCGGACCACATCAGTCCGCATGTCAATCAGACGGCCGTAACCGGGCGGACAGCTGTACCGGGGCGGATGGGTATCGCGGCGGACAGGGCGGACGGGGCGGTCGGGGTGGACGCCGGATCGGGCGAACAGGGCGGACGGAGGACGGGCAGACGGATATCGCGGCGGACGGGGCGGACAAGGTGGACGGAGAACGGGGCGGACGAGTATCGGGGCGGATAGGGCGGACAGGGCGGACGGCTCATCTTAAACTCTAAACCTAATGAAACAAATTGTTCTTTTTTCAAAATCTCACGGTATAGATGTTTAACCCGTAAAGTTCTTTTCACTAAAAACACTTCAAAACTGCCAATAGTAGTGCAAATATCAAGTCTTAGAAGAAAAATACTTTGGGGCATATGTAACCGTAGGATCTTGTAGTAAATTAGTTGGAAAAAATGTGGAAAAAATTTTAGACAAATCCACCATTTGGATTGTAAGATATTAGATATTGAATGTTTCATTTAAGGGGGCTACTCAATTATGTCTATTAATGAACAATTGGTAGGGTAACAAACCTAACTTAGCATATATTTTAATATTTGTTGCAATTGTTTTAGGAATATTATAACATAACACTATTATAATATTCTTATAAATGATATAGTACTAAATCATTTCAAAATCAAAAACATTTGAATACAATCTGTCAATCTTGTCTTACATACTCCTTTAATGATATATGTATATATATATACATACATAAAATATATTAGATAAATCAACATGAACAAATCAATGATTATATATTTCATAGATCTATTCTTCATCAATCAAATAAGAGTGCATGTGCAAATATAGACAAAAATGGTTTCTCTATTTGTTCCCAAAAAATAGATAAATAAATAGAGAAAGATATGAAGTGAATGTTACTTGGAGAATTGAAGGGAAAGAAATTGAAGTATTCAATTGTATTTTATTAAATTGGAAAATTGCATGTGGATGGCATGAATTAATCTTCATAGATGCTAAACTCATACAAGTTGCATTTCAACATTTATGATTTATGCAATTGATTGAATTGAAAGCTCTTGTAATTACATTTTCAAATTTTCGATTCAATCATTCAAATTTGCAAGAGTGATTTATGATAGATTTATAACTTTAAATGTGAAAGCATTGAATGCCTTTATGCGTTTGTTCATCAATATATTAATTTTAAATAAATAATATATATTTTTTATAACATATGCATAAACTATTACATTAAAAAAAACAAAAAACTAAGAGCCAAGCCAAATAGGCTGGTCAAATGAAGAGAACAAGAGAACAAGAACCCTATGAGACAGAAAACAAAGGAAAATAAAGAAAATATCAAAAGGATTCAAAGGAAGTAACAAGATGCATTCTTGCAAGACCATAGAATACATAATGATTTCAAAATCCAAACACAAATATATTTTCTATTTCAATGAGAGCCAAAAATGAACTACCTTGCTCTCAAAGATTGTACAATGTACACGTTATACAAAATAAACATATAACAGAAAGAGTAGAAGACATCGTTTATCATGATTGAAAACTGAAATGATTTTTTTTTTCAATGTAGAATATTTTATGAAATGTAACAATGTATTTAATTATCATAGTAATTGGTAGAAATCTTTGTGCAATACATAAAAACATTTCATTCATGTGGAGTTTTTTCATTTATTTAGGATTAAAATTGAAGTATTATACTCTACAAAGTACAAACCAAAAACAATACCATATACCTAAGTTCAAAAGTTTGCAATTGTTTCGTGAATTCATTTTGAAAACTCAAACAAAGAAATATTTTATAATCAATATTTTGTTCATTTGAATCATTTCAGAATTCGAATTTCGAATTCAATTCCTATTTATAATAGAAATTATATTTGTCAATTTTTTATATCTTTAAACAATGAATCTTCTTTTTTAAAATTAATATTTAAAAACATCTGAAATAAAAATATTGGAATTACCCTTCAAAATAAATATAGCACATGTATAAGTGTATAATGTATTCTACTCAACCAACTCAAGTAATGAATTTTTCTATGTTTTTAAGGAAAAATATAGCCATACATGATTCGAAAGTTAAAACATTGATTCTTTTTCTTTGTTTTCAAATCTAATCCAAATTTCATTAAAAAATATGAAAGACTCGATGTTCATTTGAAGATCGTGATGCACTTTTAATGAGAAATCACAACCTTTCATTAAATATCATGAGGTTGAAATCCATTAAATTGTTATTCTAATTATGTATTGGGGCCTTTTTTTAAAATTTCATTTGCTTACAATGAAAATGGAATTGATTATTTCTGCAAAACATTTGATTTTTTAATGAACTTTAAAAAAATCCCCACCATCTTCAGATCTTCTCAAAACCTATTTAGAGGGATAATATCAGTAAATAATCCAAACATATTCAACTTAACCACATTCCCCTCATTCGTAAAACAATTTAGGGGAGAAAAGAAAAGGTTTAGGGTAATTAGGGTATAGGGTTTAGGGTTTACATTTTAAGAAAAAAAAAATGATAAATCAATTACATTGATCTTCATTTAGCAGTGATTATTAGGCTGTTTTTTTTTAGAAATGTTACTGCTCTTTTTGAATAATAATGGCCTCATAGGATGCACCAATGGATAGCTGGGTGGACGCCGTCGGCGGTCAGTCTTTAAGTGGGGCGGTTGGCGTGTCTAAAGCGCGGATGGCGTCGGAAGGCGGACAGTGCGGACAGTCCGGTCGGACGGGGCGGTCAGTCAGAGTGATCGAACGGGGCGACGGGCGGACGGCGCGTCCGTTGCCGAAGTAGACGTCGTCGGTCCGCGCGGCGGACGCGAGGTTCGGGGCCGCTTCGCGCGGTCCGAGGCAAGTCCGGCGGCGGACAGCTATAAGGGTGGAGTGACTTTCATTTCTTCTCACTTCAATTCTCCTTCGGTGCCAAGTTGGATGTGCTACTATTGCTTTATGCGCTAGTTGCTCCTACGGGGTGGAGAGTTGGGGTCCTCTATCTTGTGTTACTGTGTTGCGGTTGATGCCATCACTTTTGACTATCACGCGAGATTTTTTTATTCACTTCAATTGGTTATTGAATCCAATTGACAATCATGAACGGCGAAGGTGATCGAAATATGAATGGGGTGATTCCGGGAAGCGAAGCCAAGAAAAAGAGCAAAGTGAAGGGGGCTACGCATGACCTTCGGCTTGACATTTTAAATGACCCTACAATTAAAGCAGAGAGCGGGTGGGAAGATGAAGATGCGGAGTATTGGACATAAAAAATGTGCAGGACCTATGTTAAAATGTACCACATTGACAAGTTGTGACCTCAAGAGTCGCACAAGAGTCATACACGGGATTTTTGTTGTAAACCATGGACTTGCAACAACAAACATTTTGTCCATTGATCTGAAGAGGTGTGGCGTGTTCTATTCGGAAACAAGCGCAGAAGTAAAGGCTATATTAATTATAGCGTGGCGTGTATGGTTTACGCGGAACTTATATTAGAGCGTAAGATCGATTGGAGCACGTTTCCGACGACAATAGCTTGCCCACTTCTACTTGAAGCCAATCAAAAGGACATTCCCGACTTGTACAATTCAGAGGGAGAAACAGAAAAAATATTAAAAAATACTATTGAGATGAAAACGGATGGTGTGGAGAAAGCCTCAAATGTTGAAGAATTATGGTCTGTACAATCTCCAACAAAAGCAATCAATGAAAGCTCTTCGAAAAATGTGGGGAAAGATGTGGAGAAAGATGTAGAGGCGTAGGAGGGTGAAGTCTTTTCCACAGCTCTAACGCGTTTGACCTTTACACCAAATGTTGGGGCACAAATGCAAACGGAGTTTGTAAACGAAGGCAATGTTTGCACGGAACGCAGGAAAACTTTAAAAAGTAAAGTAGACGAAGTCTTGGCGGAGAAAGTGGCAAAGGCTAATGCTACAATTGATAGTTTGATAGCCAACAATTGTTTTGATAGTTTGGTCTACAAATCTCCGCCTATGCATCAAAGGCGTTGAATCTAGTCCAGCGTTAAGTTTAGAAGACAAAGTACATACGCCTCGTGGACAAGGCGTGATGATTGATAATATATCCTCATTATGGAGTTCCGAGCGTAAAAGGCGGGCGGAGGAGTTTCCGTTTACAGCGGCATTGCCAAGTCCTCTACATCGAACTTTGCAAGACATGTCCAATCCAAAACAATAAGAAAATCTTTTGAAGCTCTCGATTCAGTTTGCTAACCTTCATGAAGAAATAGGCGGATCGTCTAACCCCGATGATGGTGCTATTGCTATTTCAATGAGTTCACTTGCAGATCCAAAGAATGTTGGACATATACTTGATACAGCTTTCAAGATGACGATGTCAGCTGAATTTTTAGTGCAAGTTGCTCCGACTTTTATGAATTTAGGCAAGGAGTTTTCTTTCATGGCACCAGAGATGTTGAAAGGTGCTATAGCATTTCAAAATCTCACGAAGACTTTCGGACCACTTTTCGAAGAAAGAGATGTTCACATACTACAATTGATGGAATATGAGAAGAAAATTGATGACCTTGGAGGAGTGGAAGCAAGGTGCAAAGTGTTGGAGTTGAAATTAAAGACTTCGGAGAGTGAGGTTGAACATTTAAATCAACAATCATCGAGGCAAATGGAGGAGTTGACGAAGATGCGTAAACGGATTGCAGAATTGCAAGGGACCTCCAAAAATCCAAATGAAGTTGCAATCTCACCAGTGATTGTACTCGGAGATAGTCAAGAGACTCAAGAGAGTGAAGATAAGCTCTCTCTTCTTTTTGATAAGGCCGAAGCAAGCGACAACCCTACCATTGTGAATGTACAAGAAAATCACGATATGAGCATGTTAAAAACGACACAACAACCATCAATGGAAAAGCTTTCATCCGTTTATGTGAATGCGGAGACACAAACGGAAAGTTGTGACTTTGAAGAGTTGAAGCATAAATTGGAGAAGGCAATTGAAGCAAAAGGAATCGTTGAATCCAAGTTGAATAGATTGCAATTGTGCTTGGATTTGAAGAAGTTTATGCCATCTAGCGGCTTGGAGTCTCGATGGTTAGCATGGGTACAAAGACTCCAAGACAGACCTTCTGTAGTATCTCGAGCAATGGCATGTCTTTAAACATTGGCAATGGAGTCGAATGAAAATTGCGATGCCATTCAAAGCTCTTTGAGTTGGTTCAAGACTATGTTTGACCAACATCCTTCAAAGGGATATACGGAGATCACATGTTGGGGAGATATGGATGCCATGTTTGAGCGGTTAAACCACACAAAGAAGGACCAAGCTCCACCAATCAATTGGGCCTTGGAAGTAGAGGAAGGATGGGTCCCTTACAACACATTTTCAGCACACATCAATGTGAAAAACAAGCGAGTGGTACATGCTTGTGATCCAGCCTCTCCAATCTTGAATGGTTGTTGTAGCCTTTGCCAAGGCCTCTTCGGACCGGAAGGTGCGGTAACCATGGGCTAATGTCGCCACACTTTCCATGTCACTTGCATTGTGAAAGCATCACTCATTCGTTCGGTGTGTGCCGAGTGTCGTAGTCCATTGAGTGCTAGGTTCTACGAAATGTTTGGTATCTTGGAAACTATGCCTCCAGGCCACGAGTACAATCGTTGGAATCTTCCTCTTGATCAAGCGCCGTACAAATTTCAAAATTATCAACATTGGGGGAAGCCAATCCGGTTGAATGCAAATGAACAAAGGCATGATTTGTACGAGGAATCTCAGCAATTATTGGATTTGAATGTGTAGATGACTCACAATAGAGAGGTGGAATTGCGGGCTCGAGGAATCGTAGATGACGCGGCCCGTGAAATATTTTTTGTCGCAACATGGGGGGACATTGGAGCTTGCAATACGAAAAGTTCTTTCGTTTTCCAGATAAAAAAGTGGAGAGAGGACCAGAAAACAGTTGGGTTGAGGTGAACCATGGAAAAGAGTTCGATGAGCAGTATAAGGCATACGACCACACCCTCGTAGGTAGGGCCCTTCTATTGTCGAAGTTGAAAGAGACTGCAAAAATTCGTGCTGTCTACGATACAAATGAACAAACAAGCACAGAACATTCATCTATAGATGTGGCAGCAGCATTTGATAGGCGCATTGGCGATATTATAGGGCATTGGAAGGCTTTCCTATTGAATGGAGACTGGCTCACAGTATGGCAAGGGAAAGGAGATGATGAAGTTGTTCAAGCGATGGTAAATCGTGTGGAGAGCAACTTGAGAACCTTGAAGGTAGATGAAGTCGATTTATCACCAAAAAAAAAAAAAAAGAAGCGTGAAGAGGACGATGACTTCTCTCCTTAATCCAAGAAACAATTTCATAAGGTGGACATCGAAGTTCAATCTGGAGGGCGAATAGTCCATCCAAGTCAACAACGGCCAACTCGTTAATCATTTGCTAAACTCCTCAGTACAACAGATTTTCCTTTTGTTTTGGGAGAAGGTAGTGATCCATTCGGTAGAAAGTAGGATTTGAGGAGAATTTTGTTTTTAAAAAACAATGGTCCTTTCATTGTTTAAAAACAAAAAAGAATGTGAAAGAGTTAGATCTTAAAATGAATTATAGGATTCAATAGTGATATTGGAACTATGTTTTCATATATTTTGTTTATACATATATATTTATATATAAAGATGCTATATTTTCATTTGCGTATAAAAATATTTTTATATGTACATCTTATTTTATGTGGATGCATTCATTTTTGATTGTGTAACATTCAAATTACATAACAATATAAAATTTTCTAATGACTAATGGCAATGCGAAGTTCGCCCCGTCTGGTCTGTACGCCCGACCGCCCCGGCCGTCCGCCCCGCCCATCCGCCCCATGCGTCCGCCTTCTGACGACGGGAAGGACGCTGCGTCTGCTAGCGTCTGGACGTCCGGAAAACAGACGCTATTTTGGGGCGGACGTTGAGATTCGTCAACCCTGAGCATAACACATTAGGAAAAGTTTGAACTTTCAAAGAATTCTCAATAAACCGTTGAAGAGTTGGTATACAAAGCTAATTATTGAAGGCTAGAGATGATAGCCTAAATACATACATACACTACTGTGTCCTTATCTTATATGAATTTCATCAAGTATCCATTAAATTCATGTACATTTTCAAATAGAAGTGAAAAAAAAGCCAAAATTGATCAAATTGACAAATTTGATCCTACAAATTAAAAAAACACTAAAACTAATATCTTGCAATTTATGTGGTGAGAGTTTTTGAAATTTCTTTTCCACCTCTATTATTTTAGACTTCTAGTTTACTACTCTAATTGTACAAGATCTTACAATTAGATATGGAAAAAAAAAATTAGTAAAGTTTTTTTGCCCTTTGAAATATAATTAGGAGTTTTGAGTGATTTTTGATGAAAAAAGGGCCTAACGACTTTAAAGGTTAACCAAATGCATGTTTCCTAGGAACTTCACATAATCCCCCAATTAGCGTGACTTAGTGTTCTTACTCCATCGCATGCTAATGGAATCAACAGAACATACAACCAGGGTACTCCGTACACGTACTAATAATTCTTCCCCACACGGATCCCCAGTCAGTTCCAACTAAGTCAAGATTGAATGCTAATCGCCTTGCACTGTTTCCACGATTCTAATCGTCACACTTATGATTAAAACGACATCAAGCAAAACGCACATGCGCAAGATCGAACCGGCCGCCACTCTCTCAGTTCAATTCAATCGTCGAACCCGAAGCTCATCCCAAGTCAAACCCTTCCCAGAACGCAGCAATGAAGAAAGTCTCTTCTCTCAACTTGTGTCCAAAAAAATGATAAAAGACGAAAACAAAACAAAACAACTCTCTTCTGCCAGTATGTGTCAAAAAATCACTAAAACTATAAAAGCTCTCTACCCTCAAAAGTCCCTCTGGCGTCACAACACACACACACACCCCTCTTCAGGTCCTCACCTCTAGTTCCACGCTATGTCAACACGTACCAACGAAACTTTATAAACTTTTATTAATAATATCCAAAGGCACACTCATGATTCATGAAACCACCTTGCGCAAACCCTTTCAACGCTATTTACCGGAATAGACGGATTTCCACTAAAAAATTCAATTCCGTGGAACAGTGGAAGGGGAGGGAGTTGAAATCCCCAAGAAATTCACACTCGAGAGAAAATTGGGAGTGGATCGACGGTGCAGATCGACTGGTGCAACCGGATGAAACTTGACAACTGGGTGGTATACATTTAGTTCTAGACCAATTAAGAACAACTGTCACCCTCGAATGGTAGATCAAGGAGAGGATAGTAGAAAGATCGTTACGTACGCTCCGTGACCTCCGTCACGTCCAGCACTCGGAGAGCTTGTTGACTTAGTTGTACGTGTGGAAAGTGAGTAGGACTGATTGACTGTGGGTGGGACTGAGCCATGCAAGTATAAAGCTGTGATGAATACTCCAGCTTTCTCATCAATCAATCTCTCAGTGACTCAGCAGCTCCAAGCTTTCAGAATTTCAGTTCAATTCGAGGTACATCAGATTGCAGGACTTCCTGAATTCGATTGAGACTTACTGAGCTCTCGTATATATAGCACCACTTTTTGATCTTTCAATTTTAGCTCCACAATGCATTCTCCAACTTCGGCATCGACGGTTGGAACGATGGGTGCAACGAGGTCTGCAATCGCGAGCTGCGTGGCCATTTTGGCCATTCTCAGCGTGATCACCGCACCCGTGGCTGCTAGTCGAAGCCTCTCCAGGTCCAGCGACGGTGGGTGCAAAGAAGGCTTCTACCAGCACTCCTGCCCAAACGTGGAAAACATCATCTACGAGTCCATGCTCAAGTCGTTCCAGAACGACCCCACTGTCGCGCCAGGCGTCCTCCGCCTCGCATACCACGATTGCTTCGTCCGCGGCTGCGACGCGTCCTTGCTCCTCGACGGATCCAACTCTGAGAGAACCAACATCATCAATACCGGCCTCCACGGCTTCGACGCCATCGACGCCGCCAAGGCCGCCGTGGAGAAGGCGTGCCCGGGGACCGTTTCGTGCTCCGACGTGCTGCAGTTCGCAGTCCGCGACACCGTGAAGTTGACGGGAGGACAAGGCTGGACGGTTCCCGCCGGGCGTCGCGACGGCACCGTTTCCAGGTCTTCCGAGGTGGCGGCCAACCTCATGACCCCCAACAACACGGTTCCCGTGCTGTTGAAGGCTTTCCAGAAGAAGGGTCTGAGCGCCGCGCAGATGGTGGCTTTGGCTGGTGCGCACACCATCGGCGTGGCGCCTTGCTTGACCTTCGATGACCGCCTCCACGGGGAGAAAGTGGATCCCACTCTGCCATCGTCGTTCGCGAAGTCGTTGTTGAAGAAGTGCCCTGTTGCTGGTATTACGAACGTGAACGTGAACCTGGATTTGGTTTCTCCGAAGAAGTTCGACACGCAGTACTTCAAGAACATCGTGAACAAACTGGGGTTGCTGACATCTGATCAGAGCATGTGGGTGGACTCGCGTACGAAAGGATCGGTGCGCGCCAACACCGACAGGGCGACGTTCAACTCGAACTTTGCGAAGGCCATGGTGGCGATGAGCCAGATCGACGTGCTTACGGGCAGCTCTGGCGAGATTCGTCGGGTGTGCAGTTCCGTGAACTAAGTTAGTCAGGGTAATAGTTGAATTGGTGCTCAGGAGCCAGCTGCATGGCGGGCCGCACTTGTACAATATTCATTATTTTTAGATCATGAGTTAAAAATTAGAATCCATTTATTCATTAAACATCAGGATTGGTTGGAGACCCGAAGGGTGTTTTCCAATCGGTGCTCGCATTCGTGGTTAGTTTGATTCATGTCCCATGTTCAATTTAGGGATGACGAGATTCATGAATTTCATTACAATTCTTTGGCTTCCGGTGATGTCTGCGGTAGTACGACATATTCCAGGCTGGCACTTCTTCATAACACACAGTTTAATCAATTGACTTGGCATTTCCGTTATTTGGTCGCTTCTGGATAGTTTCCAAGTTTCGGTTATCTCTAATCCTCGTTTTGGAAAGGTACCGTTACTCCTATTCATTCTGTTCCTAGTTGAGGAGTTGAGTGAGTTACGGAGAAGTGAGATCTTTATTCGGGGGGCGCTAGAGGTTACCGGGATTAACTGCATGTCACAGATGAGGTTTTCGAAACTAGCTTCACTGAATGCGTTTGAAGGTGGAGTCACAGCTCGGAGTGAAGTCATGAATTAGCCGCACTGCGAAGTACCAACGGGATCGCGAAATAGACGTTCCTAGTAGTTGGACTGCCGTTGTTTGACATGTAACGGTAATGGTTAAGAATCCCACCGGGATCACTTCGTAGTTGTCGTCTTAATTTTATAATTTCTTATTCAAATTCTGGCTACTACAACGAATGTCATATGAAAATCTGGCTTTTGTACTGTTCAGCGTCAGCTTTATTTGGGGTGACGTCAAAATTTTTGCCCCCGTGACTAGCACCCTAAATTCCTAATTAATGAGCCAAAATATGAAAAGCCAAAATTATGTCTCCAATTTCCAACCGAAAGCTTGGAAAAATTGTTACTGCAATACCACTAACCGATTCGTCTCCTTGAATACTGAAATGCACATACAGAAATTGTTTGAGAAATTAATAGAGCTCTCTGATTGTAATCAGTCGGTACGTTAACGTTGTTTGAATCAATTCAAGCAAACGTACAGTCACTGTCATCAAGCTCTTCAGTATTAGAGTCTGCGGAGGCGTGGCGTCGCAGCAAGACTGTCCATTTAGCAATAAACTCGAGCCCTTTCTTCTGATCCTCTATAAAATGACATTAACGGATGTTTCACTAAAATGGTGGTATTCCACAAACTTGGCACTTTTACATTTAGAACGTGCAATCTGAACTGTATACTTGTCCTAGATTTAAGGGTTTTAGGGTTTTAGGGTCTTAGAAAATTAATGGAAAAATGGCAGAAAAATGGCGCCATTTTAACAAAATATTTGTTCATCCTAGAAATTTGGAATCTCTTGCACCACACAATTTTTGGATGAGTGTAGGATCAACATGGTCTCATTAGTTTCATTAATTGGTGTGAACATTAGGATGAATGGAAATAAAATTAGAATGAGAATTGTGTTTATGATAATCACTATATTTAAGATAGTATGAAAATAGTGTAGATGATATACATTAAATTTATTGAAAATACTCTGATGAATTTTTATAGTGTGTCTCACAAATTTTTATTATTTCAAAATTAGTGTAAAATAATGTTATTACTACTTAAGGGGTGTTCAAATTGTATTAGCTTGTATGGTAATTATTACTTTAAACTACAATTTTGTTAGAATTACTCAATTGTGATGTCAAAAATTATAACATATATCTTCATATAGGTTTAATTTAAGGCTATAAACTAGGTAGATGACAAGGATGAATATATGATTTAGGCTGCACATCCTTGAATGTGGCAAACAATGTTGGGATACTGCCATTTTATCCCCTAAAAGCATCCCTACAAATCCACAATGGGTGCTTTCTATTACTATCCGGATAGGGAAGACCCTTCCATTTAGGCCTTGCATTCCTCAAAATTTAAGGGAGGGAAGGCTCATTTGGTATAAGAGAGGGGGAATACAAAACTTGAAATTACTTTTATATACATCTATTTTTATTTACAAATTACCTATTGTTGTCTATAGGTACCTATAAAGTCATTGCAATTTTGCAAAATGGTTAAGGCATTTTATGAATTTTGTCTTGTAGGTGAATTGATCCCTTTATTTAATGAAGTCTATCTTGTATTTTGACCTTAGAAAAAACATTAGAATCTTTTTATTTTCCACTCATGATAGAATTTGGAAATTTTGAATTCGTACATTTTGGAATTAGAGGCCCCAAATTAATTTGTCACATTAGTCATTGTTGATCAAATCTCATCCATTACTTGTGTTTTGTAATAAAAAATTATCCTAAACATCTCCAATTGTTGCAATGCATCCTAAGCAATCATCATTGCATATGAAATTGGATAGGTCAATTATAATTCTTGTCTATTTTTGAATTAAAAATTCAAACAATCCAAAAATTGTGAAAATATCTAAAAGTGTATAATGTTTCTACAAATTTTCATGGATGTGTCTTATATAGTATAGAACATATATATAAATTCTAAAAAAATTTGGCTTTCCTATTAAAAAGTATTGTGGAAAATTTGCTCTATTGTGACTAATGCCACTAATACGACTAATGCCCTTTTTGAGCATTTGTCTCATTAGTCGCAATTGACCAAATCTCCTACATTACTTGCATTCTAAAATCAAAAATTGTCTAAGATATCCCCAATTGTTGTAGTATATTGTAAATAAGCATCTTGGGATATGAAATTGACTGTAACAATGCTAATTCCTATTTGATTTTAGATTAGGAATTCAAACAATCCAAAAATTGTAAGAAAATCTAAAAGTGTCAATTAATGCTACAAACTTGTATGGAGGTGTCTTATATAGCATGTAGTGTGTGTATATATATATACAAATTATAAGAAGAATTGACATCCTCACTCAAAAGTTGTAGGAGATTTGCTCATTTGTGACCACAACTATGACTTATGTGATTAATGCCTCTTTCAAGCATTTGTTACTTTAGTCACTATTGAATAAATCTCCCACAATACCTGCACTTTGTCTTCAATATTGTAAACAATTTTGGATGGGAGGTTATAAATTTTTTTTATCTTTATATAATTTTTTTCTCTAAAGAATGTTTTTTTTCTTTAAGTTGATCATCCAAAATTTTTGTAATCTTAAAATTTAAAAGTTAATATTTTCCATAATTAATTCTATATATACTTAACAAAGTAATTATTATTTGTGTATTGTTAAACTTAAAAAGATCTATGTGCATTAAAAACATCAAATTGCAATGAGTCATTGACAATCTCTATTTTCTAGAACTTCTTAGGCCTTCAGGGGTCGATTTAAAATTTTTGTACTATATATTTTTGAATTTCTAATTTTTAAAGTTGAAGAATTGACTTGAGAGTCTTGAAAAAAGATTCTTAGAAAATGCACTTAATTTCCACTTATAATTAAAAGATTAACAAGTAGAAATAGGTTTAAGGTAGAAGGAAAAACTAAATTATTAATAGCTCTAAAATGAAATTGAAACACACTAATTTCAACTACAAAATTGCTTTAGCAAAAGACATCAGGAAAAATTTCAACCTTCACAGAAACCCTCAAAGATCCGTTCAAGAGTTGATATGCAAAGCTATTTATTGAAGGTTAGAGATGATAGCCTAAGTATCCATATCCATATACTATTATCTCCCTATCTTATATGAATTTCATCAAGTACTCATTAAATTTATGCACATTTTCAAATAGAAATGAGGAAAAATTTAAAATTGACCAAATTGACAAATTCAATTCTAAAAATTTAAAAATATAAATATACAAATATACAAATATATATATATATATATATATATATATATATATATATATATATATATATCTGTCAATCTCTGTGTGTGTGTGTCAATTTTTGAAATTTCAATGGTTGAATGGTTGAAATTATCAACATATCTTTCAGAACATCTTTAAAAAAATTTCTACAATTCTTTTTATATAGAACTTATCCAAAATTTATGCCCATTCCTCCCTCATTCAAGACTACATTTTCAAAATAAATTTTCTAATACCTATTACATTGAAAGGGTGAAAGCACACTAATACTGTAATAGGAACTACTAGTAAATATTAGTGGGTTACTTATGGAGGTCCTTAATGGAATATTCAATTAAAAATTGTTGCTTTTTCATCTAAAATAGTCCTTAATTGGATGAATTAATGAATCTTTATAGATAATTTGAGGAGTGGTTACAACTACATTTTAGTCTTTTTTATACTTAGAAATTTAACATAATTATATTTTTTGTATTATGTCAAATAGACATAACTAAAAAACAATGCACTACCATTATTTTTCATATTTCAAGTCATATTCAAAAGTTAAAATAAATATTCTTCAAAAAATGCACTGGTTATGCCCAAGTTGGCTTGTTATAGTGTGCTTTCACCCAAAATTTGAAACTTGAAAAATGCAACAAATATATCAACTTGTTATTCTAAAAGACCCTACTTTACAATATATTGAGATTTGTTTCAACCTATCAAAAGTTTGCCATCAATTGAAAATTTGATGAAGATACATTCTGTCTTCCAAGGCCTTGAGGTGCTACCAAGATTCAAAAGAAAAAATATCTAATTGTCCAAGGTGCAAAAAACTTCTTTATGTCACTTTAAAATTCAATTGCAAATATCTTGCAATCTATGTGGTCAAAGTTTCTAAAATTTCTTCTACACAATTTTGTACTAGTTTAGTATGAAAGCCTAAGATTTTCAAAGTTTTTTGCTCTTTGCTATAGAAATGGCAATCTTGAGCGTTTTTTGATGGAAAAAGACAAAACGACTTTTGGGATTCAACACAAATATCTTGCTATCTATATGGTGAGAGTTTTTGAAATTTCTTTACCACATTATTATTCTAGACTTCTAATTTACTACTCTAATTGTACAAGATCTTATGGTTATGCAAAAAAATTGAATGATTAGTCATTATTACAAGTTTTCTTGCCTTTTGAAATGAAAATGGGAATTTTGAGTTTTTTGTGATGAAAAAAAGGGCCTAGCAACATAACATTTTGAAGCTGTTTGAGAGATTGCCTTTCCTTCTCTAGAGTCCTCATCCACGAACTTCATCCACATGCTATTAATATAAGCTCTAGTGAATATCAGGATGGTTGCAGTACATTTATGGTATCTTGCATTTTTTTGCTAATTTTGAGACCAAATATACAAACAATAAATATATATATAAATAGATGGTTTGCCAAGAACACAATGGTTCCATTGAGTATTATACCAATGTCAAATTATAACCATTTGCTTTTAATAATTTAGTTTAAATTTTATTAGATAAGAGAAGCTCTTTATGTACTGTACATATAGTGTGGTAGGAGTTGGAAAAACCCATGTGGAATATGTAAGTTAGAATTTATAGTTTCTCAATCGCTTATAGTGAAGTCAAAAGTAAGAATTGTGTTAGAAATTAAAATTTTAGACCTCATTTAGTCATAGTAGAATAATTTTTCTCAAAAATCTTTGGGCTAAGAAAAGTTGGAAAATCAAATTAAGTTTCATCTCCTAAAATTCGTTTGAGATTTCAAGTCTCGAATTAAAAGTTATGAACAAATTTCAAATTTCGACGAGGGGTTTGAAAATATCCAAAAAGATTTCCTTGCAATGCCTCTTTGAAATTTGTTCATAATTTTTTATTAGAGGCTTGAAATCTCAAATGGATTTTTGGAGGTAAAACTTAACTTGATTTACCAACTTTTTTTAGTTCAAAGTTGTTTGAGAAAAGTTATTATACTATGTCTAAATGAGGTTTGAAATTTTAGTTTTAACACAATTCTTACTTTCAAAAACTATGAACTGTTGAAGTTCATACTTCCTACTAATTTTCAAAACAAATCCCACATTGTTTGTTTTACCTGCTACCACACTATATCTATATAAAAAAGATTTGTCACTTTTCACATATTAATAAACCATTAACATCTTTCACATCATGGTAAGTAGGGTTGTCATAACCAACAGCATATTACTGTTTATAGACGAATCAGATCGATTAGGGCTAACCGACTGTCAACTTTGAAGCCCTATAATTTTTGCAAAAAGCACCCAAATTGGGCATGACATGTTTTTCAGCAGCTACAAAAACTATAGGTGCTGAAAAACATATCATATGCCCAATTTGGGTACTTTTTGCAAAAGTTACAGGACTCCAAAGTTGGCAACCGGTTAGCCCTAATCGGTCCGATTTGTCTGTGAACAATAATATGCTATCCGTTATGACAACCCTGATGGTAAGTTAAATTACATCTTAATATCATTATCTTGAAGAGATGAATGTTCATGGAGTATTTGTTATGAGTTTCATTTAAAATTACATATTTTGCTTGAATGCAATGTGCAGATGCCCTGGGACACCCAGCTCATTGTACTGTAGTCCTCTGACAATAATCGACGCGCATAATTGAGCTCTATTGTGACTGTAGAATATTCCACACCATTCCATTCGCAGGAAGGCAATCAGACTGGCTGGTCTAGAATGTTATCGACTTTGAGGGTTCATCAAATGCATGTTTCCTTGTAAACTCACATAATCCCCCAATTAGTGTGACCCATCGCATACTATTTGACTAAACAGAACGTACCACCAGGGTACGTACTCCGTACACGTACTAATAATTCTCCCTCACACGAATGCCTGGTCTTCCTTGAAGTAAGTCAAGATTGATGCTAATCACCTTGCACTGTTTCCATGATTCTAATCTTATGTCTAAAACGACATCAAGCAACGCTGCACATGCACAATTACGGGCCGCCACTCAGCCAACTCAATTTAACCGTATAATCCGAAGGCCGAAGCTCATTCCAAGTCAAACCCTTCCCGTAACACAACAATGAAGAAACTCTCTTCTCTCAACTTGTGTCCAACAAAATGAAAAAATGAAAACAAAACAAAAAACTCTCTTCTGTCAATATGTGTCAAAAAATCACTAAAACTACAAGAACTCTCTGCCCTCAAAAGTCCCTCTGGCGTCACAACACACACCCCTCTTCAGGTCCTCACCACTAGTTCTACGCTATGTCAACGCGTACCAACGAAACTTTATAAACTTTTATTAATAATATCCAAAGGCACACTCATGAGTCATGAAACCTCCTAGCGCAACCCTTTCAACGCTATTTACCGGAATGACCGGATTTCCACTAAAAAAATTCAATTCCGTTGAACAGTGGAAGGGGAGGGAGTTGAAATCCCCAAGAAATTCACACTCGAGAGAAAATTGGGAGTGGATCGACGGTGCAGATCGACTGGTGCAACCGGATAAAACTTGACAATTGGGTGGTATACATTTAGTTCTAGACCAATTAAGAACAACTGTCACCCTCGAATGGTAGATCAAGGAGAGGACAGTCCAAAGTTTGTTACGCTCCGTCACGTCCAGGACTCGGAGAGCCTGCTGACTGAGCTGCACGTGTGGAAAGAGTAGGACTGATTGACTGTGGGTGGGACTGAGCCATGCAAGTATAAAGCTGTGATGAATACTCCAGCTTTCTCATCAATCAATCTCTCCGTCTCTCAGCACTGTCAGCAGCTTCCAGCTTTCAGAATTTCAGCTCAATTCGAGGTACACCAGTTTGGAGGATTCCCTGAATTCGAATGAGACTCAGATCAGCTCTCGTGTATAGACCACCACTTCAACGTCTTTCAAGTTCAGCTAGTGCACTCTCCAACTTCGGCATCGACGGTTGGAACGATGGGTGCAACGAGGTCTGCAATCGCGAGCTGCGTGGCCATTTTGGCCATTCTCAGCGTGATCACCGCACCCGTGGCTGCTAGTCGAAGCCTCTCCAGGTCCAGCGACGGTGGGTGCAAAGAAGGCTTCTACCAGCACTCCTGCCCAAACGTGGAAAACATCATCTACGAGTCCATGCTCAAGTCGTTCCAGAACGACCCCACTGTCGCGCCAGGCGTCCTCCGCCTCGCATACCACGATTGCTTCGTCCGCGGCTGCGACGCGTCCTTGCTCCTCGACGGATCCAACTCTGAGAGAACCAACATCATCAATACCGGCCTCCACGGCTTCGACGCCATCGACGCCGCCAAGGCCGCCGTGGAGAAGGCGTGCCCGGGGACCGTTTCGTGCTCCGACGTGCTGCAGTTCGCAGTCCGCGACACCGTGAAGTTGACGGGAGGACAAGGCTGGACGGTTCCCGCCGGGCGTCGCGACGGCACCGTTTCCAGGTCTTCCGAGGTGGCGGCCAACCTCATGACCCCCAACAACACGGTTCCCGTGCTGTTGAAGGCTTTCCAGAAGAAGGGTCTGAGCGCCGCGCAGATGGTGGCTTTGGCTGGTGCGCACACCATCGGCGTGGCGCCTTGCTTGACCTTCGATGACCGCCTCCACGGGGAGAAAGTGGATCCCACTCTGCCATCGTCGTTCGCGAAGTCGTTGTTGAAGAAGTGCCCTGTTGCTGGTATTACGAACGTGAACGTGAACCTGGATTTGGTTTCTCCGAAGAAGTTCGACACGCAGTACTTCAAGAACATCGTGAACAAACTGGGGTTGCTGACATCTGATCAGAGCATGTGGGTGGACTCGCGTACGAAAGGATCGGTGCGCGCCAACACCGACAGGGCGACGTTCAACTCGAACTTTGCGAAGGCCATGGTGGCGATGAGCCAGATCGACGTGCTTACGGGCAGCTCTGGCGAGATTCGTCGGGTGTGCAGTTCCGTGAACTAAGTTAGTCAGGGTAATAGTTGAATTGGTGCTCAGGAGCCAGCTGCATGGCGGGCCGCACTTGTACAATATTCATTATTTTTAGATCATGAGTTAAAAATTAGAATCCATTTATTCATTCCACATCAGGATTGGTTGGAGACCCGAAGGGTGTTTTGCAATCGGTGCTTGCATTCGTGGTTAGTTAGTTTGATTCATGCATGCCCCATGTTCAATTTAGGGGTGACGAGATTCATGAATTTTATTATAATTCTTTGGCTTCCGGTGATGTCTGCGGTGGTACGACATTTCCAGGCTGGCACTTCGGTCAAGTGATCGCTCACACGCTCGTGTACAACTGGCATTTTTATGACTGACGGTCGCGTTGAAACTCAGATCCATGCTTCCCTCCTTCTTTATTTTAGAGATAGCTTGGTGAACTTGAATTTCGTCATTTTTGCGTCCAGAAATTTTTAATTGAGTCTTTCTATGGGCAGAAATTCTTGACACTAGTCCTTTTTCTAGACAGGCGGTTCGGAAACCCAGATATGTAGCAATCCTAGTTTTTCTTAGCGTTTTGCACTTGCACGTCACCATTTCGGCGCTGTGAATTACGCCAATTCAACGAAATTGACGATGCTACAAGATTTCTGTCAAGCTAAAACACACATCGTGATCAATTGGAAGATTTCAGCGCATTCACCTTTTGAACCATATGCAATCGGATTCTGAGTCAATTCTCTTTACAAGCATTGATGGCAATTACCCATTGAGTGGCCCGAAGTTAAATGAGATGCACAAGTGGTGTTTCTTTAATAAATAAAAAAAGAGCAGGTTTAGATTAATATTTGGTACAGTCGCACAGAAGTCGTTGCCATTCTAACAGAAGGTAGCCGATCGATTTATTTTAAATTCCCATCAAAGTTTCTCACTTGACGGGTTGGTGTCTGAGCTTATCAAAACAGAACGCCCTCAACAGAAGGGAACGCAACAATTGGTCATCCGCGTACTGTCTGCTGTTAGGCAGAAAGACAAGGAAATCAATGAAAGTTTGCCTCTGACATAGATTACAGTCAAAACTGAAAATTGCTGGTCAGGTTCTCATTCTATCTGGTTTTGAAACGAATTGAAGCGTCCTAACGAAAACTTTCTAGTACATTCTATCGAAAATGCCCAAACATATGAACCCATGATATGACTTGCGTCTGCAGAATGCTTATGAAATTAACTCAGGCTCAATCACAGTACACAGATAGTTGAGTCATTCCACAGAGAGACTTCAAACATGCTCTTCGCGTATTCACACAAGAGAAATCACGCATATGAAATTGTGACATATATCCTCCAGAAGGTCTAACTTCAGTGCACAAACTATGGTGTTTGTAGATTTTGGGTTCAGCCTGCGCCAAAGTAATGGAATATCGCCATTTTCACGAAATTGACGTTCCTGGTAGTTGGACTGCCGTTGTTTCATAAGTAACGGTAATGGTTAAGAATCTTACCGGGAACACTTCGTAGTTGTGGTCCTAATTTTTTTAATTTCTTGTTCAAATTCTGGAGCCCTACTACAACGAATCATATGAAACTCTGGCTTCCGTACTCTTCAGCGTCACCCCTATTTGCGGCGGCGTGACAAATTTGGTAGCCGTGACTTAATTACACCCAAATTCATGAGCCAAAGTACCAGCCTACCTAAACGACTTTCGAAAAAATTGTTTACAGTGGAATACCTAAAACTCATTGGTCTCTTTAAATACAAAATGCATACTTGTGCAATTACCAGAGCTCTCTGACTGTACAAAGAGACACTACTTGATATAAGACGTGTTTGTAACGTTTATAAGCAACGCTGTGGACGGGTTGGGAGCAACGATTTCTGAAGCCGGAAGAAATTTCTGCACACCGACAATCACTAGGAGCAATGTTTTCCTGACTGGAATCGTTTTTCTGACTTCCATTCCTGACTTCCGTGTTCTCGATCTATTTTTGGTGTGGTCTTGTATTTTTGGACATGGTGGTAGGTTCGACGACTTTGCTTACTCTAAAGAATGTAAGTTTCTGTCGTCGAACTTCAATTTCTACATTGGGAAATCATTAAAGTGAATTGCCCATTCCTTCAAAATTCACACCAAGGACGTGCACAGGCAGCTTCAGTGAGGTACGTACAGTAAGAGAACTCCTCAGACCATTACAAAACACACGGCTTACTTTACTTTACACCGCATCGAAAGATTCGTTTCTTCTTTAGCGTGTGGTGTGAACACTGGATGCTTCAAGCTGTTCCACACGCAAGACGCTAAATCCTGCCTACGAAATGGACCCAGCAGGGTAATTTTGGGGTTCTAGAGGGTAAAATTTTTTTAAAGAAAAACTATTTTGAGCCTTGCCTAGGATAAGTTCTGGATAATATGGGATACATGATTGCAAAATTTGCAAAATAAATTGATATGAAAAATAAAATAAAATAATTCTGTGTTTTCCCTCAGCATAAATCCAGCCTACTAGACCCATTTTGGATTCAGGATTTAACGATGGTGTTTCACACAATCCAACTATCTTAGGTATAGTGAGAAGATATAAAGCTACAACATGGGTATTTTTGCCATTCAATTTTCTTTGGATAATAGAGTAAATTGTAAAGTGCTTGCAATAAGGGATTAGGAGTTGGAGTTGGAGAAGAACACATGACAAAATATCAAAACTCTTTGGAACGCCTAAATAGGGGTCTAATGGAGTTTGGTGTTGTATTTCTTTTGTACTCTTTTTAGTTAAACCTTCCTTTGACACCATTGTTACAGACTTACAATTAGTGGACGACCTTCATGATTAACTCTAATGTAGAAAAAGTTTGACATTTTTCATCTCCTATAATTAATATTTAATTCTTTCAAGATACCAAGATTGAGTTTTGAAAAAGTAGAACTCCATCTTTGGTAAATTGTTTCATTTAATATTTATGATTTCCCATGTTTCTGTAGGTCAATTTTTATAAGACAAAACCAAGGCAATTCCAATTAGGTTCGTTCAGGGAAAACTCAAGTTAGCTTAGTGTTGTAATTAGCTAATGTCACTTTGTAGGTAAATTATATCTTTAATCTTAATATATTAGGGTATTTGGTATCTTCCATATTCTGTTTAGGAATGGGAAGGAATTCTCTCTCTAGTTTCTATCCAATTATAAATACAAATTTCTAACCACTAAATCCGTCTTGATCCTATCTTAAGATAAAATATAAATTTAAAAAGTGTGAATTAAGGGCACTTGCATTCACAAATCTCATACTTTGAATTCATTGAAATATATTACAAATATATTACAAATATATTCATTTGCAACCTGCATCACACAATACATATTTGAACTTTGAAAATTCAATTTAACCGAGAATTCATGAATCGTTTTGCACAAATATCATATCGCTTCGAAATCGCTTTAAGCGCTAATGTCTTGATTACTTAAAGTAAATGTATCATATATCCTTTCTAGGAATTGAAAACAACCAAAGATATTGCTTAAGCAATTCTAAAATTTTCCTTAAGGAATCTATAATATGCTTTGCTAAACTATTTTAAAGTATTTTGAATTCTTCCCTTATCAAGGTTCCGGTCTTTATTTGAAAATATTCTTTCATCATTCAACATCTCCAATTGATCTTTCTTTGTTGCAAATCTTTTCCAACTTGTCTTCTATTGAATCTTTGCCCATATACTCTATTTTAATGTTTTCCTTTTTAGTCTCACATTCTACTTTTGCGTAATTCAATTGGTTACAAAATTTACATTGCTTCAATTTTAATTTAATAGGTTCTCTATCCATTTACATCATTTGTATTCCCATTATATTAACTCTATAGTCAAGCAATTGATTTCTCTCAATAAAATATTGTTACAACATAGAAATTCTCTCAACTTGCACTTTAGATAAACAATTTCACACAACAATATCACATAAGAATTTAAATACACATTCAAGCATTAATCCATGTACACATAACTTCAATTGGAATACCATTTATTAATCATATGGATAATCATTCCATAATTAAAATATACGTCAATTATTTATAATTGTTCAATAATTTCTATTCATTAAAATTCTAAACTCATTTCCCAACTCCAAATAAATCTCAATTTCTAATTTTATTTCCAACATATATATCCACTTATGATATAAAAATATTCCAATCTTTTAAATAAAAATAATTTCCAATCACTGGAATTAACAAATTAATTATTAATTTAATATTTTGTTCCACTTTTCTTCCCCTCTCACTTTAAACATTCACACAAAGAATTCTCTTAAGAGATGAAACACAATTGATAAACAAAATTCTACTCAAAAAATAATAAAAATTCTCTTAAAGAGATTCTCCTTCATAAAAAATTGCTCACGGCAATGTAACACCAAAATAAAATGTAATGCTTAAAGCAATAAAATTAACACTTAAGTGAAATAAAAAAAATCACAACTCAAGATGACAATGAAAAAACATAACTTCACCATAGAAAATTGCAAGAGAAAATTAAAAAGAAGAAGAGAGAAGAATGAGAGAAAAACCACTATTTATCACCCTCCATTCTCAAAAACACCCCTTCAAATCTCTTGATAAAAACTGTCACAATTCACAAACATTCAAACTGAAGAGACTTTTCACATTTAAACATCAACTATCACCACATTCACACTTTATTGCTCAAAATTTTGAACATAAAACCCATTTTATACTCAAAAAAAAAAATTTTACTATAAAATAAAATTGTCTTGATTACAGTTTCCCATGATAGTTGTTTGAAAAATCTTGGTGATGAATTTTTAAAATTTTAATGTTGAGATATGTAGGAAACATTCATATACAAATCTTTCCTTCAAGAGCATCTCCAAAAAGTTTGATATTTCCCTCTAGAAATTTCAAAATATTAGGGTGACAATGGCTAAATTGTGTAAATCATATACCTCTATATTCTAATTACATTTAATCAAAGTGGTTTTACTATCATGCTCAAATGAATAAAATTAAATATAATGTGAGATGTAGATAGCAAAACCTATTAAAATGTAGAGATTTTTATTTTACATAATTTGGGCATTGCCACCCTAAAATAAAAATTTCTACATAGGGAATTTCTAAACTTCTTTAGAGATGCTTCTTGAAGAAAAGTTGTATGTGAGGATGTTTCCTATATGCCTCTGCAATCAAATTCTCAAATTTTATCAATAATTATTTTTAATAAATCATTATGTTAAATCATGGAAATTAACTTCAAATATTCACCTAAAGTATAAAAATATAATGATAATTATGCATGTCAAAAAACACTACTTACACTATACATTAAATGAAAAATTCTTTGAATAGCACAAGTAGGCATGTTATATTATTATGTCCCCCCATTGTCCAATACTTAATTCTTTACTTTATTTCCATGTAAAATACATCCTTTTGATTAAAACATTTTTTTATTGCATCACTAAAGTGAGTGGCATATTATGAGGCATATTACAAACCACTAAAGGACCATCTATGACCCCTAATTTCAAGCCTCATTGTCCATGACTTAGTTTGTTGTAAATATTCAATCATATACTATAAAGGAAGAATTTTTCATTTATTTTTCAAAGATGTCTTTTAGAAATCATAAAATTTTCAATATTTTGGAGAAAAATTTCAAATTATCATGGCTTGATCTGTTGTTTAAGAAAACATGAAGCAAATTCATATTTCATTTAAAATATACTATAATAATCTACAAATTTCACCATGCATATATATTATAATGTATACTATTTTACAAATTACCAATTGAAGTGAAAACTATAGCTTACAATCTTTATTTCACTAGTTTGATTCAAAATAATTCTAAAAACATCATTTTTGTCTTATAAATTATTCACATCTTCAATAAACAATACAATATAGTCAAAGTATAATATATGAATAATTCCTAGTAAGATTTAACATGATCTTCTTTTAGAAAGTCAAAATACCATAATGAAAGAATCTACAATATCACTGTAGATGAAAATGTATTAGAGCTACTTCCAAAAATAATTGGATGGAAAAACACTATTCTATCCTACATACTTATATGAAGTCATTTAGAGGTTAGAAAATGTCCACCACATCCTTTAAGGATAAAATCCCTATGATCACTTAAATGACAAAAAGACTCCTAAAAAATGGTAAATTTTTAATGACCATATATAAACTTTTACTATTTCTTGCTATTTATACTACATGTGACTTCTAGACATAGACATTATGTTTTTTGAACTTCAATCCATCTAATGACTTGTAGTTGCTTAAGTTTAATTTCTACTTCAATTGTAAATTTTGAAACCATTGAAAATTCCAAAAATTTATAGCAGTGTGAGCTTTGGACCTATAACCATTGTTTGCTAAATTTCTAAATTTAATTTGAAACTATAACATTGTTTTATACTATGATGTTAGAACATCTACACTTTTTTACTAAAAAATCAATATTGGCAACCAGAAAATCAAAAACTAGATTGCATTGGATTATTTCTCCATCCATATTCGCCATTAAACAATTCTTGATAATGCACACACCATGTAGTCTTGAAAGGTGAAAGAACCCATAACAAAGATGAGTACAAAAACAAATAAGAAATTCAATCATAAGCCTATACTCCATTAAATAATCTCTAAATATGAGTGGACGCTTTGAAGGCAATTCTTTACAAGGCATACACCTCATAGTGTCGAAGGGCGGAGGCAACCCATCATGAAGAGGAATAGAAAGATAAAGAAGAAAATTAATCATAAGCTTTCGTCACCAATTAATAACCTCCAAATGTTAGGGGATGCTTTTGAAGCAATTCTTCACAATCTACAAACCTCATAATTACTTGTAAAGGATGGAAAAACCTAAAATAAGAATTAAATTTTTTTTTTAAATTAAATTTTGTAGATTACTTATATATGGTTTATATATATACATACGTGTATGTATGTCCAATAGAGGTGGTAAAGCTTTTATTTTGAATCCTATAATTTTATATTGATTTGGAGCTTAAAATTATTATAAAATACATATCCAAAGGTAGTACTTTCTATTTTTCTATATCATATAGATGTGTTTTCAAATAAATCCAAGTCTAAAGATTTGAAGATCGTACCCCCTAATGATTGTATGATCATTTGGAGAAAATTTAGAAAATTTTACTTAGAAAATTGTTTAAAATATTTCAAGCTTTGTATTTAATAGTCAAAAGTTTAATTGATGTCATTTATATAATTTATGTAAGAGTTTGATTGCAATATATTCTACAAGCAATCTCATTAAATTTTTGAACAAATTCAATGTATGGTATCCATTATTTAACTCAATTTCTATAATTAAAAAAATATTGGATTGCTTACTCTTGGATTTGCTTACCAATAGTGCTAGTATGTGAGCATGTGAGCTTTGAGCATACATATAAGTATATAAACTACAACCATTGGAGTGCTTATAATATAAACATCTATAATATAGGTATTCACATTATAATTATATTATAATTAAGGAAGTTTTTAATAATATAGACACCTATAATATAAATGTATAGTCTTTTAGACTCACATAATAGCAACCCTCATTTGCTTACTACATTATCTCAAGGTTGGACTAATGTATTTTAATTCTATCTTGAAGTCATTAACAATTCAGATTTCTCTTTTATATTGTATTTTCTTCAAATCAAAAACATTTGATGAAAAAAATTATAGAATTTTTTTTATAAATTTTTTTTGCAATTTTTCTATTCGATTCTTCAACATAAATTTACTTGAATTCAAAGTTTGTATTAGGAAAAATTAAATTTCATTTCTTGAATTTGAAGATATATATTGCAATGATTGCAATGATTGGAAAATACATGTCATGACATCATTACATTGTCCTTAGACTACCTACCCGGCTACCCCTACTAAAGTTTCTAAGATTGCATGCATCTTGATTGGAAGACTTGCCCCATGGCATGGTCAATTTGTTGATAAAGATGGTAATTACTCAATCACTTAGAAAGTATATGTAATTAATCATTGTGGGTTTGGTATGTTTTCTTTGTTCTATCTAGAACCAACAATGATACACATGTTTAAATAGAAATTCAATCTTGCATAATCATGAAGAAAATCAAGTTCATTATCTAAGCTTTGAGGTAAAAAGTAATCACTATACATAATATTATTTGTTAATGGATTCAATTTATCGACCATAGAGCATTTTATACAAACCATCCATAGAGTTGAAGAATAAAAGAAAATACATTTTGTAAAATTGCAAGAGGTTGTTTGGAAAGACATTAAACATTGTTTTGGCATTTTGAAAATAAAGTTAATAAACAAAGGCCTTACTTCAGTGACTTTGACCTTGGCACATTGGTGAAGTAGCCATGAGTTGAAACTCGGGCATTGGCAAGGTGCTTACCACCATAGTCCACCTAACTATGGTAGAGGTGTAGAATAATTATGTTGCCTTTATTTGGAAACTTGAGAATTTCTTGGGAAAAAGAAACATGTCAATTCTTCATTATAGGGTCTAATTCGTTGCAAAGACAATAAGAATGAAAATCACCATCTAAATCTATTAGGCTTAGATAGTTGAGCCATATCCAATAGATGCTTCATTTATTCCAGTCTTTTAAACTAAAGTTCTTCTTTTAGCTAAAAGGCAGTGGAAATTGAAAAGATTTGAGGACATAGTCACAGCATGTAAAATTTTGTATAACATAATTATCGATGAACTTCCTCAAGGTTGTTGATTATGAGAGGAGTCATGCATTATTTATAAGATGTGGTTTGGCATTTGTTAAGTACAGTGAAGGTTCAAGACAAATGAAGAGTGAATCAGGGTTCTTTAAGTTTAGAAATGACCATATCTAACTTAGTATCATTAGGCAAAAATATATAGAAAGAATGAAGGAGTGGGGTCAAGTGTGAACTTGTTTAAATCATAGTATTAAATAACTGGTAGCAATCATATTAAATTTGTATGACTGCCTTAATTCTTTTATGGCTAATATTTTTATATGGAAAAATATACATGTAGGCTAAATATTCAAATTTTTTTTTTATAAATTAATATTTGGATTTTATAATGAAAGGCCCTATATTCCTTATGCAATTTTGTAAAGAATTCAATCATTTTTTGTATAACCATCAAATAGGTGTAAACAATTTTCATCTAACCCCCTAAAGGACTGGTATGGTGTTTTTGGCATTATAAATTTTTTGGGCAGGTACCTATGAGTGGAGATTTGATTTATTTTAGCCCAAAGTTTTTCACAAGGTGTAGACAAGGAATATCTTTTAGTGTGTCAAATTTCAAGACATTTGGAAATACGAGTCAAAAGTTATTAAATAATATGTTGTTTAGATGTCAACTCGGGGGCTCGGGCAGCTCGGGCAGCTCTAAATAAATCACTTTTTTCAAAATTTAAAATTTAAAATTGGTTTATTATATTTATGTATGCATGAAAAGCTTTGAATCATTCCATTTCGATCAATGAGTTAAAAGTAATGAGGATTTTTAGTTTACGGGCAATTTTGGAATTTCTATTCTAAAATAAACTTTGAAGTCCTATATTTAATTCAATTTTAAATATTTTTGGAAAAAAATAAATTGATAAAATGTAGATTGTTTATTACAACATTTCAACCATTGGAATTGGTATTTCTTAATTTCATAAATACATTATTAACAATTAATATTTTGCATCATTCCCTACTTCATTCTACTTACTAGTTTTTTTCTACATGTTAAACAATTCCAAATGATTTGAAAATTTTCAAGCATGTAGCCAACTTTTCATTAACAAAGAAAGTCTGAAGTTACAATCATTTTGTCTTTTATTTCATGCAAATTTGACCTACTGAACTGCAGCTGCCCAGATTTCAGCAGGGTCAAAAATGGCACTTTTGCAAGTTCAAACACTAAGATCTTGCAATTCACACGGTGGATTCTTTTGAAATTGTTTCCATGTCTTTTTAAACTACTATAATACGAGATTCTACAGTTAAATGCATTCAGAAATGTTTTTTTTTCAAAAATTTGGTACTTGTACTAAAAATGGCAGTTTTAGAGCGTTTTTAATGAAAACATAGTCAAAGAAACTTTAGGGGTTAAAGTGATTTTGATTCATAAACTAGGTTGTAGATATTAACAAGAAACACTCATTTTATATTAGTTGTACATACAATTTGTGATGATGGGTGCATGAAAAAAGAAATTGAGTAAAACAAATTGATCATTGTGAATTTGGCAAAAGAATAATAGAGGAAAGTTGTGGAAATGGAGAATTCTACAATCTTTAGATACTAATAGAATACTATTTTTTACTTTTTGAATATTTTCAAATTTATTTGTACATAATCATATTTTTGAAAACCAAATATGGTATAAATTTACATAATACAAATTAAATCCTAATTGTAATAGAGTGCCAACATTAAAACATTAAGAACGTGCAATCTATATGGCTGAATGATTTCACAAACTGTGAATCTACATGTCATTTACAACATATACACTACATGATTGTATACTTGAATTTTTTGGACCTTATTAATATTTAGATTTATAATACTTTAAAAGTGATGATGTTTTTAAACCTAAAAGGATGTTTACAGATTAAATGTTGATGATAAACCTCCATTTGAAATTCCTTAATTACATAAATAATTTTTTTTCTGAATAATTATTACATATTCATGAAGTATGAATTTATGTTTTTAGACAATATTTGATAAATTTATGCAAATTATATATTATGCCACATTTAATTTGATTGGTGCCTTCAAACTCTTTTATTATATATAAATGACTCATTATCAAGATACAATAATGAATTTATAAAAAGTAATTATTATCATAGATAGCTTGACCAATCAAGTTATCTTTTAGGAAATAAAATATTCCCATGTCAAATTAAATATATAATCTCATAGCCTTTTGCAATTCTTTTGCCCATTGCACTTCTATAGAACTACTACAATAATTATTGTTTTTAGCACAAAAACATTGAGAATGAATTCAAACCTAGTGTAATAATGATGGTAATTTCATAGGTGACATGTTCAAGCCAATTGGTAATAATGACTAGTGGTAATTAAGTTTGTAATATGTTTAACTTATTAAGCAACACTAATGGGAACGAACATTTCCTATCCCCATACAATCAACTCCTCCTTCATCCATGTAGAAATAAAGATAGGGGACAATTGATGGAGATGCTCTAAAGTTCCATTGTCTCTATGGAGGACAAAATGGATTTCAGATTTTCAAATATGCTTATCCGTCTATGTAGGTAATGTAACCTCAATTTTTTGACATGCTTTTCTGAATTTTTTTCTTAAGATAGAAAATTATATTAGTTCTTTGAATTATATATATATATAAATCGATTTCTAGCAAAAAAAGTAATGCTATAACAACCTCAAAATGGGAAAAATTAGGCAACAAACAACATATTGGGCCATAATTTTTGACTCCTATTTCCAAATGTCATGAAATTTGTTGCATATGAAAGATATTCTTTCTACACACACTTTCTTAAAATTTCAACCTAAAATAAGAAAATTTCTGGTTATAATGACCTACCCAACAATTCTATACAACCAAAAAACGCTTTCTAGTCCTTTAGGGGCTAACATAAAAAAATTGAAAATCAAAATATTTAGTGGGTGATTGTAAGAAACACTTCTCTTTTTTGAGTTTTTGTGTGTCCCCTCCAGGGTTGACAGGACGTCTGGACGCGGATGCTGTGTCCGCAGCGTCCGCTTACAATCGCGAATGCCGTCCGCCCCGCCCCGCCCTGTCCGCCCCGCCTCGTCCCGCCCGTCCGCCTTCTGACGGCAAGAGGGACACTGCGTCCGTGCGGACGGACGTCTGGGTTACGGACACCTTTTTCGGGTGGACGTAGAGATTCGTCAACCCTGGTCCCCTCGGTCTCCATGGAGGTGTTTTTCCTCATAACTTTTGGAGTTTAAGTCCATTTTAGCTTAAATTTGGAGGAGAGGTGCGTAATGTTGATCTAGATATTTATTAATTTTTTCAATTTAAAAAAAATGGTTTACTATTTTTAAGGTGGACCCAATTGAATGGGTATCTACCTCGGCTATTTGGGGGGCTCTCAGTCTTGTTTGGGGACCAAAAATGCGATTCTGAAGCTAGGATTTTGATCCGATGTAGGTGGGCTAACATTCTAAAGACTTTTGATGAGATTTTTGGCAAAGAACCTGGTGTAAGGGCTACACATGGGTTGAAACTTGGAAGTGGACATTGTTTACGCAAGCACTATGAGAAGGGGAAAATTTTTTATGATGAATTTTTTGTTCACATAGATTTGGAAATATGGATTTAAAAAAAAAAAAATTATTTCAATTTTTTAACTATTTTCCAAAAATCAATTTCAAAAGTATGTATTTCTTGCATTTTTCTAGGCTTTTTCTTTTGGGCATAACTTTTAGACATAAATTTTTTTAGGCTTCAATTTTCAGTTTTTTACACATGTACTATTTATAATGCTTTACAAATTATCCATATTTAATTTTATTTTTTGAATTTTTATTCCAGAAGTTACAAAACTCTAGTAGTAAGGTCAATTTGAGCCCAAAACAGTAGGTGTTTCATGCAACTATCCTAGTACCAAAACTTTAAGTTAAAGATTCAAAGTCAAATAATGTACACAAAAGGTGCTCAAAAATCCACTTTCTTCACTTCAAAGTTTAAATGCAAATATCTTGCAATCTATGTCATTATGTGATGTCGTGGTGAAAGTTTTTGAAATTTCTTCTTGATCCACATTATTATTCTAGTCTTCTATCCTAGAATTGTAGAGCAAGATCTTATTTGTTGTTTGATATGAAAAAAAAAATTAGTAAACGCTTTTTTTCCCTTTTGAATTGGAAACAGGACTTTAGAGTGTTTTGTGATGAAAAAAGGGACTACTGACATTGAGGGTTAGGCGGTTAGCCACATGCATGTTTGCTTGCAAATTCACGAAATCCCCCAATTAGTGTGACTCAGTGTTATTACTCCATCGCACACTAATTGAGTCAACAGAACGTACTACCAGGGTACTCCGTACGCGTACTAATAATTCTTCCCCCACACGAATGCCTAGTCTTTCTTTGAAGTAAGTCGAGATTGAATGCTCATCACCTTGCACTGTTTCCATAAACGTCCTCAATTGCAACCAAGCTTCTTTTGTGATCGTCACACTTACGGTATGTCTAAAAGACTAAAACGACATCAAGCAACGCTGCACATGCGCAATTACCGGCCGCCACTCTGTCGATCAACCGTCTAACCTGAAGCTCATCCCAAGTCAAACGCTTCTTTCAACGCACCAGTGAAGAAACTCTCTTCGCTCAACTTGTGTCCAAAAAAAACAAAATAACAAACGAAAACAAAACCAAAAGCTCTCTTCCCTCAGAAGTCCCGCTTGCGTCACAACACCCCCACCCCACCCCTCTTCAGGCCAGGTCCCCACCACTAGTTCCACACGCGTACCAACGAAACTTTTATATACTTTTACAAAGAATATCCAGAGGCTAGGCACACTCGAGAAACCACCTTGCGCAAACCCTTTCAACGCTATTTACCGGAACGACCGGATTTCCACTACAAAATTCAATTCCGTGGAAGGGAAGGGAGTTGGAATCGCCGACCAGTACACCGAAAATTTCACACTGCAGAGAAATTGGGTGTGTATCGACTGGTGCAACCGGATGAAACTTGCCAACTGGGTCGTGTACATTTGGTTCTAGACCAATTAAGAACAACCGTCACCCCTGGAACGGTAGATCAAGAAGAGGACAGTCCAAAGTTCGTTACGCTTTGTCAAGGACTCGGTGAGCCTGGTGACTTGGGTGTACCTGTGGAAAGAGTAGGACTAATAGACTGTGGGTGGGACTGAGCCATGCAAGTATAAAGCTGTGATGAATACTCCAGCTTTCTCATCAATCAATCTCTCCGTCTCTCAGCACTCTCAGCAGCTTCCAGCTTTCAGAATTTCAGCTCAATTCGAGGTACACCAGATTGGAGGACTTCCTGAATTCGATTGAGACATACTGACCTCTCGTATATATACAACCGCTTCAACGTCTTTCAATTTTTGCTAGTGCATTCTCCAACTTCGGTTGGAACGATGGGTGCAACGAGGTCTGCACTCGTGGGATGCGTGGCCATTTTGGCCATTCTCAGCGTGATCGCCGCACCCGTGGCTGCTAGTCGAAGCTTCTCCAGGTCCAGCGACGGTGGGTGCAAAGAAGGCTTCTACCAGCACTCCTGCCCCAACGTGGAAAACATCATCTACGAGGCCATGCTCAAGTCGTTCCAGAACGACCCCACTGTCGCGCCAGGCGTCCTCCGCCTCGCATACCACGATTGCTTCGTCCGCGGCTGCGACGCGTCCTTGCTCCTCGACGGATCCAGCTCTGAGAGAACCAACATCATCAATACCGGCCTCCACGGCTTCGAAGCCATCGACGCCGCCAAGGCCGCCGTGGAGAAGGCGTGCCCGGGGACCGTTTCGTGCTCCGACGTGCTGCAGTTCGCAGTCCGCGACACCGTAAAGTTGACGGGAGGACAAGGCTGGACGGTTCCCGCCGGGCGTCGCGACGGCACCGTTTCCAGGTCTTCCGAGGTGGCGGCCAACCTCATGACTCCCAACAACACGGTTCCCGTGCTGTTGAAGGCTTTCCAGAAGAAGGGTCTGAGCGCCGCACAGATGGTGGCTTTGGCTGGTGCGCACACCATCGGCGTGGCGCCTTGCTTGACCTTCGATGACCGCCTCCACGGGGAGAAAGTGGATCCCACTCTGCCCTCGTCGTTCGCGAAGTCGTTGTTGAAGAAGTGTCCTGTTGCTGGTATTACGAACGTGAACGTGAACCTGGATTTGGTTTCTCCGAAGAAGTTCGACACGCAGTACTTCAAGAACATCGTGAACAAACTGGGGTTGCTGACATCTGATCAGAGCATGTGGGTGGACTCGCGTACGAAAGGATCGGTGCGCGCCAACACCGACAGGGCGACGTTCAACTCGAACTTCGCGAAGGCGATGGTGGCGATGAGCCAGATCGACGTGCTGACGGGCAGCTCTGGCGAGATTCGTCGAGTGTGCAGTTCCGTGAACTAAGTTCGTCAGGGTAATAGTTGAATTGGTGCTCAGGAGCCAGCTTCATGGCGGGCAGCACTTGTACAATATTCATTATTTTTAGATCATGAGTTAGAAATTAGAATCCATTTATTCATCCACCTGAGAATTGGTTGGAGTCCCGACGATTTCAGGAGGGCGTTTTCCAGCGGGTGCCTGCATTCGTGGTTAGTGTGATTCATGCAATCCCCCTCTTCAATTCAGGGATGACGAGATTCATGACTTTTATTATTCATTGGCTTCTGGTGATGTCTGCGCTAGTACTACATTTCCAGGCTCACTCTGGCACGTGTTCATGACACACACTTTAATCAATTGAATTGGCATTTCGGATGATTGGTCGCTTCTTGGTAATTTCCAAGTTTCTGGAGAATCTCCAGTGCTCGTTTTGGGACAATGCCGTTACTCCTTCTCTGTCTCGAGTTTGGAATTGAGAGAGTTATGGAGAAGTGAGATCTTTATTTAGGGTTCGGTTCACTGTCACAGATGTGATTTTTGTAGGTAGCTTTGACACGGAGTGCGTTTGAAGCTGGAGTTACAGCTTGGAGTGAATTCATAAATTAGCTTCACAATGAAGTTCCAAACGAACCATCTGCTTTAAAATTACGTTGATTGTTCGTTGAGTTACTGAATATTCAGTATCCTTCACTCTCAGCAGTCGACTGATGTTAGCTGCACAAAGCTGAGACTTTAAATGAAGGGGCAGAAAATTTCGGATGTGGACGACTCGTCACCATTGTAGGAATGAAGATATACAACTAATCCTGTTAATATAGACTGCTGAATAAATATTACCTTTGAGGCTTTTTTTCCCTAAGAAGTAAGAATTCATTTTAAAATATTCGCGATATTCCATAAAATTGTGACATTCGTCTTCCGGAAGATCTAATTTCAGTCCGCAAACTCGGACTGTTATAGATTTAGGGTTCAGGCAGCGTGGCCTGAACCGCGCCAAAGTAATGGAATTATATCGCCAATTTAAGGAAATTTGACGTTCCTGGTTCTTGGTAGTCGGACTGCTGTTCTTTCACATGTAACGGTAATGGTTAAGAATCCCACCGCCCGGAAAACTTTGTAGTTGTCGTTTTAATTTTGTAATTTCTTGTTCTCAAAATATGTACTTCTCAGTGTCACCCCTTTTGGGGGGCGTCGTGGAGAATTTGGTAGCCTTGACTTTACTTACACCCTAGTTAATGAGCCAAAATATGAATAGCCGTTTCCAATGCTAAGCCTAGCTAAACGAAGTTCGGAAAAATTGTCCGTGGAATACCGCAAACTAATTAGAACGGATATTTCATTAAAATGGCGGCATTCCGCAAACTTGGCACTTCTCGGTTCGGAACGTGCGTTCTAAACTGTATACCTGTCCTAGATTTCAGGGTTTGAGGGTCTGAGATCTATACCAGTCTTAGAAAAGTCATGGGAAAATGCCGAAGGAATGCCGACATTTTAACAAAATATCTGTTGTAGTCTCCTGAAAATACAAATTGCAAACTTTTGCAATTTCCAAAGCTCTCCGACTGTACAAAGAGATACTCCAGTGACACCGAATTCGTGATCAATCGAACTCTGCCACTCTGGGAGTGCAGACTGCTCCTCGGCCTTCTTGAAACTTCCGGTGCTTAAGATCTTGCAATTTTCTCTTCATCGAAGATGCCGTCTGTTCAACGCATCTGTCAATTTCACTTTCCACCTCCTCATATATTACAACAGGAAAAACTTTTGCAGGGCTTCAGTGATCTCGGACATGACATAGTGAGTTTAGTGTTTGATGCCATTGTTACCTCACATGGAATTTCCAACATTAGGGAACGTCACGGATCATGCTTTGAATTTAAAAAGTTATTCTCTTAAGGTGTTATATACTTCTGTACAATGAACTCTAGAATGAACTCTAGAATACTTGTGGAGAAGAGAAATCAGCACCATACAAAAAAGCTAGAAAATGAACACAGGAAGTAAGCTAATTCCAGCATCAACGCTTCACCTGAGTGCAGATATGGTGTAAACTCTTCTTTTATTATTCAGTGATGCATTCGGTGAACAATCGTATTACAGTTTTCCAGTAATCCTCAGAGCTCAATGTGCATGACACACGCTTTCTCCTACTCACATATACTCTCTAACTGCAATAAAGAATAAAGGTTTGTTCACATTTGGTGTTAAAGAGTATTATTGAGGGTCTTAGGAATGAATTTAGACCTACTTTTGGACCAAATTCACATTGCAAACATCATTTCTAACACCAAGTGCAGATATACCTTAAAAGAATTGGAACAACACTAACAGGGATACTACTAATTTTCCAATTCTCTAAGGGACAAGCAATAGATGAAAAATGCCATGAAGAAGAATGCCGTGAATGGATTTCATCCACCAATACTCCCACTCATCCACTCCCATTCTACAAAGAGTGCTTATTTTCACACTTCCACTTATTCTCAAGTTTTTGTGGATTGTACAAAACGTGTATTTCGTTAAAATGGTAGTATTCAACAAACTAGTCACTTTTATTTTTAGACTATGTGGTCTAAAATGTTTCTAGGTCCTAGGTGGATGAATGCAAGAAAGATGGGTACTATTTTGTATCACACTTGAAGTTTTTGAGTTGTCATCAACCATAACTTTTGCAGATCGAAGCCGATGTATTTGAAGCTTTTTTTGAAGATCAGTAAGGTGACAATTATTAGAGCACTTGTTTTATAAAAAAAATTCAAAATTCACTTTGTAATATTTGAATTTAAATTTAGATAATTTATCACATTCTTCGGGAGGTTACTTCGCTTTATATTTTGTAACCACGTGTGTTAACCATATATTTGTTTGAAGGCTATTTATTTAGTAATTATGACTTGAAGGGATTCTAGTAGTGGAAAAAAAGCTACTTGGTCTTAATTTTAAGCACCCTATAGCTAATTATAAATGAAAATCTAGCTTAATTTTTGGCATATTATAGTATTTATAAACTTTAAAAATTTTGTTTTGTTTGATAATAAAAGAATTTAGGATGAATGTTTGGCATGAAAAATTGAAAACATGCAACATTGCAACTTACATATAAAAATTAAAATCAAACTCAAAAGAAATATGAAACAAACAATAATTGATTAACTATTTAATCCTTGATTTCCTAAACAACCAAAAAAGAGTTACTTTGGTTTTTTAAGAATTTCTCCCATTATTAAAAATATTTAGATGAAGTTACACTTGAAGTGATCCTTTGAAAAATCAAGTTGACCATCCTTATGTATGATTAGATTTGCATAACAAGCTATTGTGGTTTTAAGAAAAATCCCAAAGCATAGGTGGTTTAAGATTTGAATAAAAAAGTCAATAGGTTGGGAGGACTTGGCTAATAAAAGCATAGCACATGAAAGGATAAGCTTAGCATTAAGATAATGTATAAACTGTTGAAATGCACATCTTTGATACAATTTTTTCCCTATTAATAATTTTTTTTTTACACATTATGTCTTTCGGACATCATAATACATGTCAAAAAATTATTTGTAATTTTGTTACAGTTTGAAATTATTGTGGATTTTTTTAATGAAGAGTGAAGAAAATTTATAATAAATTTTCATAAAAGTATCTGAAATATCTGAAGTTTTGTCATAGGCAAAAATTATAGTGTAGAACATCATGATATTAACCAAATTTTTGTATCATTCTATAATTAGAAAATTAGTAAACTATGGTTATATTCATGAACTTCACATTGCAATAAAATACTCACTTTTAGGAATTTTTCAAATTTTTAAATTGGAGTAGAAACTAAACCTAATAAGTTTCATTTTAATAGTTGGATGTAAATTCAAAAAGGACCATTTTTATGGCTTAATTTGAAATCCCAATTTATATTTTGAAAATTTGTCATCTTCAGGTGTGGTTATCTTTCTACAAATAGATTCGTTCTTTAATCATTAATATGCAATATGGGCAATATGGTCGACATTTCACAATTTGAAAATTCTAGGAGTGCGCCAAGTTAAGCACACCTTCCTAAGAATCACGCTTTTATTGCCCATTTCGTCATCTATGCATGAAGCGGAACTTGCTCTTTGTGCAATTGGCAGATGTGAGGTGCAATCCTAATGGATGCGGATTGCGGAAGGGTCAGCCTGCATTACTTGAGGCTGTTGTTAGGATCGTTTCTCACATCTGTCATGAAATCCGCAATCCGCCATTCCTTGCGCGCCACAAATCCGGGATGACAACACCCTTGGGCATCTTTGCATGATCCAGACGGACAGTCAGGCATTATGCAGGGCTCTGCATTAATGTCCAGACGTGCTAGCTGCGACAGAGTTCTTTGACCAAAGTCATTATATATACTTGAGGGAAAACCTGACAGGAAGACGAAGTGTTATCCAGTACTCAAAGACGACTGCCTAGTTCGACTACAGAATTTGAGACTCGACTATCCAGAAACTGTGAAAGAGGAACCATTGCAGACTAATGAGCACAATTAAAATTCAAAAATGTGACTTCCAGTGAAGTGGCATCTTAGAGTCAAAGACTCTGGCGTTCGTGAAATGACACATGGATGGATGGCACCCATGCAGTTACTCAAATGTGGTCCACTAGAAATTTGAAACTATCGCTGATTCCGAGCTTCCGAAACTAGCACTGTAATTAATTTCAGCATGACTGGAGATTAATTATCAGGTCTTGCTGTGACGTACCCTCAAGTACGAATAACTTTGAGTCAAGCTGCCGTGAAATGCCGAGTTTCTTACCGCCCGTTCCATACCCTTAAAATTGAGGTACGTCCTCACGGGGTTGGGATCGGCTTCAAGATCATCCACAAGATGCAAATGGAGATGCTATTCATGCCATGGAAACAGATCAGGTTCTCGAGAAACCTCAACGTACTTGTATGGATGTGAGGATAGAAACATCTGGATTCGTCTTGGTCAAAAATTGCAGAAAAGTTTAAATCAGATTTCAATCCAGGCTTCTGTAATCTCTTCCAATGGTTCTTCCATTGGTCAAACAGAGCTTCAAAATGCCCTGCTTGCGGAGGTTTAACGAAGAATATGTCGCTCTGAGCCTCTACCCTGCCTCTGCACGTCTCTCCGTTTACCTTGGCTGGCCATCTCCAACTTGCCTCATAGACAATTGAGTTGGAAAGTTTTGGTTTACTTGAGAAAATTCACCTTGAGACTTGACAAAATACTGGCAAATGCACATGATAAAGACATGATTAAGACATATACTATTGTCAAAATTTTAGTACCACGTTGTTGTTGTTGTCATATTACATGAAATCACTTCAAATCCAAACAAATGTACTATATATAGCCCTTACAAACCAACATTTTGGATACAAAAAGATTGTAGTGAAAATGATATTAGTTTTGATTGGTAAATACAAATTAAAACGATTTGCATGACTATGATAGTAAATGAAATCTCAAATCTTTTATTTATTAAAGATCTTCAAATTCCATTCAAATTCCTATTATCTACATTTATATATATATATATATATATATATATATATATATATATATATATATATATATATATATATATATATATATATATATATATATATATATATATATATATAATTTTTTTTAAATTTTTTAAATTTTTTTTTTAAGGACACTATCAATTTTATGCATTATCAATGGTAAAGGGTCTTAAATGATATACAACACACAATAAAATATTGAAGTTGGGGTGGCTCAAAAAAGAAGCAGATAAAATTCTTGGAGTAATTATGAAAAATGCCTCAACAATTTAGTCTATGTAGGTGGTTAGCTTTGAAATTCATTTCCTTTCAAGCTGTAATTGCTTTTTACTCCAAGTTTTTTAGGATTGTAGTACCCACAAGAGTACCAACAACATTCATGTTTGGGTCATTTGGATTTTGTCCACTCATTTTCAATGTATGGTGTCTGGAGTAAACCTGAAGAAAGAAAAGACTCATTTTTTGAGGTCACTGTACATTGATAGATTCCTAGATACATAGAACACTAAGATTTTCAGAAGCCCTTTTTGAAATGCCGAAACCCACAAATACTTTACACGCAGTTTTGTACAAATGAATCGGAATAATATAATTATATAATATACAGATCGTTTCCAACGTAGAGAAGTTCAAGTGCCAAGCTTCATCAACGATGATCTAAGGTTGAATTTGGGCCAGCACTAATTCTCTGCGTTCTCTGCGCTCCTAAATTCTTAGAATAGTGAGAATTGGAATCCAATGTTGAACTGAGAATCTCTGAACATTGGAGCTCAGAGATCTCTGTAAGTTAATTCGTAAAATGTGGAAAGGAGAGTAGTATTTTTTGAGTGCATGCCCAGGTTAACGAATCTTTAAGACTTCCTGGTTCCTAATTTTGCTGCAGTGGCTTCTCCGTCTTCCGGCGCTGATTCCCGATAGAATTTCCGTTTTTCTTAGTTAACGCTCAGTTTGCTTTCTGTGTAAGAGTCTGCCAATCTGTATTCGTGGTTTGGTAGAGGCTGCAATCACACCTAGCTTAATGTGCCAGCCTGGAAATGTCATACTCTCGCAGACATCACCGGAAGCCAAAGAATTATAATAAAGTACACGAATCTCGCCAGCCCTGATCGAATTGATGCGGGGGCATGAATCAAACTAACTAACCAGGAAATCACTGCAGGCACCGACTGGGAAACGCCCTTCGGGTGTCCAACCGTACCAAACCTGAAGTGGAATGAATGGTTTCTAATTTCTACCTGATGGCCTAAGAAGAATGAATTCTGTACAGTACTTGCGGTGCCCGCCATGCAGCTGGCTCCTGGGCACCGATTCTACTCATGGCCTGCCTAACGTAACTAGTTCACGGAAGAGCACACTCGCCGGATCTCGCCGGCGCTGCCCGTGAGCACGTCCACCTGGCTCAGCGCCACCATGGCTTCGGCGAAGTTGGCGTTGAACGTGGCGCTGTCGGTGTTGGCGCGCACGGAGCCCTTGGTGCGAGAGTCCACCCACATGCTCTGATCCGAAGTGAGCAACCCCATCTTGTTCACGATGTTCTTGAAGTATTGCGAGTCGAACTTCGTGGGCGAAACCAAGTCCAACGGCACTTCGGTGCTGTTGATGTTGGCCTTGGGACACTTCTTCTTCAAGTCCTTGGCGAAGTGCGCCTGCATGGTGGGGTCGACCGTGGCGCCCTGAATGCGGTTGTCGAAGGTCAGGCACGGCGCCTTCCCGAGGGTGTGAGCGCCGGCCAGTGCCACCATCTGCGCGGCGCTCAGGCCCTTCTTCTGGAACACCTTGAGCAGCGCCGGCACCGTGTTGTTTGGGGTCAGCAGATTCGCGGCCACCTCGGAGGATCGGGACACCTTTCCGTCGCGTCGGCCGGCGGGCACGGTCCAGCCTTGTCCTCCCGTCAACTTCACGGTGTCGCGCACGGCGAACTGCAGCACGTCGGAGCAGGAAACGACGCCCGGGCAAGCCTCCTCCACGGCGGCCTTGGCGGCGTCGATGGCCTCGAAGCCGTGGAGTCCGGCATTGATGATGAGGTTGGTTTTCTCGGTGTTGGATCCGTTGAGGAGCAAGGACGCGTCGCAGCCGCGGACGAAGCAGTCGTGGTAGGCGAGGCGGAGCACGCCCGGCGCCACCGTGCTGTCCTTCTGGAACGACTGGAGCATGGACTCGTAGATGATGTTTTCCACGTTGGGGCACGAGTGCTGGTAGAAGGCTTCTTGGCAGCCGCCATTGCGAGAACTGGAGAGGCTTCGGCTGGCAGCAGCGACGGGTGCGGTGATGCAGCTGAGAATGACTGCTGCCGCGCACAGCTTGGCCACCCAGTTGCCCATCGCAGACCTCGAAACGGCCATCGTTGAGTATTAGACGTCGAGGAAGTTGAATCCCTCAAATTGGATGAATGCAATTCGATCGGGTTTGTTGTCAGTGATCGAACTGAGATTGCGCAGAGTCCGGACTTCAGAGAATCGATCTGCCTTGAATTGAGAGGTATCGGTGTGAGATCGAGCCGGGTGCTTACTTGAGTTAGGTGATGCGTTGGGGATTGAGAGTTGCTCTGAGGTTTGATGAGAAGTGCGCAGGACTCACCATGCTTTTATAGTACGCCCAAACGGACTCCATGCCAGCTGAAGTCTTCTCGGCTTGCCTCGTGGACAGTCGTTTCTACGAGTGACTGAAAGAGCGTGAGTATGCAGATTAGTTTAATTGTATTTCACTGTTCGTATAGATTTCAACCCGAATTGCAGTTTCTCCTGCTTTTGCGGGCTCCAGTGTTGAGATTGTGCCGGTGCCCCGGTTGACCATTTCATTAACATACTTCTTAAAGTCATCGCCGCGCTAGGCTCCGGCGGATGAACTTCTTTTAATGGAGCTGGATGACACGCTCTGGGAATCTAACTTTCGTAAAAGAACTGAACTGCTGAAGTGGCGGATGCACGGGCGAGGACTTTGTGTTTGAGCTGGGACCCAAGTCCCCAACTTGGCTTCGTGAGGTGCTTCTGGGCTTCCGACGTCCTTGATTCCGCAGAGTCAGATTATGCTCGGCTTTGAAATTACATGTCTATATTTGTGTTCAGAAGGCGTAAAATTTTGTATTTCTCCTGTTCTTTTGTTGCTTTGCTTCTTGAGGTGATTGACACAATGACACACACTGCTGTCGGTGAGTACCGTAGTGCGGCTCTTTCAAAAAAATTCTATTTTGTGCGTATTTGTAGTGAGTTCCACGGAGAATACGCTTGAATGTGATTAGGTTTTCAGCAAGAATTAAATACTGAAAAATTGTGTAGATGAGAACGTGGCAAACGGAGCAGTGACAAAGTTCGCATTTAATATTAGAGATTGAGTTCACTTAATTCTTAAACAACATTTGATGGCCTAGTGAGTAGCCCAAGGTCAAAGAGGAAATTAAACTTTTTCTTGAAGCAAGCCATGGATCTTCCCCTTAGTGCAATAAAGGCATGTAAAATGGATCAATAATGCTTATGGGCAACCTAAAAATGGTGCTTGGGAAGTGGTAATCACTTTTGAATTATGTGTAGTAAGTTTAAATATTAATTTCTAAAGAATATTCTTCAAATTCCTAAAATCAATTTTTGTCAAAGATTTAGTTAAAACCAAATATGTTATTTAAGAATTAAGATTAATCCTTAAACGTCCAAGGCCCAAGAGGTAGATCCAATTTCCAAAATTGTGAAGATGTAATAGTTTAAAAAGAAAATTAGAATAATCATTTAATGATGATTCTCAAAAAATAATTGTAGAATATGATCCATAGATAATATCCATCTAGTTAAATCAATTAACTTCTAAATGTCCAAGGCACCAAAATCTGGTGTTTACAAAACTTTGAAGCTAGATAAAACCTAACCAAGTTTCTATTTTTAGTAATTTATATTTTTGAAAGATTCTTCTTGAAGTCTAGTTTTAGCATGAAAAATCAGGGTTGACAAGACGGTCAAACGTCCGGGATGTGCGGACGCGGGCGTTGTGTCCGCAGTGTTTGCTGACATTTGCGGACACCGTCTGCCTGTCCCTCCGTCCGCCCCGTCCCGCCCTGTCTGCCTTGTCCGTCCGCCCCGCCCGTCCGCCTTCCGACGGCGGGAGGAATGCTCCGTCTGCTAGCGTCCATGAGGACGGACGTTCGGGTTATGGACACTATTTTGGGGCGAACGTACTGATTTGTCAACCTTGTCAAAAATACCATCTTGTAAATAAACGGATTAGTGATTTTTCTATTCATCATTTTGTACAAGTGTACCCATTGCAATCTTGACTTCTTGTAGTGTTGAGAGTTCTCATTGATGAGCCTCAAATATACTAGGGCTTGAAGAAAAAATCACATTAGGCCCTTAAACCTCCTATTTTTTTGATCACTGACTTTTTAGGTTTGGCTTGTCAAAAGCGAATTGAAAATTTTTCATAGTTATAATATTCTCATGGTTAAACATTATAATCTTCCAACTTATAAGTGATATTGTTGTGTTTTTTCTTCCTATGTGATCTCTAACATGTTTTGTTTGAATTTGTAAGATTACAATTCAAAAAAAGTTGATACAACTTATCAAAATGTTGGCTTTTTGTTCAATTTAGAACAAATTTCTAGAGGCTCAAAATAGGCCTTGGGCATTTAGGGGTTAATACACAAACCAATATTTTTCAATAACATTGGAAGTCAAAAATTGAAAACTCTTTCTAAAATCAATTGTACTTTGAATATGTTTGATCTTCATAAGAATTTATTTCTTTGAAGTTCAGAATGTTATAATATAGGTTTGTGCACTAGTTGTTGCCGAACTAGATTGTCTAACATATATACTAATATTCATTTATTGAATCATGCCCAGCTTCAAGTTCGAAGTTCTAATGACATGGACATTAACCTGAAAACTTTGGACGATAATAAATTCCCGGTTTGCCGTAGTTAAAGAGATCATAGAGCTGTAAAAAATAACATAGTAGAACAATCTAGGATGAAAACGCGTAAAGCCTGATTATGCGGACAAATCTCTCCAATTGGGAAAGAAATACGTCCTATCTACGGCACAGAATGCACCCAAGAAATGAACACCCGGACATGTCCCTCCAGAGGTTTCATGGACTTCGGGTTCAACTAACAAAATGATAGATAATGAATGATGCATGATGCATCCGAGGCTTGAGCGGACATGCATCTCGGACACGCATGACACATCCGAGACTCGAACGGTTCATTCTTAAGAAAGTTAGATTCAAAGAGCGTGTCATCTCCCGTGAAAGAAGTTCCTCCGCCGGTACAGCTGCTTCGGATTGCACGGACGACTTCCAGAAGTAATCAAAGGGTCAACCGGGGAACGAGGGCAATGCAATATTACACCCGAAAAACTGCAATTCGGGTTGAAATCTATACGAACAGTGAAATACAATTAAACTAATCTGCATACTCACGCTCTTTCAGTCACTCGTAGAAACGACTGTCCACGAGGCAAGCCGAGAAGACTTCAGCTGGCATGGAGTCCGTTTGGGCGTACTATAAAAGCATGGTGAGTCCTGCGCACTTCTCATCAAACCTCAGAGCAACTCTCAATCCCCAACGCATCACCTAACTCAAGTAAGCACCCGGCTCGATCTCACACCGATACCTCTCAATTCAAGGCAGATCGATTCTCTGAAGTCCGGACTCTGCGCAATCTCAGTTCGATCACTGACAACAAACCCGATCGAATTGCATTCATCCAATTTGAGGGATTCAACTTCCTCGACGTCTAATACTCAACGATGGCCGTTTCGAGGTCTGCGATGGGCAACTGGGTGGCCAAGCTGTGCGCGGCAGCAGTCATTCTCAGCTGCATCACCGCACCCGTCGCTGCTGCCAGCCGAAGCCTCTCCAGTTCTCGCAATGGCGGCTGCCAAGAAGCCTTCTACCAGCACTCGTGCCCCAACGTGGAAAACATCATCTACGAGTCCATGCTCCAGTCGTTCCAGAAGGACAGCACGGTGGCGCCGGGCGTGCTCCGCCTCGCCTACCACGACTGCTTCGTCCGCGGCTGCGACGCGTCCTTGCTCCTCAACGGATCCAACACCGAGAAAACCAACCTCATCATCAATGCCGGACTCCACGGCTTCGAGGCCATCGACGCCGCCAAGGCCGCCGTGGAGGAGGCTTGCCCGGGCGTCGTTTCCTGCTCCGACGTGCTGCAGTTCGCCGTGCGCGACACCGTGAAGTTGACGGGAGGACAAGGCTGGACCGTGCCCGCCGGCCGACGCGACGGAAAGGTGTCCCGATCCTCCGAGGTGGCCGCGAATCTGCTGACCCCAAACAACACGGTGCCGGCGCTGCTCAAGGTGTTCCAGAAGAAGGGCCTGAGCGCCGCGCAGATGGTGGCACTGGCCGGCGCTCACACCCTCGGGAAGGCGCCGTGCCTGACCTTCGACAACCGCATTCAGGGCGCCACGGTCGACCCCACCATGCAGGCGCACTTCGCCAAGGACTTGAAGAAGAAGTGTCCCAAGGCCAACATCAACAGCACCGAAGTGCCGTTGGACTTGGTTTCGCCCACGAAGTTCGACTCGCAATACTTCAAGAACATCGTGAACAAGATGGGGTTGCTCACTTCGGATCAGAGCATGTGGGTGGACTCTCGCACCAAGGGCTCCGTGCGCGCCAACACCGACAGCGCCACGTTCAACGCCAACTTCGCCGAAGCCATGGTGGCGCTGAGCCAGGTGGACGTGCTCACGGGCAGCGCCGGCGAGATCCGGCGAGTGTGCTCTTCCGTGAACTAGTTACGTTAGGCAGGCCATGAGTAGAATCGGTGCCCAGGAGCCAGCTGCATGGCGGGCACCGCAAGTACTGTACAGAATTCATTCTTCTTAGGCCATCAGGTAGAAATTAGAAACCATTCATTCCACTTCAGGTTTGGTACGGTTGGACACCCGAAGGGCGTTTCCCAGTCGGTGCCTGCAGTGATTTCCTGGTTAGTTAGTTTGATTCATGCCCCCGCATCAATTCGATCAGGGCTGGCGAGATTCGTGTACTTTATTATAATTCTTTGGCTTCCGGTGATGTCTGCGAGAGTATGACATTTCCAGGCTGGCACATTAAGCTAGGTGTGATTGCAGCCTCTACCAAACCACGAATACAGATTGGCAGACTCTTACACAGAAAGCAAACTGAGCGTTAACTAAGAAAAACGGAAATTCTATCGGGAATCAGCGCCGGAAGACGGAGAAGCCACTGCAGCAAAATTAGGAACCAGGAAGTCTTAAAGATTCGTTAACCTGGGCATGCACTCAAAAAATACTACTCTCCTTTCCACATTTTACGAATTAACTTACAGAGATCTCTGAGCTCCAATGTTCAGAGATTCTCAGTTCAACATTGGATTCCAATTCTCACTATTCTAAGAATTTAGGAGCGCAGAGAACGCAGAGAATTAGTGCTGGCCCAAATTCAACCTTAGATCATCGTTGATGAAGCTTGGCACTTGAACTTCTCTACGTTGGAAACGATCTGTATATTATATAATTATATTATTCCGATTCATTTGTACAAAACTGCGTGTAAAGTATTTGTGGGTTTCGGCATTTCAAAAAGGGCTTCTGAAAATCTTAGTGTTCTATGTATCTAGGAATCTATCAATGTACAGTGACCTCAAAAAATGAGTCTTTTCTTTCTTCAGGTTTACTCCAGACACCATACATTGAAAATGAGTGGACAAAATCCAAATGACCCAAACATGAATGTTGTTGGTACTCTTGTGGGTACTACAATCCTAAAAAACTTGGAGTAAAAAGCAATTACAGCTTGAAAGGAAATGAATTTCAAAGCTAACCACCTACATAGACTAAATTGTTGAGGCATTTTTCATAATTACTCCAAGAATTTTATCTGCTTCTTTTTTGAGCCACCCCAACTTCAATATTTTATTGTGTGTTGTATATCATTTAAGACCCTTTACCATTGATAATGCATAAAATTGATAGTGTCCTTAAAAAAAAAATTTAAAAAATTTAAAAAAAATTATATATATATATATATATATATATATATATATATATATATATATATATATAAATGTAGATAATAGGAATTTGAATGGAATTTGAAGATCTTTAATAAATAAAAGATTTGAGATTTCATTTACTATCATAGTCATGCAAATCGTTTTAATTTGTATTTACCAATCAAAACTAATATCATTTTCACTACAATCTTTTTGTATCCAAAATGTTGGTTTGTAAGGGCTATATATAGTACATTTGTTTGGATTTGAAGTGATTTCATGTAATATGACAACAACAACAACGTGGTACTAAAATTTTGACAATAGTATATGTCTTAATCATGTCTTTATCATGTGCATTTGCCAGTATTTTGTCAAGTCTCAAGGTGAATTTTCTCAAGTAAACCAAAACTTTCCAACTCAATTGTCTATGAGGCAAGTTGGAGATGGCCAGCCAAGGTAAACGGAGAGACGTGCAGAGGCAGGGTAGAGGCTCAGAGCGACATATTCTTCGTTAAACCTCCGCAAGCAGGGCATTTTGAAGCTCTGTTTGACCAATGGAAGAACCATTGGAAGAGATTACAGAAGCCTGGATTGAAATCTGATTTAAACTTTTCTGCAATTTTTGACCAAGACGAATCCAGATGTTTCTATCCTCACATCCATACAAGTACGTTGAGGTTTCTCGAGAACCTGATCTGTTTCCATGGCATGAATAGCATCTCCATTTGCATCTTGTGGATGATCTTGAAGCCGATCCCAACCCCGTGAGGACGTACCTCAATTTTAAGGGTATGGAACGGGCGGTAAGAAACTCGGCATTTCACGGCAGCTTGACTCAAAGTTATTCGTACTTGAGGGTACGTCACAGCAAGACCTGATAATTAATCTCCAGTCATGCTGAAATTAATTACAGTGCTAGTTTCGGAAGCTCGGAATCAGCGATAGTTTCAAATTTCTAGTGGACCACATTTGAGTAACTGCATGGGTGCCATCCATCCATGTGTCATTTCACGAACGCCAGAGTCTTTGACTCTAAGATGCCACTTCACTGGAAGTCACATTTTTGAATTTTAATTGTGCTCATTAGTCTGCAATGGTTCCTCTTTCACAGTTTCTGGATAGTCGAGTCTCAAATTCTGTAGTCGAACTAGGCAGTCGTCTTTGAGTACTGGATAACACTTCGTCTTCCTGTCAGGTTTTCCCTCAAGTATATATAATGACTTTGGTCAAAGAACTCTGTCGCAGCTAGCACGTCTGGACATTAATGCAGAGCCCTGCATAATGCCTGACTGTCCGTCTGGATCATGCAAAGATGCCCAAGGGTGTTGTCATCCCGGATTTGTGGCGCGCAAGGAATGGCGGATTGCGGATTTCATGACAGATGTGAGAAACGATCCTAACAACAGCCTCAAGTAATGCAGGCTGACCCTTCCGCAATCCGCATCCATTAGGATTGCACCTCACATCTGCCAATTGCACAAAGAGCAAGTTCCGCTTCATGCATAGATGACGAAATGGGCAATAAAAGCGTGATTCTTAGGAAGGTGTGCTTAACTTGGCGCACTCCTAGAATTTTCAAATTGTGAAATGTCGACCATATTGCCCATATTGCATATTAATGATTAAAGAACGAATCTATTTGTAGAAAGATAACCACACCTGAAGATGACAAATTTTCAAAATATAAATTGGGATTTCAAATTAAGCCATAAAAATGGTCCTTTTTGAATTTACATCCAACTATTAAAATGAAACTTATTAGGTTTAGTTTCTACTCCAATTTAAAAATTTGAAAAATTCCTAAAAGTGAGTATTTTATTGCAATGTGAAGTTCATGAATATAACCATAGTTTACTAATTTTCTAATTATAGAATGATACAAAAATTTGGTTAATATCATGATGTTCTACACTATAATTTTTGCCTATGACAAAACTTCAGATATTTCAGATACTTTTATGAAAATTTATTATAAATTTTCTTCACTCTTCATTAAAAAAATCCACAATAATTTCAAACTGTAACAAAATTACAAATAATTTTTTGACATGTATTATGATGTCCGAAAGACATAATGTGTAAAAAAAAAATTATTAATAGGGAAAAAATTGTATCAAAGATGTGCATTTCAACAGTTTATACATTATCTTAATGCTAAGCTTATCCTTTCATGTGCTATGCTTTTATTAGCCAAGTCCTCCCAACCTATTGACTTTTTTATTCAAATCTTAAACCACCTATGCTTTGGGATTTTTCTTAAAACCACAATAGCTTGTTATGCAAATCTAATCATACATAAGGATGGTCAACTTGATTTTTCAAAGGATCACTTCAAGTGTAACTTCATCTAAATATTTTTAATAATGGGAGAAATTCTTAAAAAACCAAAGTAACTCTTTTTTGGTTGTTTAGGAAATCAAGGATTAAATAGTTAATCAATTATTGTTTGTTTCATATTTCTTTTGAGTTTGATTTTAATTTTTATATGTAAGTTGCAATGTTGCATGTTTTCAATTTTTCATGCCAAACATTCATCCTAAATTCTTTTATTATCAAACAAAACAAAATTTTTAAAGTTTATAAATACTATAATATGCCAAAAATTAAGCTAGATTTTCATTTATAATTAGCTATAGGGTGCTTAAAATTAAGACCAAGTAGCTTTTTTTCCACTACTAGAATCCCTTCAAGTCATAATTACTAAATAAATAGCCTTCAAACAAATATATGGTTAACACACGTGGTTACAAAATATAAAGCGAAGTAACCTCCCGAAGAATGTGATAAATTATCTAAATTTAAATTCAAATATTACAAAGTGAATTTTGAATTTTTTTTATAAAACAAGTGCTCTAATAATTGTCACCTTACTGATCTTCAAAAAAAGCTTCAAATACATCGGCTTCGATCTGCAAAAGTTATGGTTGATGACAACTCAAAAACTTCAAGTGTGATACAAAATAGTACCCATCTTTCTTGCATTCATCCACCTAGGACCTAGAAACATTTTAGACCACATAGTCTAAAAATAAAAGTGACTAGTTTGTTGAATACTACCATTTTAACGAAATACACGTTTTGTACAATCCACAAAAACTTGAGAATAAGTGGAAGTGTGAAAATAAGCACTCTTTGTAGAATGGGAGTGGATGAGTGGGAGTATTGGTGGATGAAATCCATTCACGGCATTCTTCTTCATGGCATTTTTCATCTATTGCTTGTCCCTTAGAGAATTGGAAAATTAGTAGTATCCCTGTTAGTGTTGTTCCAATTCTTTTAAGGTATATCTGCACTTGGTGTTAGAAATGATGTTTGCAATGTGAATTTGGTCCAAAAGTAGGTCTAAATTCATTCCTAAGACCCTCAATAATACTCTTTAACACCAAATGTGAACAAACCTTTATTCTTTATTGCAGTTAGAGAGTATATGTGAGTAGGAGAAAGCGTGTGTCATGCACATTGAGCTCTGAGGATTACTGGAAAACTGTAATACGATTGTTCACCGAATGCATCACTGAATAATAAAAGAAGAGTTTACACCATATCTGCACTCAGGTGAAGCGTTGATGCTGGAATTAGCTTACTTCCTGTGTTCATTTTCTAGCTTTTTTGTATGGTGCTGATTTCTCTTCTCCACAAGTATTCTAGAGTTCATTCTAGAGTTCATTGTACAGAAGTATATAACACCTTAAGAGAATAACTTTTTAAATTCAAAGCATGATCCGTGACGTTCCCTAATGTTGGAAATTCCATGTGAGGTAACAATGGCATCAAACACTAAACTCACTATGTCATGTCCGAGATCACTGAAGCCCTGCAAAAGTTTTTCCTGTTGTAATATATGAGGAGGTGGAAAGTGAAATTGACAGATGCGTTGAACAGACGGCATCTTCGATGAAGAGAAAATTGCAAGATCTTAAGCACCGGAAGTTTCAAGAAGGCCGAGGAGCAGTCTGCACTCCCAGAGTGGCAGAGTTCGATTGATCACGAATTCGGTGTCACTGGAGTATCTCTTTGTACAGTCGGAGAGCTTTGGAAATTGCAAAAGTTTGCAATTTGTATTTTCAGGAGACTACAACAGATATTTTGTTAAAATGTCGGCATTCCTTCGGCATTTTCCCATGACTTTTCTAAGACTGGTATAGATCTCAGACCCTCAAACCCTGAAATCTAGGACAGGTATACAGTTTAGAACGCACGTTCCGAACCGAGAAGTGCCAAGTTTGCGGAATGCCGCCATTTTAATGAAATATCCGTTCTAATTAGTTTGCGGTATTCCACGGACAATTTTTCCGAACTTCGTTTAGCTAGGCTTAGCATTGGAAACGGCTATTCATATTTTGGCTCATTAACTAGGGTGTAAGTAAAGTCAAGGCTACCAAATTCTCCACGACGCCCCCCAAAAGGGGTGACACTGAGAAGTACATATTTTGAGAACAAGAAATTACAAAATTAAAACGACAACTACAAAGTTTTCCGGGCGGTGGGATTCTTAACCATTACCGTTACATGTGAAAGAACAGCAGTCCGACTACCAAGAACCAGGAACGTCAAATTTCCTTAAATTGGCGATATAATTCCATTACTTTGGCGCGGTTCAGGCCACGCTGCCTGAACCCTAAATCTATAACAGTCCGAGTTTGCGGACTGAAATTAGATCTTCCGGAAGACGAATGTCACAATTTTATGGAATATCGCGAATATTTTAAAATGAATTCTTACTTCTTAGGGAAAAAAAGCCTCAAAGGTAATATTTATTCAGCAGTCTATATTAACAGGATTAGTTGTATATCTTCATTCCTACAATGGTGACGAGTCGTCCACATCCGAAATTTTCTGCCCCTTCATTTAAAGTCTCAGCTTTGTGCAGCTAACATCAGTCGACTGCTGAGAGTGAAGGATACTGAATATTCAGTAACTCAACGAACAATCAACGTAATTTTAAAGCAGATGGTTCGTTTGGAACTTCATTGTGAAGCTAATTTATGAATTCACTCCAAGCTGTAACTCCAGCTTCAAACGCACTCCGTGTCAAAGCTACCTACAAAAATCACATCTGTGACAGTGAACCGAACCCTAAATAAAGATCTCACTTCTCCATAACTCTCTCAATTCCAAACTCGAGACAGAGAAGGAGTAACGGCATTGTCCCAAAACGAGCACTGGAGATTCTCCAGAAACTTGGAAATTACCAAGAAGCGACCAATCATCCGAAATGCCAATTCAATTGATTAAAGTGTGTGTCATGAACACGTGCCAGAGTGAGCCTGGAAATGTAGTACTAGCGCAGACATCACCAGAAGCCAATGAATAATAAAAGTCATGAATCTCGTCATCCCTGAATTGAAGAGGGGGATTGCATGAATCACACTAACCACGAATGCAGGCACCCGCTGGAAAACGCCCTCCTGAAATCGTCGGGACTCCAACCAATTCTCAGGTGGATGAATAAATGGATTCTAATTTCTAACTCATGATCTAAAAATAATGAATATTGTACAAGTGCTGCCCGCCATGAAGCTGGCTCCTGAGCACCAATTCAACTATTACCCTGACGAACTTAGTTCACGGAACTGCACACTCGACGAATCTCGCCAGAGCTGCCCGTCAGCACGTCGATCTGGCTCATCGCCACCATCGCCTTCGCGAAGTTCGAGTTGAACGTCGCCCTGTCGGTGTTGGCGCGCACCGATCCTTTCGTACGCGAGTCCACCCACATGCTCTGATCAGATGTCAGCAACCCCAGTTTGTTCACGATGTTCTTGAAGTACTGCGTGTCGAACTTCTTCGGAGAAACCAAATCCAGGTTCACGTTCACGTTCGTAATACCAGCAACAGGACACTTCTTCAACAACGACTTCGCGAACGACGAGGGCAGAGTGGGATCCACTTTCTCCCCGTGGAGGCGGTCATCGAAGGTCAAGCAAGGCGCCACGCCGATGGTGTGCGCACCAGCCAAAGCCACCATCTGTGCGGCGCTCAGACCCTTCTTCTGGAAAGCCTTCAACAGCACGGGAACCGTGTTGTTGGGAGTCATGAGGTTGGCCGCCACCTCGGAAGACCTGGAAACGGTGCCGTCGCGACGCCCGGCGGGAACCGTCCAGCCTTGTCCTCCCGTCAACTTTACGGTGTCGCGGACTGCGAACTGCAGCACGTCGGAGCACGAAACGGTCCCCGGGCACGCCTTCTCCACGGCGGCCTTGGCGGCGTCGATGGCTTCGAAGCCGTGGAGGCCGGTATTGATGATGTTGGTTCTCTCAGAGCTGGATCCGTCGAGGAGCAAGGACGCGTCGCAGCCGCGGACGAAGCAATCGTGGTATGCGAGGCGGAGGACGCCTGGCGCGACAGTGGGGTCGTTCTGGAACGACTTGAGCATGGCCTCGTAGATGATGTTTTCCACGTTGGGGCAGGAGTGCTGGTAGAAGCCTTCTTTGCACCCACCGTCGCTGGACCTGGAGAAGCTTCGACTAGCAGCCACGGGTGCGGCGATCACGCTGAGAATGGCCAAAATGGCCACGCATCCCACGAGTGCAGACCTCGTTGCACCCATCGTTCCAACCGAAGTTGGAGAATGCACTAGCAAAAATTGAAAGACGTTGAAGCGGTTGTATATATACGAGAGGTCAGTATGTCTCAATCGAATTCAGGAAGTCCTCCAATCTGGTGTACCTCGAATTGAGCTGAAATTCTGAAAGCTGGAAGCTGCTGAGAGTGCTGAGAGACGGAGAGATTGATTGATGAGAAAGCTGGAGTATTCATCACAGCTTTATACTTGCATGGCTCAGTCCCACCCACAGTCTATTAGTCCTACTCTTTCCACAGGTACACCCAAGTCACCAGGCTCACCGAGTCCTTGACAAAGCGTAACGAACTTTGGACTGTCCTCTTCTTGATCTACCGTTCCAGGGGTGACGGTTGTTCTTAATTGGTCTAGAACCAAATGTACACGACCCAGTTGGCAAGTTTCATCCGGTTGCACCAGTCGATACACACCCAATTTCTCTGCAGTGTGAAATTTTCGGTGTACTGGTCGGCGATTCCAACTCCCTTCCCTTCCACGGAATTGAATTTTGTAGTGGAAATCCGGTCGTTCCGGTAAATAGCGTTGAAAGGGTTTGCGCAAGGTGGTTTCTCGAGTGTGCCTAGCCTCTGGATATTCTTTGTAAAAGTATATAAAAGTTTCGTTGGTACGCGTGTGGAACTAGTGGTGGGGACCTGGCCTGAAGAGGGGTGGGGTGGGGGTGTTGTGACGCAAGCGGGACTTCTGAGGGAAGAGAGCTTTTGGTTTTGTTTTCGTTTGTTATTTTGTTTTTTTTGGACACAAGTTGAGCGAAGAGAGTTTCTTCACTGGTGCGTTGAAAGAAGCGTTTGACTTGGGATGAGCTTCAGGTTAGACGGTTGATCGACAGAGTGGCGGCCGGTAATTGCGCATGTGCAGCGTTGCTTGATGTCGTTTTAGTCTTTTAGACATACCGTAAGTGTGACGATCACAAAAGAAGCTTGGTTGCAATTGAGGACGTTTATGGAAACAGTGCAAGGTGATGAGCATTCAATCTCGACTTACTTCAAAGAAAGACTAGGCATTCGTGTGGGGGAAGAATTATTAGTACGCGTACGGAGTACCCTGGTAGTACGTTCTGTTGACTCAATTAGTGTGCGATGGAGTAATAACACTGAGTCACACTAATTGGGGGATTTCGTGAATTTGCAAGCAAACATGCATGTGGCTAACCGCCTAACCCTCAATGTCAGTAGTCCCTTTTTTCATCACAAAACACTCTAAAGTCCTGTTTCCAATTCAAAAGGGAAAAAAAGCGTTTACTAATTTTTTTTTTCATATCAAACAACAAATAAGATCTTGCTCTACAATTCTAGGATAGAAGACTAGAATAATAATGTGGATCAAGAAGAAATTTCAAAAACTTTCACCACGACATCACATAATGACATAGATTGCAAGATATTTGCATTTAAACTTTGAAGTGAAGAAAGTGGATTTTTGAGCACCTTTTGTGTACATTATTTGACTTTGAATCTTTAACTTAAAGTTTTGGTACTAGGATAGTTGCATGAAACACCTACTGTTTTGGGCTCAAATTGACCTTACTACAAGAGTTTTGTAACTTCTGGAATAAAAATTCAAAAAATAAAATATGGATAATTTGTAAAGCATTATAAATAGTACATGTGTAAAAAACTGAAAATTGAAGTCTAAAAAATTTATGTCTAAAAGTTATGCCCAAAAGAAGAGGCCTAAAAAAATGGAAGAAATACATACTTTTGAAATTGATTTTTGGAAAATAGTAAAAAAATTGAAATAATTTCTTTTTAAATCCATGTGAACAAAAAGTTCATCATAAAAAATTTTCCCCTTCTCATAGTGCTTGTGCAAACAATGTCTACTTTCAAGTTTCAACCCATGTGTAGCCCGTACACCAAGTAATTTGCCAAAAATCTCATCAAAAGTCTTTAGAATGTTAGCCCACCTACATTAGGTCAAAACCCTAGCTTCAGAATCGCATTTTTGGTCCCCAAATAGGACTAAGAGCCCCCCAAATAGCCAAGGTAGATACCCAATTGGGTCCACCTTAAAAATAGTAAACTATTTTTTTTTAATTTTTAAAAATTAATAAATTTCTAGATCAACATTACGCACCTCTCCTCCAAATTTAAGCTAAAATGGACTTAAACTACAAAAGTTATGAGGAAAAACACCTCCATGGAGACCGAGGGGACACACAAAAACTCAAAAAAGAGAAGTGTTTCTTGCAATCATCCACTAAATATTTTGATTTTCAATTTTTTTATGTTAGCCCCTAAAGGACTAGACTGCATTTTTTGGTTGTATAGAATTGTTGGGTAGGTCATTGTGACCAGAAATTTTCTTATTTTAGGTTGAAATTTTAAGAAAGTGTGTGTACAAAGAATATCTTTCATATGCAACAAATTTCATGACATTTGGAAATAGGAGTCAAAAGTTAATAAGTTATGGCCCAATATGTTGTTTGTTGCCTAATTTTTTCCATTTTGAGTTTGTTATAGCATTACTTTTTTTGCTAGAAATCGATTTATATATATATATATATATATAACTCACAGAACTCATATAATTTTCTATCTTAAGAAAAAAATTCAGAAAAGCATGTCAAAAAATTGAGGTTACATTACCTACATAGACGGATAAGCATATTTGAAAATCTGAAATCCATTTTGTCCTCCATAGAGACAATGGAACTTTAGAGCATCTCTATCAATTGTCCCCTATCTTTATCTCTACATGGATGAAGGAGGAGTTGATTGTATGGGGATAGGAAATGTTCTTTCCCATTAGTGTTGCTTAATAAGTTGAACATATTACAAACTTAATTACCACTAGTCATTATTACCAATTGGCTTGAACATGTCACCTATGAAATTACCATCATTATTACACTAGATTTGAATTCATTCTCGATGTTTCTATGCTAAAAACAATAATTATTGTAGTAGTTCTATAGAAGTGCAATGGGTAAAAGAATTGCAAAGGGCTATGAGATTATATATTTAATTTGATATGAAAATATTTTATTTCCTAAAAGATAATTTGATTGGTCAAGCTATCTATGATAATAATTACATTTTATAAATTCATTATTGTATCTTGATAATGAGTCATTTACATATAATAAAAGAGCTTGAGGGCACCAATCAAATTAAATGTGGTGTAATATATAATTTGCATAAATTTACCAAATATCGTCTAAAAACATAAATTCATACTTCATGAATATGTTATAATTATTCAAAAAATTATTATTTATGTAATCAATGAGTTTCAAATGGAGGTTTATTGTTAACATTTAATCTGTAAACATCCTTTTAGGTTTAAAAACATCATCACTTTTAAAGTATTATAAATCTAAATATTAATAAGGTACAAAAAATTCAAGTATACAATCATGTAGTATATATGTTGTAAATGACATGTAGATTCACAGTTTGTGAAATCATTCAGCCATATAGATTGCAAGATCTTAATGTTTTAATGTTGGCACTCTATTACAATTAGGATTTAATTTGTATTATGTAAATTTATACCATATTTGGTTTTCAAAAATATGATTATGTACAAATAAATTTGAAAATATTCAAAAAGTAAAAAATAGTATTCTATTAGTATCTAAAGATTGTAGAATTCTCCAATTCCACAACTTTCGTCTATTATTATTTTGTCGAATTCATGATGATCAATTTTTTTTACTCAATTTCTTTTTTCATACACCCATCATCACAAATTGTATATACAACTAATATAAAATGAGTGTTTCTTGTTAATATCTACAACCTAGTTTATGAATCAAAATCACTTTAACCCCTAAAGTTTCTTTGACTATGTTTTCATTAAAAACGCTCTAAAACTGCCATTTTTAGTGCAAGTACCAAATTTTTGAAAAATAAACATTTCTGAATGCATTTAACCATAGAATCTCATATTATAGTAGTTTAAAAAGACATGGAAACAATTTCAAAAGAATCTACCGTGTGAATTGCAAGATCTTAGTGTTTGAACTTGCAAAAGTGCCATTTTTTGCCCCTGCTGAAATCTGGGCAGCTGCAGTTCAGTAGGTCAAATTTGCATGAAATAAAAGACAAAATGATTGTAACTTCAGACTTTCTTTGTTAATGAAAAGTTGGCTACATGCTTGAAAATTTTCAAATCATTTGGAATTGTTTAACATGTAGAAAAAAACTAGTAAGTAGAATGAAGTAGGGAATGATGCAAAATATTAAATTGTTAATAATGTATTTACAAAATTAAAAAATGCCAATTCCAATGGCTGAAATGTTGTAATAAACAATCTACATTTTATCAATTTATTTTTTTCCAAAAATATTTAAAATTGAATTAAATATAAGACTTCAAAGTTTATTTTAGAATAGAAATTCCAAAATTGCCCGTAAACTAAAAATCCTCATAACTTTTGACTCATTGATCGAAATGGAATGATTCAAAGCTTTTCATGCATACATAAATATAATAAACCAATTTTAAATTTTAAATTTTGAAAAAAGTGATTTATTTAGAGCTGCCCGAGCTGCCCGAGTTGACATGTAAACAGCATATTATTTAATAACTTTTGACTCGTATTTCCAAATGTCTTGAAATTTGACACACTAAAAGATATTCCTTGTCTACACCTTGTGAAAAACTTTGGGCTAAAATAAATCAAATCTCCACTCATAGGTACCTGCCCAAAAAATTTATAATGCCAAAAACACCATACCAGTCCTTAGGGGGTTAAATGAAAATTGTTTACACCAATTTGATGGTTATACAAAAAATGATTGAATTCTTTACAAAATTGCATAAGGAATATAGGGCCTATCATTATAAAATCCAAATATTAATTTATAAAAAGAAAATTTTGAATATTTAGCCTACATGTATATTTTCCATATAAAAATATTAGCCATAAAAGAATTAAGGTAGTCATACAAATTTAATATGATTGCTACCAGTTATTTAATACTATGATTTAAACAAGTTCACACTTGACCCCACTCCTTCATTCTTTCTATATATTTTTGCCTAATGATACTAAGTTAGATATGGTCATTTCTAAACTTAAAGAACCCTGATTCACTCTTCATTTGTCTTGAACCTTCACTGTACTTAACAAATGCCAAACCACATCTTATAAATAATGCATGACTCCTCTCATAATCAACAACCTTGAGGAAGTTCATCGATAATTATGTTACACAAAATTTTACATGCTGTGACTATGTCCTCAAATCTTTTCAATTTCCACTGCCTTTTAGCTAAAAGAAGAACTTTAGTTTAAAAGACTGGAATAAATGAAGCATCTATTGGATATGGCTCAACTATCTAAGCCTAATAGATTTAGATGGTGATTTTCATTCTTATTGTCTTTGCAACGAATTAGACCCTATAATAAAGAATTGACATGTTTCTTTTTCCCAAGAAATTCTCAAATTTCCAAATAAAGGCAACATAATTATTCTGCACCTCTACCATAGTTAGGTGGACTATGGTGGTAAGCACCTTGCCAATGCCTGAGTTTGAACTCATGGCTACTTCACTAATGTGCCAAGGTCAAAGTCATTGAAGTAAGGCCTTTGTTTATTAACTTTATTTTCAAAATGCCAAAACAATGTTTAATGTCTTTCCAAACAACCTCTTGTAGTTTTACAAAATGTATTTTCTTTTATTCTTCAACTCTATGGATGGTTTGTATAAAATGCTCTATGGTCGATAAATTGAATCCATTAACAAATAATATTATGTATAGTGATTACTTTTTACCTCAAAGCTTAGATAATGAACTTGATTTTCTTCATGATTATGCAAGATTGAATTTCTATTTAAACATGTGTATCATTGTTGGTTCTAGACAGAACAAAGAAAACATACCAAACCCACAATGATTAATTATATATACTTTCTAAGTGATTGAGTAATTACCATCTTTATCAACAAATTGACCATGCCATGCCATGGGGCAAGTCTTCCAATCAAGATGCATGCAATCTTGAAAACTTAGTAGGGGTAGCTGGGTAGGTAGTTTAAGGACAATGTAATGATGTCATGACATGTATTTTCCAATCATTGCAATCATTGCAATATATATCTTCGAATTCAAGAAATGAAACTTAATTTTTCCTAATACAAACTTTGAATTCAAGTAAATTTATGTTGAAGAATCGAATAGAAAAATTGCAAAAGAAATTTATAAAAAAAAAATTATAATTTTTTTCATCAAATGTTTTTGATTTGAAGAAAATACAATATAAAAGAGAAATCTGAATTGTTAATGACTTCAAGATAGAATTAAAATACATTAGTCCAACCTTGAGATAATGTAGTAAGCAAATGAGGGTTGCTATTATGTGAGTCTAAAAGACTATACATTTATATTATAGGTGTCTATATTATTAAAAACTTCCTTAATTATAATATAATTATAATGTGGATACCTATATTATAGATGTTTATATTATAAGCACTCCAATAGTCCAATGGTTGTAGTTTATATACTTATATGTATAATCAAAGCTCACATGCTCACATACTAGCACTATTGGTAAGCAAATCCAAGAGTAAGCAATCCAATATTCTTTTAATTATAGAAATTGAGTTAAATAATGGATACAACCAAGAGGACTCTGTATTGTTCAACAAGTCATCGATAGAGAGAGGGTTGTTCTCTAGTGTAAAGTATGAGGTGATTGAGATTGTAGAAAACAAGTTCATGAATGAAACACTAGTATATGTTCCAAATGGCTCTATTGGATACCATACATTGAATTTGTTCAAAAATTTAATGAAATTTCTTGTAGAACATATTGCAATCAAACTCTTACATAAATTATATAAATGACATCAATTAAACTTTTGACTATTAAATACAAAGCTTGAAAAATTTTAAACAGTTTTCTAAGTAAAATTTTCTAAATTTTCTCCAAATGATCATACAATCATTAGGGGGTAGGATCTTCAAATTTTTAGACTTGGATTTATTTGAACACACATGTATATGATATAGAAAAATAGAAAGTACTACCTTTGGATATGTATTTTATAATAATTTTAAGCCCCAAATCAATATAGAATTATAGGATTCAAAATAAAAGCTTTACCACCTCTATTGGATATACATACACGTATGTATATATATATATATAAACCATATATAAGTAATCTACAAAATTTAATTTAAAAAAAAAATTTAATTCTTGTTTTAGGTTTTTCCATCCTTTACAAGTAATTATGAGGTATGTGGATTGTGAAGAATTGCTTCAAAAGCATCCCCTAACATTTGGAGGTTATTAATTGGTGACGAAAGCTTATGATTAATTTTCTTCTTTATCTTTCTATTCCTCTTCATGATGGGTTGCCTCCGCCCTTCGACACTATGAGGTGTATGCCTTGTAAAGAATTGCCTTCAAAGCGTCCACTCATATTTAGAGATTATTTAATGGAGTATAGGCTTATGATTGAATTTCTTATTTGTTTTTGTATTCCTCTTTGTTATGGGTTCTTCCACCTTTCAAGACTACATGGTGCGTGCATTGTCAAGAATTGTTTAATGGTAGATATAGATGGAGAAATAATCCAATGCAATCTAATTTTTGATTTTCTAGTTGCCAATATTGATTTTTTAGTAAAAAAGTGTAGATGTTCTAACATCATAGTATAAAACAATGTTATAGTTTCAAATTAAATTTAGAAATTTAGCAAACAATGGTTATAGGTCCAAAGCTCACACTGCTATAAATTTTTGGAATTTTCAATGGTTTCAAAATTTACAATTGAAGTAGAAATTAAACTTAAGCAACTACAAGTCATTAGATGGGTTGAAGTTCAAAAAACATAATGTCTATGTCTAAAAGTCGCATGTAGTATAAATAGCAAGAAATAGTAAAAGTTTATATATGGTCATTAAAAATTTATCATTTTTTAGGAGTCTTTTTGTCGTTTAAGTGATCATAGGGATTTTATCCTTAAAGGATGTGGTGGACATTTTCTAACCTCTAAATGACTTCATATAAGTATGTGGGATAGAATAGTGTTTTTCCATCCAATTATTTTTGGAAGCAACCTTAATACATTTTCATCTACAACGATATTGTAGATTCTTTCATTATGGTATTTTGACTTTCTAAAAGAAAATCATGTTAAATCTTACTAGGAATTATTCATATATTATATTTTGACCATATTGTATTGTTTATTGAAGATGTGAATAATTTATAAGACAAAAATGATGTTTTTAGAATTATTTTGAATCAAACTAGTGAAATAAAGATTATAAGCTATAGTTTTCACTTCAATTGGTAATTTGTAAAATAGTATACATTATAATATATATGCGTGGTGAAATTTGTAAATTATTATAGTATATTTTAAATGAAATATGAATTTGCTTCATGTTTTCTTAAACAACAGATTAAGCCATGACAATTTGAAATTTTTCTCCAAAATATTGAAAATTTTATGATTTCTAAAAGACATCTTTGAAAAATAAATGAAAAATTCTTCCTTTATAGTATGTGATTGAATATTCACAACAAACTAAGTCATGGACAATGAGGCTTGAAATTAGGGGTCATAGATGGTCCTTTAGTAGTTTGTAATATGCCTCATAATATGCCACTCACTTTAGTGATGCAATAAAAAAATGTTTTAATCAAAAGGATGTATTTTACATGGAAATAAAGTAAAGAATTAAGTATTGGATAATGGGGGGACATAATAATATAACATGCCTACTTGTGCTATTCAAAGAATTTTTCATTTAATGTATAGTGTAAGTAGTGTTTTTTGACATGCATAATTATCATTATATTTTTACACTTTAGGTGAATATTTGAAGTTAATTTCCATGATTTAACATAATGATTTATTAAAAACAATTATTGATAAAATTTCAGAATTTGATTGCAGAGGCATATAGGAAACATCCTCATACACAACTTTTCTTCAAGAAGCATCTCCAAAGAAGTTTAGAAATTCCCTATGTAGAAATTTTTATTTTAGGGTGGCAATGCCCAAATTATGTAAAATAAAAATCTCTACATTTTAATAGGTTTTGCTATCTACACCTCACATTATATTTAATTTTATTCATTTGAGCATGATAGTAAAACCACTTTGATTAAATGTAATTAGAATATAGAGATATATGATTTACACAATTTAGCCATTGTCACCCTAATATTTTGAAATTTCTAGAGGGAAATATCAAACTTTTTGGAGATGCTCTTGAAGGAAAGATTTGTGTATGAATGTTTCCTACATATCTCAACATTAAAATTTTAAAAATTCATCACCAAGATTTTTCAATCAATTATCATGGGAAACATAAGAAATCATAAATATGAAATGAAACAATTTACCAAAGATGGAGTTCTACTTTTTCAAAACTCAAACTTGGTATCTTGTAAGAATTAAATATTAATTATAAGAGATGAAAAATGTCAAACTTTTTCTACATTAGAGTTAATCATGAAGGTCGTCTACTAATTGTAAGTCTATAACAATGGTGTCAAAGGAAGGTTTAACTAAAAAGAGTACAAAAGAAATACAACACCAAACTCCATTAGACCCCTATTTAGGCGCTCCAAGGAGTTTTGCTATTTTGTCATGTATTTTTCTCAAACTCCAACTCCTAGTCCCTTATTACAAGCACTTTACAATTTACTCTATTATCCAAAGAAAATTGAATGGCAAAAATACCCATGTTGTAGCTTTATATCTTCTCACTATACCTAAGATAGTTGGATTGTGTGAAACACCATCGTTAAATCCTGACTACAAAATGGGTCTAGTTTGCTGGACTTACCCCGAAGGAAAACACAGAATTTTTTTTTTTTTTTTTTCATATCAATTTATTTTGCAAATTTTGCAATCATGTATCCCATATTATCCAGAACTTATCCTAGGCAAGGCTCAAAATAGTTTTTCTTTAAAAAAATTTTACCCTCTAGAACCCCAAAATTACCCTGCTGGGTCCATTTCGTAGGCAGGATTTAGCGTCTTGCGTGTGGAACAGCTTGAAGCATCCAGTGTTCACACCACACGCTAAAGAAGAAACGAATCTTTCGATGCGGTGTAAAGTAAAGTAAGCCGTGTGTTTTGTAATGGTCTGAGGAGTTCTCTTACTGTACGTACCTCACTGAAGCTGCCTGTGCACGTCCTTGGTGTGAATTTTGAAGGAATGGGCAATTCACTTTAATGATTTCCCAATGTAGAAATTGAAGTTCGACGACAGAAACTTACATTCTTTAGAGTAAGCAAAGTCGTCGAACCTACCACCATGTCCAAAAATACAAGACCACACCAAAAATAGATCGAGAACACGGAAGTCAGGAATGGAAGTCAGAAAAACGATTCCAGTCAGGAAAACATTGCTCCTAGTGATTGTCGGTGTGCAGAAATTTCTTCCGGCTTCAGAAATCGTTGCTCCCAACCCGTCCACAGCGTTGCTTATAAACGTTACAAACACGTCTTATATCAAGTAGTGTCTCTTTGTACAGTCAGAGAGCTCTGGTAATTGCACAAGTATGCATTTTGTATTTAAAGAGACCAATGAGTTTTAGGTATTCCACTGTAAACAATTTTTTCGAAAGTCGTTTAGGTAGGCTGGTACTTTGGCTCATGAATTTGGGTGTAATTAAGTCACGGCTACCAAATTTGTCACGCCGCCGCAAATAGGGGTGACGCTGAAGAGTACGGAAGCCAGAGTTTCATATGATTCGTTGTAGTAGGGCTCCAGAATTTGAACAAGAAATTAAAAAAATTAGGACCACAACTACGAAGTGTTCCCGGTAAGATTCTTAACCATTACCGTTACTTATGAAACAACGGCAGTCCAACTACCAGGAACGTCAATTTCGTGAAAATGGCGATATTCCATTACTTTGGCGCAGGCTGAACCCAAAATCTACAAACACCATAGTTTGTGCACTGAAGTTAGACCTTCTGGAGGATATATGTCACAATTTCATATGCGTGATTTCTCTTGTGTGAATACGCGAAGAGCATGTTTGAAGTCTCTCTGTGGAATGACTCAACTATCTGTGTACTGTGATTGAGCCTGAGTTAATTTCATAAGCATTCTGCAGACGCAAGTCATATCATGGGTTCATATGTTTGGGCATTTTCGATAGAATGTACTAGAAAGTTTTCGTTAGGACGCTTCAATTCGTTTCAAAACCAGATAGAATGAGAACCTGACCAGCAATTTTCAGTTTTGACTGTAATCTATGTCAGAGGCAAACTTTCATTGATTTCCTTGTCTTTCTGCCTAACAGCAGACAGTACGCGGATGACCAATTGTTGCGTTCCCTTCTGTTGAGGGCGTTCTGTTTTGATAAGCTCAGACACCAACCCGTCAAGTGAGAAACTTTGATGGGAATTTAAAATAAATCGATCGGCTACCTTCTGTTAGAATGGCAACGACTTCTGTGCGACTGTACCAAATATTAATCTAAACCTGCTCTTTTTTTATTTATTAAAGAAACACCACTTGTGCATCTCATTTAACTTCGGGCCACTCAATGGGTAATTGCCATCAATGCTTGTAAAGAGAATTGACTCAGAATCCGATTGCATATGGTTCAAAAGGTGAATGCGCTGAAATCTTCCAATTGATCACGATGTGTGTTTTAGCTTGACAGAAATCTTGTAGCATCGTCAATTTCGTTGAATTGGCGTAATTCACAGCGCCGAAATGGTGACGTGCAAGTGCAAAACGCTAAGAAAAACTAGGATTGCTACATATCTGGGTTTCCGAACCGCCTGTCTAGAAAAAGGACTAGTGTCAAGAATTTCTGCCCATAGAAAGACTCAATTAAAAATTTCTGGACGCAAAAATGACGAAATTCAAGTTCACCAAGCTATCTCTAAAATAAAGAAGGAGGGAAGCATGGATCTGAGTTTCAACGCGACCGTCAGTCATAAAAATGCCAGTTGTACACGAGCGTGTGAGCGATCACTTGACCGAAGTGCCAGCCTGGAAATGTCGTACCACCGCAGACATCACCGGAAGCCAAAGAATTATAATAAAATTCATGAATCTCGTCACCCCTAAATTGAACATGGGGCATGCATGAATCAAACTAACTAACCACGAATGCAAGCACCGATTGCAAAACACCCTTCGGGTCTCCAACCAATCCTGATGTGGAATGAATAAATGGATTCTAATTTTTAACTCATGATCTAAAAATAATGAATATTGTACAAGTGCGGCCCGCCATGCAGCTGGCTCCTGAGCACCAATTCAACTATTACCCTGACTAACTTAGTTCACGGAACTGCACACCCGACGAATCTCGCCAGAGCTGCCCGTAAGCACGTCGATCTGGCTCATCGCCACCATGGCCTTCGCAAAGTTCGAGTTGAACGTCGCCCTGTCGGTGTTGGCGCGCACCGATCCTTTCGTACGCGAGTCCACCCACATGCTCTGATCAGATGTCAGCAACCCCAGTTTGTTCACGATGTTCTTGAAGTACTGCGTGTCGAACTTCTTCGGAGAAACCAAATCCAGGTTCACGTTCACGTTCGTAATACCAGCAACAGGGCACTTCTTCAACAACGACTTCGCGAACGACGATGGCAGAGTGGGATCCACTTTCTCCCCGTGGAGGCGGTCATCGAAGGTCAAGCAAGGCGCCACGCCGATGGTGTGCGCACCAGCCAAAGCCACCATCTGCGCGGCGCTCAGACCCTTCTTCTGGAAAGCCTTCAACAGCACGGGAACCGTGTTGTTGGGGGTCATGAGGTTGGCCGCCACCTCGGAAGACCTGGAAACGGTGCCGTCGCGACGCCCGGCGGGAACCGTCCAGCCTTGTCCTCCCGTCAACTTTACGGTGTCGCGGACTGCGAACTGCAGCACGTCGGAGCACGAAACGGTCCCCGGGCACGCCTTCTCCACGGCGGCCTTGGCGGCGTCGATGGCGTCGAAGCCGTGGAGGCCGGTATTGATGGTGTTGGTTCTCTCAGAGCTGGATCCGTCGAGGAGCAAGGACGCGTCGCAGCCGCGGACGAAGCAATCGTGGTATGCGAGGCGGAGGACGCCTGGCGCGACAGTGGGGTCGTTCTGGAACGACTTGAGCATGGACTCGTAGATGATGTTTTCCACGTTTGGGCAGGAGTGCTGGTAGAAGCCTTCTTTGCACCCACCGTCGCTGGACCTGGAGAGGCTTCGACTAGCAGCCACGGGTGCGGTGATCACGCTGAGAATGGCCACCATGGCCACGCAGCTCGCGATTGCAGACCTCGTTGCACCCATCGTTCCAACCGTCGATGCCGAAGTTGGAGAGTGCACTAGCTGAACTTGAAAGACGTTGAAGTGGTGGTCTATACACGAGAGCTGATCTGAGTCTCAATCGAATTCAGGGAATCCTCCAATCTGGTGTACCTCGAATTGAGCTGAAATTCTGAAAGCTGGAAGCTGCTGAGAGTGCTGAGAGACGGAGAGATTGATTGATGAGAAAGCTGGAGTATTCATCACAGCTTTATACTTGCATGGCTCAGTCCCACCTACAGTCAATCAGTCCTACTCTTTCCACACGTGCAGCTCAGTCAGCAGGCTCTCCGAGTCCTGGACGTGACGGAGCGTAACAAACTTTGGACTGTCCTCTCCTTGATCTACCATTCGAGGGTGACAGTTGTTCTTAATTGGTCTAGAACTAAATGTATACCACCCAATTGTCAAGTTTTATCCGGTTGCACCAGTCGATCTGCACCGTCGATCCACTCCCAATTTTCTCTCGAGTGTGAATTTCTTGGGGATTTCAACTCCCTCCCCTTCCACTGTTCAATGGAATTGAATTTTTTTAGTGGAAATCCGGTCATTCCGGTAAATAGCGTTGAAAGGGTTGCGCTAGGAGGTTTCATGACTCATGAGTGTGCCTTTGGATATTATTAATAAAAGTTTATAAAGTTTCGTTGGTACGCGTTGACATAGCGTAGAACTGGTGGTGAGGACCTGAAGAGGGGTGTGTGTTGTGACGCCAGAGGGACTTTTGAGGCCAGAGAGTTCTTGTAGTTTTAGTGATTTTTTGACACATATTGACGGAAGAGAGTTTTTTGTTTTGTTTTCATTTTTTTCATTTTTTTGGACACAAGTTGAGAGAAGAGAGTTTCTTCATTGAACATTATATTCACTATTTTGGGAGTTTTCCAAGGAAATGAGAGTCTTTATTCCAGAACTTTGCAACTTTTGACGCGCACAAGTGACAAACAAAGAGGCCTCTAGGCCTTCAATCACCTAGGAATCCAATGCCATGACATTCAAAACAAGTGCGCACATAAAGATTTCAGAAATACCATGCATTTATGAGGCACGTATTACTATTAATAGAATTACTTCAATACTTACAAATGTAACTCTAGGATGAATCCATCCAAAATGTTTTTTTACATCTAGAATCAAGACTTAACAACTACGAGATGAATTCTTCATCTTCTCCAAAGCCTTCAGAATTTCCGGTCCGCGACTATACCCTCCCTTATTGATTGTCCCACACTGTCAAATGAATTCCCAGCTCTGTGCTCTTAACGACCTCTCCTCCCACGTGTCCCAAGTACGAGTCGACGAATGACTACCCGATGGCTTAAGGACTTTCCTCTTTAGTCTTCCTGCCTGAGTTTGAGCACGGCAACGTGGGAGTGCGAGCACAACAACAGGGAGAGCATCATTTCTTGGATGTTGTCCAACAGGCACAGATTTCTTTACTTCTGGTGTGGATACCAAATAATTAGCATCTTCATACAGCTTCCTTTGCGTCCCTTTCTCCAAAACAGTTGGCGACATTGACTTCTCCCGAACCTCCCTAGAACGCAATGGAGACGGCGAGCACGACACGGGCAGGCGCACCTTCTTGTTGGGAGGACTATTTACCACTCCGTCTTCAATGTTCTTGACAGAAAAGTCCATGGACAAATTCAGCGTAGGCGCCGAGCAAAGGAAATTTCCCGTACTAAGAATAACGTACTGTCCATAGTCAAGGATGGAGTCCTCCAACGCTTGATAAGGCATGTCCGCATTGAGCCTAGTTTCGCTCAGGATATTCTGCATCTAACAGAAATGGAAACCAAATTAGCATGAGAAACACTCCACAGTTGCATCACCCAAAATCACTACAGACACCTAAGAGCATGCCGTTTCTAGTAACACATGAACAAAGGGACTCCGGACTACTGAAACGAAGATTATAACATGCTACACATTAGTGTGACCCGCGCTGAAGTGCAACTGCCGCATACATATGACCTGATAACTACTGCACATGCAGTATAATCGCCGAAATAAAAATGAGCTGCATACCTCGGGAAGCAACACTAATTATGAACACTAGGTGACCCTCGGACCAGTGCCATCAGTTTGTCGTACTCTCGACGACCCCTCTCCTCGCACAACATTCTTTTTCCAATCTTCCATTTTACATTTTGGCGGAAGGACTTGAGCCCCACGTCCCGGCTGCCGTGCAATTGTTGGAACTAGGGAAGTAGGACCCCTAGAAGAAACGTGTCCCTGTCACCATTCTCTCGATTACTCCAAGGATCCACTAATATGACATTCTCTGGGCTATTCATGACATGCTTGCGAGGACTGTCGTCGACTATGATTGTATTATCTAGCGAGAAGGATCCCTAGAAGCCAACAGTGAGGAATTCAACATTTTTGAGGAACAAGTTCTTATTGGATCCAGGTTCCTTATAAGTGGTCATCCTTCCGAACTTATCCTTGCACTTGACCGTCTTACATGAGTCCTGCCCAAGAACTAGGAAGGGGAGGCTTCCTTCTCGGAAAAGGTATGTACAGATTTCCTCCGTGGTAGACTTTTTCATGGAGCTCCACATGGAGATGATTGCTATTTTCTCTAACTCCTTCAAGAAGTGAGCGCAATCTGGACGGACGTAGACGGCTTTGGGCCCAACTACTGCAGCCACTATGGCAGAGTGAGGCTCTGAGTTCTGGTTAAATTGCAACCTTGACCCCTTTGACTTCCAATCCTCGTAGAGGCATAGAATGCCATTGAGGTCTAGGACGACGTTAATCCACTTGTCTGCCACCCCCGACCTCAATGAACGGCGCACTCCCTTGGATTCCTCCTCACGAGCTAGTGTAGGATCGGATTTCTGATAAGAAACTTAGGAGTTTGAGGCCAGTTACGATTGTGAAACTAGCCGAGATGGGAAACCACGTAAAATCAACCAGGAAAGTATGCCACAGGACCGGCAAAACCATGACTGACTGTGTCTAATGAAGTTATGAGAAGATGAGAGAACCGTCATACTTTTGGTACTTGAGAATGTGAAGGCTTCTCATGTCTTTCACGACGCGTTAGCGAATGATCCCACAATGCAATGTCATCACCGATTTCCAAAGACAAGGGATGATTCAAAGGTTCAGCGTCTTCAATCGGGAGGGATGATTCCGCTGGCAACTGATAGTAATCGACAGGATACTCAGACTTTAGAAGCGATTCTCTAAGATTTGGAAGGCCTGTGATTTCAAGTGGAGGCAAGAATACATGTAAGTGATATATTACACTATCGCAAACAACAGATTTACAATTTGGAAAATGCGTCCACTTTGGTTGACGCTATTCAGACTAGAAGTACATCAAAAATGAGCACTGTATCTGAAATGAAAACTATAGGTACTCTTCTACGATACAGATTAGTGTGATCCGCGCTAAAACTACAACATAAAACACTAAGTTTTCATTGGGGAGAACCTGCTGGTGGATCTTTGGTGGGCAGGGCATCACTTCCAGGCGCCACCTCGGAAGTATCCATGGGCAGGTTTTGCCCAAGGCCTATCAATGACGTCTCCCCATGCACTTCTGCTCTGGATTCGAGGTGCTTCTCCTCTGCTCCGGCTGCCTCAGGATTCGTTGAAGAAGACGGGTAGGCTACATCACCCTTGCACGGGGGAGGGGGTGTCGGCGTGGGCGCTTCCGCAGGAAGAGGCGCAGCATTCTTGAGCGGATTGGAAGGATTGGAGGCATTGCTAATATTGGAACCAAATGGCTGTCCCTGCAACTGCAAAATTGGCTCTCCAGAGGCAAGCAGCAGCGTCGCAACGGGCTCGATACCGATCTTCTTGATCAGTATTTGGAGCATGTCCCTGTTCTGATGGGAGAGCTCCCTGTTTGCCTTCGACTCCTTTCGCATCCACGCCTGAGTACTCTTGTGGATTTCTATGTTTGCTAGCCTTTCCTTTGCATTGTCCGCCCTCATCTGCGCCAGAGCCAGCTCAGTCTGTTGCTGCACTAACTCGGTTTGTCTCTGCATGTTGGCTAGGGAGATGGCATTCTGCTGCTGGATCTCCACCAGTTGCTTAGCAATACTGGTGATCGTATCCCGCTTTCTCTTCTTGTCCGGCCGTCCCGATGCAATTGGAGTCCACGGCGTTTGAGAGAGAGGAGGCAACATAGAGCTTGCAGACGACCCCGGAATATCTGTGGACGGACGACTAGTTGGTGTAGTCATCTCGTCCAGTCCCTCAATCCCGTCCTCTTCAAACTCTTCTTCTTCTTCCTCCTCCTCCTCCTCGGAATCATACAAGACTTCATCAAAGACATGAGTCTGCCTATTCCTTTGCTGACTCAATGGGGAATTCTGAGCGGACCTCAAGTTCCTCCTAAAGGAGGAAGGGACTTCGGCAGAGTGGGTGGAGTAGCTGTTGTCCAAGAAGTCCGCAATGTCCAACGTCATTGCCTTAGTACAGATATCTTCCCACCACTGCGACAACTCCGATGTACCCGTTATATAAACGTCCACCCCACTCATCTGTCAAAGACAAACAAAGGAGTTATGACCGTCATATCTTGCAACATGCATTTCAGCGCGACCTGTGCTGAACTGACATAGCACATACATACAGCAAATAAAAATACATATCACAGAATAAATGAAATCAGGAATTGCTATTCAGAGCGACTCGCGCTAAACTGAGGCCGCGGTGCTCACCACCGAAGCGCAAGTCAACTTCCCCCCTGTGAAGGCAGAGAAGACTACCGTGCCCGCCCTTACGAATACCTTCACCAGCCAGAGATAGAATTCCATACGCAATTCCGTGTTATAAATTCTATACTCTAGCTCACTGTAAGCACGGGCCTTCGTATAGCGAGTTGTTTCGGGACAGTTGAACTCCGACGGAATAGTGACTTGATTGGTGTTCTCAGGGTGCTGCAAGAATATAAGGAACACCTTCTTTGGTGTCTTTGCAGCCGCAAGATCCCCAAGCCTGTCATTTCTCCCTGTGCAGTACAAGGAGTAGTGAACCAAGTATTTCTTCAAATCCTTGTTAGACTCCACGAAGATCGTCACTTGGGCCTCTTCTTTCTCATCTCCACATATGAAGAGCCACGACTTGACTTCTTCAAGTGCTGGCTTCTTGCTCTTTTGAAGTGAAGACAAAACTTCAAAGAAAAAAGGATTCTCCATCGTAGAGCTCTCCTTCTTCTCCACCCCTAGCAACGATCGGAAGTCTATAACCCCGAGAGATAAACGATTACTTGTCTCCGCAGTCCAGGACTTCACCGGCCAGTCCTTGTATTGGTTTCGGGCCACCTCATATGCCCGATAGTATGCCTTTGCAGATGGCCTTTCGAATTTGGCTTTGTGGTCAAGAAATGATTTAAAAAAATCGTATGCATCTTGGGACAACTCAGAGCACGTCTTATGCTTCGCATGCGTGCTCTTCGCTTTGCCAAAGTAGGCTTCACCAGGTCTCTCGAGGAGGATGTCCATTGTTGCGCTAGAGAAGAGGCGCTCCTTCTTAAACGCCTTCCAATTCTCGCTGATCACCTCATTCTTTGAGTTGAGAAGGCCAAGGCTGGGATCAATCGCGTGAAGCTCCTTGATGACGAGATTCTTCCGCTTACGACGCTCTACCCACTCCTTAGTGCTGTAACAATCATCCTGCACTGTAGAGATTGCTTTCACTGTCACCTTAGGATATGAATGCCTGCGCTTTCCACTTGTTTGATTCAGAAGGTGTTTCGCAAGCTTGGATAGTTCCTCATAGCTGAGATTGCCCAAGTGCTTGAAGAACTTCCGATTAAGCAAACAATTCTCGGGGCTCCAGCCCGCCCGTGCGTTAAACATCTTGTCGGTGTCGGGGTTAATTAGTTCCCCATGCGCGGCTGTAGAGATTACTTCACTCCACAGTTTATAGACGTCATCAGGTGCAATAATCAGCCGCAACTCGTTCGTCAGCTTCAGCTTCTCCTCCCTCCCCTTAGTCTTGGAAATTTTCAGGCTCTTCACAATCTCGATCAGTGAAAATCTTACGTACATGGCCTTCTCAAACGCCTACAAAATAACATGAAAATCAGTTATATTATGCACTCGATCCAGATATTGAGAGATTGCAATATACCATAATCAACTCAAGGAGGAACACTTCAGCGCGACTCACGCTAATCTGCATACTTGGAAATTTTCGCGGTTCTTCTTGTTCTCAACTGTTCGCCGACTGATGGTAACAACTCCCACAGATTTTGCCGGAGTGGGATTCTTCGGTCTTCCCATTGCCTCCCATACCGATCGAGCTTCTAAAATATTAGTCGCCCACAACGGCTGCACTGCCACAAAGTGATTGGTTCGATTGTAGTAGGCAGAGATACATCTGAGCGTCTCCGCATCCTTCGACCAAACAACGAAGTAGTTCCACCTGCGGAAGTGCTCTATTTCTTCCTTGTTCACCTTGTTTCTCTCGTCCAGCATAAATCTGCTAGCTGCAACACTGTGCTGTCCGTTTATAATATAGAATTCGCCATTCTCAATATCCTCCCAGTTCTTGGGCATTATGTCGTGCCCAACAGGCATAACGCAAAGTGTCTGCTTCGTGCTTTTGTCGGGGATATTGAGCAGATAATTGACCATATCTTCGACAATGTTGTCCTGCTTGGAGCGTATATTGAAAGTTGCCGGTGGATCTACCAATTGGGAGACGTCAATCACTTTCTTCTCCCCAACCTTGAAGATGTATGCGTCCTCGCAGGTCGTCCAATATTTCTTATAGACCTGGCTCACTTGCTCATAGTTAGGTTTCTTCTCTATTGCCCGTGAGTGAGGAACATTGGACATCTCGTCCACATAGCTCCCTTCAGCGACCTCGGACACTTCAGAGTCCCGAGTGACCGGTTTCCGTTCTGATGAAGATGGAGCATCCTTCTTGCCTTTCTTCTGTGGAGTTTTCTGTACACTTTTCCTCTACCCCCGGCTGGTACCTGACTGTTGACCCACGTTCAGTTTTGAACCTTGACTTACGCCTTGGTTCATTATCTCCCTTGATACAGTGCGTGGTTGGTTCATTTCATTCTGCTTTTCCATCTTCCCCTTCAGCATGTAGAAGTCGTTGAATAGGAGCCGGACTTTGCTACACAACTTTTTCCAGGACAACGGAGTTCTGTTCGCGTTCTTCCACTCGTCATTGTCCAATTTCTTCTTGAGCTCTTTCACTTCGTCTCGGTATGGAGTTGGCTCGAGGCTGCTCAGGAATGGACTTAAGTTGAAGGGAATTAATACCGAGTCAAGGCAGATAGCAAAGTGGTATTGGTCCCTTCTTGACTTGCCGAGTATCGTTGTCATGCACTTGATTGTGATCATTGGGTGGGCGTCAGCCTCGATGTCTTTGATCTTCTCGTGGAAAGAGAGTTGTAGAAAGCACTGCGATTTCTTGAATTTGTAGGAAAAGAAGAACTGGTTGATGAAAGGAATCATGAATAAACTCCATGCTTCTACTTCTTCTGGATCTTTGAAGACCCAGTACTCCCCTTCAATCAAGTGGTCTTCAGCAGTCTTGTCGTCATCTAAGAACTGCAAATCAGATCTCTTGAAGTACATCTCGAGCGCCTCCAATTGGTTTTCCATACTACAGCGTAAGAAAATTCTGGGCTTCAGTCAGACCGGCAAAACACAAACCGAAGTCTCTGCAATTCTTGAAAATAATGATGCATTTCAGCGCAACTCGTGTTGAAATGACATTTATAGCGTTCCATTATGGTCTTATTGTTATAGACTTTTTGTAAATATTATAGAAATTTTATAGTGGATGAATTTACGTACATATTTTTGAGTCTCTTATTCAACCACTGTTTTCTGTGGCGGCGACTGTTAGATTCATATTTGTTTTTGGTGACACTAAGAGTAATTTCATCTGGTAGAATAACTTTTCATCATTTTCTCCAATTGCATATTAGTGCGACTCGCACTGAACTACTTTATACGTCGTTATCGTTGTTTATTATTTGGTTTCTGAAACTTCCTTTGCTTTGCTTTTAAGATCATAGAATGTCGTTTCAAAGCAGCTCGCTCTGAATTGTATCCTATTTGTATGCGGATGGACTTCTATAGTAATGTATTTCTTGGAATCATTTCTGTTCTTCTACCTGAGAAATGAATTGGTAATGTAATGCGTTTAGTGCACAATTAAGAATTCGTCATATTCTATTTCTAGAGAATTTGATAGGAAATGGAATGAGTTTTATGAATATATTATGTCGTAGGAATGGTGATGATTGACAGTTTAGAGCGAGTCGCGCTAAACTGCCTTACTGTTTAGTTTTTTACTACTGTCTGAATCTCTGTTCTCTGGGATGCCCTCAGGGTTGACAGGACGTCCGGACGCGGACGCTGTGTCCGCAGCATCCGTTGACATTCGCGGTCCCGGCGTCCGCCTGTCTGCCCGTCCGTCCGCTTGTCCGTCCGCCCGATTACGATCGTCCGATAGACGCGCGGACTGATCTGGTCCGCACGATCTGGGCGTCCGCCTCGGGCGGTCAGGCTGCCTGTCCGCCCCGCCCTGCCCATCCACTTTCCAACGACGATCGGGACGCTACGTCCGTACGTTCAGACGTCCGTACGTCCGGAAAACGGACGCTATTTTAGGGCAGACGTTGAGATTCGTCAACCCTGGATGCCCTGGTATCGATGATTGACAGTTTAGCGCGACTCGCGCTGAACTGTCGTGCATCTTATATACAGCATGTCATATCTGTGCAACCGCTGTTCGTGAGTTCCAGTTAAGTTTATAAACTAACGTCTGCGACGTTAGTTAATAGTGGAGCATGTGTCGTTTCAACGCGAGCCGCGCTGAAATGACAAATGCTAGGATTCAAAATGGATTCAGATTTGGTAAATTCCTCTTTCATTGCTTTCATTTTAGGGTTTGCCCATATTCATCTGAAGGTTTAGGGCTAGGGTTACTACTTCTATCAGAATGCTTACTTCTCTATCTAAAAAGTCAACACCAACACTGTAACTACAGAGAAGCATTGCAAATCATACTGCAGAAGGGAAAAAAAAACGGATGACAACAAGTACTTGGAATGAAAGTTCGGATTTGCACTAGAGATTTGCACTGGAGATTTACTCTACAGAACTACACAGGTCACACATGAACAAGCACTAAGAGCCAGCAACATTACAGTAAGAGAAATGAGCACAACATCAAGGCTCTCACGGAAACTTCCACAACTCTTGATCACCCTGATGCGAAGCCATCGTGAACATCTTCCACAAAGTACAATAGAATTCACCAAAAGAAACTACCGTGCATACCTTTCGTTCAGTTCTTCACGGCCGAAATTTTCAAACTTGGAAGTCACTCCTTGTTCTCCTATCGAACCTGCATCACGAAGGAAACAGAATTCAAGCTACAACTTTGAATGAGGACAAGCCAAACTCTGAAACCCTATAGAAGAACACAAATGAGCTGCAAATCCATTCAACACAAAACCTAAAACACTAAACACAAGCATGATCTAAAGCACAAACACAAAGTCTGAGAAGTATACAATAACAATTTGAACAATCAGCAGAAGGAGAAGGAACCAACCTGAAAAACACCGCGCGCACTCCAGAGCCAGCCACTGAACCTCCAAGCCAGTGCTCCACCTTCGAAAACTAGGTGACACAAACCGCAACGACAATCGAGACCTTCAATCGTTGCGCGCCTCAACTACACCAACACATAAACACACAAGGGCGGCAATACAGAAGCGCAAGAATCATGCCACGCCGACAAACACGGGATTCGCAAAGACGATGGGTGCACAAAAACCCTACTGCAATGAGCCAGCGCACATGCTCACCATCCGCCCCGCCACCCACCATCCGCCTGGCCACGTGGCAAGGCACCACTAGCTGCGGTTTGGGGGGGATTGGGCTGTGCGGTTTTAGGGTTTAGGGTTTAGGGATTGGGCTATGCCATAAATTGATTGGGGTTATTCATGTTAGGTCCTTAAACCTCATAGTTTTTTTGTCACTAACTTCTTAGGTTTGACTTGTGAAAAGTGAATTGAAAATTTTTCATAGTTTTAACACCCTCATGGTCAAATGTTATAATCTTCCAACTTATAAGTAATATTGTTGTATTTTTTCTTTCTATGTGATCTCTAACATGTCTAGTTTGAATTTGAACAATTACAATTCAAAAAAAGTTGATACAACTTATCAAAATGTTGACTTTTTGTTCAATTTAGAGAAAATTTCTAAAGGCTCAAAATAGGCCTTGGGCATTTAGGAGTTAATATTCTTGTTGTGAGTTTAAGGTGATTGTTGCAAAGAGATTGTACCTCTTTCATTCCTTTTTTTTTTTTCAAAGAGTATTTGACATTGTATCTAACACTTTGTAGAAATGGTGAACCACACCCTTCTTCTATTTCTTTAATAGTTTATTAGAAATTGTTTGAAAGATTTCAGGTCGTTTAGAATTCAACATGGTAGTGTGAAAAAATATTTTGTTTATGCTCCAAGTACATAAAAGAGCAAAGAACCCAAATATTATTGGTGACAAAGATCCCATTATTATTTATGGAAAATATTCAAAAATGGATTATTGCAATTCTATTTATCTAGTTCAGCAATTGGTTTCGTAGAAGTTCATGAATGGCTAGAAGTGCACTAGTATTATAATCAATTTTAGAACTATTTATTTATATTTGGGCAGTAAGGAAGGTCTTTATTTAAATTTGCAATAACGAAACTGCTCTCCATCTACAATACTACATGAACATGAGTAAAATAAGTGTTCATTTCTTTACAAATATGCTTCAAATGTTTGAAACCAATTTTAATTTGCTTACGTACACCACATAGACTCAAAAAAAACAATAATGCCATAATATATAAGTTCTGGTTATCCTTCATAATTTAATCAAGTTGAAAATGAAAGTACTTCACGGAAAAGTTGGATCTTAGTTGACTTCATATCAAGGTAAATACATTTATATACTGAATACTTAAAACATTGGATTATTCTATTGGCAGATATGGAGAGAAGCCACTTGACATGTCTTCTTAATTGGTGACCTTATTATTGGCAAAATAATTTGGCCAACAATCAAATTAATGAGTATAACAATCTCTTCGCTAGCGTAACATTGCATAATCATGGGCACACGCATTGTCAATTTAACAAAAAAGTAGCATTCCTATTTTTATAATTTTTAATTTGCCCTGGAACTTGTGTAGTATTTTCTATTGCATGCATCTTTTATAGATTTTGTTTGAAGTACCCATCTTATTGTAAATAATATACAGTATGTTCCATGAAATTTTTGGAAACCTTCATGGACAAAGCATAGCAAGTGAGGCAAAAAGCTTGCTGATTGTAATGTTGAATTTATTAGTCCCTAAACTGTCCGAACTGAAGAGTTTCTAAAGCAATTTTGATAAAAATTGTTTCAATTCGTTACTCATACTATACATTGTAAATAAACTAGCAACAAATTTAGTAGATAAATTATTAAAGACTTCCTCTTGAAATTGAATTGATTAAATAGGAATTCACTTGCAGAACGTTGCAATTTACATTTGACTACACATCCACCATGAGTATGCAGAAACTTTGAATGTTGCAACGCGTAATGATCTCGAAATCCACTATAATATGAACTTCGTATTTGCAATAAACAATTCAAGGTGCAAATGGATCACGCAAAGTTTGTAAATGCGAGTTAACATGTGAGTGCCTATTTTGTACTGTGAGTGTTGTGCATTTAATGGGGCACTTAGTCAATGCTCTTATTAATGATTGCTTTCCTAAACCCAGTGACTTAGATAATTTCAAATTCTAATGATGAATAGCACTTTTTTTGTGCCCAATACCCTGAATGCCTTCATTGCATTCAAGAGTATAACTATAAACACATATGACCTTTTAAATTCCATGTATTATATACCATGTCTTAACATATGGTCTGAAGCCTTCCATTTTGATGAATTAGTCCTTTTGATCTCCATCAAGAAAGAACTATTCATATATTGGCATTGATGTTCAAACTATGATATTTGAACTTTGATAAATTTTGCAACATATTTTTTAAATTCATGTCAAACATTGAACCCTAAATCTTCAGTCATCAAAGCTTAATTGTAATGGATGAGCACTTTTATTCAAAGAATTTAAAGATATATTGAATTTTGTGGGCAACACTTTGTATAATATAAAAGTTTTTTAGTACAATTTTAATGAGAAATGCAAAGCATAGCAAGTGCCAAGAATTTGAAATTTCAGTTCAAGTTTTGGAATTTTGAAAGGAACAACAAAGTCTTTGCAATTTGAGAAATTTACATTTTGAATCTTTAATATTGTGTCCCCATAGGTTATGGAGGAAGAAATTAATTAAGTAATAATGTTTCATGCAAGAATTCCTTGAAACTAAAAGTGTTCTTCTACATATTCAAAAGAGAAGCTTGTACTTACATTTTTGCTTCATTAATTTTTTTTATTTCAATGTTTTCATCGTTGCAAAGGATTTTGCGCTTTAAATTATGATACAATAGTTTTCTTTAATTGCTTTCAAGTGCAATGTCTATGTATATTGCAATTGCAAATGTAATATATGAGGATGTCAATATTTTCATATAAGAATTAGACATACATTTTTCATCTACATTATGTTACATGCAAAAGTGATGAAAGTAATATACATATTGTGTAGCAAACCTAGCGCCAACTACATTTGAGAAAATAAGAATGTGAAAATATAAAATTTCATGAATAAAACTAACCTAATAAACAGGGAAGGTAAATCATACAAATTTTTCATGTCTTCAATTTCAATTTCATTTACATCATCCTAAACAGAAAATTGTACGGATCAACAGTAGGTACAAATTTCCTCTTTTCCTGCATGTGGCAGTGCATTCCAATATTCTGAAACAAATGAAAGTCTAAAGTAGAACAAACAAGAACTCTCCAATTTTTTTGGCACCCATATAATGTTGACCTTTTGAAAGATTGAAATGAAAATCTCATAGATTGCAATAGAAAATGAATGTAGAACTTGATGAAAGAATTGTCTCTTGCATGTGGTAGTGAATTTTATTTTGTAGGGGCACGCAAACATCTAAAGTGCAACGAATCAGTGTTCTCCTATTCTATTACACCAATTCATTTTCAACCTTCCACAAAAATAGAATGAGGAATTCAAGAATTGTACTCACTTAATACATAAATGTAGAACTTGATGCAATGTGGTGGTGCATGCAATATCTTTTTTTTTATATGTGAACATTTCAAGTATATGAAACAATTACTCCCTATTTTTTGGTACCATTTGAAATTGACCTCATTCAACATTGTTATAGATATTATTATTAAGATCTATGAAACCCTAAATTGTAATGCAAAATATGATCTTCAAGAAAACATAACCTTAAAATCGATCTATTTTGAAAAAAATTCGAAGTCATATTCCTTACCGCAGAGTACTAATTTACTATAGGCTGAATGGGCATAGTTCTTTTTTCTGGCGATTTGGAGCGAAATTGCACCAAAATTATTTTCTCTACACCAAGCCTATCAAAAACAATTAGTAAAATTTTGGATGAAATCGTCAGAAAATTTCGAATTTAAAAAAAATGTGGATGAAATCACTGAACTCTGGATGAAAATAGAGTTATGGACAAGTGATATGTGATAATGTGTTATTCTCTATCCATTATGTGGATAAATGTTGAAATGAGGAGTTCCAGTACTACAAACTAATATCGCGACTTCTGCATTTCAGGAGAAATGAAACCAGAAGACCTGGAGAAGGGATCTCCGCAATCGTACTCAATATAAGAAAAAAACAGTAATTCCAACTTCGAAAAGAACTCCAAAATCTTTGCAACAAAGTTCCATTCCTCTATAAATAATGAAAAGTTTTTAGTATGTGTTTTTTAAGTAGTCCATGTAAGACAAAATACGGTAAGGGCATCGTACTTGGAGAATCAAATTGATAGTTATCTTGCTAATAACACCCTTTAGTCATTTTAGTCAGAGTGCTAAAAAACGAAAATAAAAAAACGCACTGTATGCATTGCAATTGCACCTTCCATTGTGGACAATGTCCCAATGACAAAAAGACACATCACTTGCTAGAAGTCAACGAGCATTAATAATCAAAATCTTGGAAAGGCAGCTCACCCACTACCAATTGTGGGGACTGTGGTTTAATCTAGAATTAGAAGACGCTTTACAATGTACAGTTGTCATAGGCATGAGGAATCTCGGGACATCTGAATTTAGAAGGAATGTGTTCAAAATCTTGGATACGGTTGGCGCCCTTTCGTTCCCGCCAGGATGTACAATGTGCGTCGCTAACCCAGCTGCAGACATCTCCTTCTACCTTTTCCCTCCACTAAAAGGACTTCAATGAGTATTGCATAGTTCGTGTGCATCTTTCCCTTGCGTTGTTTGGTTTAGTGGAGAAGTTTAGAAGCTCTGAATTGTCTCTGTATTACTATCACGTTATTTTCGTCGGCCACCTTCAACGAGGAAGCACTGCATCACACACCTTCGCCTGTAATGCACTCCACCTTCTTCGTCAGTATAGAAGTTTTCGTAACTTATTTAGCATAGACGAGGTTTATGTCATCTGTCACTCCTCTCCCTACAATTACAGTGCACATGTCTTCACTTGTCATATACGCTTTCCATGTTCTATCAATTGCATTGCAAAGAATTTTCAATTTCGAAGCTTGATCTAAGATTGCAAATGGTCAGAGAATGTTATTGTCCGATGGGAATTTTCCTTAAATTTTGGAATTACTAAAAATAGAAGGTTTACACGTTTGAAATTTACGGTGTCGAAGTGCCAAATCGGAAGTGATATATGAGTAATTCTCTTACTTGCAGTTTAGCTCGGGCCGCACTGAAATGCAATCAAGCAGGGTCTTTTTCAATTTCATTTCTACACGTTCCTATAAGTCTTCCCACTATGAAATTAGATTACATAATGCACTTCAGTGCAACTCGCGCTGAAGTGCAAGTCCTGATTTTTAAATGAAGTAAATCGAGATTAGAGATGAAGTCAGGCTCGCCACTAATTTAGAAAACAGCATATCAGTTTAGCGCGAGTCGCGCTGAAGTGTATTCAACGAATTCTGTTTTGAAATGGATCAAGAATCCAGTCTTGATAAAACGCAATATATTTCATGATTTGGACTAGAAATGCACTTCAGCGCGACTCGCGCTGAAATGCATTACCGTGTCTCAATTTTGTTGTCATGTTTGGGAAATCCAATATATGTCTTGATATTGAGTTTTATGGTAGTGGAATGAAATGCACATTAGCGCGACTCGCACTGATGTGCATTTATGTATGTCTAGATTTACATGCATTCTGAAGTGTCCGAAGATGACTAAGAATTCATATTCATATTTGGAAAATAATGTTACTTAAGAGCTAATACAGCGAAAATGATGTTATTGATCTTCATTATGGAATATAATACGGCCTCCATTCTCATGCACGTTGTCGTCGGAAAAAGATCATTGAATTGCACTTCAACGCGACTCGCGTTGAAATGCATTCTACTATACTCGTTTAATACAAAAAATTTGGATGCCTACAGGTGTGATGTGTAAAGTCGTCATGTGTTTTTACTTAATCAGTACTATGTCATTGTTCCACTTCCATGCATTCTCTCTAAATGCATACGGTTGTTCATTAATCCATTCAAAATTCTGGAGAGTTCATTCAAAATTTAAGTTCACTATGATGCACGGGAGATTGTTATTTCCCTATTGTCCTCTATAGTTGTGGTGGACAAATGTTTTATAGATAAATGATTTTCATTTCCTCCAAATTCAAAATGAAAATTGATAGAAATTCATGTGATTTTCTTTTTGGTTTGTGTTCTACTAAATTCCAGTATATGGCAGTAGATATTACTTTTTAACCGAACTCTGTAAAAGTAATATGAAAATCAATGTTATTGGAATGTGTATGTATTATTTGTGTTGTTCTCTATGGAATTGTATTTTAGCGCGAACCGCGCTGAAATGCATTTCTTTACTTCACTGAATGCACTCCTCCTAAAATTGTAAAATTCTTTCAAGTCACTTTTCCTTGTTCCGTTCTTCGTCTTACTCTGGTGATATATCTTCGACTGGCATGCCAGTCGGGGAGATGGATGAATCAGATGAGGAGTTCCATGTTCATGAGGAAATGATGGAGGACTTACCAGACTGCGAAGGGCTTCCGCGTTCGTTATGGAACATGAAATGTGTCACCCTATTCAATGAAGATGGAGTACTTGTTGGTGAAGGTACTTGCCATAATGTAAATTCGGACCTTGTCAACGGAGCAGATGGTCCCCTTGGTGACACTCATGTAGCAGTGTTTATTTCCAAGTCACATTCCGATGTCAATATCTCAAGAGAGAAAATTTATTCACTCATAGCTTGGCCTATTAAACTCGTTCACTATCGAGGATCAAGTTTTCATGACCACGAAGTCCGAGATAGGTACAACTCTCTCCGAGTGAGACCCTTGAACTCAAACTCTTTTACATTGATACGACAGTATTCAAGCACGTCAAGAAACCCGCCTCGTGAAACCTCTCTGAAGTCGAAGGCTTTGCTTACAGAACAATCCATCAATGTAGTGTCTAGCAAAGTTTGTTGTAGTCGAAATTGTGTTCAACCGTTTCCTAGAGAGAAGATTCGGGCTTTCCGTGAGCGCATGTATCATAATTCCACATTCAAGCATAGATCCTTCATGAAGTTGGATGTCCACAGACAATATCATTACGATTCCCGTGGGAAAAGGATGGTCACAGTTGAAGAGGTCCCTATCTACATGCGAGCTTGGATGCATATTTCTGGAGTTCCACAATCCACATTCTTTCGCTACCAAACACACGTGAAAGATCATCGAGAAGCAATGGAACATGGTAATACAGGAATGTCAAAACCGAGGAAACATACTCAACAAGCTGTTGTTTCATTGAAGTGTATCCTTGAGAAAGAAGCCGATCATATGCCACATCGTACTCGAACTATGAAGTCTGGGGAGAGGGTTGTTTCCATGTGTCTTCCCTCTACCTTTCAGTGGAAGGAAAAGTTGCAAGAAATCAATGATGTTAATGCAGCTTTTGGATTGAAGGATATTTCAACTTCGAATTTAAGTAAGATCAAGTCTTCAAAGTTTCCGGAGTATGAAGTCAAGAAGCCCGGGGACAATTTCGCGCGATGTGCTACTTGTAACAAATACAAAGAGCTCAGGAAGGGTGCTCTTGTTGGTTCCAGCAGTGCTTTGATGTGGCAACGGAGGTTGGACAATCACCTCTCTACTGCTCGTGCTCACCAGGACTTGTACTATATTAATCGTTTCTGGTTGCTAACTTCTCCGCACGAGTGCCTTACAATTATGCATGACAAGATGGATCATTCTAAAACTGCTTGTCCGGTTTTCTCACACAAGAGTAAAGACATTGATGGCTTGATGAAGTTGCCTGTATCGGTCACTGGAATGATTGCGCATGGCCATGGTGATGTGCGGTATGCGCATTATGGATTGGATCTCTTTCCCCATGATTCAAATTATACAATTGGCTCTGTGGCAAAGTTGTTGCGAAATCTTGAATTGCCACCAAAGGCGTCGTCTCGAGAGTTGTTTATGAATTCGAAGTCCACGAATTTGTTTAAGGCGGTGCTCAAGGGAAGTGAGATTTGCAAAGGTTCGCTTCCTGAAGTCCCAACAACCTCAGTTCCGGCGACACCATTGCCACCTATTCTTATTATGCAGATGGATAATGCCATTGGAGACAACAAAAACAGATATGTATTTTGTTTTTGGTCCCTACTTGTTGCAAACAAGATCTTTCGTGAAGTATATGTGAATTTCATGATTGTTGGTCATATGCATGATGACATTGATGCACTATTTGGAAGATGGAGTATGCAGCTAAAGAAAGAGAACTTCCCTACAGTGCCAACGTTGATGAAATCATTTATGGATGTGGATTCCACTCCGACTATTCCTCACCTTATAGAAGAGGTGCCTGATTTCAAGAATTTCATTGCTGGTGCATTTGTAGATGGTGCTGACATGCTCGTTAGACACACAAGACCACAACAAGTAAAGTTCTATTTAGATTCAACAGGGTGTCCTGTTATGAAATACAAGTTGTTGTGCACTGATGGGGATTGGTTAGGGGAAGGTGGTAGAGGCATTAAGTTGTGGAAAGAAGATGCTCAAGGACAAAGTTTGTGACCACGTGGTGTACCATTACTAATTTTATTGAAGTCAATGAGGGGCGTTGAAGACATTGTGAAAGGTATATCTGGATTTATAAAATACTGGGAGAACCTATGCAATGCGGACAGCAGTGGTGAATGTCGAAGGCGCTATGAACATGTGGTACACTACTGGCGTGATGTGAAGGTAGCACTACAAGATCCAGTACCTGCATTTACTTCTTTGAAGGATGGTTTTTGGCCGACAACTCGAATTCGAGCAGCTCAAATAGATGAACTAAATGAAGAAGGTGAAGTTCGCGAAGAGTTTGGAGAAGATGAAGCATATGTCGGGCCTTTGAGTGGTCGCCCACAACCATCTTTCAGGGTGGAACGTGATCTCTTTGAAGGGTACTTCGTAGCGGTTCGACCAGCAGATGGTGATAGTCATCCAATTTGGATTGCAAGGGCTTTGTCTAATCCCAATTGCAATCCTGAAAAACCAAATTTTGTGCTAATTCAGTATTTCCGTCCAACTTCAAGAGATGAGAGCGTTCAAAACTTCTACACTAGATCGGATAGCGAAAGAGGTTTGCGTTGGAAAATTGATGAAAGTGAACTGCCATTATGGCAACACACGGACGCTCTTATAACAGCGTGGAAGTCTTTGATTAGGAAGGATACGCGACAATGTATGATCAAGATCCTTGTTGCTCAAATCGAAGTCATCAACCAAAGTTTGACTGGTTTTCCTCAGTCTTAATTGCAACGGTAGTTTTATAAGTTTTTTCTTGCATTGTTAAATCTATCTCATACAATGCTAGTTGATTTTAATAAATGAGCAATATGCCTTCAGATGACGGTGAGAGAAGTAGAATACTATGTTCTTTCATACTTGTAAATGTAGATGTTTATATTTACAAATGTTCAAGTGCTAGTTTCTGTATGTAAGATTACATTATTTTATAGTTCTCTTATAAGAAATACAGGTTTTTATATTGTATTAGCAATTGAAACCATTATACATATACTGTCCTTTTGTATCTCATGTTATATTTCTTGTTTATTTTGTTTTACTGTGAAAGAAGTTTTTGATTTGAAACAATTTTATATTTATTAAAGGACATGTATTATTTGCAACACTCTCATTTTAATGAAAATTGATAATTAACTAATAAAATATGAGATTATTGAGCTTCATTTGAGCCCATTTTGATTCACTTATTTAGCCAAAGTTTATTTTGGGAGTGCCCTACCCTCCCATTTTATTGAATATGATGTTATTGTTGTGTTATGGGAAGGGTTTGACTTGGAATGAGCTTCGGCCTTCGGATTATACGGTTAAATTGAGTTGGCTGAGTGGCGGCCCGTAATTATGCATGTGCAGCGTTGCTTGATGTCGTTTTAGACATAAGATTAGAATCATGGAAAGAGTGCAAGGTGATTAGCATCAATCTTGACTTACTTCAAGGAAGACCAGGCATTCGTGTGAGGGAGAATTATTAGTACATGTACGGAGTACGTACCCTGGTGGTACGTTCTGTTGAGTCAAATAGTATGCGATGGTGTAAGAACACTGGGTCACACTAATTGGGGGATTATGTGAATTTACAAAGAAACATGCATTTGATGAACCCTCAAAGTCGATAACATTCTAGACCAGCCAGTCTGATTGCCTTCCTGCGAATGGAATGGTGTGGAATATTCCACACTCACAATAGACCTCAATTATGCGCGTCGATTATTGTCAGAGGACTACAGTACAATGAGCTGGGTGTCCCGGGGCATCTGCACATTGCATTCAAGCAAAATATGTAATTTTAAATGAAATTTATAACAAATACTCCATGAACATTCATCTCTTCAAGATAATGATGTTAAGATGTAATTTAACTTACCATCAGGGTTGTCATAACGGATAGCATATTACTATTCACAGACGAATCGGACCGATTAGGGCTAACCAGTTGCCAACTTTGGAGTCCTGTAACTTTTGCAAAAAGTACCCAAATTGGGCATATGATATGTTTTTCGGCATCTACAGTTTTTGTAGCTGCCGAAAAACATGTCATGCCCAATTTGGGTGCTTTTTGCAAAAATTACAGGGCTTCAAAGTTGACAGTCGGTCAGCCCTAATCGATCTGATTTGTCTATAAACAGTAATATGCTGTCCGTTATGACAATCCTGCTTACCATGATGTGAAAAATATTAATGGTTTATTAATATGTGAAAAGTGACAAATCTTTTTTATATAGATATGGTGTGGTAGCAGGTAAAACAAACAATGTGGGATTTGTTTTGAAAATTAGTAGGAAGTAGGAACTTCAACAATTCATAGTTTTTGAAAGTAAGAATTGTGTTAAAACTAAAATTTTGGACCTCATTTAGACATAGTATAATAACTTTTCTCAAACAACTTTGAACTAAAAAAAGTTGGTAAATCAAGTTAAGTTTTACCTCCAAAAATCCATTTGAGATTTCAAGCCTCTAATCAAAAGTTATGGACAAATTTCAAAGAGGCATTGCAAGGAAATCTTTTTGGATATTTTCAAACCAGGGTTGACGAATCTCTATGTCTGCCCGAAAAAAGCCTCCGTAATCCGGACGTCCGGACGCACGGACGCAGCATCCCTCCCGCCGTCGGAAGGCGGACGGGCGGGGCGAACATCCAGATCGTGCGGACCACATCAGTCCGCGTGTCGATCGGACAGCCGTAACCGGGCGGACGGGGGACAAGCGGACGGGGCGGACAGGCGGACGCGAATGTCAGTGGACGCTATGGAGACAGCGTCCGCGTCCGGACGTCGTGTCAACCCTATTTCAAACCCCTCGTCGAAATTTGAAATTTGTTCATAACTTTTAATTCGAGACTTGAAACCTCAAACGAATTTTAGGAGATGAAACTTAACTTGATTTTCCAACTTTTCTTAGCCCAAAGATTTTTGAGAAAAATTATTCTACTATGACTAAATGAGGTCTGAAATTTTAATTTCTAACACAATTCTTACTTTTGACTTCACTATAAGCAATTGAGAAACTATAAATTCTAACTTACATATTCCACATGGGTTTTTCCAGCTCCTACCACACCATATGTACAGTACATAAAGAGCTTCTCTTATTTAATAAAATTTAAACTAAATTATTAAAAGCAAATGGTTATAATTTTACATTGGTATAATACTCAATGGAACCATTGTGTTCTTGGCAAACCATCTATTTATACATATATTTATTGTTTGTATATTTGGTCTCAAAATTAGCAAAAAAATGCAAGATACCATAAATGTACTGCAACCATCCTGATATTCACTGGAGCTTATATTAATAGCATGTGGATGAAGTTCGTGGATGAGGACTCTAGAGAAGGAAAGGCAATCTCTCAAACAGCTTCAAAATGTTATGTTGCTAGGCCCTTTTTTTCATCACAAAAAACTCAAAATTCCCATTTTCATTTCAAAAGGCAAGAAAACTTGTAATAATGACTAATCATTCAATTTTTTTGCATAACCATAAGATCTTGTACAATTAGAGTAGTAAATTAGAAGTCTAGAATAATAATGTGGTAAAGAAATTTCAAAAACTCTCACCATATAGATAGCAAGATATTTGTGTTGAATCCCAAAAGTCGTTTTGTCTTTTTCCATCAAAAAACGCTCAAGATTGCCATTTCTATAGCAAAGAGCAAAAAACTTTGAAAATCTTAGGCTTTCATACTAAACTAGTACAAAATTGTGTAGAAGAAATTTTAGAAACTTTGACCACATAGATTGCAAGATATTTGCAATTGAATTTTAAAGTGACATAAAGAAGTTTTTTGCACCTTGGACAATTAGATATTTTTTCTTTTGAATCTTGGTAGCACCTCAAGGCCTTGGAAGACAGAATGTATCTTCATCAAATTTTCAATTGATGGCAAACTTTTGATAGGTTGAAACAAATCTCAATATATTGTAAAGTAGGGTCTTTTAGAATAACAAGTTGATATATTTGTTGCATTTTTCAAGTTTCAAATTTTGGGTGAAAGCACACTATAACAAGCCAACTTGGGCATAACCAGTGCATTTTTTGAAGAATATTTATTTTAACTTTTGAATATGACTTGAAATATGAAAAATAATGGTAGTGCATTGTTTTTTAGTTATGTCTATTTGACATAATACAAAAAATATAATTATGTTAAATTTCTAAGTATAAAAAAGACTAAAATGTAGTTGTAACCATTCCTCAAATTATCTATAAAGATTCATTAATTCATCCAATTAAGGACTATTTTAGATGAAAAAGCAACAATTTTTAATTGAATATTCCATTAAGGACCTCCATAAGTAACCCACTAATATTTACTAGTAGTTCCTATTAGAGTATTAGTGTGCTTTCACCCTTTCAATGTAATAGGTATTAGAAAATTTATTTTGAAAATGTAGTCTTGAATGAGGGAGGAATGGGCATAAATTTTGGATAAGTTCTATATAAAAAGAATTGTAGAAATTTTTTTAAAGATGTTCTGAAAGATATGTTGATAATTTCAACCATTCAACCATTGAAATTTCAAAAATTCACACACACACACACAGATATATATATATATATATATATATATATATATATATATTTGTATATTTATATATTTATATATTTATATTTTTAAAAAAAATTAGAATTGAATTTGTCAATTTGGTCAATTTTAAATTTTTCCTCGTTTCTATTTGAAAATGTGTATAAATTTAATGAGTACTTGATGAAATTCATATAGGATAGGGAGATAATAGTATATGGATATGGATACTTAGGCTATCATCTCTAACCTTCAATAAATAGCTTTGCATATCAACTCTTGAACGGATCTTTGAGGGTTTCTGTGAAGGTTGAAATTTTTCCTGATGTCTTTTGCTAAAGCAATTTTGTAGTTGAAATTAGTGTGTTTCAATTTCATTTTAGAGCTATTAATAATTTAGTTTTTCCTTCTACTTTAAACCTATTTCTACTTGTTAATCTTTTAATTATAAGTGGAAATTAAGTGCATTTTCTAAGAATCTTTTTTCAAGACTCTCAAGTCAATTCTTCAACTTTAAAAATTAGAAATTCAAAAATATATAGTACAAAAAATTTTAATTGACCCCCGAAGGCCTAAGAAGTTCTAGAAAATAGAGATTGTCAATGACTCATTGCAATTTGATTGTTTTAAAGCACATAGATCTTTTTAAGTTTAACAATATAAAAATAATAATTACTTTGTTAAGTATATATAGAATTAATTATGGAAAATATTAACTTTTAAATTTTAAGATTACAAAAATTTTGGATGATCAACTTAAAGAAAAAAAACATTCTTTAGAGAAAAAAATTATATAAAGATAAAAAAAATTTATAACCTCCCATCCAAAATTGTTTACAATATTGAAGACAAAGTGCAGGTATTGTGGGAGATTTATTCAATAGTGACTAAAGTAACAAATGCTTGAAAGAGGCATTAGTCACATAAGTCATAGTTGTGGTCACAAATGAGCAAATCTCCTACAACTTTTGAGTGAGGATGTCAACTCTTCTTATAATTTGTATATATATATACACACTACATGCTATATAAGACACCTCCATGCAAGTTTGTAGCATTAATTGACACTTTTAGATTTTCTTACAATTTTTGGATTGTTTGAATTCCTAATCTAAAATCAAATAGGAATTAGCATTGTTACAGTCAATTTCATATCCCAAGATGCTTATTTACAATATACTACAACACTTGGGGATATCTTAGACAATTTTTGATTTTAGAATGCAAGTAATGTAGGAGATTTGGTCAATTGCGACTAATGAGACAAATGCTCAAAAAGGGCATTAGTCGTATTAGTCGCATTAGTCACAATAGAGCAAATTTTCTACAATACTTTTTAATAGGAAAGCCAAATTTTTTTAGAATTTATATATATGTTCTATACTATATAAGACACATCCATGAAAATTTGTAGAAATATTATACACTTTTAGATATTTTCACAATTTTTGGATTGTTTGAATTTTTAATTCAAAAATAAACAAGAATTAGAATTGACCTATCCAATTTCATATGCAATGATGATTGCTTAGGATGCATTGCAATAATTGGAGATGTTTAGGATAATTTTTTATTACAAAACACAAGTAATGGATGAGATTTGATCAACAATGACTAATGTAACAAATTAATTTGGGGCCTCTAATTCCAAAATTTATGAGTTCAAAATTTCCAAATTTTATCATGGGTGGAAAATAAAAAGATTCCAATGTTTTTTCTAAGGTCAAAATACAAGATAGACTTCATTAAATAAAGGGATCAATTCACCTACAAGACAAAATTCATAAAATGCCTTAACCATCTTGCAAAATTGCAATGACTTTATAGGTACCTATAGACAACAATAGGTAATTTGTAAATAAAAATAGATGTATATAAAGGTAATTTCAAGTTTTGTATTCCCCCTCTCTTATACCAAATGAGCCTTCCCTCCCTTAAATTTTAAGGAATGCAAGACCTAAATGGAGGGGTCTTCCCTATCCGGATAGTAATAGAAAGCACCCATTGTGGATTTGTAGGGATGCTTTTAGGGGATAAAATGGCAGTATCCCAACATTGTTTGCCACATTCAAGGATGTGCAGCCTAAATCATATATTCATCCTTGTCATATACCTAGTTTATAGCCTTAAATTAAACCTATATGAAGATATATGTTATAATTTTTGACATCACAATTGAGTAATTCTAACAAAATTGTAGTTTAAAGTAATAATTACCATACAAGCTAATACAATTTGAACACCCCTTAAGTAGTAATAACACTATTTTACACTAATTTTGAAATAATAAAAATTTGTGAGACACACTATAAAAATTCATCAGAGTATTTTCAATAAATTTAATGTATATCATCTACACTATTTTCATACTATCTTAAATATAGTGATTATCATAAACACAATTCTCATTCTAATTTCATTTCCATTCATCCTAATGTTCACACCAATTAATGAAACTAATGAGACCATGTTGATCCTACACTCATCCAAAAATTGTGTGGTGCAAGAGATTCCAGATTTCTAGGATGAACAAATATTTTGTTAAAATGGCGCCATTTTTCTGCCATTTTTCCATTAATTTTCTAAGACCCTAAAACCCTAAAACCCTTAAATCTAGGACAAGTATACAGTTCAGATTGCACGTTCTAAATGTAAAAGTGCCAAGTTTGTGGAATACCACCATTTTAGTGAAACATCCGTTAATGTCATTTTATAGAGGATCAGAAGAAAGGGCTCGAGTTTATTGCTAAATGGACAGTCTTGCTGCGACGCCACGCCTCCGCAGACTCTAATACTGAAGAGCTTGATGACAGTGACTGTACGTTTGCTTGAATTGATTCAAACAACGTTAACGTACCGACTGATTACAATCAGAGAGCTCTATTAATTTCTCAAACAATTTCTGTATGTGCATTTCAGTATTCAAGGAGACGAATCGGTTAGTGGTATTGCAGTAACAATTTTTCCAAGCTTTCGGTTGGAAATTGGAGACATAATTTTGGCTTTTCATATTTTGGCTCATTAATTACGAATTTAGGGTGCTAGTCACGGGGGCAAAATTTTTGACGTCGCCCCTAATAAAGCTGACGCTGAAGAGTGCAAAAGCCAGATTTTCATATGACATTCGTTGTAGTAGCCAGAATTTGAATAAGAAATTATAAAATTAAGACGACAACTACGAAGTGATCCCGGTGGGATTCTTAACCATTACCGTTACATGTGAAACAACGGCAGTCCAACTACTAGGAACTGTGTTATGAGGAAGTGCCAGCCTGGAATATGTCGTACTACCGCAGACATCACCGGAAGCCAAAGAATTGTAATGAAATTCATGAATCTCGTCATCCCTGAATTGAACATGGGACATGAATCAAACTAACCACGAATGCGAGCACCGATTGGAAAACGCCCTTCGGGTCTCCAACCAATCCTGATGTGGAATGAATAAATGGATTCTAATTTCTTACTCATGATCTAAAAATAATGAATATTGTACAAGTGCGGCCCGCCATGCAGCTGGCTCCTGAGCACCAATTCAACTATTACCCTGACGAACTTAGTTCACGGAACTGCACACTCGACGAATCTCGCCAGAGCTGCCCGTAAGCACGTCGATCTGGCTCATCGCCACCATGGCCTTCGCGAAGTTCGAGTTGAACGTCGCCCTGTCGGTGTTGGCGCGCACCGATCCTTTCGTGCGCGAGTCCACCCACATGCTCTGATCAGATGTCAGCAACCCCAGTTTGTTCACGATGTTCTTGAAGTACTGCGTGTCGAACTTCTTCGGAGAAACCAAATCCAGGTTCACGTTCACGTTCGTAATACCAGCAACAGGACACTTCTTCAACAACGACTTCGCGAACGACGAGGGCAGAGTGGGATCCACTTTCTCCCCGTGGAGGCGGTCATCGAAGGTCAAGCAAGGCGCCACGCCGATGGTGTGCGCACCAGCCAAAGCCACCATCTGTGCGGCGCTCAGACCCTTCTTCTGGAAAGCCTTCAACAGCACGGGAACCGTGTTGTTGGGGGTCATGAGGTTGGCCGCCACCTCGGAAGACCTGGAAACGGTGCCGTCGCGACGCCCGGCGGGAACCGTCCAGCCCTTTCCTCCCGTCAACTTCACGGTGTCGCGGACTGCGAACTGCAGCACGTCGGAGCATGAAACGGTCCCCGGGCACGCCTTCTCCACGGCGGCCTTGGCGGCGTCGATGGCGTCGAAGCCGTGGAGGCCGGTATTGATGGTGTTGGTTTTCTCGGAGCTGGATCCGTCGAGGAGCAAGGACGCGTCGCAGCCGCGGACGAAGCAATCGTGGTATGCGAGGCGGAGGACGCCTGGCGCGACAGTGGGGTCGTTCTGGAACGACTTGAGCATGGACTCGTAGATGATGTTTTCCACGTTTGGGCAGGAGTGCTGGTAGAAGCCTTCTTTGCACCCACCGTCGCTGGACCTGGAGAGGCTTCGACTAGCAGCCACGGGTGCGGTGATCACGCTGAGAATGGCCACCATGGCCACACAGCTCGCGATTGCAGACCTCGTTGTACCCATAGTTCCAACCGTTGATCGATGCCGAAGTTGGAGAATGCACTAGCTAAAGTTGAAAGACGGAGAAGCAGTACTCTACAGTATATATGTACGAGAGCTCAGTAAGTCTCAATCGAATTCAGGAAGCTTTGCTATCTTGTGCATGTACCTTGAGCTGAAAGTCTTAAATTTTGAAAGTTGCTGAGAGACGGAGAGATTGATTGATGAGAAAGCCGGAGTATGTACCACAGCTTTATACTTGCATGGCTCAGTCCCGCCCACAGTCAATCAGTCCTACTCTTTCCACACGTACAGCTAAGTCAGCACGCTCTCCGAGTCCTGGACTGACGGAGCGTCGGAGCGTAACGAACTTTCTACTATCCTCTCCTTGATCTACCATTCCAGGGTGACAGTTGTTCTTAATTGGTCTACAACCAAAGGCTTACCGCCCAGTTCGCTAGTTTTATCCGGTTGCACCAGTCGATCTTCACCGGCGATCCACTCTCAATTTTCCATCGAGTGTGAATTTCTTGGCGATTTCAGCTGGCTTCCCTTCCACGGAATTGAATTTTTTAGTGGAAATCCGGTCGTTCCGGTTAGTAGCGTTGAAAAAACACGCGTGGAGAGAGCGCGAAAGTAATAGTTGCCCGGACCTGAAGAGGGATACGTGTTGGGAGGCGAAAGGGGCCGGCGTTTGAGAGAAGAGAGACAGTTTTGTTTTTTGTTTTTTTTACATAAGTTGAGAGAAGAGAGTTTTTTAATTGCTGCGTTAAGGGAAGCGTTTGACTTGGATGAGCGCAGGGTTAAATGGTTGGATTGAATTGACTGAGTGTTAGAGTGTCGATTGGTAATTCCGCATAACGCACGCAGCAAGAGGATCAGAAAAAGAAGGGCTCGAGTGTGTTGCGGAATGGACAGTCTTGCTGTGACGCGATGCTGCCGCAGACTCTAGTAAGGGCTTGATGAGTGTGACTATCCTTTTGAATTTTCGAACAACGTCAACGTACCGACTGATTCCTGTAGTAAGTAATATAAAACTTATGGAAGGAAGGTATTAGAGCAACCTCAATTGGACCATTACACTGCATGCGTGATACGGAGTACTAATTTGTCAAAGTAACACTATTCAGAATTAGTGCATGTCGAAACATTGTTATACATAACAACTTCCATGGAAAAAAAATTTAGTGGCAACACTAATTTTTTAGGTGATGCTAATTTTCCCCCTCACTAGTGAGTATATGTAGTGTGAGGATACAATTAGGTGTGTTCCTTGAAATGACTTGTAGATAGGCCTCCAATCCTCAAGTACATGTCTGTAGCTTTGACATATTAACAAACTCTTTAACTTTCAATTTATTTGCCCTTCAATTGGACAAAGTATAGCGAGCTTGCCAAAGCCTTTAATGGAGAAAGATTGTTTAATTATATGTCATGAATCAAGTGTCTATTTTTTTCTTCCTACATTCTTTTCTCTATAAGACTTTGCAATCTACAAACAATTTGACATTTTGAAATCACATCAATAAGAATGAAGATAAACTGAGTGCAAAACATAATTTATAAGTTTTTTTGGATGGTAAAGCTTTGGATTATAGAGAAAATTAACATGACTGCAAAATTAATTGGTTTCAGTGAGGCCTATAGAGATGTTAGTGTTTTGGTTGACATTGCAACTAACATAATTGATGCAAGATAAATTCTTCTTGAAACCATCAAATCATGGTTTTATTTCAAGTAGTCCAATAGAACCTTCTTGCCAAAAGTCAAATTTAAAGCTTTAATATTTATTTTATTGTCTATATTTTTAGACAATGTATTAAGAAAATAATAAATGTTGAAAAGTATGTATCCAAAATCAATCATGTTTTCTCATAAATGGAATATGAAAAAAAAAATTATTAAAATTTCTAGGGATAGATTTTAGAAATGGATTACAATAGATGCACTTGGCATAATGCCTAAAATAACAACTATTTTGAATTGATATGGAAAATTCCGTTAAAACGGAGCTATTTCATTAATTTGGTGGGTTTAGCAGTTCAAACCGTGCACTCTGAAGTGTTTTTTTTGTACTAGAATCTATAATAGTTCTAGATTTTTGAAATCTATACCAATCCTAGATTTTTCAAACTATGTGGTCTAATATCTATGCTTGTTTTAGATTTCTGAAATCTAAAATTGACCTAGATGTTAGCAATGTATACTTGTCCTAGATGTCAAGATGTGAAAATGGCATTTGAAATACCACCAATTTAACAAAATTCCCTATTGATATAATTAAGAAGTCTATTTATTATAAATCCTACACCAATGCTAATAGGACTTGTACAAGTGAGACAAGACTATTGTAGGCACATTCACCATTGGTTAGTCAAAAAAATATTAAAAAGTACAAAAAAGAATTTAGCATCCATTCTCAATTTTTTTTTAATTCTTTGATTTTGGAAAATTAATTTACGTTAAATTCTACCAAAAAATCCCTTTCTTTATGCCTTTATCAAAACTTTGCAAGCCACATGATATTTCAAGGGTGTAAACAAGACAAGCTTTCCATACAAATGAGATTCCTATAGGACTTGTACAAGTGATACAAGACTATTGTAGGCGCGTATTAGTTTCAACATTGGCTAGTCAAAAAATTATTAAAAGTAGAAAAAAAATTTAGCATCCATTCTCAAATTTATAACAATTTCTGGATTTTGAAAAATTAATTTACATTAAATTCTACTAAAAAATCTCCTTTTTTATGCCTTTATCAAAGCTTCCCAAGCCACATGGTATTTCAAGGGTGTAAAGAAGACAAGCTTTCCATACAAGTAGGATAGGAAGAGGTACAACAACCCATGTGGTAAATGTATCATAGGATTTATAAGAGCATAACTTGCTTATAGTCAAGTCAAAAGCAAGAATTGTATTCAAAGCATAATTTCAAATTTCGTTTAAATATAGTAGAATAACTTTTTTCAAAGAATATTTGAATTGGATAAATGTAAGAAATCAAGATAAGTTTCAAATTCAAATGTTTCTTGTGATTTCAATCCTTTGATAATAAAATAGATTTGAATATTTGAAGTTCAAAGAAGAGGTTTGAAGCATGGTTGTCATAGTGAACGGACATCCGGTTCACTCGTCCGTTAGAGGTCCCGCCCGTCCGATACATTCAACACATAGTTGACTTTCTGATAATGGAAAAATAGGCCACGTGGATGCCATGTGGATTAAGGAACATGCTGGGCGCGGACGAGATCGTCCGCGCCCTGCATTTCGCATTCTGAGGTGACGTGTCATTCCGCAAAATTGCACAAGTTACAAAATTAAAGCCGTCCTGACCGTCCGTCCGTCCGTCCCATCCGATGACCCTAACTCGCCTGTTATGACAACCATGGTTTGAAGATGATACAAAAAAATGTCCCTTCTAATAATTCTTTAAATTTTTTCAATTACTATTTATTTAAGGCTCTAAATCACAAATGGTTTTTTTTGTCTAAAAGTTAGCTTGATTTTTACATTTTTTGAATTTAAAAATTTAGGAAAAAAAATGATTCTACTACCATATATTTAATTGAAGTTTGGAGTTCTACTTTGAACACTATTAATCCATTTTTACAATGAGTAGTCAAGCTCTCATCTTCAAATTATTGCATATCCTTTGAGGATTAATGAAGGACAATGAATTCTACTATAAAAATGACCTATCCACGTTGGTTATGTTGAAGTATCAATGAAGAACCTCCTTTATTTTGTTGTCCTAAATTTCCTTGATGATAGATGGTGAAATGGTAGATTGATATTTTCCTCAAAAATTTTGAATTTTCAAAATTTTTAACATTATTTGACTTTAGTTTTCCTCAATTTTGGTCCCCATAGTCATTAATTCCCCCAAAAAATTGGCTTTGCTTATTCTATTATTCTTTGCCAAGCCTAATAGGCAACTATGATACATACTTTTTTAGATGCAAGATTCTATATTACTATCTTAATGCCTTTATAAAGTTAGCATATTACTAAAACTAAAAATGTACCTAATCAATACTTTATATTCTTTTTTTCATTTGATGTCTCTAAGTACAAGATTGAGGTATAAAGTATCATTTGTTTTAATATTAGTTTTGGATATAATTACCTTTAACAATCCATCCAAAATCTCAATTGAAATGTACAAAATCAATTCATTTCAAGTGGAGATTTGGGATGCTCATCCCTTATAGCTCAAAAGTAACTACACCTAATTTCAACTACTTTCTTAAACTGACCTCTCTATATTCTTGCCTAAAATATACTCTTATTATTCATAAGAGTTTAGGAATGGTTATAAAAATACCTATTTTTAGCACTTTGAAAATCCATAGTTTATTCATACAGTGTCCAAAAAATGCATTCTAAGAGAATCCAAAATCCCTTTCTAACTACCAACAAAAAGTTTTTCAATGTAGTAATAGAAACTTACTATATTGAATTTCTTATTTGCACAAGTTTAGGTGTAGTTACCTTATGAGATCTGAGATTTTAGATCAGCAATTGGAAAAGTGCCAATTTCTTAAAATTTTGGTATTGTAATGAACGTGACATAGTAGTATTAGTGACTCCTTCAATTGCTCAATAACTTCTATAGATTAACCCTTAAAGAATGAGTTGGTCACCAGAAAAATCATCTACTTTGGTGGCATGGGAATTGTTGGCATAAAAAAATGCAAAAGACAATTCATTGGAAGGCAAAGTCCTATAAAAAAAACTCTCTTTTTCACACAAAATTTGGAGGATGAATAGTTGCACTTATGTCATGCATGGAGAGATTCTTTGTCCTTCATGAGACAAAAGAAAGTCCTCAATGTCGGTTAAGTGGTCCACAATCCTAGCCAGCTTACATTTTATGCACATGTCCAAATGTAGATTGCACTAACTTTTCACATTTAACTGAAAATTGCCAATTGCCAATCCTAGCCAGCTTATATTTTATGCACATGTTCAAATTTGGATTGCACTAACTTTGACATTTAACTGAAAATTGCCAATTGAATGGAAATTCCCTTTACACCTTCCTTGCAGTAACAGTGACTTCTGTGGCATCAGATAAGAAATCCGGACAAGAAACCATTCAGAGAAAGGGAAGCCAATACAATTGACTGCAGCAAACGGCAAGGTAAGCTTAGAACACGCATTCTAGACATTTTGGAAAAATACCATTTTAGGCTATTTGTATTGGAAAACAGAAAATACCAATGAAGGAAAAAAAATTACTTGCTTTAGGGAGATAATTGCACAAAATGAGGATAACATGTGTTTGGAATGAACAAAATTTATACCTTAATTACACACTATCATCAATTCACCCTCAAATCAATGCAAATAAGTTCATCCTAGCAATCAAAGTAAGTAGTTGGTTTTGAGGTCACCATGGACTAGATTGGGCATGTGTTAACTCCAAATTGCCCGAGGCACCAAAATTTAGTGCTTGCAAAACTTTGAAGTTAAATAAAACCTAACCAAGTTGCTATTTTTAGTAGTTAATATTTTCTGAAAGTTCTTCTTAAAGTCTAGTTTTAGTAACAAAGATCTAATCTTGAAAATAAATGATAGTGATTTTTCTATTCAAGATTTTGTGCAAGGGTACCATTTGCAATCTTGACTTCCTATAGTGTTGAGAGCTATTAGAAATGAGCCTCAAATATACTAGATCTTGGAAAAAAAATCACATTCAAAATTAATCTAAAAAATTGTAGAATAAATTTTAAGAAGCCATAAATTGATTGGGGTTATACATGTTAGGCCCTTTAACCATATATTTTTTTGGTCCCCAACTTTTTTTATTTAACTTGTAAAAAGAGGATTGAAAGACTTCACATCACTTTTGCAAATTTAACACCTTCATGGTCAAGCATTATAATCTTTCACTTCATAAGTGATATTGTTGTGGTTTTCTTTTCCATTTTCTTTTCCTATGAGATCTCTAGCATGTCTAGTTTGAATTTGTATAGTTACAATTCAAACTAAATTGATACAACTTATCAAACTATTGGCATTTTGTTCAATTCACTAGAAGAAAAGCATGTCGGCTTCAACAAAAAAATGTCATTTGAAATTTGTTGAGAACCCTATTTCCAACGCGTAGAACATGCTAAGACACACTGAAAATAAGGTTTTCAATAAATTTCAGATGATGTTTTTTTATTGGAGTCAACATGCTTTTCTTCTAGTGATTTAGAGCAAATTCAAAAAAGCTCAAAAAAGGCCTTGGGCATTTAGGAGTCAAGTTGGACATAAGTTGGTAGAAACCCTACAATAACTATTTTTCTAATGTTGATATACATGTCCACAAGTTTTCAAAAGAAGCCCAAGTAGCATCCTTCAAATGGAATAAATTTTTTTCAAATCACATCATCTGAAAATTATTTTTTCAATTGTAACATTGTCTCTAATTGCTTGTGTAGCACTCACATTTATTTCCAAATTTTCCAAATGGCAGTATCATACTGCACTTGTCACTCTGTCGGTAACAGGGTAGTTCACTTTTGTTTCTGCCAAAACAACTTTTAACATCTACTTATCACTCCACTCTTGCACAAATGAATCTGCAGGAGATCGATGCTCTCCTTCGATCATGCTTCACTACTCTCATAATTCTTCTGAAGAGACTTCATAAGCAGAAGATTGACGATCAAGCATCCATTTCAAGAGACCAACTGTATCATCACAGATGCGTCATAGACACAACGATCGAAGAACCATATAAATCGATCCACACCACGAGTTTCAATGTTTTGACTTCTCGGTTACCAAAAGCTTCGATGATTCGAGAGTGAAATCCTACTCCGGACTTCCACTTTAACGCATAATGGATTGCAAACAGAAATTTCGTGAAATTTCTGATACATACTTGGATAAAATGCTTGTGAAGTCCCAGCCGTCTCGCATTCACATGTCAACTATTGGTCGACATTTAAGCGTAAGAATCTCAATGCCATTCCAAGAACAATCAAAGTCAAGGACGCATCATTCATACACAGATAACCGAGAAAACTTTTTAAAAGAATTAGCAATTGATTACAGACGCACGAGATAACCAAGTATCGAGAAGGCTCCAAGTTCCATGTGAAAGACTTTCAAATGCCAAGTTTGAAGAACAATGATATTGGAATTATACTTTCTTTCTTGATTCTGACGCAACTTCATTCAATCTGGCCAAGACATGGGTACTGCAGCCCTCGCTCAGACCTACTACTCACGAGCAGGAAAATTGGGTTAATCAAAACCAGACTCTCTCAATAAAAGAAACCGAGGACCTTGCCTCCTACATTCTTTCTCCGCGCTTCGTCGTGGTCCATGATACCAGCTGAGGTAGTCAAAACGATGTATCCAAACTGCCAATCCCCAGAGACCAGTATTAGAATACACAATATAAAATTGCTCCTCAAAGAAGCACCTTCAGTTACATTCAAGGCATAAAAAATTTCGATAGTACCCTGATGATTGTAAACATAATCATAGATCCAATGCACATGTCAAAGAATACAGGAAATATGAAGGTCACATTTTATGTCATAATCCGACACAGATTCCATCTAAGCCAACCCCCAAACAGGTGAAAAGGCTCATTTCGTCGTCTAGTTGGATGCCAGACGGCTACCACAGACATATTTTACGAAAAAAATATTTAACAGCTAGGAATCCTACACGAAAGATAGCTGTCTTCAACCGAATACCATACAGGCTCTCTATTCCGACAAAAAATTACTCCTTCCTTTAATTTCTGCCAAGTACCAATCCTATGATGGTTGGAACCCACTTCAATCGCACTAGAAAATTGCATTCTATCACTAGAAACGATGAAATAGAGAGCCCTCCACAGTAAACAAAAGGATAAAGAAAGATAGACACGTAAAGAAGTCAACACATATACCTGACGAGAAGGAAGAAGTCGTGCAGTCCAAGCTTCGAGCTCGCCAACTCCAACGTTGTACCGGGGGCTAATAACACCACACTTGTTCAATCTACCGTTCAGCTCCACAACAATCTTCCCTGCCCTGTGGTCATCCACCAATTCGAACTCTCCAATGTATCCTGTAGTATCATCAAGAACAATATGCGAACGTCAAAACACTGCTTGAGCACAAGACAAGAACTTCACAAGCTGAACATAAAATTCAGAGTGCCGCGAACACTGCCCAGTAGGCAGAGCCATAATAAAAAGGTCGAGAACCACGCAGCTGTCAAACATCAAGAAAACAAGCTAGTCCGCGAGGAACAAGTTTCTTAACGTAAATAATTCGAAAAGCTTGCAAAACTCCCTCAACTTCCTCGAAGTCAATCCTAATGATTTCATTGTCGGGTAATCGTGTAACTCGACACTATAACTCGACACTCTAGTTCTCTTTAATCTCACTCACAAAATCACTACCCTAAAAATTTCAAAGATTGGTATGTATCGATCAGGACACAAGCTACCCAAATACCTGTTCAAGAGTAGGTTTCAGGTCATCGCACAGTAAAACTTTGAACAGTCTTAAATTTTGCATACGGCATCCAAAAAACGCATTCTCTGGTACGTTGAAATCATCTTTCATTCGCCGAAAGAACATGAATTTAAAAAACTGACCAATACGAGAATAAGTTGTCTGCTCATCGCCAAAACTAGTACGCCTACCGTTAGGTCCTAAGAAAGGTTCATCGCGTCGAGATCATGTACCACACATAACAATGACATTAACCCGCCTTCATGCGAAACCCTAATCACCGGTTCCGAACCGGTTGTTGCCAACTAATAACCTAAAAGACCTCCAACGATTATATTCATTTCTTAAAAAGACAACGAAAAAAAGGCTCGAGGGGCAACGAAAGAGATGATACTGACGAGAGACTACTCACCGTGCTTCTGCATGACGGAGAGGAACTTGATCACGACCTTGGAGGAAGGGCGGATGAGCACCTGCCGCTTGCCGCGCTTCTCGGCGTTGAACATGTTCTTGAGGGCATCGTTGAGAACACTGATGCGCACCATGGCGACCTGCCTCCTGCACTGGCTGCAACAACAAAAAGGCGACGAAAAAAACAAGGTGCGTACTGGGACGGAGTTGCAGCGACGAAGCGCGAGAGCGAAAGATGGGAAACCCTAATGCTTCTCTTTGCCTTTCAGTCACGCCGAGATCAGCACCTTCCAGACCTAAAAATACCAGGTTCGGTTTCATTCATCCGTTTTGTTTCTCTTTCATCCAATTCGTTTCAAGGAAATGTGCAGAATTTTCATTATACAATATGAAATACTTTGAAAATTTCTGAGAATTTCACCATTGATGTGTTCTATGGTGTACAATATGATAGTGCTAATCAATGACATTCTACATTTTCAAACATGGTAAAAAGTTCTCAAATTCAATTATCAATATCTATTTTTTGCAGGACATTTTTTAGAGTTTAAATAGAATAGAAATAAGACATTTTGTAAGCTTTAGTTTTTTAGTTTTTTTAAATGTCAAAATCTCATTTTTAAATTTCAATTATCATAGTGTGACCTGACCTTTGTCTTTGCAATGACCAAAGAAAAAATCATCCACTAAGTGTTTTTTTATATTTATATGGATGAAAGATGGTTTCAATTATGTAATCATGTAATTATTTTACAAATATTTATATATTCACACTGAATGAAATATCATGTCTTTTCAAATTTAAGAGGATTATAGAAGTAGAAACAAGTTAATTATTATAATTTTATTTAATATCCATGTATAGAGGTGGGCTCTTTGTAATGTGTTTTAATTGTATTGTGAACAATTTAAGGTAGTGTATGATTAAGAGTAGATTAGGAGTAGATTAAGAGTAGATTCTTCTATTTTCTTTAACACACTAGTCACATTGACCATCAATTCAAAGCCCTTCTTACACTTGCCCTTTATTAGTGAAGTTTTTGAGATAGCTCTTGCTCATTTCCACATATTTCACTATTTGTTTCTTAACTTTCTGTTAAATTTTGATTTTGATATTAATCAACTAATAAATAAATAAATAATCATATTATACTATAGCGTACTTGATGAATAAAAAGTCAAAGTTTCTAAATTCTTCTTTCTAGATTGTGGTATTTGTTTTTTGAAACAAACTCCTAATGATGAAAAATCAAAAAATAATTAATATGATTTAATTTGAATTCCATAATGTAGATGTCAATCAAATTGATGAAATGTATTCATTTCTCACTATATACAAAAATAATTTGATAATTAGTTAAATATTTTTAGTTCTAACAACCTTAGTATATGTTTAAACTTATTAATAATATTTTGAACTTCATTTAAACAAACTATTTTTTGATGAAAGATTAAAATTGAAAGGTAGCATAGTAGAATAATATTGGCCTTTGATTTTAGAAGGTTTATTTTTGTTCCTTCCAAATTCTAACTATTCTCTTTTGGTATGATTGTATCTATTACAAGATAAAATGTGGGTGTTTTTAAATCATAAGATCATGAATATAACAAGAGAACTTTTGTAGATATAGAATACAATTAAGTCAAATTACCAAGTGTATAATTCAATTTCAACAATTTTTCTTACGTCTAATTTTTAAATCAACAAAGCATTTTATTCCAATGCAAAGCCGAGAAAGAATGGGACCTAGCAAAGGCTACTATTTTGTGAGTTTAGGATCATGACCCTATGAACCTCACAATTTGGGCATTACTATGTTATAGGTGTCTATAATATAGACACTTTTCATGATTATAATGCAACTATGTTATAGATACATATATTTCAAATGTTTACATTATAAGTACCCTCAATGACTATAGGGGGATCTACATACACATACACTCAAATTTCATATGTTCCCATTTTTGTATTCACACACCAACATTGTTGGAACCTAAACTACAATATAGGAAGTGATAAGTAAATGTGATTAGATAGGATGCAATCATGCCTTCATATTATTCCCCCAAACTTGTAAGTTAGATAAAAATTAAATTTAAAATAAGAATGTAATTTAGAATTAAAAAAATTAATAAGGGACCAAATGACAAGGTTGCTTTGACGCACAAACCTACATGATGTTGAATATGTCTAGTAGACACTCCAACTAAAATACAAGCATATTTTTGACATATACGTAGAATATATCCAAATATTTGTGAATATTTAGAGAGGAATGTCTAGTATATTCAACACATGTAGAATACAACACTGGAAATTAAATGTGTACCATGATGTTTTGTACAAGAAATGTGTTGAAGAAAACAACACTTTCACATAGAGTGTAACATTTCAATTTTTTTTGAATAATTCTATTTACTTCTCAATTTCATTTCGAATAAATAACCAATAAAAAAAAGCAGGGGCACCTACAAATCATGTAAAATCTATTGAAAAAATCTAATGAAGACTAAATTGGTAGATTTACAAAATGACACTTATTAACCCCTTAAGTTCTTTGACTATGTTTTCCCTCAAAAAGTTCAAAACTATCATTTCTAGTATAAGTACCAAGTTTTTGGAAAAAAAAATTGGTATATGTAATTGCAGGATCTTGTAGTATTCTAACTTAAGAGCACATGGTAAGAATTTCAAAAATTTCCACCAAGTAGATTACAAGATATTAGCATTCAAATTCACTAAAATCATTTTTTTGGCCCTACAAAAAACAAGGCAGCTGCACTTCACAAGCTCACTTCTCTATCAAAAATGTCCAAAATGGTGGTGCTTCTCTGGATTCTTTTTCCTAAATAAGTTTTCTATAAACCTAAGAAAAATTGTAATCATTTGGAATTGTACAAAATATAGGAAAAAAATAGTAAGTAGAAAAAATAGAGAATGGTTCAATATACTAAATTGTTAAAAAATTAATTATAGAATTGAAAAATGCCAATTCCAATGGTTGCAATGTTGTAATAAACAATCTACATTCTAAGATTTTATTTTTTTCATAAATTTTGAAAATTAGGTAACATAAAGGACTTCAAAGTTCATTTTAGAGTAGAAAATCCTTAACTGCCCTCAAACAAAAAAATCCTCATAACTTTTGACTCATTGATCAAAATGGAATGATTCAAAGCTTTGCAAGTATATAAATCTAGAAAATCAATTTCAAATTTTTGTTTTTGAAAAAAGTGATTTTTTTATAATTTGCCCAAATTGCCCAAGTTGAAAAACAAACAACATATTATGCAATAATTTTTTACTCATATTTCTAAATGTCATGAAATTTAATGCATATGAAGGATATTCATCATCTACACCTTCTAGTAAAATTTTAGCCTAAAAAATGTAAATTTCTAGTCACAAGTACCTAACCAAAATTGCCATATTGCTAAAAATAGTAGACTAGTCCTTTAGGGATTAAATGACCTCTCCCAATAGCTTCCTCTAGTAATGGGGGATTAAATGGACCTTCTTTGATCATTCATGGTTTCTTTCAAAGTGATATTCATGATTTTTTTAGGTAGTAATCTTTTAGAGAATGTTGATAGTGGGTACTTGTACCTTAGAACATCTTTTTTTTACTTTTAAAAAAGCATTCCACCAATGAAAAATTGATCACATAAACTCTTCTATATTACTATTGAAGGTGGACATGCATTCAAGAAATAGATATTTACATCATTGTACATGTCTATTGCATGAGTAAAAATTTATTATACAATAAACTTTAGAATGAAAATAACAAACTACTACTTTAGCACCAATTTGTTTTTCAAATAGGGTACTAAAGTAGATTGTTGTAAAACAAACTATGGGCCCAATTCCAACAAAATTTACTAGTTGCATTCATTATAGAATGCCAATTTGAGATTGTTTAAGATAATGTATTACTGAAGTATCCTAAAATAAGAGATTTTGAATGGTTTTAGATTGGCATTCTATAATGAGATGCACTCCTAGAATTTGATCACAATTGATTTTACAACCACCCACCTTACAGAAACTTCATGCCATTTTTTTTTTGCTCCAAAGCCAATTGAGTTACATTTCTAGAAATAAAATTAAATGTCCATTCACATTGCATTGAATCCTGTCTATAAGGTAGGAAGTCCATAAATTCCTCAAGTTCTAAAGTTTTATTTTTCATTGCTTCAAAAATGTATAAATAGTGTATATCTCAAGAGGTAGATTCTTTTAGTGTTTCTTGTATTTCCACTTCAAAAATTCATAACTAATTCCATGAAGCTCCAAAAAATATAAACGACTTAGATTAGATGCTAATTCTATTTTCTTTCAAAGAAAATTTACTTAAAAAAAAAATCTAACCTCCTCAAATTAATTTCCAGCTCTTAAATGGATGTGGATCTCCTGCCTTATTAAATCAATATTCAATTTGTATCAAACATTGTGCATACTTAGTGCATATCAAATCAACTATTGTAACTTTGTACTCTTGGCCCAAAGAGTGTAACCATAGAATCTTGTAGTATACTAACTTGAAATTAGCTAGTAAAAATTTCAAAATTTCCACTATGTGGATTTTTAGATATTAGGATCATTAGAAAAAATCTGAACCCTACACAAGGCCGTTAAAGATTCATTTTTTGGTGCCCCACAGTGCAAAATAGAAAAAAATAATAATAATAATATATAATAAATAATATAAAAAATGTATAAAGACCTAATGTGGCACAAGTAGTTCCACATCAATTGCTTTCATTAAAAAATAATAATAAATTAAAAAATATAAATTAATTCCTCTCTAATTGCAGTGGAGGGTTTGAAACTCACAGACATCCCAAGGGCTGAAATTTTTTGTAATGTTAAATTCACTAAAATCCTTTTGTGGGCTTTGCAAAAAGTAGGGCAACTACACTTCACAAGTTCTCTTTTCTATGAAAAAATGACCAAAATGGTGGTGATTCTTTAAATTTTTTTTTCTAGACAAGTTGGTCACATGTTTGAAAAATTTTAAATCATTTTAAATTGTTCAACATATAAGAAAAAAATAATAAGTAGGTAGTAGAGGATAATAATTCAAAATACTAAATTGTTAAGAATTTAATTATAGAATTCCAATCCAATCCAAATGGTTGAAATGTTGTAATAAGCAATCTACATCCTACAATTTTATTTTTTCCAAAAATATTCAAAATCAAGTAAGATAAAGGATTTCAAAGTTTACTTTTAGAGTAGAAAATCCATAATTGCTTGCAAACAAAAAAATCCTCATAACTTTTAATTCATTGATCAAAATGAAATGATTCTAAGCTTTATATATATATATATACCAATTTCAATTTTTTTTTCTGAAAAAAATGTTTTTTTTATTTGTCCAATTACAAAAATAAATAACATGTTAGGCTATAAGTTTTGACTCGTATTTCCAAATGTCATGAAATTTAGTGCATATGAAAGATATTCCTTGTCCCCACCTTCTACAAAAATTTGGGCCAGAAACATGGAAATCTCTAACCACACATACTTGTCCAAAATTTTTGTATAAGTAATAAACGTAGCTTGGTCCTTTAGGGGTTACAAGATCACATGAATTTAATTTTTAATACAAAATCCATAACTTTTACAATGTAGGTTTGAATGTCAAAGAGAAAAGTTTGTACACTCCTACTTACAAAAAGCTTTCTAATGGTACCATGAATACAACTAGGAGACACACAGTTACAAAGATTTCACCTTAACAAGCAAACTAATCATAATATCTAAATATAGTTTAAAAAAATTCAAGCTAATTTAATGTCATGTGCCATTGCTACAATACAAAAATATCAAAATATAAGTTATTTAAAAAAAAAATTATTCATAAAATTTTTGAAATTCTATCACGAACCAAAACCTTTTAAAATAAAGTTCGTACACCTTTCTTCATTAAGAACTTTCCAACAATACTTAGAACATGACCAAGAGACATATGGTTCTACATATCTCACTACAACAAACAAACAAAATAAATAGACTCTTTCAAGGTATAAGACTAGAACACATTGTATTATTGCCATAATATAATAAAATAAAACTAAAAGCCATTTTTGAATTTTTGAACTCATAAAAACTTCAAAATTCAATATTTATTTTGCTATGAGGTGGAATGCCACAAAATAAAGTTCCTGTACCCTTCCTCATTGAGAACTTTCAAACAATACTATAAATGCGACCAAGGGATACAATTCTAGAGATCCGTCTATAATAAACAAATAACCTAATTTAATGTGTGGACTAGTGTACCATATGTTGTTACTATAATCAAAATAAAAGTAAAAGTAATTTTCTAATTCAAAAATAACTCAAGATTCTATAACCTTCACCTCAGAAGTTTGAACACCATGAAACAAAGTCTATACACCCCTCCTAACATAGGGTTTTCTAATGGTACTAGAACACAATGCATGATTCCAAGAAGTTTCACTGTAACAAAACAAATAAACTAATTTTATGTTTGGATTAGTATACCTTGTATTGTTGCCATAGTCAAAATAAAAGTAAAGGTAGTTTTTAAATTAAAAAACAACTCCAAAATCCATAACTTTCACTTTGGAGGTTGGAATGCCATAAAATAAAGTCAATGTACTCTTCTTTTTAGAAAGCTTTTTTAGAGTACCAAAAATGTAATCAAGAGATGCATGGTTCTAGAGATTTCACCGTAACAAATAAAACAAAACAAATAGCCTAACTTAAGGTATAGACTAGTATTCCCTATGCTGTTTCTACAATCAAAATAAAAGTAAAAAGAAATTTCTAATTCATAAAAAGTTCAAAATTTAGTAATTTTCACACCATAGGTCTAAATGCCACGAAACAAAGTCCATACACCCCTCCTTATGAAAGCTTTATGGCATCATTAAGAATTTCATCAAGTGATGAACAAGCCAAGAGATCTCAATGTAACAAACAACCTATGTTATTGCCACAATCAACATAAAAATAAAAATAATTTTATAATTTTTTTAATTAATTAAAACTTTGAAATTCAATAACTTTCACATCATAGTGTGAGAGGTTGTGTTCTTAATAGGAATAAAAAGCTTTGTGCACAAAAGAGTGCAAGGGCTTTGTTTTGTGGTGTTTGGACATGCGATAGAAAAGTTACATTTTTTCCAAAATAAAAGGTAGTTTAATTTATTTTTTAATTTTAAAAATCCATAATTTTCACATTGTAGGTCCAAATGCCATGAAATTAGCACAAATAGAAAGCATTGTGCATGAAGGAATGCAAAGACTTTGTTTTGTGGCATTTGGACATGTGATGTAAAAGTTATGAATTTTCCAAAATATAAGAATAATTTAATTCAATTTAGAAAATTTAGAAATTCAATAACTTTCATGTTGTAGGTCCAAACATTGCAAAACAAAGTCCATGCACCCCTTGTTTCAAAGAGCTCTCTTGTGTTACTAAGAATGCCACAAGATACCACACAATTTGTTAGATCTTAGTGTATCAAGCAAAACAAAACAAAACAAATAAATAACCTAATTTAAGGTATAGATTAATATGCCTTGTGCCATTCCTATAGTCAAAATAAAAGTAAAAGGAATTTTCTAATATTTTAATTCATAAGAATTTTGAAATTCAATAACTTTCATATTGTAAGTCTACATACTACAAAACAAAGTCTGTGCGCCTCTTGTTTTCAAGAGCTTTCTAGTGGTACTAAGAATGCAACATGATGCTACACAATCTGTTAGATCCTAGTATATCAAGCAAAACAAAACAAATAAATAACCTAATTTAAGGTATACACTAATATCTTTTGTGTTGTTTCCACAATTAAAATAAAAGTATAAGTAATTTTTTTATATTTTAATTCACAAGAATTTTGAGATTTAATAACTTGCACACCCTGAGTTAAAATGCCACGAAATGAAGCTTGTGCACCCCTCCTCACCAAGGGCTTTCCAATGGTATAAAGAATGCAACCAAAGAATGCATGATCTAAGAGATTTCTCACCAAACTAAATAAACAAAACAAACAGCCCAATTTAAGGTATGGATTGATGGATAGAAGATATTGAATCTTGAAGGAAAGTTTCCTTGATGGCAAGTAGAAGAACAAATTACAAATTACAAACTAAGGTTTTAGGGTTCAGGGTTTAAGAGCACCATCGTCTCCCTCGTGTTTCCTGTGATTCTTAGGTAGCCATGGAGTCGATGCTTGTTTGCCGCACTGGAACACGATCCTTGCCTCCCTCCAGCTATCCCCGCACCACCACCATCACCAAGAATCCTTCATGGCGATGGCGCTGCTCCGTTTCCCGTCTCCCCTCCTCCTGCAAATCTCTCGTAAGCTCGTCGTGTACTCCCATCTCCACAAGCTCCTTTCATTTCTCTAGAACTTACACAGATAGAATCTTCTTTCATGTGAATGAATACTCCCTTGTTTCGCTGCTCAAACATGTATGCTCTCTTTGGAACCAATGCTTGCGAATTGTTCAGACTTCGGCAAGCAAGACGCAGCAGCTTCTCAATGGGAGATTCGAATGGCGGTGTCAAGCGGCGGTTGATGAGCTTGAAGAAGAGGTTGAGACGGCAGGTTTAGTGCTCTTCACTCAGGTTTTGTTCCCATCTTTTGATGATGGTCAGAAAGCCTTAGTTAGTAACATTGCCTGGGTTGCTGTCGAGGCTAGGGTTTGGTATGGTTTGGATTTGTAAAAACAATGTCATTTGATAGTTTGATGATTGCGAATTCTTTTCTCATTTTGAAAGTCTTATTGACCCGGTTTAGGTTTAAATTAGCATGTGTATTAAGCTTTTTCAGCTTTTTTTTCTATTTTGGACGGGGGTTTTCCCGAGCTCATAGAAGGTTTATCGCTAAGGTGTGTACACCCTTAATCGACACACCCAAAATGTGACACCTACATCTGAAACAAATAGCGTCACAAAAACTTAGATATTGATTACACAACATATACACCATACATACATGAGAGTATATGAGAGCTGAGAGTGTTGGTTCACCTGGAGACAATATTGTGAAATTTCATTCATGCGGTGTCCAAATAATGCATGCCAAAGTGAATTGGAATTGTCTTTCAGTAACTATTGCCAAAATAATATTTATTTAACAATAGCAACTATGCTCTTGTGATTAGTGGTGATTTTAGGTGCGCATACCTTTGTGCTTATGGAGGGTGGTGGAGGTGGGGTTGTGCAGTTTTAGTCATCGGAGGGGGAATGCTAGGAATGGAGACTGTGCGTGCGTTGGTGGATGCAGGATTATTGGTTGCAGCGTATCAAAGAGGGGAGATTTTTGATATCCCTGAAATGTTCCATGATGATATTGAAGAAATGGGGTGGGATGTCATCGATGCGACTACCGTGAAGAAGGTGTTGGAATCCAATCCCTTTGAGGCTGTAGTGTGTACAGTTGGTAAGCCATTCTCTCGTACAGTACTCGATTTGCTAAGTTGTTAACCTCGAAGAAATTAAGTGAGAAAAAGTGGCCGCTTAGAGTTGAAGTAAATCATGTAGGATGCTTTTAGAGAGTTAAGATAATGTACCCCAATTGCCAGAAGAAATCATACCTTATGGTTTTGAATAATAGAAATCAATGTTTTGAACGTTATTGCATTCGATAACGAACTTCCAAAAGGGATTCTGTTCTTTTACTATGTGCGCTTAATGGTAAATATAGATATTATATCAACGTGTATTCTTTTGAATAGTAAGGTAAGCACTTATTGCTTCTCAATCCTAGCTCCCTAATTTAAGTGGGTTCAGCTGTGATTTCCCCTCTTTTTCTACCTCAATTATTGCATAATGTTTGGGCGGTTGATTTCTGCTTTTCAAATTTGCGATCGTATTCTCTAAGAGGGATGTTTTTCTTGAGTTCACAGGTGGAGGAATTACTCGACCAGATTTTGACAAGGTACGATCAGTGCCTTATTATGTAATAGTCTTATCGTGTGTTACTTCCGAGTTGCAATATTACTTTGGTATTGAAGTCGTTTGATTTCAGAGGAACGCCTTCTAGCAGGTTTTCACTTGGACTTTGTGAAGGTAGCAGGATGTTCCCGTCAAGCTGGTAAATGCAGCTAAAACGGCAGGGGTGAAAAGGTTCGTGCTGGTAAGTGGAGCACATTGCGTCTTGACTGTTCCTGTCAGTTCTTGTATACTTTGAATATGGATCCCTTCTCGTGATGAATCATAAAGCTTCCAAATGCATGCGTGGAAGCATCAGACTAAGCTTCCAAAAAGCATTCTCTGATTGCATCTTTGTTGGCTAACATATGGTCTGACTTGTTTGGGCAGATTATAGGAGTTTTAAAGTGCTGTAACTATTTCGTGCAGGTTTCCAGTATTGGAGCTTCAGACGGTGTGAAAGATGTTAATGAAACGGTATGTGCAAGCCTTCCACAAAAATATTACGATTCCTCCAAAAAAACTTTTGCTGATCATTGTTCTCTATATGTTGTGCCATTAGGTATTGAAGGTGTTCTTTGTGATATTTAGACATTTAAGGAGGTAGCCGAAGAGGCTGTGAAATCAAGCGAGCTTAATTACACTATCATTCGTCCAGGCGGTCTATTATCTACTGTATGTTGTACTCCAACCCTTTTGCGTTTCTTTGCCCTTTATTAACAGCAAACGAGAGTCCTTTTTGCTTTCTGTACGTAATCTTTTATCACTTTGTTTTGCGGCGGTGATTCATTGACTAAAGTTCTGAAGAACTTCTTTTGGTTTTGTCTTGCAATTTCTAGTGTCCCTGGACACTTTATCTAGTTGAATATTCTTTGAGCCCTTTTGGAAGGGTTTAGATGACTTTCCTCACGCTGTGTGGTTCTGGGCAGCCTCCGACAGGCAATGGAATTTTGACTGAAAAATCTGGTATTTCTGGGCTCATCAGTCGTGCTGATGTTGCCTCTCTTGTAAGTGATACTTTTCTCTTTCTTGTTCTACAACTTGTACTACTTTTGTGAGTTCCTTTCCTTTTTGCATAGAACGGTGATAGCACTTTATTATTAAACAATTCTCTTGTTTGCAATACACAAAATGCTCAGTCTTGATTTTGGGATACAAATTGCTTCTGTTGTTAGACATTACATTTCCTCACTTAGCATGTATGCTGCTGAGTTTTGACTTCGTGCTTCAGATCATGGAAGTTTTGTTCAATAGGAACTCTTATGGGAAAACTCTAACAGCAGTCGATGAAGACAAGGTACGAGCACGTTATCTCCTGACACTCTATTTCTTTGAGTAAGTCTTATATTCCAACCGATCAATTGGCATAAACTTTGCTGCAAGCCCTTGAGGTACTCTTCTGAGTGGGCCTGGTGGTTGTGCAGTTGCTTCCTCCTACATCCTCAATCGACGGGGTAGACCTCATTAGCCTCTGAGAATCGCTTAAATACTTCACTTGCTCTGTAACCATGTGTATCAACGGAGGTATCTGGAGCACATATCTGTATACTTGAGAGGTTTATTGTAATCGTGATTAAAGGTATTGTAATTTCAACTATTCAGATCTCGATTATTATTATTATTATTATTATACATTGATCGTGGTGATGTTGCAGCCTGGCAAGTGACATCTGGAATTGGAGTAAAGAGTACTTGAAACATTTGTCCATAGGAGAATCACAGGTAAATAAATTCCATTGCAAATCAATTCAGAAATGCGAATATATCAGTAGCAAGATTGGAGAAGCGCACCACCACCATATTTACGCAATACTATCTGCTTCCTATCCAAACAAAATATTCGAAAAATGCAGTGTGATTGTATCATCATTTTCCGCTGCTCAGAATGCCTCATTCAACTCTATTTAAGTTTATATTCCACTGACGGACACTTTCAAAAGCGAGCTTTTCCTTGCGCCGGAACACAATGGTTGCCCGAATTTTCAACAGTAATTTTTTGCTATCCACACACACACACACACACACTCCTTTTCTCTTTATTGGACAGGAACTACTCTCGGGGTGGTCTGTACGTCCTAATGAACAGTGGAGATCCCAACAGCCTTGAGAGCAACAGGACCTAGTACCAGGACACATCAGGCTATCAGTAACATGCAGTCTTTACGTCAAAGACAGAATCAACAACCCTTCAAGATTCCCTGAATTCCTGTAAAGTGCTGCCTGGGAAGTGTACGAAACGCAAATGATTCTGCGGTAAGAATACCTCCATAGGCTGGATCAAGTTTTTAAAAGTTCCTGATATTTTGTATGCCAGTTGGAGTGGGGCTCAATAAACAAAATTATTGTGCCCTTTGCCCGATGCACAGTAGTGAGAGCATCTAAAGTCCAAAGAGTTGCCAACAAACGGATCGCATTCAGAGCGCCTAGAGGACAAAAGGGAAGGCTGATAGATGCTACCATGCACATGGGCGGAAGGGACTGGACTGTACAGCAACAACTCGTCGTGAACATCGAGGTGGGACTGTACTGCCCCTCGCCTCGTTAACAAGAAAAGAGAGAGGGGGGGAGTGACGCGGTCTTTCCAAGGACTGCAGTACAATGGAAGCTTTTCGATGCAATTGATTTCAACTTGGCTCCAGTTTCAGTTAGAATTACAGGACTCTGTGATGACTCAACTGAGATAGGAGTAGAACTATCCCCAACAGACTTTTCATTTACACTGGTCTTTTGAAGTATTGTAGTGTACAATGGAGGCTTTTCAATGCGATTTCAGTGACTCCAGTTTCAATTAGAATTATAGGACTGTGATGACTCAACTTAGATAGTAGAGCTATTCGTAACAGACTCTTCATTCACACTGGTGTTTCGAAGTATTGTAGCATACAATGGAGGCTTTTCAATGTGATTTCAACTTGACTCCAACTAGTTTTAGTTAGAATTACAGGACACTGATGGCTTAACTTAGGTAGTAGAACTATCCCCAACAGACTCTTCATTCACACTAGTCTTTTGGAACAACGTTTTCCTTCTTCTACATGACTTTGTCTGACCATGGCTATGTGAGTTAGCAAAGGTAGGAAGAACCAACTCTTATGTTTAAGTTGGCCTGTGGGAAAAACACAAAAATTTGAGGTTTATCATGGATAGAAAATTTTGAGTTCATATTGTAGTTGACCCATTTTCAACCACTTAAGCAATTCTGCATAACTAGAGTATAGGTTTCTGAATGCAGGAATTTTTGCATGTATAGAAATAGGGTTTAGAGGGATTCCGTATTTTTTTCAAAATTTTATTTCTCATAATTTAATTATTGAAAAATTTGTAGTTGAAGATTTTGTTTGACCTATTCTTGTCATATAGGTCCTTCCTATTTTCAACCACGGGTTCGTTGCAATATCAACCAAAATTGTAGCCAATTGTAATGTGCCATGACTTCCTTTGTAAATTGTGCCATAATTAATCTCTTGTTTTTTTCCTACTAATTGGAAAGAGTGTAGTCCATATGATGGGAATGGGTTCTAATAAAAAATGGGTCGGCTACCATATTTGGAATTTGAGTCCTACAATTTTGTTGAAGAAGGTGATGAAATGTCAGCTTACCCACCTATGGAATATGGAACTAGTCTCCAAGGCTAAATATATACTCAAGTACATTCAAGCTTTAAAGAGTGGAGAAAAGATATGCAATTGGGAGAGGGCCTTAACACATATGCTTACCTAGCTAGTAGAGTTATGCTTTTGACAATCATGTGTTCATCTACAACTTTGTTAATAGGATTTGCAAATCCAATTATAAAATATCAAAATTTTAAAAGAGCTACATTTTAACAATAAAAGAAAAAATATATGTATAAAAGAAAAAATATATATAAAAGAAAAAAATATATATATATTGAATGATGATTTAACTTTTAAATAAAATTCTTTATCATTTTTTTATTCATATAGTTTTAGCTTTTTGACATTTTTGATTGTAGAATCTTTGATCCTTGAAGTTCTAAGAGTATGTTTTCCAAAAAATCACTCCCAAACTACCAACTTCATTTCAAATAATGGAAATGGAAAAAGGAATTTATTGCGTAACCAACTATAAGATCTTGCATGCGACTTAAATGACAACTTGTATAAGTAATTTCAAAAGCTTTTGCCAATACAAATTGCAAGACCCTAGAGTTTATAGTGAATAAATATGTTTTGTTTTCATCTTGTCATATTATGTTATAGAATTTATCCTCTTAACTTATAGTTTTTATACTATAAATTTTTAATGTCAGAAAATTGAATCAAGATTCTACAAAAAAAATTCAAAAAAAACTTGAATTTTCATTTATTAAGAATAATTGAATAGAAGTTGGAAAAAGATGAAATTGAAAACTAAATCATTAAAAGTTCTAAGATGGAATCAAAATACAAAAATCCTTATAATGAGATTGTTAGTCTTTTCAATTATAGACTAAGCTCACCTAAAGTTTTGTTTCTCCTCTAATGAGACAATTATCCTTGAGGGATTAAAGTACTAATACCTTTGCAATATATTATTATACATGATAAAAATCTTCATTCATAATTGCAAATACATATAGCAATATGTATCATTGTTTTATACCATTGGAATAAATCAAATATTGGAATATCAAATTTATGAGATGAAGTCATGATTATTGTGAAGAATTTTGATTTAGAAATTTGATCTTTCCACATTTAACAATTTATATCACTACAACTTATATTCTTTTAGTATCAATAAAAAAAAAGCTTCATAAATTGAATCCATCTCAATCACATCTAAAAGTATAGAAAGATTATTCTTTTTTGCATGTTGAAATAAAAAGATTGTATATTAATGGAAAATTTCATTAAAATGGTGGCATTCTAGAACTTTGGTAGTTTTACATCTATACACATCCTAGATGTTCAGACCAACCGTTTTGAAAGTGGTAGATTTCATATGCCAATTTAATAAAATTCACCATATTAGAAATTCTAGTTCCAAAACAAGGCAATATAGTTGAGATAATAAACCAATATCTAGATAAAATAATAGATATAATGATGAAACTATTAAAGTGAATTTATATACAAAATGTCTTGGCATTAACTCTAAAAAAAATACTTTGATTTTAACCCCTCAAATCCCTTTGTTTTTTCAACAAATCTATATAATCTATGACTATTTAGATATATATTATTTTTGCTAAATAAATAAATTACAAAATTTCTAAAATAACTATATGATTATAACCTTAAAATGTGAAATTCATTAGAAGAGTTTTTGGGGGTTCAAAAGCCTATTTTGGGCCTATTCCCCCACAGTTGTTCCCCACAACGAGGGGAACGGCCCACTATCATAAAAAAAAAATTTTATAAAAAACATAAATTTAGTCTCTAAATGCAAAAAATAAATAATTAATTAATTAATTTTTAAAAACAAAATTTGGTCAATGACATGGTAGGGTCTCAACCACATCAGACCGTTGCGCCAAACTTGTTTCTTGTATTCATAGACTGTGATAACTCGCAAGCATCTACAGGCCCCCAAAATCTTCTAATGCTATTCCTATAAGATTTATGAGAATATTAACCTCATTGAATTTTTATTTGATTGTTCTTCAATCTCTTTTAACCAAGTTTTCAGTGACACAAAAAATTTATGAAAATAAAATATTATTATTTTTTCAAGAAATTGGAAAGCACATATAAATTAGGTTTGTCATAGATGATTCAATTCTCAAACTTCAATGTTTAAGTTTAAATGCTTGCTATAATAATCTTTTTTTTTATTTTTTTGGTAATAAAAAAAATAAGATTGAACAAAACAAAGCATAAAACTCAACACAATTTCATGTGGTTTAAGTTTTGAATTCCATGCTTAACTTTGTTCAATCATATTCTTTTGTTTACATAATGAATTAGAAAGGGTCAAATGCCTTTGGAAGACTCTGAAGAATATAAAATGTTCACTTGAATTTGCAACATTGCAACTAATTTAATAGAATATATTATATTACTTATTTTTCATGCAACTTTTCAAAGTTAAATAAACTCACTCCAACCTCTATATCTCTTATTCTATACCTCTATTGTTTGAATTGATTAAAACAATTAATTTGTAGGCTTGCAAACAGTCTCAAATGATATAATGAAATTTGATCATCAATCATCGATTATGTCTATTTATAGGAGGTCAAAGAAAAAACAGAATGTGAATCTTTGAGTTGGATTTAAAAAACATCTCAATCATCAAGATTGATTATGTCATGCTTTTCAATACACACTAATGGATACACTATACAATGAATAATCCTACCTTAGCATCATTTTTCTACTTGGAATGAGACACATGTCATAGATTTGATGTCCATATTGTAATTCTTTATATACATTGTCAAGATTCGAGATTTTGAGAGAATTTTGATCTTGTTGCCCATTGACTTGTGTACTAGTGAAATTCCAGTATTCCATCCCATCTTAGAATGATTTTCGAGTTGGACAAAACTGTTTTTGTCCCCTAATGATCTTCTGGTTGTTAAAAAAATGATCATTTTTTGTTCTTAAAGATTTATTGAACAAATAACAACTTCCTTGAAATACTTAAAAACTTGTTGAAGTTCAATGATATTTTTATCCTTGTCATCCCATACATTTTATCAAACCACAAGATCATTTGGAGAAAGAGGGAGTATTTGAAGACTACGGAAGCTACCTGTAAAAAGATCCAAACATAACATAAAATTGTATAAGTAGGCAATGGTCCTCCCCATGTTGGAAAAGGTATCATGCTTTGCTAGATGCCTAGGAGGAACTTATCGATCAAATTTCAAGATTGAGGTGGACTAAAGAGCCTTTGAAGACAATTTTATTCACTAGAAGGAGATCCCTTTTCAAGGATGCGAAAGGACCTTTGATCTCATTGGTAAACAATGTCATGGAAGAAGTCTAAGTTGCCATGTGAATATTCCTTATTGGTCTCCACATGACACCATTTTCCTCCTCAAGTTTGTTTTCAATTCTTTACTTGTAAATTCCATCATGCACACAACTTATTACACCACAAATTAATGGGAAAAAGTGCAGGGGGACAGGACCACATGGGAAGCCTTAAAACTGAAACTGTTCCCAAAAGGCCAAAGGGGGGAGGAGGGCAGGGGACATGACCAAGCCATTAAGGTAGTGACCATGCTCCCCCCCATCCCTTATTACACGCCCTTCATGTCTTCTCGGGCTACACCAATTGTACTACCCACACTATGCCCCCTACAGCCAGTATTGGGGAACGAAACCTTTTCCAAAATTTAAAAATAAAATCATAAAAATAAAATTCCAAAACCAAAGTTCAATTAAATTAAAAAATACCTTTCGAAGGCAAAAAAAAAAGATTAAAAATCATGAACCACCCATTCCAGGACTGAAATCTATTAATAAACCCCTTGCAGTAAAGGTAAGTACCAAACCCTTTAATTTGTGTTCAATTTTTAATTTAAAAAAAAAATCTTATTAATAAATTGAATCGCATGACGAGCATGGGGCCCTGTATTAGGTCAGCTAAACCAGTCCCCCCCTGATAATGAATGTCTATAATTGTCCCAACGAGGAGCTACCCAAACCAGTCCTAGGGTGTGGCTCCCTTCCTTACAAAAGGGAAGGGGCTACAAAAGGCCAAAACCGGGGCCTAGGAAAAAAAAGAAGGGAGGGCTTTATTGGGGAGTCCTTCAGTTTCCTATTTCGGGTACCTGAAGCTGCAGATTTTTCCACTTCCAGCGTACTGTAAAAGAATTGAATTCCATAGTTCCCATTGGGGAAATGGCCCGGTCCCCCTTTTCCTTGTTTTTTTTGGCACCATGGGGGGGTTGGGGGGCCAGATTGTACCACTCCAGTTTCAAAATAAATGTCTACTTTTCGCCAGATACAAAGTAACCTTTTTCCGTCCGCCCGTGAGAAATTTTTTTCCATTCCGTTCCCTATTAAAGTCCGTCACCTGAAACTTCGATTTAAAAAAAAAGGAGTTATATATGATTAAAAAGTCAATTTCTGGGGTCTGAAATATGGACGAATGTAGAAACACAATCCATCCATCCCCGTCGCCATCCTGACACTTTCTCAAAAAGTTTTATAAAAAAAAAGGGCTGCGGCTGCCTGGTCCCCCCCAACCCCAGTGTCGCGGTAATAGGGGAAAAGTAGCCTCGATTTTCCAATTTTATGATTCTTCTTCTTCCTATTATTCTTCTTATTATAAAAAATTCAAATGGCCCAGCCCCAAGGGCCACTGGGGTTTACCTTTTCACGTGTGATCTGTCTGCCAGCGCCTTCATGAGTCTGCGCTGCCATTGGTCCGTGACTCTCCTTTCACGTGAAGACAATCTCCCCCCTTTCATGCAATTCTACCCAGGGGTTTACTTTGGATTTGATTCCAAGCACCTTTGATGGTTCCAAGAGCCTTTTTAAAAGGGCTTTCCATTTTTATAATACAAACTACTTTAAATTATTTTAAATTTTTTGAGGGTGCGTAGTAGTAGTACTCCAATGAACTGAAGGGGGAATCGTTTGGAGTGGAGTGGAGTGCAGTGGAGTGGAGTGGGGACAACTTAACTTAATAAGTGGAATGAAATGAGTTTTTTCTTTTGGTGGGATTTTTTTTCACCCACGTGCCAACCAGTGTGGATTACTGGATCTGGGCCGTTATTTCTGGGGCTGGCGAAAGGGCCGAGCCGGGGATCTGGCGGGAGGCCATTGAAAAAGATTCTGGGTAATCCCTGCCTGCTGCACCAGGATCGGCTCGGCTCAGCTGGGGGTCTGGGGACTGGGGGAGTGCGGCCCCACTCTAGAATAAGGCTAAACTTAGATTATGATTTTCAGTTTAGCCTTTTCAACTATGCCTCCGTACTCGGGGTGGTTGAGGAATTAATTAATTCATTCATAAATAAGAAGCTGGAAGACGGAAGAAGAAGAAGAAGGACGGAGAAGAAGAAGGAGGAGAAGGAGGAGGAGGAGAAGGAGAAGGAGAAACTCCACAGCAGCTTCCTTTTCGACGGAGACGGCCGCTCCAGGGTCAACGAGGATTGACCCCTCTACTGAGGCCCTGTGTTTTTACCCCTGTAGAAAACACTGGAATTTCTATAATTTGCCACATATGATAAAATTTGAAAATTCTGAATTCATATTTGGAACGAGAAACTCCAAATTAGATTGGGGACATGTTGAAATGTAAATTTTAAGGTGCAAATAATAGGGGGTAATTTTTGACATTTACCCTCTAGTGGGGCAATAGAGGAAGGGTCAATCCTCCTTGGCCCCACTCCAAGGAAAGAGGAGGGAGGATTGAGCCCTCCTCATTGTTCTTGACAAGGGTAAATATAAAAATTGAGAAACACCAAACCCAATCCATGAAAGCAGTGAACCCAAAACTAGCTAAATTTTGCATGGGTTCTAAACTTACTTCATTTTTTCATGCCCTTAGTGTAAATTTTTTTTTTAAAACTTCCAAAATGAACATTTGGCTAATTACCATGAATCCATTTTGGAATCAATGCTAGAAAGTAGGCCCAACAAATTGGATTTACCCTAAAGGAAAATGTAGGAATTTTTCTGTTTTTCACATTATTTTCTTTTTACAAATTTTGAATCCATATTTGCAATTAGAGATCCCAAATTAGCAAGGAGAGGTCTACAACACATCCTAGACACAATTCAAAATAGGGGGCATTTTTTTTACTTTTATCCTTGACGAATTCCAAAATTATCCTATTAGGCCGACTTCGTGGGTTGGATTTAGTGTCTTGGGTAAAAATTCAATTGTCCCATATTTTGTGCTGTACAAATTTTGTTGAATTTTACAGCTTGCATAGATCATTTGAGGCCTTTGATTCCAAGTGTGAATAAAAAAAATTCAAATTTTAATATGGATGGCAAATAGAAAATTTCAATGTTTTATTTGAAGATAAAACATGCGGCAATCTTCCCAAGCCTCTTGGGAGAGCCATGATGAATTGACCTCTTTATTCTCTTGCAGTTTATGCCTAAAGAAAACACTAAAAAAATTATTTGCCACCTATGTTGATATTTGCAGATTTTGAATTCATATCTAGAAACAAAGGCCCTGATTTAGCAACTACGAGTGAAGAAATGCAAAATCTATTTACAATTGTTTACATTTACCCTTAATTGAGGGAATGAGGTGGTCAATTCATCCTAATCCCTTTTATGACTAGCATGAATTTAGAGTTTGTTCATTTTCACCTTAGAAGGATGAACCTTTCTTCCCCTCACTAAGGTAGTCACCATAATGCTCCAATTATTGGACTTATAGGTGCGTTCTTTGTTTCTATAGTTAATAGTGAAGTCATCCATCAAACCTTTTAGATTAGTAGCATCCTTATAAGGTCATGTTTCAATCTTATATTTATACTCAATATATTACAAAAGAGTTTGTGGTGTTTATAAATGTCAAAAACCTCTTTAAGTTGTGTAAAGAATCGTTATTGTCTTAATTTTTATAAACAAAATTGAAAATAAAATCCAATCAATTAAAAATATTCTCAAAGTAGAAGTGGCAATGACAAACAATGTGAACATTTGTGAAGTATTTACTATATGTTTTACACCCAAAATCCCCTTAGCTATGGTGTGTTTGGTTAAAATACCACTATTAAGCTAATGTACTTACTACCTTCTACTATAATAGATTGAAAATTTTGATATTTTTATGTACAGATAAATATAAATAAATAAATAAATAAATTTTAAATGTTGATTTTATAGAAAATATAAAATATTGAGATAAATTTGATTAAGTAGAAAAACTAAGGCATGGAGAAGGTATGAGAATATAGAAGGAAACTAAAAATATTGAAGCAAATTGGTCAAATTGATTACTATCCAAAAAAAAAATTAACATCTATTTTGATTTGAGCCTCATTTGATATACTGATACATTATATTTGATTTGTAGGCTTGGACTCCTATGATTGTTTTTTGACTTTCAATTATTGCTACCATATTCTACATCAAATTCATGATTACTAAACAAAAATCTCTATTGCATGATTCTTTAACACATTGAGCTCTCAGTAGTTATTATTCATTGAATTTTTGAAAATTTCTAAAGTAGAGAAGAAATAAATATAAAGATGAATCATACACAAATATTAATATAGTAAATGCTACAATTGAATTTGACCAAAGTGTATAGAGACCTTTCATGACTAAGGAAGGATCTAGTGCCACTTACAAAAATATTATTTGTGCTTTGGGCACCCACATATTAGATGTTTACACTTTTAAACATTTTACAAATGAATAGTTTATTTCCTTAAGTTACATTTTATCAATTGATAAGCTATCAATGAATATAATATTGGTATTTGCATTGAATTCTTTATAGTGCAATAACATTTTAAAACTAGATTTTATAATATCCTAGAATAAAGTGAAAATGATTCAAATATTGAAATGGTGAAGATATTGTTGTGGTATATCAAACTCAAAATTTGTTCAAAATCTAAATTGAATTTTTTCCTTATTTCTTGTGTCTTACAATCACTTTTTGTGAATCTATATTTCTTTTACTTTATCATTTGATTTCTCCTAAAATTCTTATAACTTGATGAATCTAGAAAAAATTGGAAACTTACATTAATAATAACAGCAACAAAATTTTCCTTATCTATTTCAAAATAAATCCAAGGTACTTCCACAACTTTCCACTAGAAACCATATATTTATTTTGAGATGAAGGGAGTAGGAAAATAACTATAAAATCACAAAGTTACCTTCTTAGAAATTGACTTCAAAAATTCTTAGCCACTAACTCAAGGCAATCTACAAGATAATAAAATTTTGAATGTGATCTATTGTTTACAATGTATTTTTCACCTAAAAAAATATGAATATTGATATTCACTTTTTTATTTTAGAAATTTGGAACTAATTTAAAATAAAATATGTATTTATTGTGACTTAATTTTAGAATTATGTATCTAGATATCTTAATCTAAAATTCCAACACTTTCAAATTGGCAAATCATCTTGAAAAGCTCTTGATTGAAATTTGTGCTTTGAAATTAAAGATGATACTGTACAAAACAATATACAATAAATAAATTATATGAATATGCTAAAATTATCATATTTAGTTATTTCATATTTTAATTTCACAATGAATCACTCCGTATTAGAGAATTTCTTTACCTTTGTCTTAGACCCTCACTAAATTGTAGTCCAAACTAAATTAGATTACATTTTAGAGGCTTGATTTTTTTTCCAAGATTATCATTCTTTTTCTAATGAAAAAAATTCATGAAAAAATCCACCTTTGATACATTTGGGTTTAGACTTTAGTAAATTGACATCGCCCTCCAAAAAAGCTAATTTTTCAATTCAAATTCAAAAAATCAAAATAAAATCTTTTTTGCCATTTCTCCTACTAAGACAATGAAGAAATAATATTTTTCAATAATTTTATGGATTAATTGAGACCCAAAAGTATTAAATACTTGTTGCACCTTTGTAGAAGATTTCACAAAATAATTTTATGAATACGAAAATGTACCATTTAACATCTCTTAATTGGTCAATACCTATAATATCAAGATATAGAAATTCAATTTTTTCATTTAGAGTTGTTGCTTAGAATCTTAAACAAAATTAGGTAGTATACTCTATTTCTTGCAATGAACTTTTTATTTACTTATCCAAATTATTTTCAGAAAAATTCAATAAATTTGAAATAACAAAGAGGATTGAATTAGAGCCAAATTTGCTACCAAAAGTATAACACCATATTTTTTCCATTTCAAATTGTGTTGATAAAAAAATGGAGTTATATATAATAGTGCTACAAGTGTTCTATAGTGGTTGAAGATTTTTTTAGTTTTTTCTCAACCTTTCCTACCATATAGTGATTACCCATTAAAACCTATAGTAGAGAGATAGATTAATCTCTTAACTCATCAATTCATTTTTTAATATATTTAATATATTTTTGTGTATCTTTGTACAAAAATATCATTTAGCACAATTTTATAAAATTAGTCTTTAAAGAAGGTTGTCTTTTCAAGATTAAAGTGTTATATTGGATGAATGAGAAGTTGTTTGAATGATACAATGTCTTGCAAGCTCTCTATTCATTGTCCAAAATATGGACGTCGGAGTGCTTAAGGGTTAAGTTTGAATTTTAAAATCCTAGTTGATACATGATATTTAATGATTCCTAAATTTCCAAATTTGATTTGAGGTGAATTATAAGATCCATCGAATATATATTCAAAGCCAAAAATTCCAAAAAAATTCCACTATGATAAAAGCTCTATAACTTCTACAGGACCATGCATTCAAATTTCAAATAATAGATGAAAGCAAACACATCCAAAGCAAAAAAAATGCATTTTTTCATCTATTGTACTTATAGGTTAATTTCAACACCTTGCGACTAAAATAATTTACTTTTTGGAGCTTGACATTTTGGTAGCTTGATTTGGATTTCTTGGCTTTCAACACTATGCTTTTTCTAATTTTTTGACACTCCTAGTTTGGGATTAATTTTTTCTATTTATGCATAAATGATTTTTTTTCTCTAAATTTTCTCAAGAATAATTTTGGAATTTTCAAAATTAGCATCAATGAATTTTTTCCAAATACTTAGAAATATTTGTACAATTTCAAAATTTTAGACATGATCCAAAATTTCCCTAATTATTTCCATACCTGACCTATACGTATGATATCATTTTGTTGAAGATTCTTATGTTAGTTCTTTAACATTTGTCTGATATAAATTCTAAAGATGTTGCTTTGCTAATATTCTGTAGTTCAAATAGTACCAATTGGTCTAACTTCAAAAAATAACTTTTTTCAGTTTTAAAAAAGACCTTTTTAAAATGAATAAAATAAAAATAAAAATAAATAAATACCTTCAAAAATTGCAATGACTAAGACTTAACATTCTAAACTTAGCAAAAAAATAAATTCTTGTAAAAATCACAAATATTCAATCTATAATCAATTTTAGAAAAATTTAAAAATTATTATTACTTCTAAAATTATTGAAAAACACTAGTTTGTGTACTAATTGATCTAACCATATAAATATAATCTATAGATCCTATTTAATAATCGTGGTTTGAGTCATCATTAACCCCTAAAATTCCGTAACTATATATTTACCAAAAACACTCTAAAATTGCCATTCCTAGTACAACTACTAAATTTTTGGAAAAATAAAATTTTGACACATAGAATCGTAGGATCTTGTAGTGTGATGACTTGAAAACATGTGGTAGAAATTCCAGAAAATTCCATTGTGTGGATTGTAAGATATAAGCTTTCAAATTCACCAAAACCATTTTTTCAACCCTGCAAAAAATTGGGCAGCTGCACTTTATAAGCTCACTTTTCTATGAAAAAATGACCAAAATTGTGGTGCTTCTTTGGACTATTTTTCCAAGACAAGTTGGTCAAATACTTGAAAATTTTCAGATCATTTGGAATAGTACAACATATAGGAAAAAAACAGTAAGTAGGTAGTAGTAGAGAATGATTCAAAATATTAAATTATTAAGAACTTAAATATGGAATTGAAAAATGTCAATCCCAATGGTTGAAATGTTGTAATAAACAATTTACACACTAGGATTTTTAATTTTTTTCAAAAATATTGAAAATTGGGTAAGATAAAGGATTTCAAAGTTTATTTAGAGTAAGGAATCCATAACTACCCACGAACAAAAAATCCTCATAACTTTTGACTCGTTGATCAAAATGGATTGATTCAAAGCTTTCCTTGTATATATAAGTCTAGAAAACCAATTTCAAATTTTCGTTTTTGAAAAAAGTGATTTTCACTAATCTGCCCAAATTGCCCAGTTACGAAAAAAGTAACATATTAGGTTATAACTTTTGACTCTTATTTTTGAATATCATGAAATTTGTTGCATAAGAAAGATATTCTTCGTCCTCACCTTGAATTAAAATTTCAGCCTAAAATATGGAAATTTCTAGTCACAATGGCTTGCCCACATTTTTTATACAACCAAAAAACGAAGTCCGGTCCTTTAGAGGTTAAAACTATTTTTCTAAGCTATATTTTACATTATATCTTTACAATTTTGAGAAATCTGGACTTTGGTTGAAAAATCTAAACCAACAATGGTCCTTCCTTTCCTTAGGAAGATATTGTGCTTTGCTAGATACATGAGGGGGGGGATAAGATGCAACAATGTTAGCACGTGAGTGGAAAGATGTGAGCCTATATGACTTAAACCTAATTGTAAGTATGTACTTACAACCATTTGAAGGTATTTATAACATGTATACCTATAACATAAGTACACTATAACATGAAAAGAGTCTATAATATAGACACTTAGAACCATAGAATGTGTTTATAAAATAAACTATTGGGAGGTGGGAAGTTTGAGAATTGATGTCATGAGAAAAGTAGAGGATGGTGAAAAAGAAAAAAAGGCCCTTCATCTTTTTTTTTAGTTTCAAACTCTTGTAGATTAGACCCTATTAATAGTAGGGATCTATTGGGGTAGGTTGGCGTGTGCCCTCCTTTCTTTTGACGCTCCTAGATTCTATATTCACGTGCTAGCACTCCCCATATTAGATGGTAATTCAAGAACCATGATTGGTTGAATAGGAATATAAGACATTTTTGTTCATTCTAAAGGTCCCCTTTCCAAAAATGCAAAAGGAATCCTATCCCATTCATAAACAATGTTATTATTTTTGTCCTAGTCAAATTCTAGGAGAGCCATGTCAACAAAATGATTGACAAAATAATGATAAAAATGTGAGATATTTTACCCAAACCATCCCCCCTTTTGAGTTCCTAGCCAAGAGAGAAGTCATGGACGACCAACGGCCACGTGTCATCATCTAAAGAACCGCCTCCATCAGCCCTCCTTTATTCACGTGGGTGTACAGTGTGACTTACCCGGTTCCTCGTCTCCACTTCAGAGCCACCAGTCGACGACCCAGTGATTTCTTTTTCTTTTTAAAAATCGGTCTCTTTTTCTTTTTCTTTTTCTTTTTTCCTTTTTCTAGTTGGCCAGCTCCAGTCGTAGGTATTTTTCATGATCAAAAGAACACATGAATTAACTAGTGTAGCCTACATTTAACTGAGGTGAATTTAATACATTCAGTTTCTTCACGCAATGATGTATTATTAGATTATTATAACATATTCTTCCTTTTCGATTTTCTTTTATTCTTTATTTTTTTTAAACAAATGGGAAAACCATTGTATTAAGAAAACCATGGTGAAGCAACCAAGCCAGAGGCTAGACATGAAGAGACGAGAGCACCCAAAAAAACACTAACGGGGCTAAAACTAAGAGTTTTTTTTGTTTTTTTTTAAACACATGGACTATCCCCTTCCTTTTGGAGTTCTGTGCAAGGACAATAGTAAAGGAATCCTTTTTGCTAATAATACATCATTGCGTGAAGAAATCGAACCGAATTGAGGTGAATTTTGACTTCCACTACCCTCCCTTTTGGCCGTTTGGGGATGATACTTTATTAAGAGGACGGATTTTCAGGAACTTGGGAACTTTTTTCAGAGTCATAAAATTAGGCCTTTTCATGCATCCAAGTGAGTATCCCACTGCCATTGATTTGGTGGGATGGGTCGTTATTACACTGAGATGAGATTTTTTTAAATATATTTTTTAATGTTATTTAGCGATTTAACCCCTAAATGCCTAAGGCCTATTTTGATAGGAATTTACTCTAAATTGAAAAAAATGCCAATATTTTGATAAGTTGTCTCAGTTTTTTTTAATTGTAACCATACAAATCCAAATTAAACATGCTAGAAATCTCATAGGAAAAAAAAACACAACAATATCACTTATAGAGTGAAAGATTATAATGTTTGACCATAAAGGTGTTATAATTGTAAAAGTGATGTGAAGTTTTTCAATCTTCTTTTCACAAGTAAAATCTAAAAAGTTGGTGACCAAAAAATATGAGGTTAAAGGGCCTAACATGTACAACCCCAATCAATTTATGGCTTCTTAAAATCTACTCTACAATTTTTTTAAATGAATTTTGAATGTGATTTTTTCTCCAAGATCTAGTGTATTTGAGGCTCATTTCTAATAGCTCTCAATACTACAGGAAGTCAAGATTGCAATGGGTACCCTTGCACAAAATCTTGAATAGAAAAATCACTATCATTTATTTTCAAAATCAAATTTTTGATGCTAAAATTAGACTTCAAGAAGAACCTTCCAAAAGTATAAACTACTAAAAATAACAACTTGGTTAGATTTTATTTAACTTCAAATTTTTGCAAACACTAGGTTTGGGTGGCTTGGGTAGTTAGGGGTTAAAGTAATGTATTTGCACTTGGTGTTATTAGAAATATTTATAAAACTTCAGCAAAAAAAATGAACTTAGATACATTAGTAGACTGTAGTAGAACCACCCATAATTGACCACTTGAGTGATTCCACGTTTGTTCTAGAGCAATACATGGCAATGTAAATTTTCTACTATGTCAGAAGATAGAAATTGCAAGGATTGCAATTTTTTTGGTAGTTTCATGCTTTGAATTGAAATTACTATAAATTTTGGAAGTTGAAGGCTAGTCCAAATCCATACCCAATATGTAGAGTCTTCTAATTTTGATTAGTCAAGAACTATTTTTCATTCATTACTTTTGGACATTGTCATAACTTGATTAGTCCCAACTTCGAAAAGGAGAAAAAATACAATCTAAACTTTTGTTGAAAATTTGTTTTAGGAGCTTGGTTGGAAATAGTTGTACCCTATAAGTTGGGCATGGTTCCCTAGCTCAGAATGGATGGTTCTACTATAGATTCATTATTTGCTAACAACACTTCTAACATTGTCACATATAACATTGTTAAGTAGCCTAAACCATTCTCTATTGGAGATTGGGAAAATCTTTCTTTGAATCATTGGAAGTGAATTTAGTTTGATGTGCAAAGTGTCATTGGTTGACTATAAAGTTGCAAAGAGTAATTATCTAGTGATGAAAGTTGCTATATTGGAGGCTTCCATTTGGAAGAGGGGAGAGTACTAAAGGGACCCCAATGTTGGTTAATAATGTTAAATAAAGTGCGATAATTCTTTCAATATTTGAATGTAACTTGTAATATTAAGCACTTACAATACTTGACACATTTTTTCCAACTATAAAATCAAGAACAAACAAATAATTGAAAAATCCCTATAAATCCTACGATGGGATAAAAAGTTTAATTAGACATTCTTCAAGTGCATGTACAATTGTAACTATTGTGGGTTTCAAATCACTTTTGTATAAGTATAAATATTGTAGGTCACAAAATTATGAAATTGTAAAGTTTCTTCACATATCCAAGTAATTTTTTTAGTGTTATATACACAATCGTATATAGTATCTTTAGTTTCATTTAAGTCTTGTGTGTCAAAACGGTTTAACCCTTTAATGAGTATGGTTAATTTGAAGGGCGAGCCCAATTTTTTAATACAGATGTGGAAAAGGGAAATTTCATCACTACTCCAAGGAAGTAATTATAGATTAGACCGTAGGAATTGATGTCGTAGGCTTTATCTGTGATAAGAACAAAAAATGAACATGATCTAACGGTGCAATTTGTTGTGAGTGATCTTCAAAGTTCGATCCATTGAAATAGCCTTCAATTGAAGTAGCATAACATAATATTGCCCATAAATTTTGAAACATGTCTCCACAATTCATGAGGTTGCTAGGCAATATTTCTATTGTTCTTAGGCATCAATTTCAAATAAAATCACATGCGTTGAGGAATTTATTTGCAACTTAGAAGGTATGACTCAAGTCATCCCTCTTGTCTTTGGACAAGCACAACTGTCTCGTTAGTGCACATAATTCTTTGAAACTAGATTTGTTTGGAGCACATGCTAAGGCTCTATTTCCGTTACTCTTTGAGTTTTTTTTCAAATACCCTGTATTGAGAGCTATAAAAGACAAAGAATCCAAAATTCGACCAAAAAGTGGTCAACTAGTCACTAAAGGATTAACCCCTAAAGATTAAATGGCTACTGAAAGACCACTTGAAAATTCAAGTAGGTTCTTACAAAATCATTTTTGAATGAATCTTTTTGAAAACTTAATACAATAATGAACAAGTATTGTGTTTTTCAAGAATATAATCCTCCCCCCCCACCCCACATGGATGCATGGATCAAAAGTTAGGCTATCCAGAAGTTTTTAGGTAAGGTAGGGAACTTTGGGCAATATTTGAAAACACTCAAAACTGCCATTTTTTTTTCGCAAAGTGCAAAATTAAAAAAAAATTTGGTAGCATATTTAATTGAAGGATCTTGCACTAAATTAATATGAGATCATGTGGAAGAAATTTCAAAAACTTTCACCACATAGATTGCAAGATATTTGTGTTTAAAGTGAAGAAATTTTTTTTCTTGAAATTTCTCTTATTAAAATTTTAGATTATGAATCTTCTTTGACTTATATTTTTTTTACAAAATATATTTTGAAATTAACAAATTTATATGCTGAAGAATTGAGTTGAGAGTCTTGTGAAAAAAATTATTTTAGAGTTCCCAACAATATTCCCAACCAAAATTAGAAGATTCAACAAAACACAAAATTAGGAACGATGGTAAATGCTTATTTGCATGGTATTATAAAGTGCATTCATTTGGTGGAGCACGAATAAAGTCTAGTGGAAAGGGTAGAATCAATTACCAATTAGACTGTATGATTGCATCTCCAGGTCGTTTTTCATTGGTCGTTTCTCATTACTTGATGATTAGGGCAATGAGAAGTTTGGAAAAGGAAAGGTGACCCAGTTTTTTCCAACTGAAATCAATCATGATAGGTCATTGGTTCAGAGTTTTTTGCTACTTTAGAAAAGCCATTAACCTCTTTTAAAACAAAACTTTCTCATCCTCAATGCACACGGCAAAATTGTCCAACATAGTTATATTATTAACTTTTTGATTGATGTGGACTAAAATTTTGAAAAAAGAAAAGAAAAGTGAAGGTGTCAAAAAGAGAAAAGGAGTACACATGAATTTGGGTCCCAAAGGCAGGAAATGGTAGAGAGAACAATAATGTTAGCACGTGAGTATGAGTCTTTGAGCTTAGGAATTAGTAGATACCCTATAACCATTGAAGTTGTTTATAACATAAACACCTATAATATTAGTCTCCTATAATCATGGAAGATTTCTATAATATAGACACCTATAACATAGGTGTTTGGTTTCCTAAGTTCATGTGCTAATGATCCTAAGCTCGTATATTAGCAGAGGTCAAATATTACTTGGAGAAAGAAAGCAACACAAAAAAAACAAAAAAAAACATTTGAGCACCAAATTCTTGACTAATAATCTCTTTGCACTTCTTACTACATCTATCAAGCTAAGTGAGAATGTGATTTTTATGAAGCATGCCTCCATCCAAGTAATATTTCTTGGGTTGAAATGCAAATATTAGTAATATTGTTTTTTTAGTGATTTGAAGACAATTTTGCAACTGACGTAACATATATACATGAGGATCACTTGAAGAACATCATTAGTCAAACAAGGGGGAATAGTGGGCAGTTGAGATGCATGTAGACTAAGAACTTGTTAAAATTATCATTGAAAGTGCAACAATATCATACAAAATAGACTCAAGGAATTTTGGATTTGAAAATTGAACAACCATAAAAAAAAAATTAGGTAAATGCAAGCCAAAAAAATACTCTTGTTGATAAAAGAATTTAGAAATAGTTAAACTTGATCAATTGAAAAACCATAATCTTTTCATTTCCTTGGCTTGGTTTTAAGTACAAACTATTGTAAATGATTTGCATCATAATAATTTAGCCTCATAACAAGGGTGCAATTTATCCTAATAGTATCACTACCAAATTACTTTGTATTATTTTTTGTGAAAATTACTACAATAAACTAATATTCTATAAATATATAGATATATAAATACTAATATAGATATATTATAAATAATATGACATTAGCACATTAGCATCTTATGCACTAATAGGATGAATAGTTGAACACAATTTAAGTCCACTACCATGCTCGGTAGTATTAAGTCAAATCTCACTTATTAAGAAATCTTTGGAATTTGTTAGACACAATAATTTACGAAAGTCTAAATTTTCAAGGTATATACTAATATGGAAGTTTATTATATTTTTGATGATATCAATATATTGTGGTCAACTATATTTTCATACTATCTCATATGTATCATTTAGTCTTCACCTATGTTCATCCAATTTTCATATATATATTTTTTATTTCCACCTGACTTTATTTAAATGTTCACATTAACTAGACTACATTCATCCAAACAAGCATCCAACATTCATCCAAATCAATGCATTATTCAAACTCTCACCTTGATTTTTTTTGAAAAAAAGTGACCATTAAATTAAAAGATAGGAGGAAAACAAATTAATTTGACTCCCTAGGCCGGTTAAGCTTAGGAGGCAAGCTGAGAGCTAAGTGCCACCACAAATTGTGGCTCTCACTATGATTTTGGGTACATTTATGTTTAGTAATTTGAAAAATCATACTTTATTCAATTGTTGTCTAAAAGATAAATTTTGACTTCCAAAATGAGGTCCAACAATTGACACTAGAGGGTAGGAATGGTTGCTAGTTGCTTTCAAAATTATAATGCTTTGAGGTCTTTTAGAGTATTATGAATGAGACCTTAAATTATTTGTATTGAATGTCTTCAAGTGTAATTGTAGCACAATATAATTGTAAAACAATAGAGCCATTTGTGAATGGTTTCGAGTCTTTTGAAGACCATCCAAAGATACACCAATATAATCCCTTAATGTTTATTCAAGTTTTGACTTTGAAAATTCATAGGAAATCACAATTTTTTCTTTAAACAATAAGAATTCAATGTTTTTTGTTTGCTTGCCTTTAGTTATAATTTTGACTTAATCTTGCACTTCAAGTTGAATGAATTATTTTGGATTTTTCTATGTCCTACATTTTAAATTAAAAGACTATGCTCAATAGCTTATTAAAATTTTTTGGCTTTATTTAATATATGTATGAAATTGACTTCAATGTAGGATTAAATATTTTGAATGTCTAATGGAATCTTGTAGAAACAATTAGGAAATTGGAATGAAAGAGAACTACTATACTACTACTAATATTTGGTGTTACCTACATAGATCAATCTTAAGCTAGAAATACTACAAGTTCATAGTCTCTATAAATATTTTTACCAATTATGTTTATAGAGATCCTCCTTGTTGAATATCTTTGATATCTATGCTCTTGGTAAAAATATTCATCAATAGTAAAAATTCATGGCACTTGAAAATCAATTAGTATAGGTAATACAAAATACTAGCATTAGTATTGAAAAAGGTGTTCATGGAACACCATTCCTTAGACTTCCTATTTGTTCAAGTGAATGTGCCATCTAGCTATCCATATGCATGTAGAATGCATTTCTCTTATGATGTCGAGTTTAGGGATACCTCCTCTACCTTACGTTTACGAGCTATACCCTCACATATTTCTAAAAAATGTGAATGTGCAATTTCCACGGCCCATTTGGGTACCAAATTGGTGCCCATTTGCACTTCAAAAGTCATGTTTTGGAATTGTTGTATAGTGCTCTACAAGCCCCCCTTGCTCCTAGGGTACTAATCCCCCCTCAAACTTCATTGTAGGTGAATGAATCCCCTAATTGCCCAATCAAGATATAGATGTAAGAAATTACCCTATTTTTCATAGCTTATTATTGCATTTCTTTGTGTCCTATCACCAAATTAAGACTCTCTCTCATTGCCTATATGAATTCCTATTTTCCTAGCCAAATTTATTATTTGTTGCAACCTTTGAGTTTCTCTTGGCCATTTTTAGGGTTAGGGTGAACTACCCCCCTCACTCATTCCTCCAACTCATTTAAGGGGTGCATGTTAAATAAAAAGACCCCTATTTTGTGCCTAATTAATTTATCTTCTACACCTCTCTTAGCTAATTTTGAGCCTCTGATTACAAATATAAATTCAGAATTTGCAAATTTTACCACGTGCAATAAATAAAAAATCTCAGCATTTTCCTTTGAGGACAATCCAAGGGGTCAATTCACCCCAACCTCATGTAATGGTCAAGGTGAATTGGCCCCCTTACTCAGCCCCTCTAAGTCATTTCAAGGGTGCAAGTAAAAAGTCCCTATTTTGTTCTTGATAATTTACCTAGTGCAACTCCTTTAGTTAATTTGGTTAATTTGGGGCTTTTGATTGGATATATGAATTCAGAATTTGCAAATTTTACCATGCATAGCAAATAAAAAACTTAGCGTTTTCCTTCGGGGACAAGAAAAGGGGTTACTTCAGTTCATTCTAGTTAGTTTTCAATGACTAGGTGTGCCCCAGCCAAGGAGGATTGATCCTCTATTGCCCCACTAGAGGGTAAATGTCAAAAACTACCCCCTATTTTGTGCTACTTCAATTAGTATTTCCTTTAGTTCCCAAACTAATTTCGGTCTTTGATTGCAAATATGAATTCAGAATTTTCAAATTTTATCGTAAGTGGCAAATAAAAAATTTCAGAGTTTTCTACCAGGGTAAAACATGGGGCAATAGAGGGGTGAATCCTCCCGGGCCCACAGGTGTGCCCCCCCAAGCCTTGAGTTAAAAAGGGCCCCGAGGTTAAAAAGGGTTTAGGGCCTAGCCTACTTTTCACCTTGTATGGTGGTGTTCCCCAACGTCCCTACTGCGTTCCCCTCCGTCCGTCTGCGTCTCCGTGTCCGTGTCCGTCTCCGTCTCCCTGGGCGAAACTTGTTGGATAAAGTGACTGCGTCGCCCTGTGTGTGTCCTGTCCCGTCCTACTCATCCCAGGTAAACCCGTCCTGGGCGGGGCCAGCCAAAAGGGGGATCGCCCACTCAGTGGGACTGAGCAAAAGGCACTTGGCACCCAACAGCAGATTTCGAGTCCTGAGGGCCTGCTGCCCAAAAGCCTGCCAACCCAAGCAAGATTGGGAACCAAATAATAGGCGCGGGGGAACCAAACCCAGCCCCAGCCCAGCAGACAGAACCGACGCCCGGACGACGGAACCACCGCTCTGCTCTGCTGCAGCAGCAGCAGCAAACTGCAGCAAACTGCAGCAACTGCAGCAGCAGCCAGCAACCGAAACTGCATGAAACGAAACAAAAGAAAAGAAAAGAAAAGGAAAAAAAAGGAAGAAGAGGGAGGGCAACACACCACCGCGGCTGCTCGGGAACCGTGTTGGGAACCGTGTGGGCCTACACCTCCCTCATTCTTATCCCCACAACACGGACGAACGCACGGCTCCCCACATCCAGCACTCATCCAACATTCATCCCTGCCTCCCTTCATCCATACGCACCTCATCCTCCCGAATCTACCCTCGCGGACACGACTTTCATCCACACGCACGACTTTCATCCATACCCCTTCCTTGCTTCCTTCCTTCTTCCGCCTTCTTCCGTTCTTCCACCCCACACTCAGTGACGAGGGTTTCGATGCCACTTAGTGACGAGGTGTGCCTGCAGTCTCGCCTGTATGTGCTCCCAGGGATCCCCCGCGATCGAAAGCCTCGCGCACGACGGAGGGATTCAGTTCGGTAGTAGTAGTTAGAGGGAGAGGGAGAGAGAGAGAGAGGAGCGTTGGGAAATGGAGGAGGTTGCAGTGTGAGAGGTGGCAGGGAGAGAGAGATTGTAGTTTTTCGTTCTTCGTTGGTTGTGGTGTCGTTGTGTATGTGAGTGTGAGTGTGTTGTGGGAGGAGTTGTTCGTTGGTTTCCGGAATGGCCACCAAGTGGCATATCTCCTCGCAGTTGTGGACTTCTTGGCCTGCCGAGCGCCTCAAGCAGCGCTGTTAATCCTTTCTTTCTTTTTTTCCCCGTTTCTTGAGAGTTTTTCGTCCCTGTTGTTTTTGTGTGTTGGTTTTTTGAGTGTGGTTTGGTTTTTGATCTCGTGAGGACGGAATTCGGGAGCTCGGTTGAGTCCGGTTGAGTTCGGTTGAGTTTGGTTTGGGTGTAGTTGGTGTGGTTGGAGTTGAGGAGGTTGAGTGTAGACGGGATTGGAGCGCAAATTGTGTTGTGCGGACTGTCTTTGGGGGCTGCGAATGTCGCGCCGCCAGTCGCAATCGGGGATTTTGATCTGGAGGTGGTGAATTTGGCAGTGGCGGGGATTGGTTACTTGTTGGCGAGGAGGTTGAGTGATGGTCTTTGGCGGGGGTCTTTGTAGCGCGAGCTTTTGGTTATTTGCAAAATCCGCGGCTGGTTAGGGTGTGTGACTGGTGATATTGCAGCTGGCGTTTTTGTTTCGATTGGTTTGAACAGGACGTTCGCCGCTGTATGTGTGCTTGTGCCTGGGGACAGAGAATAAATTGCGAGTTGGCATCGCCAAGAATCGGTTGCTCGCATTCGACGTTGACATGAAACTCACAGGAAGAGGAGGAGCAGCAGCAGCAGCTATCAGCAATCTCGCAGGGCTTGTGCGGAATCTCGCTTGCATCCGTTGAAGCGAGAGCTCCACATTTGCAGATGTGCGCATCCTCCAGTTTTTCTTCTCATTAACCGACTTTGGTCTCATTGCGGGTTCCGGAGCTCTATACGCGGTGATTCTCCAACGCAACTGACCAACTGAGAGGAGTGCGATTGTTGTTCTGTGTATCATCGTAAGTTTAGGTGTGGTCCGACACACACTCTGTGACAGACGCGAGGGTTTGCTACTTCCTTCAGCGAATCCAGAGTTGTGGACGGAACCGTTAACGTAGTTGACAGAAATCGTAGTTTGGTTTTCTGTGGTATCGGAGACTGTGTGCTCTGGAAGTGTTAGAGCACTCATGCCGAACCTTGATTGGAAAACACTGGGTGAAGAACCAGGTTGCCCACAGGCAGCTATGGATCCCCAGATCAAACTTTTTGGACGAATCTTAAGTGCGACTCCAAGTCACACTGGGGCAGGTGCCGATGCAGGAGTTCTCATCCCGAAGTGTGTGTCCCCGCCATCCAGCCAGGTACGAATAATGTACTCTCTCTCTCTCTCTCTCTCACGCCATTTGATAGCTTCGTATGTGAGATGACGATTCAGTATATGTCAGCAAGTCCGGTGTTGGGGTCTTTGCATTGTATGTCTTGGTGTTGCATGTAGGTAGGGTTTACAAGCTTTTGTTCCTCGTTTGCATGTGCTCGACATACTGAAAAACTCTTTCCCTAGGGTCCCGACTATGACATAGTTGAAGAGTGTGTGCTACAGGTGATGATAGTGTGGCAAGCGTGCGTGATATGTCATATTAGAGAATGTCGAGTGTCATATGGAATTTTTATACCGGATGAGAAAGAGGTTCAAGTGTAGCACTCGTCAAGTGTGAAAATATGCCTGATGTGTTTTTAGTCTTCCTATGTTGCTCTTTCGGAGGGTTCTCATGGTTGCCTGTATGTGGCCTGTATGTGCCGTAGTAATGTGTGAGGAATCTTGATGTGCTTGTCCGAGTTCCTGGATATGGCCCTGATGGATGCTGTGTTGTTTTCAGGATGGCGGCGACAATATGCACCGCGGGGCTGAGAACAAAATTGTAAGCGAGAAGCTCGTCTCTGCCAGAAGTAGCAGCGCAGACGACTTCTTGCAACTTTTCAAGACCACAGAGTCATGCGGGGCTGCTCCAGGAGGAGCCCAGCAGCAGCAGCAGCAGCAGAATCAGCCGCTCCTCTGTGAGGACAGTGAGGGAGGGCAGTCCGATGAGCAGCGGGACTCCCCCTCGGGCAACAGCGATGGCAAGAAACCAGACAAGGTGGTGGCTTGCCCGCGTTGCCTGAGCCAGGACACGAAATTCTGTTACTACAACAATTACAACGTTAACCAGCCGCGGCACTTCTGTAAGAACTGCCAGCGCTACTGGACGGCCGGCGGGACGTTGCGTAACGTGCCTGTGGGGGCAGGGCGACGGAAGAACAAGACGGGTAACTTACAGCAGCAAAGGGAGAACGAAGCTTCTCAGAACGGCTCCTCATTCCAACTCGACTCTGGCGAGTTTTCTTGTGGCCTCAGCTCTCCCAAAGCCAAGCTCTCGCATCCCAAACGATTGCCGGGGCAAGGCTCTCCACTGCGGAGCCCGGGGAGCTCCTCGCCTTTTGGCCCTGAGAGTGGGATCGCCATGTGTTCTCCGCCGTACTCGCTTTGTCAGAATGGACGCCTTCCTTTCCAATCGTTCAATTCATGCAGCCAAGGCTTCACGACCCCGGGTATGTTATTTCCATCTAGCCATAACTCCAAGTCTGCAAGCGTTATTTCCTTGTCAAGTGGAGGATTCTCTTTGGTGACCACTGAGCGAAACTCCCTTGATGTCAAAATTTCCTCACGCCATGGATGATGATGTCTCATGCAATCACTTGAAGTGGGAGGTTGTAGACCCCCTAGTAAAGGGACGAGTAAATATTACATTTCCAAGTCGTGCTTACCCGAAACTTGCTAATTGAAGGTCAAAGGAGTGTATTAGAAGAGATGAGTTGCTGTTGGTAACAGGGGACGGTTTAGGAGACAGGAGCAGGTTCCTGGTGAATTTGTTAGATAGACTTTCTATAGTATACAAGTTGATATAACGAGGAAACAATGTCTGAAAAAGAGATTATGTGGTGCAGGTACAGAATTGAGTGCAGTGGGAAGCTCGGACTCAGCATCCACGCCGCGAGGGCAGAGGCTAGTATGCCTCCCTGCAGGAATTGGTGTCGACAAGGATTGCAGCAGATCGCCACGGAGTGAGCAAGTGCAAGATGCTTCCTTGTTGCAGCAGCAGCGAGAGGCAGCTTCAGACACTGTTAGCGAGTGGGCAGGCAACAGCGGAGGACCTTCAGTGCGGTTTTTCAATGGGGAGTGGCCTCATGGTTACAATCTGGACTGGGGTGGGAAACATGCACACCCGGTCTCGCAAGGTTTCACTCCAGTTCTTACCAGCTTCAACACTTCCACTGCAGGGCCGACACCAGCAACCTCAACATGGACTCCCGCTTGGGCATGGATGGGCAACTCTCAGTGGACTGGAGCCCAGCAGCAACCACTCCCAACCACTCTTGGCAAGCGCCAAGGGGGTAGGGTGGAGTGTGTACCTCCTGCAAAAACGCTGCGTACAGATATCGAGCCCAGTTCAAACTTGAGAAGCAGATGGCCCATGCTCCAAGGGAGGACTCCATCAACGGAGGTGCGCTCCAATAGCACCTTGAAGCAGCTTTTCCAGAATCCGAAGCTGGAAACCTCCAGTGTTGGTTGTGAACCCAAGGACACTTTCATGAGCAGGTTGTTTATGAATGCGTCAGCGGCCCGACCTGTGCCATCTCCATTGACCATTTGATCCTCGAATGGAGCTAAAGTTTCACTAGCTCTTGTGCTGCTTGCTGCATTCCAAGCTGCTCTTGAGCCTCTTTTGACGAATCAGGCGGTTTGGAGGTGCAGAATAAAGCCCACTTTTGACCGCCTCGTTTTTTGTACAGACAAGAGTTTCACCTTTTTGATGGCAAATCTTTACCATGCCCTAGGTGTAGCTTGTCTCTTGGGTTCATCCTTAAACCCTATTCTATTGGTGGGCAGTTCCTTTTGTTTTGATACTAAACCTGATGAGAGCTGAACTATGTCCACAGATCACCCGCTTGATCTGCTGACCTCGAGTTGATCTTTTGTCTAAGTCGGCTTGGTAATACGTACTCTACTATCTACTCCACTACCGGAAGTGGGATCTGATGTGCAGGCGGTCCTGTCTGCAATAAAACGAGTAGTTTGTGCGCTTGTAGAAGAGACCCAAACATTGTGCAACATTTTTACTTATGCTTATGAATATTTTGTAAATTACTGTCGAAATTGAGCTGATGGGAATTTTCGAATTCTTGCTCATCGTTGAGACATCTTTTGAATGTTTCCAGCATCTCCTCTTGTTTCGAATGGTTGCTCTGCTTGTAATGACTTCAGAGATTGGAATGAATCCAAAGATGTGAAAGGTTTTGGAAACTGTGTTTTGGAAAGTTTTCAAAGGGCTGTGTTACTTCAAGCTCATGTGGACTGACTTTGCGATGCAGGACCTCTGAACAACTTTCAGCCGAATATGTAAATTGCACTGCAATTGATGCTATGTTGGGGCAGAAATCAAAAAGTGCAGATTGTTACCACCATAAGATGGTAAGGACTTAGACTTCATGAAAATAATGCTTTTCTGCATTAATTTGCATGGTGTAGTTCTTCACTTTGGACTACATTATATTCTTGCCCTGGGGAAGCTAAATTTTAGTAGCAATGTTGTGAATTAAACTGTTTTGAAGGATATTGATCCTGAGAATGAAACAAATCTTCAGAAGGAAATTGGTCATTTCATTCTTGTGCAGTTCAGTTTGCATTTTCCCACTGCAGATCTCAGACTGAAAAACTTATGGTTTTCCAAAAAGTAGACATTGAATAGAATATATTTCAATCATGGTTGGGACTGTCAATGGAGTTCTATTCAACTTATACCAACTTCTTTTCATTGGCTACTGATGTTTTGCAGCAGAAAAAAGACCCTGTCACATGGAGCTGCGAAATTTTAAATAATTCCTTACCAATCAATCTTTGACTCTGCATGTGCCGCATGTGCTCATGATTCTCCAAAAAGAAGGTAGATTCTTTCTTTTTAAGTCATGTTGGATTGATTTCAAGGCTGTTTTTATGCCAATCCTCAAAGAATGTTATACATAACATTCTTTATGAGTTTTATGAATACTCTTTGGTATCAATGAACATGGGCCGCAAGAATAAATACCCTGGGTATCAATGAATATGAGCCACATGAAAAGGATTCTAGATTTTTTTTGGTGTACAATCTGAAGATTATGTTTTGTATGCCAAAAGTGGGTGTACTTGGTATTAGAATTGTTTATTCATTTCAAGGTCAGCGAGTTTATGTGGGCACATGGGATATAATGATTGCCTACTTATCAATGGAATCCATTACTTCCCAAGTGAGCCAATTGTTCAATATTTTTGCGTTCTGTACTCTAATTGTGCTACTGTACTGTGCAGTAGGGTAGGCTTGCTGAAATTAGAATGTTATGGAGAATAATGTGGGGAGGGGCTATTGATTTTATGTGACTTTTGATGTGAAGGATTTGAACAAGCTCACTGCTGCTGGAGGGAAAGGAGGCAAATTCCATAGCAGAATGATGGATCATGCCAAGTACATATCCAAAGCATTTGACAACTTCCTTTAACATATATGAACATGTAGGTTTCACAAAAAAGAACTTTTTTTCATTTGAGTAAAATAAGTAAAAAAAAAACTTTTTTGAAGTCTCCTTCTACCCTTGATCATATGGTTTGAAAACAAATTGGTCAAAGCCAAGGATAAAGATATGTTCAACGCTTAATTAATCTTTAAGGTTCCAAGGCCATTTTTCATTTTTTTTAAATCCATTAAAAACTGCCATTTTTAATGCAAACAAAAAAAAAAAATTAACAGCTTTTCTCTTTTTTGCATATCTAACTATAGCACCTTGCACTAAACTAGTATGAAAACATCTTTAAGAAATTTCAAAAACTCCGACCATGGTAATCACAAGATATGATGTTTACAATGAAAAAAAATGAGATTTTTGGTTACTAGCATAACTTGATTATAAGGCTTTGAACTCTTTTAAATTAATTAATTTTTATTACAAATTGTGAATCAATTTTTTATTATGATGATGAATTGAGTTGAGATTTTGGGAATATGTAATTTTTAAATATGTGTAATTTTCATTCTTTAAAAATTGTTAAGTCAAAGTAGATATAAAATAGAAGAAAATACTAAATTGTTTATCATAGCTATGAGATGGAATTGAAACACACTAATTTCAATGGTGAGATTGTTCAAGAAAGAAAACTAAAACATTAACAATTTTTTATTTTAAATTGTTAAAATTTAATTTTAAAATGGATTCAATACCAATGTCTCAAGAATTTGCTAAGATTTCCCTTAACCCCTAAATGTTTTTGGCTATGTTTTCACCCCAAACTGCTTCCAAATTGCTAATTCTAATACATGTACCAAAATTTAGAAAAAAAAATTTTATGGACATATGTAACCATATGATCTTATAGTAAGCTTGTTTGAGAACATGTGGAAAAAATTTCAGAAATTTCTACCATGTAGATTGCAAGATATTAGCATTTGAAGTGACAAATTTCTTTCTTTTGGCCCTACAAAAATCCAAGCAGCTACACTTTAGAAGGTCACATTTGTATGAAAAAATGTCCAAATGGTTGCAACTCTTTGGATTCATTTTTCAAGTCAAGTTGGCTACATCCTTGAAAAATTTCAGATCATTTGGAATTGTACAACATATAGGAAAAAAATAGTAAGTAGAAAAGAGTAGAGAATCATTCCAAATACTAAATTGTTAACAATTTATTTATAGAATTTAAAAATGCCAATCCCAATGGTTGTAATGCTGTAATAAACAATCTACATCCAATTTTTTTATTTTTTTTCCAAAAATATTGAAAATTGAGTTAAATAAAGGATTTTAGAGTTTGTCTTAGAGTAGATATTCAATAATGACCTGCGAACTTCCACAAACTAAAATTCCTCATAACTTTTGACTCATTAATCAAAATGGAATGATTCAAAGCTTTCTAAGTATATATAAATCTACAGAACCAATTTCAAATTTTTATTTTTAAAAAATTTGATTTTTAAGAAGTTTTTTTGCTATTCGGGCTGCCCACCAAGCAATGAAAAGTACATATCATGCAATAACTTCTTAACTATGTAGTCAAAAGCTATGAAAATTGTTGGGCCTTAAAGCTACTCCTTGGATACATGTTGTGTAAAAATTTCAGCAAAAATAAATAAAAACTCCACTCGTGGTCAACTAACCAAAATTTCTATATTGTCAAAAAATGCAGTTTGGGCGTTTAGAGGTTAAAACAAGAACCTTCATAACTTTCACATTACTTATCCACATGAAATTAATTATATCTTTCCACATAGATAAAAGTATAATCTATAAGATTGTTTTTTAAAGTTATTTCAATTTTTTGTTGTTGTTGCTTCCCTTTTCTTGTTCAAGGTTTATTTTGGCATAACTTTTGCTCCCGATTGCTAATCGAAATAAAAATTATATTCCCACAAAACTAATTAGCTTTCCTACCTTAAAAAAATTCAAGAAATCTTGTCAAAAATTGAGATCATTGGTAGATATTAACCTTCAAGAATACCCTCAAGAGACTTTTAGGACTTTAGGGGTTAATGAAATGCCTAGGGTGTTACAAAGTGACATTTGAATGATTTTTAATTAGTAATACAAGATGAAGGATACCTATTTTTCATCTAGTTTTTTGGAAATTAGAGTTTTTGGGGTGTGTTTGCAATGTGTGGTGGTAGTGGAAAATTTCTCATAGAGATTTTATTGATTTTATGAAAGAAGACACTTTAACTTAGGATCATAGACAAATTATGGAAGATATGTTTCTATTGTATTTTGGCATTGTGAAGTTGCTTGCTCTTGATCTAAATTTTTGCAATAAAAATGGCTTTTTTTCAATTTGAAACTAATGAACCCCATAGAGTCCCTATTAGAAGATGCATGTAGATTTTGAGTTTTTAAGGCACTTTTTGAGCAATTATAGTATAAGAAGAATCTAGACATCAAATCTTCATTTTTGCAAGTTATTATTTTCTCTCCATCCCTATATGAACTCATTTAGAACATTGTACAATAATTATAAAGCACAGAGTGATCAGGCTAGTTACATTGTTGAAAAATAGACAAAAATTGTTTTTTCAAAATACCTAGATGTATTTCATCCATTTTTTGTAGCTCCTAGAATAAATCATTGAAAATATTTATAGTTCACTTATTGGATGCTTGCTCTCTTAAAGGTTATTGAAATGATAGTTACCAAATCTAGATTCTAATCCGATTTGAAATATGAAAGATTCCTAAAGTTGAATGTCAATTGTTGCAATTTGAACTATTCTAAGCCATGTTTTCTACTATAATATACACCGTTGGTAAAAAACCTAGAAAAAATAAATGGAATTCTTTGAAAACAAGTTGTGGAGTGACTCTGCATTTGTGGATAGCAAAATGGCAAGCTATCAAGAAGCTTTAGTTAGTAAGTTTGAAGAAAGTATACCATTGAGAAGCTATAGAAAAGGGTGGAAATTTTGAAAAACTTTATGGAGAAGAGTAGGCCAAAAAAGTACTCCGGCTGTGCCAAAATGATCTTTTGGTTTCCTTTAATTTTATTGCAATAAGCTTAATACTACATTTTGAAAAGGGCTCTAAAACTCAAAGTTTTAGGATGATAAAAAAGTACCAAATTCTACTTATAGCTTGAAATGGGTTTATATAACATTTATATAATATTTTTAACCTAAGGTCCCTAACAATTTGACCAATTGGAAGATCATTTGGGATGGAGGAAGTAGAAGAAATTGAGACAATAGTAAAAGTAAGGTATATGACCTATTTCGACATAGGGCTCCATTTGTGCAATATAGGGGGATCTACATTAGATGAGATTTGGAGGGTGTAAAAGCCCACAAATTCTCAAGTTGCGGAGAATAAGGGAATTATGCCATTGTAGTAGTTTGATGTGGCGGAGACTCTACCACGTCATATAATAATATTTTAAAAATAATAATAGGCGATTATATTTTTTAAATATTTCAAAAATATGTTCGCCTCTACATCTAGAACAAATTGGATTGTAATCTATACTTCCTTACGACTTTCTACTAATTCCAAACTTGATGAAAAATTAGCAAAAAATAGTGCAATCTTTATTATTTATATTCCTTGAACCAAGAAAATTACCCCCTATCATTGCTCAATTAGACATATGCTAAAACACTTAGCATTTTCAAAAATAGGTCATATATCTTATTTGCTACTTTGCCACCTACATGTGACTTAGGTATATGTGAAGACTATTAACCATAATTTCCATAAGCCTACTATGGACACTAAGTATTCAATAGATGATCAACAGAAAGTCTTTCTATGTAAGACAAAAGTGTAGATGTTCATATCTAAAGTTTTGTGTGAAAAGGACAAGTCTTGTATAGTGGTTTGACTTCCAATGAGTGCTCTTGGTTGTCTTTTAAGCAAATGATTTCTACAATACTCAAAAAGATAATTTCCATGGTGACCAATGTGGTATTCCAAGGTTAAATTTGATAGGTTTTTAAAATATTTAAAAAAAAATCAACTTGTAGTGAGGTTAATGGGTTTAGTCTAAAGCATCTCCAAGTTCAAATTTTGGATGATAAATAAAGTGCACCAATGTGATTTTTGGGTTCAAATAACTTCTCATTCATAAACAAAATAATGTTCTTTTATGACCAATTTGATGAAATTGTGGTGAATAACATATATGTGTACAAAACAAATAAACAAGGGAATTTAAGGGTAAATTAGTTGACACAATGTGTCAAATAGAACGAGAGATTGTGAACTTAGAAAACAAAAAAATATTCAAATAAGTTAATATTATTCACCACTTGTAGAAGGGTTTTTATTTAACTTCACCATTAGCCATTTCAAACCGTACTCGGGTAATAGAAATCTTTTTTCTTTCTTGTTTGCTAAATTCTATACCTCTAATGTTTGAATTGATTAAAAAAATTTGAGTATGAAGGAGTGCAATTATTCTAAAATGGTGGAATGTATGCCATTGATTATTAAATATACTTACTTATTGGAGGGTCAAAGAACAATAACAAGGTGAATCTTTGTGAGGTACCACACACATAGTAGGCTTACAATATCATTGAGCCTATTAAAGGAAAATAATTCAAACATGTTGGGCTTGTTTCCAAGCCATGTGATGTGGTTTTTAGTATTTAGGTATGTGAAGACTATGGCTACACATGGATTAAAGTAGCTAGGATGACATATTATTGTTGTTTTGATTGTTGTTTAGATTTAGATTTATCATATATATATATATATATATATATATATATATATATATATATATATAGCAAAAGAATAGTAAGTTAGGATATATTCAACATGTATTTTAACCAACTAATTTTTGAGAAAAAATACATGTACAATTCATTGACAAAGCAAACATATAGATTTCCATTGTTGTCCTTAAGGGAGCTATTCTCATTCATTTTGGGTTGTTAATGTGGATCTCATAATTCCCTCCACGATTGTATTAGAAACCGAAAAGTACCGTGTTTCAAGATTGTGGAATAATGAATGAACCTTTTGTCACGTGTAGTCTATACAACATTGAAATCATAGAAGGGAGACTTCTCAACCCAATTCCAACCCTTTTAATCCTTTGAAGGCCAAAAGTGGTCAATGGCCATGGCTTTTAAAATTCTTGTAGAAATGAACGTACTTGTTGGCAAGAGTAAAGTACTCCTTTGGAGATACGTGATGTCCTTCTAGGACTAGGACAACTCCGTATTGAGTTGAGATAATGCAAAACCTCATCTAATTTCTACCAGCCTACATTAGGATGCATGCAATGAAATGGGGTCCTCCACTGGACTAAGGTATGTGCATCGTGAAAGAGACACTCTCCTAATTGCGCCACCTATGAAGCTAACAAGCTTGAAATCTTATAGAGTTGCCTTTGGTGGTTCGCTGTACTGTTTCCCCTTTCATTAGAAATTGTTTGTGTGTTTTTAAAAAAAAAACTTCAAAAAATCTTGTAGAGCTGAAAATAGGTGGCACAATTAGGAGAGTGTCTCTTTTAGGTGCATGTACCTTACGTGTGGCAGTGTCACACTTGGACTGGGATGATTTGGGGGTCTCGCTACTTTTTGAGCCACACTAATTAAAGCCTGTCAGCTGGGTGGAGTGAGGATGCCACTGGCATTCTTGGTTGAGATGCAGCTCTGCAAGCATGGCTTTGTTCTTTGCATTAGAAATGGGCCCATTATTGGCCCTGCAACACCAGCCTTGCTGGGCACAAAAAAAAATGAAAAATTGGACCATGTTCATTTGTTTCAAAAAAGAAAAAAGAAAAAAAATTGGACCATGTGGAGGAGGTTTCGTTATGTCACCCACTTGCCAGGACATGGCACTAAGTTATTATCACTTTTTAAGGGACTGCACAACTACTGTACTGTGATGTCACCAGTCAACTATGGTAGTAGGTCCATAAAGTGCCCATTTAAGAGCTGGAACTGAGAATTTGGGGACGTGAAACTTCTTGAAATAGTTTTCCTGAAATGTTCATAGTATTCATAAATTTTACATGAAAGGCAAATGGAATTGGGACCAAAGGCAAGTTGTTTTATACTTTTTGGAGCTTTGTAGAATTAGTTACAAATTTTTGAAGTTGAAATGAAAGCTGGCTTGATATAAAATTGTCCACCTCTTGAAATGTAAACTATTTGTATATTGTTGGTACACTGGAAAAGCAACATGTATAAAATAGTGTACATTTGAGGAAGTGAGTGATTTTAGAGCCCAAGCACTTTATGGACCTCCTATCTTACCATGTAGCATTTTGGGGCAAATTTTCAATAAGATCTTTGTACTCTCATTTTAAATGTGGCTATCAATATACTAGGGAAACATTGAAATGCACTCTAATCATACTTAAAAAAGTAAGATGCCTTACAACTACAATGGTATTTTTTAGATGAAATTGCTACAAATGTCTTCAAGTAATTCAAAATTTTTCAAATTGGGATGAAGTTAACTAAGTACTATTAGATAGTATTGTGGATGAAAATATGTATCATATGGATGGATGCCTACAAATTAGATGATTGTTTTGACAATTCAAGGTACATGTTGCACAACCAACAAAAAAACAAAATTAACCTCTAAAGTTCCTTGAGTATGTTTCACGAAAGATGCTCCAAACTACCATTTCTAGAGAAACAACACTTTGGGACACATACAATTGTAGGATCATGTAGTAGGCTAGTCAAAAATTCCCACCATGTAGATTGTAAGATGTTAGCGTTTGAATTGACAAAAATTCTTTTATGGGTCATGTAAAAAACATGGCAATTGAACTTCACAAGATCACATCTGTATGAAAAAATGTCCAAAATGGTGGTGCTTCTTTGAATCCATTGTTTAAAGCAAGTTGGTTACATGGTTGAAAAATTTCAAATTATTTTGAACTGTACAACATATAGGAAAAAATTAGTAAGTAGAGAGAAGTAGAAAATGATTCAAAATACTAAATTGTGAAGAATTAGTTATGGAATTGAAAAATGCCAATCCCAATGGTTATAACGTTGTAATTTATTTTATGATTTTTTTAATTTTTCAAATATTAAAAATTGAATTAAATAGAGGATTTCAAAATTTATTTTAGAATAGAGAATCCACAAATGCCTATAAACTAAAATTCTTTATAACTTTCATCTCATTAATCAAAATTGAATATTTCAAAGCTTTCCATGTATGCATAAAGTCTAGAATGACAATTTAATATTACTTTTTAATGAAAAACGTGGTTTTAAAATTTGTTTAAATGGCTTGGTTTTGAAAAAAATTACATATCATACAATAAGTTTTTAACCATGTAGTCAAAAGTTATAAAAATTATTGGGCCTTAAAAGAAACCTCATCTATATGTTATGTGAAAATTTCAAAGAGAAAAAAATCCATTAGCAATAACTTGCCCAAAATTGCTATATTGTGTGAAAATCTTAGTTTGGTCTTTTAGGAATTAAATGTTGATGCCATGTGGAGGAGGTTTTTTGATGTTACAAGTGCACTATTTTTTTCTTAAGTATGGAGTTGAAAGAGTTGACCATCATTACCCATGGCAAGAACTATGGTGAGTGCACTATAAATAAGGTAAAAATATGTAAAATCACTTTGTACCCTCTAGCGTTCTTATCATTTAACAATAGACTAGTATACCATGTGCCATTGCACAACCAAAATAAGAGTAAAAGTAAATATTTTAATATATTAATTGAGATTTTTTGAAATTCAATGTCTTTTACATTGTAGGGGTTGTTAGAGTACTAGAGGTTGCATTCTTGGTATGTATAGAAAGCCTCATTAGAAGAGTTTTTCACCCTTGAAAAGGTTGCAAGTTCCAAACTGCGAGAACTACCCTACAAGGGGCCGTGGCAGTTGGTTGATGTGGCACAATGACTGCCATGTCCGAAAAAAATAATTTTTTTTTCATAAGGAAAAATGAAATTTTTTTTCAGTTTTTTTCTTCATTTCAAGATTTTTTAATTTTTTTAATTTTAATTTTTTTTGTCAGGAATAGCCGTTCCCCAAAAACTGTAGGGGAGAAGTTTGCAATGCACCTTCAAGCGGCCCTCCCAATCCCTAGAAATCCTCTAATGTGTACACAAAAGAGTGCAACGACTTGTTTTGTGGTGTTTGGATATGCAATGTAAAAGTTATAACTTTTCCAAAATAAAAGATAGTTTAATTTAGTTTTAATTTAAAAAATCCATAACTTTCACACTAGAGGTTTGGAGGTCATAAAACTAACACAAAGGATACAAAGGCTTTGATCCCTGGCATCTGGACATGCGATGCAAAAGTTATGAATTTCCAAAAAAATCAATAATTTCATTCAAGTTTCTTGATATATTAAAACTTTGAAATTCAATAACTTTTATATTGTAAGTTCAAATGCCACAAAACATTAGAAGAGATTTACCTAGTTTGGAGGGCTATGAGTTCCCTGGGGTTCTTAGTCCATTGGAACTTCCGGTAACTATTATTTGACATGGTACAACAACTACCACATCATTTTTGAAATATATTTTTTTCAACTTTTTTTTAAGAATTATTATTATTATTATTATAAAAAGAAAATTTATGACAACTTGACGTACTTTAATTGCGGAGAACATAGGCTTGAAACAACCCTCTAGCCCCTCCAAACTCTTGTAATGTTCAAAGAGTTTTTGAGCGGTACCAATAATGCCATTAGATGCCTCATAGTTTGTTAGATCTTAGTATACCAATATCAACCAAAACAAAACAACCTAATTTAACAGTATGGATTGTTACTAAAACCATCATTTGATGCTTGGATTATAATAAATGTGTATACGAGGCTATACATGGGGAACATTAGGAACATGTCAAGAATAAAGATTATTGAGTAGAAATTTGATGATTAACCCCTAAAGTTCCTTGACTATGTTATTGCCAAAAACACTCCAAAACTGCCATTTCTTATACAAGTTTCAAAATTTAGAATTTTTTTTTGGGACACATGTAACCATAGGATCTTGTAGAACATTGGTTTGAAAAGATGTGGTAAAAATTTCAAAAATTTTCACCATGTAGATTGCAAGATATTAGCATTTGAAGTAACAAAAATCATTTTTTTGTCCCTACAAAAACCGGGCAGCTGAACTTCACAATGTCACATTTCTATGAAAAAATGTTCAACATGATTGCAACTCTTTGGATTAATTCTTCAAGGCATATTGGTTACATGCTTGAAAATTTTTAGATAATTTGAAATTGCACAACATATAGGAAAAAAATAGTAAGTAGAAAAATGTAGAGAATGGTTCAAAATACTAAATTATTAACAATTTATTTATGGAATTGAAAAATGCCAATCCCAGTGGTTGTAATGTTGCAATAAACAATCTTCACCTAATTTTTTTGGTTTTTTTTCCAAAAATATTGAAAATTGAGTTCAATAAAGGACTTCAAAGTTTATTTTGGGGTAGAGAATCCATAACTACCCACAAACTAAAACACCTCATAAATTTTGACTCATTGATCAAAATGGAATGATTCAAAGCTTTGAATGTATATATAAATCTATAAAATCAATTTCAAATTTGGATTTTTGAAAAAAATGATTTCTTCATATTTGCTCAGATTGCCTAAGTTGAGAAACAAACAACATATTAGACTATAACTTCTGACTCATATTTCCAAATGTCCTAAAATTTAGTGTGCATGAAAGATATTCCTTGTCTACACCTTCTATCAAAATTTGCGCCCAAAACATGGAAATCTCTAGTCACATGCACTTGCCCAAAATTTCTATGTTGCCAAAAAATGCAGTTTGGTCCTGTAGGGGTTAAGACGATATTAGAAACAACTAAGTAGTTGCCACTATATTATTGATATAATTAAGCCAACATGAATTGCTAGGCGTAGATTGCTTCTAGTTACTTGGGGATAGATTGTAATCAATTTTGGCATGGTTTAATTCTTCAAGTCCCAAGGCCTTTTTTTCTTCAAAAAAACATTCAATTCTACCATTTAGATTTCCAAGAGCAAAAAAATTTACAATTTTTTTTCCATGTTTAGCCTTAAAATTTTTTACAAGGATATATAAAAATGTGTAGAAGAAATTTCAAAAACTTTCATCATGTAGATTGCAAGATATTTGCATTTCAAGTAAAGACAATGTGTTTTTGAGTATATTCCATGACTAAGTTTATTTGACTTTGAATCTTCTAAATTGAAAATTTTTGCACTACAAATTTTGAATTATTATTTTTTTAAATTGAATACTTTTGTTGAAAATCTAAGAAGAAAAATTTCTAAGAAAATACGTGATTTCATGGTTTGAAAAATTGTTGAGTAGAAGTAAGTGCCAAATTGAAGGAAAAACTAAATCATCAATAGCTTTAACATGGAATTGAAACACGCTAATCCCAAATGTGAGATTTTTAGCAAGCATACGTAACCTTGTGGATTTCTTAAAAAATTGTAAAATTGAGTTAAAAAATGAATTCAATACATTATTTTCTCAAGAAGTTTCTATGATTGCTCACAAAACAAGAAGCTCCATAACTTTCACATCACTAATCCAAATGGATTGAATCAAAGCTTTTAGTGTAGACAAAAATATGATGAATGAGAAAAGAAATGAAAGAAAAATTTATTTTAAGATTTTTTGAATTTTTTTTGCTACCTAGTATCCCCATTTGAGCTTATTGTAGCATAACTTTTGCTCCCCTACATTGATAAAAATAAAATTATATTCTTTGAAAGCTTAAGTATTTTTCTATCTTAAGAAAATACTTCGAAAATCACCTCAAAATTGAGGTTATTCAAGTCTATTTGGAATTCAACTTGTCCTTTAAGGTGGGGACAATAGGAATCGAGGGGTTAACCCCTAAAGGACCATTGTCCCTTAGAGGGACAAATGGGATTTTGGGTAGGTTCCTTCTTGGCTGAAATTATTTCTTGATTTTTTGAAACTTTTTTTCAAGATAGCAAATTTGATTAGCTTTATGGGAATATAATTTTTTTTTCCAATTGGTGCCCAACAACAAAAGTTATGCCCAAATAAGCTCAAAACAGGGGACGGGGGGGCATCAAAAAAAATTTCAAAAATGAAAATTCTAAATTTTTTTTCCCTCATAGATTATATTTTTCTGTACATGTAAAGCTTTGATTCATTACATTTGTATTCTTTATGAGAAAGTTATGAACAATCTTTTTTTCCAGGCAATTAGAGCATCTTCTTGAAAAAATAACTTGTAGGATTCATTTCTAAATGCGTTTTTTACAATTTTTCCAAAAAAAGAGTTTCACATGGTTGATCTTGCTTTCTAGAAAAATCTCACCATTGGAATTAGTGTATTTTAATTCGATTTTAGAGATATTAATAATTTAAATTTTCCTTCTATTTATAACTACTTCTACTTAACAATTTTTTAATGAATAAAAATTAAGTTTTTTTGAATTATTATTTTTTTTCCTAGACTCTCAACTCAATTCTATACCATAAAGATTTAAAGTTCAAAACTCTGTAGTGCAAAAGATTTAAGTTAAATATGTTCAAAGTAAAAAAATCTAGTCCTGCAATGTGTTGAAAAACTTGTTTTTTCTACTTTAAATGTAGATATCTTGCAATCTATGTGGTCAAAAATTCTGAAATTTTTTCCACACATTCTCAGGCTAGTTAGGTGTAAGATCCTATGGTTAGATGTGGATTTAAATTTTTTTTTTTTTTTTAAACTTTTGCTATAGAAATGGCAGTTTTGAGTGTTTTTTTGACAGAAAATAGACCTTAGTCCTTTAGGGATTAAGGACTTTTGACTTTTTATAGGTAATGAGTGGCATTGAATAAGGTTAATAGAAAGCAAGTTTAGGGTGGATTTTAATGGTCTATACATTTTCTACTTAAAAAAATTATGGAGCTTACCTTTGAGATTTGAATTTTTATTTTTTATTTTTATAAATTCATAATTTCTATTTGCTAATAGAAGAAAAATATTCCCCCTACTAAAAACAACTTGCAATTATGCTAAATATTTTATTTTGATGGTTTTAGGTGTTTCCACTTCAATGATCAATTGATGACGTTCTCCATAGCAAAAAGGTCATTATTGCCCATAAGGTCTAGAATTTAGAAACAAGTGGACATTCTAAGATATGCACTTGTTTTGAGAAGGCACAACAAAAAGGTCATTCATGCGCATAATTTCTAAACAAGTGGACATTCTTAGATAAAAACATGTGCACTTGTTTTGAGAAGCATCAATTATAGGAGATTGTGCAGAATGGATAAAATTCCCAGTCATTCTTAAGGATGTTTTTTAAAGCATGATAAAAATTGGCATGTTTAGATTTCAAAACTTTGGTCAACATATTGTCTTCCTCCAAAAGCAACACGCCACATGACAGTTATTAAAATCAAATTTATGACTTCAATAGTCAGTTGCTTCTTGTTAGGAAGCACCTATCATCATTTAATCACATCTGCTCGACAATGAACTTCTGAGCTTCAATTTTTTTGCACCTGACTTGAAGATGTTCAATGTGATTCAGTTGAATTCACATGAACGACATCAGGATAAAGTACACAACAGCGCTTGCATTTTCAGGCTACAAATTTCTTATCATGCCAAAATTCTGAATCCAAGCTACGGTAATAAATTTGAAACCAAAATCTCAGACGAACTCCTAAAGCAAGGCACATAGAACAACACAATGCCTGCTTAGCATTAAGAAAATGACAACCGAAACCTTCGAGGAATAGCCAGCAGGAAAATGTATCCTAAATAATAGAGAATTCTCATATAACACAAGAGAGTTTAGGCTAAAACAGGTTTGTACAGCGCACATATTATGCTTCAAGGATGGTGCACTTCCAGGAGGACTACTATCTTCCATTAATAAAGCTATGCGACCGAGAACCGCTCTTCGGGTTGTGTAAGAGTTTACTCAGCACAGCGCTCATCTCTTGCAAGGAGATGGGTTTCAACACAATGTCATCCATACCAATTTGCAGACAGCGATCCTTGGTCCCTTTGTCTGTGTTGGCTGTCAAAGCTACCACCAAAGGCTCTCCAGGCCGAAACTTCTGCTTGATGATTTTGGCCACTTCGTAGCCGTCCATCTCGGGCATGCACAAGTCCAGCAGCAGCACCCTGAAGTTGCTGCCCGGCTGCGATAGAGTAGCCAGACACTGTTGTCCTGATTCTACTACAGTGGTGTCACACCCTAACCTATCTAATAACCTGCGAGTCACAATGCGGTTCACGCCATTGTCGTCAGTCACTAACACCTTGAGACCTTTCAGGTCTTCTTTATTCAGCTGCTCCTCCCGAGATGGCCGGTCTCTTTCCTTGACTGAATCGGACTGTACCTGTAACCTCACGATGAAGGTCACCACTGAACCGCGGTTCAAACCCTCACTTTCAATCCAGATGTGTCCATTCATTAGCTGCGGGACAAAAAGGATTGTCAGAAAGGATAAAATAATAGAACGAACGACATTGACAAAACTATGACGTAGAAGATACTAGAACCGTTTGATTTGACCCGTCACCACCAGCAACTCAGCTCTTCATACGCTTGGTTGGCCGTAAACTAGAAAGGGACGCAAGCATGACTTGGCTACCTGTCCACGAAAACTGATCCTTGAATAGAATGGGATTGTCCAACTGTCAGTTATAGTGGTCTACAACTCTTCCATTTTGAAGATATTAATACATTGTGATAATAATTTGAAAAGATAGTTTGTCTCTCGGGGAAAGCATACTCCTATGAACGGCTACTGGTTAAAACGATACAAGTGACGGAAAGATTATTCTATAAATTGGAAAACAACACAGCTGCTATGATCTTACAGGTGATTCAAAGCAATGCAAAGCACAGGATGCAAGGAATTAAAATGTAGAAAAAGAGGTGCAATAAAAGCAGACCTGAACAAACTTCTTACAGATGGCCAAGCCTAGTCCAGTGCCCCCATACTGACGCGTGGTTGTACTGTCAGCCTGCACAAACTTGTTAAAGAGGCGAGGGATATCGTGTTCCCTCACACCCAAGCCTGTATCCTTCACCACAATCCGAATGTACGAAAAACCATCGCAAGGGATGGGGCGCCAGCTCGGGTTTCTAGGGTCCCGCCTAACATTGGCGTCATACTTTTCCAGGCTGACGGAGACGGACACAAAGCCGTGTTTCGTGAACTTCACCGCATTCCCAATGATATTCAAGGTAATTTGAAGGAGCCGCTTCTCATCTCCTATTACACACTGAGGCACATCCATGTTTATGTCGAAGAAAAAGTCCAGGCCTTTCCCCTTCGCCATTGGTTTTGCAAGATTCTCAGCCTCTCGCAACACGGAGGGGAGCTCAAAAGGACGCATTTCCAGGCTTAAGCTGCCATCCTCCAACCGGGAGAAGTCGAGCACGTCATTGATCAACGTGGAGAGCAGACTGCTGCTTTTCACAACAGTGTCCACCATACTCCGCTGCTCTGGTGATAGCTTTGCTTCTTGTAGCAATGAAGACAGAGCTATGATGGCATGCATTGGCGTTCGCATTTCATGATTCATGACGGCCAAGAAATCATTGCGTGCATGAACCGCGGTTTCGGCTTCTTGCCGTGCATGCTGTAATGACTTGTTCTGATCCACTAGCGCGTCCCTTGTCCGCTGCGAGTCCTCCAACACTGCTGCATGGGACAACGCTACTGCAACCTGCATTGCCAGAATCAGTTCTACTGAATTCATCATCATTTCCTTAAATGAACACAATGTTAAATCAAATCATATACATAACATTCTTGTGGAGCTGCCTCAACACGTTCAAAAACAAGAATCTGGATTTCTTTTGGACACAATCTAGAGCTCCATAAAGTCAAGTTCTGAATTGCTTAGAACGATCCTACCTCCATGTGAAAATTATCTACAGTAATTCAAATACTTCAATTTGAGCCAGGGTGAATGATTCCAACCGCTCTCGAACGTTACGGGTATCGCAAATTCCACGATGTATCAAATGAAGCCAACAACACCATCAGCGAGTGTTACCTGATCTGCCACAACTTCCACCATCTCGATCTCATGGGCTGTCCACACTCGACCGGTTTCACCAGGTAACACCAAAACCAAGATGGCGTACGAAGCATTGACGACTTCAGGTGTGCCTCCTTTGAAGTTTGAAACGTACAGCAAAGGCAGGCGAACTGCTGCCATAGCACCTGCTAACACACGGTGATTGCTTGCCTTCCCAAGCGCACACACAGGCGGAATTACTATTGCTTCGCTGGTTTGAACAATTTGCTGCACAATCTTGTCAGATGCGGGAACAGTAACCGGGACCTGTAAACAAGCATACTTCCCTCAGTGACAGTCATCATACACCAAAACACGGATCACAATCCAGTGCACGTTGATTCTTCCCCTTCCAGCTGATACAAAAATAAACGAACCAAAAGCAATATTAAGGTAGAGGATGCTAAACCAAACGAAACTTGATCCCGTTTCCTATTGACTGATCCCTGTTACTAACAGTAATTCATCTTCAATACTACAATTCATCAGCCTTCAATTAGCAAGTTAAGAGTAAGCATGGCAAAATGTCTATGGCGAGTGATCTTTGAATGGAAGTGGGGTTGCCTATTGTCCTTCAATAGTGGATCACAACCTCCCACTTCGAATGATTGCATAAGAAATTCATAAATAGTGAGGAGAATTGATCTCAACAACTTTGGCTCTTGTACCCAAAGTGATCCCTCCACAGCTCTATAACTGATCTTCCAATTAAAGCACATTCCTACAGATTGGCTGAAATGCTTAAAGAGTGAGAACGAGTACCCTCAACGTTAGAAAAGAATGCCAGAATAGAGCGGATAGGAGAGGTTGTGAGTAAAAAACACCTGAAGATATCGTCTGTCAAGTTCGTGAGTGAGCTTCACCGCGTCACCCTTGGGAGTTGGTTCCCAAATAGTGCAGTTTGCCAGCTCCAAGGTCTTGGCTAACTCCACAAGGGTGGTGTTCAAAATGGTGTGACGATCCAAGGAGCTTCGAATTTCATTCGTCAACATACGCACATTCCGTCCCGCCTCTTCCTGATCCTTGATAAGACCCATTTCTCTATCCAGCTCGGCAGCTTTGTGCTTCAGAAAAAGCTCCCGCACCTAAAGAAAGCGTGTAAACTACACCATTAGTTACCGATATTGAAATCCTAAACAAAACAAACGTAGGGACACCCAAAATCGTCAACCTAACACCTCAAACAATCGGTACATATTGATTAAGAGGATGTACACCACCTGAACATCTTTTCAAGTGTTCATTTCAGGTCATCTACCTTTGAAACCTGTGAACCTTCACAGCTACCCAAATAACCATGTTTGAAGCGTCGGAACCCTCTCTCATACGTTAACAAGAAAGTATAAATACCAAATTGAAAAAGAGCTATATCACCGATTGCTGCCCTCGAAACCCTAGAATCGCATTCAAACACAAACTCCTTTGGGATTCAACCAGAAATTTAGCTGACCTTGACATGAAGCAAAGTCGGTATAACATGAACCAACGTGATCGCCGTCGCACAAGACACCAACGCCGTGGCAATTTTGAGAATCGTTTGCACCAGCATAATCAGAAACGAATGCGGCCCATACGTCCAAATCGCAATGAAATGCGTCAACCCACACAACACAATGAACGCCCCGAACTGAATGATGATCCATCGAAACGGAAACACGTTGGAGAAGCTGACGAAGTACACGAGCTCCAGAGGAATGGAGAAATACGCGAGTGCAATCAGAAAGTCACTAGCTAACTGACACCGCGTCACAAGCTCAAGCAAACCCCAATCCTCCTCGCAATTGCAACCCGGAAGACCTGGCGCGTTCGTCCCCAACCCCGCCATCACGGCTTTCACCACAACAAGTAAACAAACCACAGCCAGCGCCCATCGCCATAGCTTCCCCATCATCCCCAAAACCTCCACCACGACTACCTCACCATATCAACACAATCCCATCAAATCCTACCCATTTCTAAAAACCCACCATTTGCATGAATCCCGAGAGAGGCTTAAGCCCGATCCTGTCAAGAGCGCCACACAGAGCGCTTCCAATTCTCGGATTGGAATACACCACTCCAGACGCGGAAGCCCTTGAAACCTAAGCACGCCATCGGGTTTTTGCAGCCCTAAACTGGGAGTCTGAAATTGAACGAAGCTTGTATTCACAGGGGAGTAGAAGAGAGCTGGGTTGGCGGAAATGGCGACTGTAGTGTGAGTTCGGAATGGTCATAGCCAGATTAGGGTTGCGAAAAACAGGAAAACAGGGATGTCGTGAGGTTTAGATGCCGAGTCAAGGAATTCGTAGCAAGATTATGCTGATTGTGAGACGGTGGGCTGGCTCGTAGGCTCCGTTGCTAAACAGAGCTTCTTCGGTACCACGACCCATGCACAACTCCCCTAGTCCCTAGAATGTTCTCTCTCCCAAGATCCTACAGCACGCACACTTAAACTTTAGGGCATATCCTAGACAAGCCTAGGGTGAAAGAGAGACACTAGCTAAGTGTTATATGGATGTTTTTGGACAGCTCTTACTGTAGTGGACAGAAGTGCAGATATTCATCCAAATTTATTTTGGGGCAACAATGGGAGTAGTCATTAGAAGATTTTCGGGGGGCCGGGAGGGTTGCGAGTTCCTTGACATTTTTTGACTCTGCGAGCTTGCCGAACTTGCTGCCTGACGTGGCAGAACTATTGCCACATCATTTTCCCAAACAAAAAATTGATATTAATTTCTTTTTCAACTTTGTTTTTTATTTTAAGAATTAAGAATTTTATTTATTTTTGGATTTTTTTTTAACATGACATTCTTTAATTGTAGAGGTACTATGAGGAACAAAGGCCTGAAACGGTCCTCTCTTCTGATGGGAGAATGAGGCATGGATTTTGTTTGGCTCATTAAAGACCGTTGTTTGGGTGTTTTTTTGCAAGTGGAGATTAAAAAAAATGGCAAAAGGAATTTGTAGAATGGCAATAGTCCATTATGCCCCAGCTAGAATTTGCATGCATAGGCATTTATATCTCACAAAAAAATCTCCATGATGAATTCTCCAAATTTGGATTATCGTTAGAAAACAAGTTGTCCATGTCAATAGTTTGGCAATTTCAAGGAAAGGACAAAAACGAAGTAGTTACATATTGTAGTAACAAAAACAAAAATAAAAGTCGGCTTCAATAGCTTTAGGGTTGCAAGTATGGGCCAAATTGTGTACATTTACTAGTAATGATGGCTACTGAAATTGCTTTTTTTAGAATGCAAGAAGCAAGCTAAGCATATTGATGTGTTGCTACAAAAAAAAAAAAGTTTGCTAAACCCTACATGCAATTCAATTTTCCCAATGCTTCATTACACACTTACATATCTTCAACTCCCCCCTCCTCCCTACAATCTTTTATGATCTGTTTTAATAGTAGTTGAAATTGTCGACTATTTAAAGAGCATACACAATATTGAACCTTAACAAATTGATGCCATTATAGGTTGTCTCACCAAGAACAATCTTGTGAACTTTCCAAGACTCAAAAATGACAAGCATGATCACCTAGATAGGAGTCCTAAGAGATTGTGATGACTTTTCTATAATTAGGCAATTAAGATACTACAATAGAAGGAGCAACGGAGTAAAGGGGATGAGAATTGATTTTTGCTAGAGTTTTACCATGTCATTCATGAGGTAGCATAACATCTTTCTAAAGATTAAGAGAGAAGAAGAGCTCCATGTACATCCTATAGGTCAAGAAGTCCTCTTGGAAAACACCTCCTTCAAATTTGATTAAGATAAACATTCACCATCTTCAAACACTTGTTATGTCTTTAAAGAGACCAAAATTATAGGTGATCTTGCATGCACTCCTTGGACTACAGAGTCCGTTGATGAATTAGAATCAAAGTTGTTAGGATGTTGGAGATGTTGACAGTGATGGATTCATTGATATACAAAGAACATTTTGAGAACTAGCTGCATTTGGTTTAAGTATGAATTATGCTTTCATCTCTAGTCTTCATGTCATCTTTTATTGAATAATAAACAAACCACTTTCATTATCTATATTTGACATTAGTTATGATAAAATTCATGTCATTTTTCACATATCATTTATCATAAAAAAACCTAAGAATAAACATGAGAAAATTAAAATTCAACAACATATATTGTACACATTAGTACATATGTGATACAAATGTTATACAAATATAGCTATTTACAAAATAAGATTAGCTCATCCACGGGCACAACAAATGAGACTTATTGTCTATAACTCTCCCATTATTATTCTCATAACAAGATAATTCAAATCCACCAAATTTTCCCTTAATACTTAAGCAAAAATCTATAATTCTCAAACTCTCAAGATCCAATTGAAAGGCAAAATCGACTTGAGGTTTTCATGAACAAAAGCTTTATATTTTAGGCAAGAATATTTAGGGGCTAGTTTTGCAAACAAGTTGCATTGGATGTAATTATGGCTTAAGCAATTGGGAGTTGGGATCACTTGCACTTCTCTACTACAAACTCAAATTGAAAAAAATTAATTCAATCATTGTAGAGAACTTCACATGGAGTTAAAAAAACTCTAATCAATTGAGAACATGACTTTGCAAGGATTGTCATGACCTCAAGATTGTGTCTAAAGGAATCCAAGTGTCTTGAGGCAACTCTTCAAAATGTTATTGAGTTGTGAATAAAATGTCTTCTATTTAAATAAGTGAATTATTCATGGTCATTTTTGCTAGCTTTGTGTCAAAGCCATTGATTATCAATTGAAGTTTCTTCTTTGAAAGTCCAATCTCCATTAACATCTTAATTACATATGAAGTGAAGACTAAATCTACAACAAGAACATCCTAATTACACATGAAGTTGTAGATTAGATCTCGAACAATAACTAGCTCTAGCATATCAACAACTCTCAGCCAATTCTCCCATTTGAACTCTTTGAATCTCAAAACATTTGTTCATGGAATTGTTAGTATGAAATGTCATGAGACATTACAATGAACCTACTTGTATTAGTGGGTGATTGCAAGAAACATGTGTACTAAGATAGGGACATCCAATTAAGGTAGGAGCACCCAATGGTGTTAATATACCCAACAATGTTAGAAACTAGGTAAGGCATTGATTTCAGAACTTAAATGTAGGTAGACTATAGATGACTTATCAACTAGGTAAAAAAAATTAAGCTATCTATAGTCTACCTACACTTAAATTTTGAAATTTTCATCATGTGTAGAATTTGACGTCATTGGGTACACTAACGCCATTGGGTATTCCTACCTTACGCCACTTTCCATTTTGCTCTAACTAGATTTGGCCTAGAATAGCTATTAACATGTACAAAATTGTCACAAGTTTTCAAGAGCAACCAATGGGAGTTGAAGAGTTTCTTGAGGCAATCAATAAAAGTTCAAGAATTTTGTACTTCAAGTGTTCATGGGTATTGGTTTAAGGGAAGTCTAATGTCATGTATAAGGTATCCTATGCTTTCAACTTGAAAAATTAATAGAAGATATAATACATGAATGTTGAAATGTTATCAAACAACTTGGATTGAGTTTCTCTCAAGGAGGCTAATTCAATATTTATAGAAAAATTATACATTTTAATCATGAAGGCATATGGACCAAGAGAAATTGGTGCTTTTAAGTGCTTTTATTTTATGTGTTGCATTTTGGTTTAGTACTTGTGATTTTTTGTAGAATACTTCAAAATATGTTTTATTAAGTTAAAAGAATATGGCCAAAGTTAAAACTTTTAAGTAGACTATGTACTAGGAAGATCAAGCATAGAATAATTTTCTAAATAGCACAATTAAAAAAGTGCAAAATCTTAAGGAATACGTATTATGACATTTTAATTTGTAAAAATCAGGAAAAATTATTTAAAATTTATAATACAAATTTTTTTCACTTGAGACAACTCTATTGAAGATGATTGTGCTTTAAAAGAATCACATAAATAATTTTTTCCATGTTTGACAATGTATGTAGAAGTGAACTTAATTTGCAAAAAATTTTACAACATAGATTGGTTATTTTTAGAAAAACATTTACAATATTTTGAAGTCTATTAGAAGAACATCTTCACTAAATTTTAGCTTCAAATTCTTTAGAATGAATACTCAATAGTACCTTTGACCTCTAAAACTACAAGTGCGACATATTGTCTAAAACTAATAATCCATACCAAATTCTTTTTAATTTAAAAAGGATTTGATATAAATTCAAAATGTTCATATCCACCTTCTCATGAAGTTTAATTGCATTTGATCATTATTTCCAAATTTGTGCTTAAAAACACTCTCACAAATAAATTGTGACAAGAAACATGGTACATGTGATTCTATCTATCACATTGATTTTACCTTTATTTGTTTACATAAACCCATTTCAAATAAAAGTAAAAATAAAAAACAATTTTGACAAACTTTCATGAAAATACCAAATAGGACTAATTTTGTTAGAACTTCAATCACTGATTTTTAAGCTTTTTGTTAAATTTGTAATTTTTCTCACAATAAAAATGAAGTTGCCGAAGACTTTATGGATCTAGGTCACATTCTTAAGAATATATACAACACTTTTTTTATTTGTCACAAACCTCAATTTATTATAGACTAGATATTGTGAGAATAGAGCCTTGTTATTTGAAATAACATGTTAACCCCTAAAAGGCTAGCATGTTTTTTTTGGTTGCATAATTTTTTTACATAGGTGCATGTGACTAGATATTTTTGTATTTTTGACCCAAATTTTAAGATAGGGATGAGGAATATCTTTCATATGCATTAAATTTCATGACATTTGGAAATGTAAGTTAAAAGTTATGGCCTAATATATTGCTTTCTTTTGATAAATAAGCAATCAAGCAAATTAGAAAAAATCAATTTTTTCAAAAAAAAAAATTTGAAATTGGTTTTCTAGAGTGATATTTATGTGGAAAGCTTTGAATCATTCCATTTTGATCAATGAGTCAAAAGTTATGAGGATATTTTTGTTTGTGGGAAATTATGGATTCTTTACTCTAAAATAAACTTTGAAGTCCTTTATCTTACTCAATTTTCAATATTTTTGAGAAAAAATAAAATCATAAAATATAGATTGTTTACTACAACATTTCAACCATTGGAATTGGCAATTTTCAATTCCAAAATTAAAATTTTAACAATTTAGTATTTTGAAACATTCTCTACCATTGTCTACTCATTATTTTTTTTCCTATATGTTGTACAATTCCAAATGATTTGAAAATTTTCAAACATAAGGCCAACTTGTTTAGAAAAAATAATTTGAAGAAGCACCACTATTTTGGACATTTTTTCATAAAAAAGTGAGCTTGTGAAATGCAACTGCCTTGTTTTTTGCAAGGCCAAGAAAATGGTGTCTATGAATTGATTTGAATGCTTATATTGTTTTATAATTCTTGTGGTGAAAATTTCTGAAATTTTTACCACATGTTTTCAAGTCAAAATACTACAAGATCCTATAGTTACATGTGTCAAATCAAAAAAATTCAAGACTATGTTATAAAACTTTTTCATGACGTTTCTTCCAAACTGTCAATCAAGTAAAATAGAAATATACAAAGAATTGAAATAGGCTAAAAAAACAGTCATGGAATTCAAAAATTTTGTACTTGTACTAAAAATGGCAGTTTTTTAGGATTTTCATTCAATGAAAATATAGTCATGAAACTTTAGAGGTTAAGTTAAGTCACAGGAATAGAAATGTTATTTCCAAAACAAGGCTGTACTACCACACCACCAAACTAACCTCAATGGTTGGATCTTTTTCAATACTTCTCAACGAAGGGTCTGAAAAGGATACCATAGTGCTATATAAAGACAAGATTGTGAGATATAACCTCACTCTCCATAATTATATATCTAATGCTTGGTTGCCTAAATACTGATGAGGATATTTGATTTCTGAAATTGAATTGGTGATATGCAAATGAGAAATTATTAACACCATCCAATGTGGAGTTTTTGTGACCCTCCCAAAGCAATCACACCGGTAGCTAAATTGGATAAATTAATATGGCTAGAACATATATACAACCTCATGAAATTCCTGTGTATGAAGCGTGATTTGCCTGCCGCAAAGAGGATGTAAACAGATTAGGCAAATTTCTTGGGATATATAATTTTAATTTTAACTTTTTTTTTTACATTTTTAAATTAAAAAAAATCTAATAGTAGCTATACTCTAACTACCGGAGAACAACAATGAAAAAGGCTTGAAAACAACCCTCTCAACCCCTCAGAAATCCTCTAATATTTATAGCATGTTTGTTTATAATCTATTGGTAGGAATGTTCAAAGGTTTAGGTATTGAGACTAGATTTGGTGCAAACTAATGTTTTGTCAATAGCTCATTAATATATTATAAAAACTCATCTAGAAGACCAAGTATAATAGGACCTTCTATTGAAAACATTCAAAAGCTATTCTTGAATTTTAACCCCTCAATGCTCGAGGCACCAAATTTTGGTGTTGACAATACTTTGAAGTTAAATAAAACCTTAATCAAGTTTCTATTTTTAGTAAATTATATTTATGGATCTTTTTTTGAAGTCTAGTTTTAGCATCAAAAATCTGATTTTGAAAATGATTGATTATGGTTTACTATTCAAGATTTTGTGCAAGGGGGTTCATTGCAATCTTGACTTTTTGTAATGTTGAGAGTTCTTGGAAATGAGCCTCAATTATACTAGGTCTCAAAGAAAAATTCACATTAGAAATTTATTTAAAAAAATTATAGAAGAGATTTTGAGAAGTTGTAAATTGATTAGAGTTATGTATGTTATATCCTTTAACTTCATATTTATTTGGTGACCATTTTTTTAGATTTGACATGTGAAAAGAGGATTGAAAGACTTCAAATTACTTTCACAATTTTAACACCCTCATGATCAAACATTATAATTTTTCAATTCATAAGTGATATTGTTATGTTTTCTTTTCCTATGTGCTCACTAATAGGTCTAGTTTGAATTTGTACATTTACAATTAAAAAAAATTGATACAACTTATCAAAATGTTGATTTTTTGTTCAATTTAGAGCAAATTCCTAGAAGCTCAAAAAACGCCTTGGACATTTAAAGCTCAATAAACCAAACATGCAAGGCTTATTTCCAAGCCATGTGATGTGGATTTTAGGATTTACGTATGTGAAGACTATGGGTAATGTCCCATTTGCCAAAGCTGCAACTGGCTGATTCATTTCAAAGTAGACCTTCCAGCGTAAAAACTTTCAACCCTATATGGATTTGCATTCAAGCTCACACAAACATAAACGTCAAAAATTCAACTTGAATGAAACAAATGAAAACAAAAGTTTAGAATGACAAGTGTCAACACAGGGAGATTATCTCTGATTCCCATGTTGCCATTTGTAGGTTTGCTCAACTTCAGCAGGGAAAATTTGTGCCAATGATGGTTGCTTTTTCCTGCACGATCCTGTTGTTTTTTGTGCAAAATCATCTGTGATAATCTTCTTCAGAAAGAGCCAAGAGTCTTACAAACATTCAAACCCAGCCTTGATGTCTCCAAGATCTTTTTTCAACTTTACAAGGGAGTTCTAAAAGTTGCTGCAAACATTTTGGCACGCAATCTCATTGACAAAGTCTAGATTACGAAAACAGAAACAGTGCAAAGAGGAAGCTCCAAGACATTGCAAAATATAAACAAGAGAGAGCCAACTTGCAGGTACACCACAACAACACAAGACTTAAAAGACATTTATACATATAATTACAAAATCATCAAAACTTTCACTCTGACTCATTATGATTGACCTGAAGACAAAACAAAGATAGGAGAGTAGGAGAGGATGCTGATATGGAACATGAGTGCCTTAACATGGCTATAGGTCTGAGTTGCAAATATCGTATCACTCAGAAAACTTACTATGACTAATCTAAAGAAAAATGAAATAGTAGGAGTGTATACTAAAAACAAATACCAATGCCACCACAACATAACTCATCATATATATGAGCCTACACATGCAACTATATAACAAATATCACTCTAAAACTTATGATGACTCATTAAGCTACAGAACAAGTAGCTATGCTATAAGAGACTCTGTCCATGTAGCACTAGCTCATTCTTCCAATGAAGTTGTACTCAACTTCACCTCACATGTAATTGTAGTTGATGCAAAGCCTCCTCCCATTTGGTCTAGGACCAACAAATTGGAATAGTTCAAATCAAAGGCTAATGAAAATGAAAAATCCATTTTGGCCTTCAATTGCTCACCTTATACTAGACTATGGCACAATCAATGGTAGTTTGATTGATGCTTTGATACTTCATTCTATGCGACTTCTTTCTTCCGAGGACTGTGATGCCTGCTTTTTTGTATATATTTGAAGTGATTCAACCAACTCTTCCAACGATTGTTGGATGTCATGAAGGGTAAGTTTGCCTCCAATATTGCTCTTGGACAAAATTGTTGCCCTATGCACAACATTTCGGATGTCCCGACCATTGAGTTCATATTCGGAAAATTGGCCAAGTTGATCATCTGTGATGTTCTTCATGTTTATCCGACTTAAGATTGTTGACCATATTTTTCGTCGATCAACTTGATTGATTTCATAATACAAAATTATATTGATACGTGATTGGAAAGCCTCATCAAATGTCACAATGCGGTTTGTGGTAAGAAAGAGAACTCCACGATAATACTCTAGATTACGCAAAAAGATCCCAGTCATGGCAGTCCGTGTCAAGTCAAAACATGATCGTTTCTCTAGATACACATCAGCCTCATCGAGTAGAAGGATAGCAGACCATGTCGTCGCCACATCCAAGACTTTCACCAAATATGATTCGAGGGCATTCGGAGTTGTTCCTAGTTCAGAGACACTCAAAGACCAAAGAGGAGCATGTAATTTCTCTGCAATTGATTCAGCTGTCAATGTCTTCCCTGTCCCTGGTGGACCATAACAAAGTATGGTACAACCCTCCCCCTTTGAAACAATGGGGTCAATTTTTTGAGAGGAGGCTTCATTTCGAACCACTTGATCAATGCCTGTTCTTGATGTTGCCATGTTGCCTTTTGGCATGTATTCACGTACTAATCTCTCTACAAGCACTTTCCTTCGTTCAGGCATCACAAGAGCATCAAATGCAGAGTCGTTGAAGACAATTTCGCTAAAGCTGCACACTTGGAATATACCCCACTTTTTCAAGCGAAATGAGAAACCGTAAATGATGGCTGGGGAATACATTTGTTCTGGTGATGCTGTTATATCTTTAGGCACCACAATATTGTCACGCAACACTTCACATGGTGGTTCTGCACTTCCCATCTTGTAGTCTGGATTCATCTTTGCAAAACTTCCCAAGTCTACCATAACTCTGCCACTAGCGATCTCTTTCATGAGCATTACACAACCATTTACTGACATTTGCATATAGATGAGTCCAGTGTAGTTCATGAAACGATTTCGGACCAACATGGAGAGTTTACAAAAGACTTCTCCCCTCTTGAGAAACTCTTTTTCATCTTTTTCTGGATCGTTGCTGAACCGAAGAGGGTACATTTGCAGACTATTGAAAATGAAATCTCCATCAAATTGATAAATTGTTTGTCTTGTCTTGTTTTCCATGCACTGCAATTGTAATCCCACATCTCAATATTAACTTTGAGAAATTGTCCACGATCATCACTTTTATATGCTACAGGGGTAGTAACAATCCCCAAAAGCTTTTCATCAGTGATTGCACATCGATACACCACCTTTGTACCAACAGGTAAAAATGCCCAGAGCATTTCCCATGACACATGACGCCCTCTCTCCATAATTGAATACTGCTCCAAAACATGCTCTAGTTCTTTGTCCATGAAGCGTAACAAGTGACCAACATGAATCTGTAGCTTCTCTCTATCCTTCTCAGAAAGTTGTAATTTCCCTGGAAAGACTTGATTTACTCCCTTCGACTCTATTTCTTTTAATTTTCCACGAACATGGAAGAGTTCTGATGCATAAACTTCTACGCTTTCTTCACTACTTGCGTATATGATTCGTGGGATCAAGAGCTTGATGATTTCTAGTAACAAAGAAGGTGAGAAAATACGGATATAATCTCGCTTTGACCACAACTCCTCCTTCAAACCATATATGACTTCAAACAGTTTCATCTTGACCGGAGCACTTTCTTTCTGAATATCATTGTATTTCCTCAACTTTATGGAACCAGATCTGCCTCTATATTCTTGATATGCTTGCCATTCCCAGTTTTTATCGTCGCCTTCATCAACATTACCAAATCCATCATCACCTATTGCATCCGATTTTGTAGATCCATCATCTACTACATCAGGTTCCTCATCCAAGTAGTAATTCTTTATTACAATCAATGTTTTACCTATTTGGGCAATGGATTCTGTCAAAGAGACGAGCAACCCCATAAGCGTAAGATTATTTGCATTTAATTGAGACGTATTATCAGCCACAAAGTTGTCAATTGCGTCATTATCAAACTCTTTAGATCTACCATCCAACGATTCTTGCTCATATTTCCTCCTCCTAGAATTATTTGCATCTTCAAAATCTGGATGTTGCTTGAAAAAAAAGTTCCAAATTGAATAATAGAGCACCAAGAATATAAGGCGAATACGCTCAAGCGATTCTCTGATTTTGTTCTCTGTGCTGGAACAATGAAGTTTACACATTTATTTGGCATATTAGTATATTGTATACTCTTCTAACCAACAAAATGCTTTAAACCTAATGTATATGAATTAAATACTTGACTAGAATACAAAGTAGTATGACATATTTTTTTATAAATATATTTGAAATATGCAACAAATCCCATGCATATTTTCTACATGTATTTTTGAATTTATCTATTCAACTAGTATTGTATATATGTATATGATTGTGAACCTAGGCAATCTATATATTTACAAAAAGTTCTAAATACATGTCCAAACAATGGATATATATTTGCATACCTGGGAGGTAATATTGGCAATATGATGACAAATGAGAGAGGTACCATCCATGCAAGAGTAGGCCCAAGATTTGAAAATTTTATCAATTTTTTTCCATCTTGGTAAAGTTGTCTTGCCATGAAGATCATCAAAATTATTGGTGGTATTCCAAATCTCACAACTGCGACATGGTGAAGTCAAATAGAATGACATTTGATTAGAAGGAAGTATAACCATACCTTATAAGAGAAAGGGGTGTTTTAAGTATAGTTCCAATAATATAGTCCTATAATTAATGACCTTTTTAGAGATTTTTAGTAAAATTTTATTAAATATAGATATATTTTTAGTAATATTATATACTAAAAATCTCCTAAAAGGTCACCACTTATAGGAATATATTACTAGGATTATATTTAAAACACTCTTTTCCCTTGTAGTGATAGTATTGACTAAAATGTACAAAGCTAATTTGCAAAGGTTCAATTCTAAACGCCTTATAAACAAGATTTAGCAATTTGAAAATTATTAACAAGATTCAACTTATTAGACAATGCAAATAGATTAACCCCTAAAGTCCCATTGTTCCCTCGAGGGATAAATTGGATTTCGGGCAAATTCCTGTGACCTGAATTTCTTATGAAACTCTTTGAAAGTTTCTCATAACATAGAAAAATTGATTAACTATATGGGAATATAATTTTTATTTTAATTGGTGATTGGAAGTAAAAGTTATATCATAAAAGTCTAGAACTGAACTCGATGGGCAAAACAAAAAAAATTGCAAAAACTTGTGAGAATAATTTTTTTTAATTTCCTAAAATATTGTATTTTTGTCTATATGTGAAGCTTTGATTTGTTCTATTTGGACTAATAATGAAAAATGAAGGATAATCTTGTTTTTTTGGGCAATCTAAGCATCTTCTTGAAAAAATAACTTGTAGGATTCATTTTTGAATGCAATTTTCACAATTTTTCAAAAAAAATTGTTTGACAAGATTGTATTTTCTTGCTAAAACAATCTCACCATTGACATTTTTGTCTTTCAATCCCATCTTGGAGCTATTAACAATTTAGTTTCTTTTTCAATCTTGGACCTACTTCTACTAAACAATTTTTTAAAGAATGAAAATCAAGTGTTTTTTTTATTTATTTTTTCTTAGACTTTCAACTCAATTCTTCAACATAAAAAAATTTTAAATTCAAAATCTATAGTGCAAAAAAATTCCACAAATGGTGGTCAAAGTCATTTAAAATTGCAAGCTAGTGTTCAAAAAGACTTTCTTTTTCAACTTTGAAAGGCTAATATCTTCCAATCTATACAGTCAAACTTCATGATATTTTTATTATATGAGCTGAGACAAGTGAAGTACAAGATCCTATAGTTAAATTGTAAAAAAATGTCTTTTTTGGTTTCTTTGATGAATGCAGAAAAAATGGCAGTTTTGAGTGTTTTTTGACAGAAAAATGGCCTTGAGACTTCAAGAACTAAGGTTTCAAGACACTTGTCTTGAAAAATGCCTATGTAATGAATATTCACCAATATAATGAAGTTGACATTATATATAGTGAAATAAAATGAATAAGACAAGCATGTGAGACTAACCTGTTCGTAGATTATTGTCTTGAATCTTGACCACAGAGCTAGTAACCAAAACTTCGTGTTCCTGGATGGAAATTGTTTTTTAAGCACACACATATACTTTGTCACCATTGTTGGATGGCAATTTTCCAAACCAGGTACAAACTCCCAATTCATTTTGTACCTGTTGTGCAACATTGAACACCAATGTAAATGTTACTTGTGGAAAATTTAATCGTTCATTGTTAATGTGATAAATAATTATATATACAAATAAACATCAGAGATAGTATTTAGGGAGTACTCCATACTAGAAATCAACCCTTAGCATGCTTTTAGGCCTTAACAAATATTTCGTTAAAATGGCGCCATTCTTCCACCATTTTTCCATTAATTTTCTACGACTGGCATAAATTTCAGACCTCGAAACCCTGAAATCTATGACAGGTATACACTTTAGACCACACATTCTGAACCTAAAAGTGCCAAGTTTGTGGAATACCGCCATTTTTAATGAAGTATTTGTTCCTTGTACAGTTTAATTAGTAAGGGTTACAATTACTAGGTGTAGTTCTCTACAGTTTTATATAAATTAAAGTACAAAAGTTGGCTGCATTTCAAGTGAGAATCTTTCAATGATGATCCAAGAGTTCAGATTCACCTGTTTATACTCAGCATTCTTTAAAGTGATGCTCTTATCAAAGGTAGCTGCTTTCAAAGTGGCCTTCTCCAAGTTCAGACCTTCGATTGTTAAAAACCCTGACATCAAGAAATAGAATTGTGAGTAACCTATCATGGTTTGCCGGTCGGAGATCGAGGTTTTTTTGCTGAGGCTTGAACCGCTTTTCTTGGTCCTCTGATTCAATTGGATCTAACTGGCCGGCAAACGGCTCTTACTGAGCTGGATTGAAGATGCCGTAAGTTTGCTGAAGTTGGTCTCTTCCTCGTACGTACAACACGGGAAATCTCTTTCTATCCAACACAAGAAATATTTTTGAACTCTCTTTCTATAACTTTTTACATCAAATTAAAGAATTCACTGGATAAATAAATTACCTGCTGCATAGGATGAGTGCAGAATAACTGGCAGTCTGTCTCTATCAGTATCAAGCTCCAGCTGCTCCACTCCTTCATCTGCGTTTATTTAGTACAATACAAGGGCACGACATGAAGGATTAATGAAAGCGTTTACTGAGTACAATACAAGGGCATGACATGAAGGATTGATGAAAGCTCTAGGCCATATCAACTGGTTTGCAAAGTGACGTCGAGCCCAACTTGTGTCATTGCGTACCTGTACGGATGAATATTCGACAATCGTCCAGTTGTACTGTGACTCGGTTATCGACTGCTGTACAGACATCTGCCAGTCCGGATAACTCGTCCAAAATGTCATCTCGCACTATTACCTTCTTCTCCAGAATTCGAGAACCTTTAATTGACACAGGCGAGGGACCTAGTATCTTCGAATTCTGAGCAATGAGCACAACCTTGGGTGACTTCGGAGATTCTGGTATGTTTATCCTGACCGCTCCCTTGATTTCGCCTTGATTCTCGATATCGTTCTCTTCGACGCCATTGTCAATGCTAGTGCTACGCCGAACAGAATTCCTAGGCTGAGCTGAAATAGCCTCCTGATTTTGATCCATCGAGTCACTGCAGAGCGGGTGGTAGGGATTCGATAGAGCACGCAAATCATCCTTCTTGGTTTCATGTTTTTTAAGTTCATCTTTCAGTTTCCTATTTTTTTCCTTATACTCCGCAACCTCTGCCAAGAGTACTCTTTCTCTCTCCTTCGGAAAAATCCACGCGCAACGACACCAGTAGAAAAGGCCGAGGAGAGCGACACACTTGATCAAATCACTCACAAGATTTATCAGGATCTGCCCAAAAGGATTTTGAGAAAAAAATTCGCAGAACTGCTGCCCCGGGGTTTTCTTCTGTTGACGGCATACGGGAAGCTCATCACGATCGTCCATCGTTTCGAACGACGCACCACAGAATTAAATCAAACTCAGACGAAAGTTTGTCTATGAATCTTCCGTGTGTGCATATATATCTTCTCACCGGCCAGCTCAGAGTTGATGGAAAAGACCGGTTTTGATCGGTCAGCACGGCAGCTTACCTCAGCAGCATACACATAATTATTCGATAGTGCAGGCTGGAGCATCTAATCGACATACAATTATGTCGGTAATTAAGAGGCACACAATTTTGCAGGATTCTTCCCAGGAAACGGTTTTAGATCGAAATAGCATGAAATTAAGTCAGCGAGCCTCACGTCCTGACCCTACTCCTCCAACATTTAATTTCCCGCAAGTACGTCCTGTAGGCACGTCTCTTCAAGACTCAGGTTCTGCGGACAAACCAACATTGCGCGTGTAAATTCTTAGATGTCAGTCCAACTACCGACTCTCACAAACATTCAATTCCAAGCTTCATATCGCAGACAAGTACAGCAACATCCACAAGCATTACATAACTAGAGTGGTAGAGGGTTTAGGGTCCTCATGAACACACATTGAGCTCAATTTCTCAACCAATTACCCATATCCTATAAGCTGAAATGCTTCAGTTAAATCCGTTATAGGTACCTCTACCTTATCTCCTGATCCCGATTCACTAGCTCGCTCGCTCAAACTCACTGGCTTTCAATATCTGCACTCCCTCGGCCGCCCCACTCGATCTGGAGTCCTAGTGATCGATCGCGTCTCCCGTGAAAGCAAACAAACTGAGCAAAGCAATCTCTACAAGCAAAACAAGTTCTCTCATCCAATCCGATGCCTAGCTAGCTAACTAGACGTACCCCGATCCTCAAACTTCTCATGACTGCTCAAGAAAGCAAAATACCTGAATTTCCAAACCCTTCACGTGTACGTGCGCGTGCGAACCAACCTTCAGGCTAGCTTCAGCACGTCCAAATCCGAATCGAAGCTTCGACGTTCTTCATCTAGAGCACACCAATTCGTACTATAAACACAATGAAACTGCACTCCAGATCGCTAGACACGATCGAGGAGTAGAATTGAAAAGACACTGTCGATCGTTTACGCTCAAACATGCACGGCGACTCTCGCAAATACTCTCCCCGTGTCGGATCCAATGGCTTCTACAAGAAACCAGCCAGCGCAAATAGTCGAAGGAAGTTATTTACACTTGCAGGATAGTACAGATTTGTAGAAGCCCTTTACGTACACGCTCATGTGGATGCAGACGAAACGTACAGTCAGTCCGAGCCAACCGTCCATGAACTCAAGCTGCTCAATATAATAATAAAGGTACATTCACACCTGGACTTGGTAAGCATCTTTGTTACCATGGTACATGATTGATTATTTGAGTGGGGTCACAGTGATAGGAATCAACAAATTGTAAGATTAATTTTTTAATTTTGCTGGGTTGTACACTTGTACACAAGTTCACAACACCAAAATTATTGCAATTAATACAAAGAGTTTCTCCCCCCAAAGTTTGAATGATTGATAACTTAAGATGACCAATTCAAAACAAATGTTTGCATAAATTTTATACACACCTTTCCTTCTTTGGTGAAGGTATTATGATTTTATAACCGCGTTTACCAAAAGCGAAGTGAAAATAGGCCTTAAGATTATAACTGATTTTATTAGCTTACTTATGGTTCCACTATGGTTTTGAAGCTGGATCATTGCAAGAAACATTGGGCGTTTTCTCGAGCATTTTGCCAAAAATTGTGTTTTTGCCGCAAAATGAGTACTATGAGTACAATGGATATATCATTAAAATGGCAATATTCTACAAAACTTGGCACTTTTTAGTTCAGGACGTGCAATCTAAATTGTATACTAGTTCTAGATTTCAAGGTTTCAGGATTTGAGGATTGAGATCTATACCAATCTCAAAAAATTCATGGAAAAATGCCAAAAGAATGCCACCATTTTAACAAAATATTTGTTGTACTATGTAGTCTAATAGTACTATAAATACTATATAGTAGAACATCTCAGCTATTGATTGGAAAAATTGACGACAAATAGTATTGTTGGACTACTTGCGAGTTGCGAGTATTGAATCAGTACTATGCAAAAAAAAGATAGATTGAAACAAAAATTAGAAAAAATGAGATATAAATTAATAATAAATAGAAAACTATGAACAAAAAAAAACTAAAAATTAGACATAAAGAGGACTTGACGGAATGATGGTGATCAAAATTCACCAAAAAAATAAAGTTGATACCATTTTCAATATTCAAAACTGGTTATGCAAGGGAGCCCTATTTGCATAGGTTTAAAAGATATAAAATAATATATTTTTAGATGCCTCATAATAGGCATATGCCCACCTAGTGTGGAAATAGACCACCAAAATTTCAACCCTAAATCATTCAATTTGGGTACTTTGAACACATCGAACCCCTAAATCTCAAAATGTGACAAATTAAAAAAATTGAATTTTAAATATAAAATGATTTAAATTTTTTTAAATAATGGATATTATTACCATTAAGGTGTCAAGTTAGATATCTCAAAAAAAATTCAAGTTCTTAAGACTTGGGATTTAAATTATTATTAAAAGACAACAACTTCACTCCAATTGTGATGCAAAATAAGAACAGTGTTTCTTGCAATGATCCAACTCTATATACTAGCTATCTATATACTGTCTTCAAGTACATATGCAAATATATACCAATTTTGTACCAATCTTGCACTTGAAACAAATCACTAACAAGACTTTCTTTTGTCTCAAGGAAATCACTAACATGACTTCTCATAAAGTATGTAGAGTAATACTCCATAAAAGTTACGGAGTACCAATTAATGGACAAAAGAAAACATGCATGATTAATATTATTGTGTGGAAGGTAAATACATTTTTTTTTCATTTAGGCACTTATGCCTCACAAAACTCATTAACTAGCAAGTAGGAGGTCCATGAAGTGTCTTTTTAAGAGTTGAAACTGAAATTTGGGAGGTGAAACTTCTTGAGATATTTTTCAGTGAATTCTCCTTCAAAGACAAGTGGAATTGGCATCTAATTCAAGTAGTTTCATATTTTTTGGAGGTTTGTGGAATTAGTTATGAATTTTTGAAGTTGAAATGGCATAGGGCTCCAAAATTGCTCATTTTCACAAATGTACACTATTTGTACATCACTTGTACAATGAAATAGAAACATGTACAAATAGTGTACATATGAGGACATGGGCAATTTTAGAGCCTAAACACTTTAAGAACCTCCTACTTTAGAGTTTCACCGGCAAATCAATGATTGAGAAGAATTAGTAGTAATTTTTTTTAAATGGCAGTATTCAATATGCTATTTTTCCATTCATTTCCTTCATTGAACATGAATTTAATTAAATTGGCATATTCCTACAAATTTGGCACTTTAACATTCAATTTCACCATACATTTTGAAATCTATACCAGTCCTAAACTTTAGAGCTTTGTGCAAATGAATCACAATTTATGGCACCTTGAATTGTGCCAATTCAACAAAATTGTCCATTTTCACCCTTCCCCTTCCGTTCCATTTTAATGGAAAACCTCTAATTTAACCAAATTTTGATTAAAGTGATAAATAAGTAAATAATCCAATAAGTAATACCCCAAAGATATTTGCATCTTCTAGGCACATAGTGAGCTAGTGAAAATGAAAAAAAAAATGCCGGTTGAATTTTGGAACTATAGGATTAAAAATGATCAAAAATTCAAGAAAATTCCTACTTGTAGTACATTAAATAGAGGAAAAAAAACACCGTAAATAAGTGAAAAAATGTATGTATATGGGAGATATTCAAGATAATTACCTCTCAGCACAGTTGAAAAAACTGCCCAAACACTGACCCAAACCATAGTAACTTAACTAAACAAAAACGATAATTATGCTAACAAATGATTGTCACAAACCCCGAAGCTATTAAAGTTAAAAGCTAAAGTTAAAGTTAAAGTTACATTGCAACTCACTTACAAACAGTTTGCAAATCTGCAAGTCTTTACTGATTGTGCATCAGGGTTGACAAATCTCTACGTCCGCCCGAAAAAGGCGTCCATAACATGAACGTCCGTCCGCACGGACGCAGCGTCCCTCCCGCCGTCGGAAGGCGGACGGGGCGGACGGCATCCGCAAATGTCAGCGGACGCTGCGGACACAACGTCCGGGTCCGGACGTCCCGAACATCCGACCGTCCTATCAACCCTGTTGTGCACAGTGCCCAGCCCAATGCACCGACCATTGAAATGAATCAGTGAACAATAAGGTATGGTCCACACCAAAAAGCGAAAACCATCGGTTCAACTGAATGAGCTCCGTCCGTGGCACAATTATAATGGGAATTAACAGATATTTCATTAAAATGGTGGTATTCCAAAAACTTGGCACTTTTAGGTTGAAACCATGTGGTTTGAAATCTATACTAGTCTTAAAAAATGAATGGAAAAATGATGGAAAAATGGCGCTTTTGTTATGAAATACTTGTTGCATGTAAGGTAGGAGGTCCAAGAAGTGCCCATTCAAGAGATGAAACTGAAATTGAGGAGGTGAGGCTCCTTGAAATTAATTTTTCAGTAAACTTTTATTGAAAGGTAGTTGGAATTGGCATCTACCCCAAGTCGTTTCATATGTTTTAGAGCTTTGTAGAATTAGTTATGAATTTTTGAAGTTGAAATGCTGGTGTATGGCTCTAAAATCGTCCACCTCCTCAAATGTACACTATTTGTACATTGTTGGTACAACGACAAAGCAACATGTGCACATAGTATACATTTGAGGAGGTGAATGATTGTAGAGCCTAAATGCTTTAAGAACCTCTTGTTCTAGTACAAAACCAAGAATAAGTTTTTGTCCATTGGTACATCTAAATGAAGCAAAATGATGCAAGTGCTTGTGCTATTTCTGTAAGAGTGATGAGTTAATTACAAATTTTCAAAGGTGGACCAAGGTTGTAGGAGGCTTTAAATGTACCCTACATGACTCCAAAATTCATTAAATGTGTGCTAAAAGAAGATATTCAAAGTCAATTAACTATTCCTTAAATAAAAAACTAAATTCAAAGCAATTTTATCAAAAACTATCCTTCACAAAGCCATCACTTCCACATTATTATAAGGTAGAAGCCCTAATTCCACTCACCCCCAATTCTATCATATAGGAGTATTTTGAAGTGTTACCTAAATGAGCTTAAATTGTCCTTGTGAAATGTTTTCAACTTTGTAGACAATGTAACTTAGTGTATAGGAATAGAGCTTTTAGTAGATGATTTTAGATCCTTTTGAAGATGATTCAAAAAAGCATTTATAGGATGTTTTAAGAATTCTTGAAGCCTTGACTTTAAAAATTTATAGAAATTAAAAAAATCTCCAAAAAAGTATTCAGTTTGAAGATTCATGATTTCAACTTGTATCCAAGTAAAAAAATAACTTATGATTTTAATTAGATTCTTATTGGCTCAATATTTGTCATGATTTTTTGAAACTTTTTGTAAAGATAGAAAAACACATGAGCTTTTGGAAAATATAATATTTATTTCAATCAATGCCTTGAATCAAAAGTTATGGTACAATAAGTTCAAATTTTAGTTCATCAAATAAATTAAAAAACTCATGAAAAATTTAAAGAAATTTTTTAAAATTTTATTCTCAAAGATTATATTTTTATCTATATGGGAAGCATTGATTCATTGCATTTGGATTTGTTATGAGAAAATTATGGACAAATCTTGTTGAAAAATAACTCATAAGATTCATTTATAAACTCAATTTTCAAAATTAAAAAAAAATTCACAAGGTTAAGATCTTTTGCTGAAACAATCTCACTATTGAAATTAGTGTGTTTCAATTCCATCTCAAAGCTATTAACATTTTAATTTTTCCTACAATCTTAAATCTACTTCTACTTAACAATTTTTTAATGAGTGAAAAATTCTATGTGGGTTTTTTTAATTTTTTTCCTAAACTCTCAACTCAATTCTTCAACATAAAAAATTAGAAATTCAAAATTGGTGGTGCAAAAATTTTACGTTGAGAAGATTGAATTCACAAATAAAAATAAAAGAAGGTGCATTGGAAAATGTATATACGGTAATATGGTATTGTATATGATTCTTTGAATATGAACTTCATTTTAAAATGTGGCAAGATATGTTCTATTGAATTAATGATTCAACAATTTGCATCTTTCATTTGGATGTCATTTTGACATCTAAAATTTCACATCTAAAATGCATGACCATCTCGGAGCTTTTGAGATACATAGAAAATGCAATAATGATTCAAATTTGGAGTACCATGTGTCAATGGATTTGGTTTAGCATGGATACAAACTATTGTGTCTACTATAGTACTCAATTCATGCACCTTCTATGTCAATTATAAAAAAATAAACCATGTTTCATCTAAACTTAGACTTTCTAAACCTTTAAGGGTTAAATATCTTTGTCAAGATTTAATTATTTTGAAGATTTTCATACTAAAGGGTAGATTGTCACCACAATCCAATGTATTAGATGATATTCTCATCCAATATCAAATATGTTTTGAACTTCAAAGGATATGGCCCTCTCTCCAATGTAGTCAATTAAAAGTTATTACATTTGGATGAATAGGTGCATTCTTTGCTTCAATAGTTTCCTCAAAAGTCATTCATTGAACATTTTTAGTTCTTGACACCCTTCTAGGGTTGAAGTTTGGCATTTTAACCATAGAGGTGTATTATAGTGTAAAACATGATATTGCAAACCTAATTTCCTTGGAACTCTATATTTGAGAAGCATGGTTCAGTAGGCTCTCAACTTCAAATTGTAATGAAATGTATTGAAGACTTCATTTTTATGAATTTTTCAAAGTTTTCAAGCAAACTAGAAATCAAGTGAACTTAAAGTATTTTCACACTTAAAAACTAAGAGTGGTGTCAACAAGAGGAAATCAATCTAATGATTAACCTAAATTCATTGAAAACACCCTCAACAATAACATCACTTTTAAAACCTAAGAATGAGAGTAAAACATAGGAAGCATCATTTTGTTGACTTTTTCAAATGAAAAAAAATTCTATTGGAAGTCAAAAACTTGAATTTTCTAAAATATACTACACAAGTATTTTATTCTCTCGTAAAACAATATCTTATATTAAATCTTGGAAAATAACTAATGTGAACTAATTTTAAGTCAAGGATGTAGTTATACCATTAATGCTTAACTATGTCCAAGGCCTTTATTGAATTATTAGAGTTTTCTCAAAACTAAAAAAAAAGTCTAAGTTTTGATTTGTTTTATCAAATTTGATTCTTTTGTAACTGTACAAATTCAAACCTAAAAGTGTTATGGATTGCATAGGAAAAAAAAAATAATTATATCACTTATGGATTGAAAAAATTATTATATTTGATCAAGAAGGTTTCAAAACATGAAAATGATTTGAAATCTCAAACCTCTTTTTACATGTCAAATTTGAAATTTAGATTGTGCAAAAAATATGAGACCAAAGGACATAATAAGCATAATCCGTACTTGATGTAAGGCTTTTCAAAATATACTCTATAATTTTTTTAAATGAATCTATATGTGATTCTATCCTCAAGATTAAATTTATTGGAGATCATCTCCCAAAGCCTCTAATGCTAAGAAATTAAGATTTGCAATAGACACCCTTGCACAAAAAATTACAAAGGACAATGATAAACACTTTTTTCCAAAATCAAATCTTTGATGTTTAGAATGGGCTTTAAGAGATATTCAACTAAAAAAAATTTAAATAGCACTTTGGTAAGATTTCATTTACTTTCAAACTAAGTTTAGTTGAAACCAGAATATGATACATTGGGCATTTAGGCTATAAAATTTGTATACTAAAAAAACCTAAAAAAATCCTAAATGAAAATCATTCACTTTTCAATATGAACAACTGTTCATCCATTTATAAGCCACTTTTTGACTTTGACTACATTCTAGTATTAATGTCCAAATCCTCTTTTTCTAATTTTTTCTAATTTTTGCTCACATATTATTTTAAATACATTATGAAGCTCAAATTTCAACAAAATTATCATAAAAGCAAGTTATTTTTTAAAAATGTACAAAATGAGCCAAGTATGCACAACACAAATAAATGAATGAACTCATAACAAATCAAAATTTATTTTTTTACATAGATTGGTTTATAAAAAGAACATATATAAAATAAAATAATTGATCAAAGGGGTGATGCATGAAATATTTGTCCTATTTTTTGACCCCTTGATCTTAGACAGATGGTTTTGGGCTCATAACTTTGCATTGTATGTCCATTTTCTATGAAATATGAAGTAAAAGTACATGTAGTAGTTTTAGACATTCTTTAATTTTTCCAATTTTTTCAATTTTATTTACTATTTTTCAATTGACCCCAATTGTATGTCTATTTTGGTCATTTTAGGGAGGATTTAGTACTATTTTTGACCCAAAGATACAAATTTGAATGTCAAAATTTGAATACAAAGAGTTATACCAAGGTTACGCAAATCTACGAAGAATTTTTCTAAAATAGCAAAGTGTCCACCTTCTACATGTGTTCAAAGTGTACAACCTAGGTACACATGTAGAGAACACAATTTTTATTTTTTATTTTTTGAAGATACAAAATGATTGAAAAGAAGCACATTAAAGTTAGAAAAAATGAATTTCTGTTTTTGAATTCTTTGAATTTTTTTACTATTTAAAAAAATCAAATTCAAAAGTATCTATTTTCTTGCATTTTTCATCACTCTTTTGTTGTGCATAACTTTTAGAGATTAATTTTTCTAAGTCTGAATTTTTATACATATACTCTTTTGAATGCTTTGCAGATTATCCATATTTTATTTTAAAATTTTTATTCCAAAAGTCCTAGTACTCAAACAAGTATTTCTTGCAACTACTCCAAAATAATATTTTTGAGACTTGAAGCAATTGATGCTTTCCACAACAATTGTAGATATATTAGCAATTTCATCTATAATGCTACTATCACAAAATTCTAAGGGAAGATAGATGGCTAATTACAATTCAATAATATAAAAAACTATTGTGAATAATGGAGAGTTTAGAGCTTTTATGTTGCTCTAAGGTAGCAACTACTAAAATAGACACTTTTTTCTAGTCCTACTCTCTCAAAAGGTCAAATGATCAAAACATTTAATGAGGTTATTAGCAAACTCAAAAGGAATGTACCTCCCAATGGTATTGTAATTTTTTTTGACAATATTCTAATAATGTTTTATAAATTTTCAAAGTTGAAAACAAAAAGTAGTTTATACTTAACATTAGACTCATCTTGAATGGACACCCTTGAAGCACAAAATGTCTCAACTTTTCATTGGCTGCTTCTAAAAAAATCCTCACCTCTGATTGTTTGCTTCTGAAAAGTTGTGGTGATTTTCAGTTTTTTAAGTATTCATTCAAAGCCATTTTTTAGGTGTCACAGATCAAAAAGTGTTTTTTAGGTGTTGCTACCTTAAAATGTTAAAGCATCACCATTGTTGTATGGGCAAGTAGGCTCAACAATATAGAAAGCAAGGTGAACTCTTAGAGCATGCCCACAAAACTTGCAAAATGGATAACTTTCACTTTCTTGCTTGAAAATCTTGCCCTAGCGGCCTAGCAAACTCCAAAACTAGATGACTTCGACTAAAAGTAGGAGCTACCTTAAAAACCATGATGTGTTTGCAGGCCTTGTGTACAATTTGCAAATGGAATAAGACAAAAAAAAAAACACTTTCCCCAAATTGCTCCTACAACACTTTCTACAGATTCTTTGAATTTCACCTTTTGTAGTACTTTTGTTGAGGTAAAATTTTACTCTCCTCGTATTGTACATGTGTATATTCTTGAGCTTTTGTTGGAATTTCCGAACTCATTTGTACACTTCTCTTTGTGAACTATTGAGTTGATATTGGATGCTAGCTATTGGTTACAAGAATATTGAGAATATGTGAACAATATGGACTAGATGCTGTAATACTTCTTCAATTTTGGCACCTTCTACTGAATATTTAATAAATTTAACTTTTTAACTGCCCTAAAAGAAACAAAATAATTATTGCAATTTTCATCATCCTAGATAGTAAATTAATAAAATGTTGGGCAAGTAGCTCCAAAAGCAATTTATTAGTATGTGTGAAGTTGAGAAAGACAAGATCTTTATACAAATTGGATAGTAAGAAGTAAAACAACCCATGTGGATATGTAAATAGTTAGGATTAGTATGAGTTCCATAGTTCATAATGAAGTCAAAAATAGGAAATGTGTTCAAAGTAGAATTTCAGACCTCATTTAGGCATAGTAGAATAACTTTTTTCAAAAAAATTTGAACTAAATTAATGTGTAAAATAAAATTAGCTTTCATCTCCAAAAATCCATTTGAGATTTTGATCCTGTAATCAAAAGTTATGGACAATTTCAGGGAGGAGTTGAAAGGAACATTTTCTTTGACATTTTCAAACATCTCCTATGAATTTTGTCCATAACTTCTGTTTGGAGGCTTATAATCACAAAAAGAATTTTGAAGATCAAAGTTAGATTTATTTCTCAACTTCTCTTAATTCAACTTTTTTTTGAAAAATGTTATTTTATTATGCAAAAATGAGGTCTAAAATCTTACTTTGAATACAATTACTACTTTTTGACAATGAGAGGTCAAGCTCTCATCTTCAAATTATCCCATATTCTTTGATGGTTCATAAGAGACAATAAATTTCATTGTAAAATCAACCTCTCCATCTTGCATCTTTGCTTAGTTTCAATGAAGAAATTCCTTGATGTTTCCATTAGAAAATTTCTTGATGGTAAATGATCTTCAAACTTTACATTGAATCTTTTTACTAACATTGGATGCTTTTTTTTATAAAAATAAGTTGGTCATTTAATCCTTGATGATTCTTGCAGGATTCCTAAACCTTAGAAATTCACATATTTCCATTGATTTTGACAATCAACATTGTCAATTTTCAAGATTTTCGGCATTTGTCATTATAATTTCTTGAAATTATGATATCTTTCAAAAATAATTAATTTTTGCCAAAATTTAAGAGGTACTATGGTAATGCTTGAAAGTTAGGAGACTCAAGAGCATTATGAGACATAATGCCATGTCTAATAGTTCATCATATATGTCCTTATTTGTACTTTTCGCAAATCTATGGATGCAGAAAGAGGGGTTGCATTATGAGTTAAAATACATTTCTAACCAGGGCTTTTATTTTTGACAAAATTTTACCAAACTGTCAAAAATCTGACCTCTTTGGCTTCATCCCTCCAAAATCTGGCCTCTAAAGTAAGGGCAGTAGGGGAAACACTTGTTCAAAAAAAAACACTTGTCCAAAAGAAAACACTTGTTTCTAACTATTCAATGGAATAGTGACAAATTTGCCTTGAAAGCTAAACTTCGCACTATCTATAGAGAATTTTGGACAAGACCTAATGCCCCACCCCTTGTCATATCACTTTTCAACCTTGTTTTTCAAAACCAGTGATGATGCTCTTAATAGACCCCACTATGTTTACATCAAATCAATGTTTGGGAATATTTTTGAGTTTTACCGGCTAATGTACTTCAATTCTTGTATCAAACCATTTATTGAAGAACCGAGTCTGGTTATTTTCTCTATTTTTTACTGTAAATAGAGAAAACCCCAAACATATAACCGGCCTTGCTTTATTTCCTTCCGGCCACCTCAATTTTTTCCGGGCCCAGTGGTTCCCTCCCTAAGCTCAAATTTCAGAGAATCTTTGTCGTCCTTCCATGGTTGTGGTGTAAGTTCCCAACAAAATATTGATGCTTTTCCTCAAGTAAGCAAGCGTGCTAAGCAGGACACGGTGGAGGGCAATTGCAACGAGACCGGTAAGTTAGCACCTAATATTACGCCCGCCACTCCCCGCGAGCCCAATTGGCCATGCTCTTTCGAAGTTCCCTCAACTTCCATACAAGAAGGTAAGGTAGGATAAGCCAATTCCACGCATGTACTACACAGAAGTGTACCCTAATAAATCTAGCTAATAAAGAAATACCCATTAGGACATTGAATTTAGAACACAAATTTGAAAAACCTACCAATTGAACTTTGAGCTCTTGTAAATATTGCATATAGTATAAAAACACCATTCTTGGACTTTGCAATTTGAAAGGAGATTTCCACGGAGACCCAGAATAGCCCACCTACCTAAACGAATGTTCAAACAAGGAGCGGTATCGAATTCCAAAGAGAAACATTGACAAATTCGCAACCTCAAAACGGTAATATAACCCAAAGTAAAACTCCTGAACTTTTTGATTGAAACCTTCTGATTGATGTGAATATTACGCACCTTCAAATTTCACAATCGTACCATTGTCAAAATGAAGCTGCAATGCAATGTTCTCAAAATCCAAGTTCCAACACGTACTGTAGATTTCATTTAAAAGTATTAAAATCAAATTCTGAAATACAATAAATCAATTTCATAAAAAGAAATACACAAACAAAGAACACGAATATGAAATTTATCCTCAAATGAAATTGTAGTTAAAGCATGTACCATGAGAGTAAATCGGCAAAACATTAAAAAAATGTAGTCCTTCGCTCCTTGAAAGGAGCTTTCTCTCTGGTCTGGTCCGTTGAGATCCAGTAAATATAGATTTATACGAAGGTAATACATCTGTCGAGGTAAACTACCATTTGAACAAGACACCATTGTCACTGGTAATGAATCTGCACTCCTGTGAAGGAGACTTAGTTTCCAAGAATTAATATACACAAACACTCGGAGAGGCTGAGATAATATTCTTAATCTTCCAGCCAATCAGTAACACCACACCCATGTATGAACAATCTAAGTAATATACATAACCCTCACTTATGTGAGACTTTGAGAAGCAACCATGGTTGCTAACATGTACCTACAAACCTTAACAATATGTCAAATTTTCACAAAATAAAGGGAAGTAATGTAATTTGGAGCCCACCGTATTGAAGAACAAGTTCCCGTTGCCCTTCCCAGGTTCTTGTCAGCGCACTCGCTTTCCATACTAAAGGGGAAATTGGCAATGACTGCAATACATGACATACCTTACGCTTGCGTGCATTCAATATGAACGCAATGAGACAATCTAGGAATGCAAGAGGTTGAAACTCTCTAAGACGTCAGAGCCAGAAGCCGTTTCTCAAGCTGCTTTGCCCCACGAAGCTTCTCCAGAGCCTCTCCTTGCTTCCCTGCACGTTTCAGTTGAACTGCTTGAAGCTTTTGCGCACGAATCTGCTCCTCTAACTGTTTCCTCTCTGCCTCCAATGCTCCAATGCTTGCTGGCCTTGAAGATGCTACTGTTGCCCTTGAGCTAGAACCCACATCACTACTCCGTGATTGTCCAGTCACTCCTGTGGGAGCATTTACCGGCCCATTCAAGTCACCTTCTTTAAAACCTACCCCTTTGAGGGCCGCCAATAGCTGAGGGTCTAGAAGGTCTTCCACTCCAGCTACGTCCCCTAACTCCTCTTTCCCGTGCATTGGATCCAGATCTTCCATCTGCTTTTCAAGCTCTTTTGCCAATTCGTACTCTGCATCAGCTTCCTCAACTTTCCCTTGACGCCTCAGACCCATAGCCTTGCGCTTATGAGCAAGTGACTCTTGCTGGAGCTTCATGCGATCTTTCGTTTGCCGCACTTGTTTTTGCATCTCTTCCTTGTGGCCTGGACTCTTTGAAGGGGGGCTTGTCTTAACTGGAACCGAAGGAGGTTCGGGTCTGGATGGTGTAGTGTGTGCTATCGAAGCAACTTCTTCGACCCTGCTATGTGCGGATGCACTACCTGTCCCTGTGAAACATCAATGAAATTAGAAATCAAAACAATAATATGTTGGAAATCATCCCCAGAGATTGGCATATCTACATATTGCCAAGACTGCAGGATTTAGCATATGAAAAAGGTAGCAAACGAAGGATGAAACCTCTCAAGTGCCCAAATGGCCCAAAGTCACCGCTTCCATATCTTTCGGAGTATAAACAAACCATCTAGGAAGCTTCAAGGAAGGTAACAAACTGTCCCAATAGAAAGAAAAAATCATATCCCACATTTAAGAGTGGAAATATGCTTTGAAACTTACTAAAATCGGCTATTAGCTTCCAAAGTGAACTGTGTATTTTTAGCGTGATCATGTAAGGTGTCAATTACCTGCTGCTGTCACTGTTGATGTCAATACGACTGCTTGAGAATCTTGCTGAACCGTGTTTTTCTTCTCCAGCAACTTGGCCTTCCGAAGCTCCTCTCTGGCTTCTCCTGTCTTGCCCTCCCGCTTCAAGGCCAGTGCCTTCCGCTTCAGAGCTAAAATCTCTTGTTGCAAATTTGGTGTTGCTGGCTGCACATTTACCGCGGCATCAGTCGTGGACTTGAAGGTAGGCACTGGCCTCTCTGGAGGGTTACGGGAGGCTTGTGGGAGTGGAGGTGGTATCTTTGATTGGCTCTCCTTTGTCTGCTCCTGGCTTGCATTTGACTTCGAGTGATCTCTAGAGAGTAACTCCATGAGATGCCCGGAATGGTGCTGCTGTGAAGGAGCAGCGGTATCTTTTTGACCCAAGAGAGGTGGGACAAGATCCAAGGTTTGGCCAATTTCACCATACTCACCTTCAAAAGGATTCTCTTCCTTCGAACTTTTCACAACGTGATTCTTAATATCGACGCCCTTTGAAGTACCAGTTTCGTTACCTGTTTTCTTTGCATGGCCACGAGGAATGCCCCAGTCAAACTCCAGTAGCGATTCCATCTTCTTCTCACCTTTCCCAGTTTGGACCTGAACACCCAAAGAATTTGAATTCGCGCCAGCTGGTTCCTTTTTACCAGCTGCTAGGGTAGATTTGGAAGGACCAGTTCCCTCCTCCCCTAGCAACCCCAAACCTGCTAAAGCAGCAAGCATTGCTGGGTCTTGCATGTCATCCTCAGTAACTTCAACCTCATCAACCGGCTCATCATCCAGGTATATAGGTCGCGTGGGCTCTGGGTCTTGCCTGAAAGAAGAAGCAACAGTATAAATCCTACAGAGGCTACATAAATTAACACCAAAGAGAGACACAACCATTAAAACAAAAAATATTGAAGCAAGGTAACCAGGAACATGATGGTGACTAGAAATGAACTTGCGCTCACTTAAAGAGTTTCTTGGAAGCTTGCTGAGGAGGAGGGAGACCCGTCGGCACAGTAGCAGCTGCTGGTTTTGATTCGGCAACTGTAGTCGGAGGAATTACTGCTGCTAGACCCTTTTCCAACTCTGCCAGTTGCTGCTCGATAATTTTCGCTTCTCGAAGCTCAATGCGAGCTTCCTCCGATTTTCCCTCTCGTTTCAAAGCAAGGGCCAGTCGCTTCCGCCCTAGTAACTCTCTCTGCAGCTCTGATTTCGTTTTACTTGAAAACACATGGTTAGGGGTTGCCGGTGAAGTTGATGACTCGGTAGAGGCACCAGAAGGGGGTTCAGATTCCTTCATTCCAACTTGCACAACTTCAACTTTCTTAGTCTCAGCTTCCTCGGGTGGTTGTAGTTCACCAGCCGATATTTGGTTTGCAGGCATTGGGTCAGACACTACAGCTGCTCCGTCGTCCTTCTTGGGATCCGGAACAACCAAGTCTGCCGGATCCTCTTGCCATCCTACGGCAGCAAGTGCTGCAGCAATGTCAGGATCGACAAGGTCGGCATTATCTACCTCCACTTCCTCCCCCTCACCTTCATCATCCAAGTTGGGCAACCCAGAGAGGGCTGGCAGGGCCTGAGTCCCCCACCGTGCTTCTCGACTCTGTTTTATTATCGCAGGCGTCTCTTCTTGACGCTGCAAGACTGTGTTCTCACAGGACAATTCAAAGCTCTAATTCAGTGTCACATATGGCGGGAATTGACCGCAAGGTCATGATCTTGATAACAATCTAACATATCAGCTGCAGAATCCTCAATTTTGACGGAGGCTCTTCCCAGACTAACAAAAGATTGGACTCATTAGAGCACATGGAAATTGACTTTACAAATCTGCTTGAGAGTTAAACGTCTCAATGATTACCTGCCTGAAGATCTTGAAGCTGCTGCTCAAGAACTTTAGCCTGGCGTAGAGCCTCCCGAGCCTCATCAAGACGACCTTCCCGCTTCAGAGTTAAAGCTTGCCTCTTGATACCAAGTATCTGCTTCTTTAAAGAAGCTTCGTCAACTGGCTCAGTTTTGGAAACGGAAGGCACGGGCTCATCATCTCCAAAGCCCATGGCTCGAAGGGCTGCCATCATGTCTGGGTCACGCATATCTTGATCTGTAACCTCAACATTCTCCTCATTTTCTTCATTCGCCTCTACTTTACCATCAAAAGTAGGCTCTGAAACTTTTAGTACGGGAGCTTGCGCGGCAGATGAAGAAGAGATTACATTCTCTAGTTGTTGTTCCAGTTTTTTAGCCTCTGCAAGTTCAGCTCGCGCCTCTGCAAGTTTACCTTCTCTTTTTAGAGCAAGTGCCTTCCGTTTCTGGGCTAGAATTTGTTGCTTCAAGTCGGGTCCAGCTGTTGCTATAATGGTTTTAGTAACTCTGGATTGTTGCTTGGATGCTCGAGAATCCAAGCCAGATACTTTGTCTTCTTCAAATCCCATGGCCCTTAGAGCAGCAGCCATTTCTGGGTCTTCCAAATCACTGTCATCCACCTGTATTCAAAAAGGAGTTGCAGATCACAAATTTTGCTGCTATTAACTCCGAATTGCCTGAATGGCCTAAATGGCCTAAGTGGCCACTTCCATATCTACGGGAGATGAAATGCATCATTTAGAAACCTTCAAGGAAGATATCAAAATATAATACTAGAACCATTCAATAGAATTTTGAACAAAAAAAATATGATTTGGAAGTTACTGTTTTGGCTATTAGCTTCCAAAGTAGACTTTCTAGTTCAATTTCTATTTCAGGCACAAAGGGAATATAATCTTTTAAGGTTTTGAACAAATTTATCGTCAAATTCAGATACTAAACTAGTAACATGTAACAATTCATATGACTTTGCATGTGCTTGTCCTTTATATACTATCCCAGGAGGCCCCAATGCATTAAAAACGAGCATCATACATACCTCCACATCAGCATCGTCATCGTCACCAACAAAACTGGTGAAAATGCTAAAATCCTCGGGGACACCCTGAGAAGAAGCTCCTTTCTTTCCTGCGTTGCCCTTTACTTTTTCTTCTCTTTCAAGACCACGAATCAGGGCCTGTAATTCATCATCGTCTGAGGCTTCATCCTCTCCACCGAGTAGGGCCATTTCCTCAGCCTGTTTCTCCAGTATCTTCGCTTTCCTGAGCTCCTCTTTTGCCTCTGCCAGTCTTCCTTCTCGTTTGAGAGCCAGCGCTTGCCTCTTGTGAGCCATTACTTGCATTGACATTGCACCATTTGGTCCTACAAAGGAACAATATTCTTAGATAGAATACCATTAAGAGTGGGAATAGAATGTTAAAGGAACACGATAAGGGACCCCTACACATGTGTCAAAACATACTGTATACAGAGTGCAAACCTAATGTTCCTGAAGAGATTCCTTAGTAGCCACTCCAGTCAGTGAACACCACATGAGAGGGAGAGGGAAATAGCAATCAAGCGAACCTGGAGCTACTGCACTACTTGCCGCTCGATCTGACTTTGAACGGACTTCAGCAGCCAATTCTGCTAGCAGTTGCTCCTCACTCTTGGCAGCTGGTTTTTTGTCAGCTTCCCGGATCTCTTTATCACTCCATCCTAGAGCCTTCAATTCATTAAGGAAGTCGTCTCTTTCAGTAGCAGAGTCTTTCTCTTTTCCCTCATCTTGAGACAGAGCTCTACGTTTCTTCAAGTTCTCACCAGGCTCAGACTTTCGCCTGCTAATGGCTTCCGGCGATGACACAGGGTCTTCTTTGCTCGGACTTATTTTATTTGCAAGTACACTGCTTGAACCAGCAGAAACCCTCCGTTGGTGCTTGATCTCTTTTTCTAAAGCCTCTGCTTGTCGCTCCAGTTCCTTTGCCCTCTTAAAGGCTTTCAGAGCTTCTGCTTCTTTACCCTGTTTCTTCAATGCAGTGTATCTCTTCTTCTCGTCTTGGGCTTGCTCATACAATCTTGTCGGTGAAACAGGAGTTTTCCCCTGGCGAGGATAAAAAAACGAATTATGACAGGAATTTCCATGACGACTGTAGAATCGGAAAAACAAAACCGACTCTCTATTTTCTTTAGAGTTTCGATTTTTAAAAATAGACTGTAATCGAAGTGCAGCGTTGCTAAGAAAACAGATACACACCGATTGCCTAATCAGTTCCAAAATAAGGTTTCCATTAAGTTTCCGAAAAAATCTCAGGCAACATCTTAAAGAGAAACTTCCTCACAATTCATGAGGCCTTCGTAAGCTCACTGTCACCACAGCGAGACTTCCCCATGAATCATGGACAAGATTCTCTATATGATAGTATCCAAAAGTTTCTGAAATAATATGAAAAACACAAACATGACACCCTAAAATCACGGTACCTGAGCAGGAGAAAGAAGCTCGTGATCACTATCTCTATCAAGATCTGCCACACTGGCAACGATGCTCTCCACATTCACTTCTTCATCGTGTGGATTTTCCAGTAGCTGCTTCAGCAATGCGGCTGTGCCGTCATCCTTGCTGATGCTTGCCTTGGAACCCCCTGCAAGGAAACGCCAGCACATTCTATTATAAACAGTTTCAGTTTTGATATCGTCCAAACGACGAACTATAGAAATAAACTCAGAAAAAAGGCGAAATCTATCATAAGAAAGAAAAAGGCTACCTCTCGGGGTCTTGCTCTTCCCATACTTCTCAAATTTAGCTGCCTCCTCAATTTGCTTGCACGGTTTACACACACGAGCGGGAGCATCCCCTTGGCCTCGCAAGTACAATCGATCTGAAGTGCAATTGTTGCAGAAGAGACCACCACACCTGCGACAATGGTGCTACAAACCCAGTCTCAACGTCAAAATCCACTCCAACCCTATAAACCAATTCTACCATGCAACAAGGCGCGAAATCGATGAAACGAAAATCCACACAACAATCCCGATAGAAATCTGTCAACGTCACAATCGCCAATCGCCAATTCAATTCAAAAACAATTAGCAGAGGAAACAAAACAAACATAACAATTTCATCCCATCTCTCCACTCCAAACCCTAGAAACCAATCCTACCATCCAGCAAGGCGCGAATTCGATGAAACGAAACACACAATACCAATCTCAACAGAAATCTGTCAAAAACACAATCGACAATCGACAATTCGATTCGAACACAATTAGCAGAGGAAAAAAACAACACAACAATCCAATCCAATCCCTCAACTCCGAGCCCTAAAAAACAATTCCACCGTCCAGCTAATCACGAAATTGATGAAACGAAATCCCAAACAGCAATGTCAATAGAATTCTATAAACTCACCAATCGCCAGTCTCCAACACCAATTCGATACAAACACAATTAGCAGAGGAAACATAACAAACGTAACAATCCCATTCCTCCCATCCAAACCCTAAACCAATTCTGCCATCCCGCAAAGAGCGAACCCGATGAACCGCGAAATCTACTTAGAAATCTCGAAGAAGCAACGATCGGGAATTGCGATCTCAATTCGGAAGCCAAACCGACATACTTTGCGATTGAGCCACGTGAAGTTGGCTTGGCAGCCTTCGCAATTGGAGGAGTCGGGCGTCCACTCCTTGCCTTTCTCGTAGGGCTTCGGCGGCAGGCCCATCTTCTCCAAGCCCATCTCTGGGAAGCTAGCTGCGCTTGGCCTCGCTCATGTGCGAAATCAAGGCACTACAACGGACCTAGTCCGCCATGGTCGGCAGGGCAAGCAGCAACGGACCCCTCCGTCGAGGACACGCAATACAACACGGGATCCTTCAGACACTGTTGCAATTAGGAGGGTGGAAGTGCGATTCTTCCAAGCAAGCTCCGGCTGTACTGTACAGTAGTGTCGGGACCTTATCAGAAAGTGAAATTCAAATGAAACTTTTACACGCATTTTTCTCAATCTATAATTTGTCTGATTAATGTGAAACCGTCTCTACACCCACTCATGACAGTAGTAGAGGGTTGCTATTATGTAAGCCTGGAACTATAAGCCTATGAGCCTAGAAGACTATACACCTTTGTTATAGTTGTTTGTATTATAAAAATCTTACATGATTATAGTCTAGTCATATTATATGCCTCATTATAGATACCTATATTATAATAAGTGTTTATATTATAAGCACATTCAAAGGCTCACATGTTCAAATTTTCATACTCACACACTAGCATCGTTGTTTTATTTTTGTGTATGATATTTAGTTGTTGATTCTACCCTATAAATTCAAAAGTTGAAATTTTTCATCTTCTGATAAGTGAAAGTTGATCCTTAAAGAATCTTTTCAAATTTATTGAAAATTATCTACAACTTGGATGTTGACATTGAAACTTACTTCATGTAGTCTAAGTTTTGTCTATTTTCCAAAACCCACAACTATAGTATAGGGGTTCCAAATCTAAGGGGAATGGTCAAATAGTCTAATGTTTTGTAGCTAAAAGTCATTTGTAAGTCAAATTGATATGGGATCTACTTAACAATTTCACTATAGAAATTAATTCACAGCACTCTTATATTCCAAGGTTTAATTTGGTGGCCAATCCATTATATAATGCTATGGATGCATGAAATGCTTTCCCAGTCCTAACTAGTATTCTAAAGGAATTTTGGACAATTTGTCAGGTTTGATAGCAATTTGTCATGCATAATCTAGACACTTATCAAATGCATAATATATTTATATTTATATAAGAGTACACATTCCTTAATTATAATAATTTTTATATTTGGAACAATTTGTCGAGCAATCCCTATTTAAATAGCCTAATTATTAGTTAAATGAGTATCAAACTAGTCCCAGTCCTAAGGGCAATTTGTCTTTAACTAAATGCAATGGGAATGAGTGTGTAATGCCATCTCCATTTGCTCCTTCATTTATTCTTCCATCTACAACAACTTGTAAGTTTTCCAGGACCATACAAAACACACAAGGACCAAAATTAATTATTCCAATAATTTCCTATTCAATAATAACCATTTACAATTTACAACTCAAAACAATTTGTCTTAAATAAATTTTATCACATCAATTTAAGAATTACCAGACCCTTGGCTTAAACTTACACATTAATAATATAAATTTAATAAAATCAGGGTATTAAGACAATTTGTTCTTCATTTTAGGATCAATATTTCTCACTTTTGTCTAACCAATCAATTTGCCCATTTTTATTTATCAAGATAAGTAAATTTTAATAAAATTATTTTCTATGATGATTTCATTCATCCTCTGTATAATTTTAACAGTTTGTAAATATTAAAATAATTCAACAACATATAAATTTTCCTTGCGACCTATTTACAAACAAATTGTCAAGACATGGTTGTAGTCTCACCAACCATCAACTCAATCTAAGACAACTTGTAGTATTTAATTAACATTTCTACTATCACATTGGAAATTGTAGTCTCATTAACTAGATAACTTGTCAAGCCAATAATCTTAATCCAAATCTCTAAATTCACTTATACAATATTCTATAATTTTAACAATTTGTCAAATTTCATCACAAGGTAAAGAACCATTTTAATTTCACTTACCAATTATAACATAAACAATCCCAGTCAACTTGCCTTAGAAACAACACACTGGATCTTAACTAGTCCAATTTTGCAGCTACCAACTCGAGCTCGTGGGTTCGAGTGTCAAATTGTCTTGATCCTCGAAGTTCTTGGTCTCCTCTCGATCCAACATCAAGTTAACCAAACAATTTGTCCTTAATAACTCAACTCTCTCATAGACTAATACTCAATTTGAATTTAGAATTTAATCTCTCAAATTGTTTATGCATATAGTCACACAAATTGTCTAAACATCAACATCTATATACACAATAAATTATATCTCACATAACATCATCAATTAGACAATTTGTCAAACAACACACAACATTCATAATCATCATATTATTTAACTTAAACAATTCAAATTACAAACTTCAATTCATCTAGCCAATTCATAGATTGGACACACAACTAGACAAATTGACATTCACAATGCTCAATTTAACATGTTAAAACAACTTTTCTTCCTCTCATAAATTCCAAAATGTCTATAACTAGTTTTCAACATTGCAAGAATTCCACAGACAACTCCAAAATTCCAAACTTTATTATAATAATTCAAACATATAAATTCATTATCAATAATTATAGTGACAACTTACTCAACACAACATACAAGAATACAATCATAATTTAGATAAATTGCTCAACAATCACACACCCAAGAAATTCCAATCAATGGAATTAAATCACATAAGTCAAATTGACATACAATAATAAACTGGTCCAATCACTAAATCCAGATTCAATCACACAAACAATTGCTCATAGAAAATTACTAAAAACAATAGGTATATTAATATAAGCTAGTTACACAAAGTTAATAGGACAAATTGACAAAAGCAAAATTCGATCAAGAGAGTGGGGACCACAAATGACAAATTGACCAAGTACATGTTAAGACTAAAGACAACTATTCAAATCTTAGATGCCGAGTCAAATTGCTTTTTACAATCCTAAACCTTTGACAACTTTACATATCCTTTTCAATCTAGCAATTTGCCTATATTATTATTCTATTGTGTGAACTATCCATTAAATTGTCTTTATTTACACTATTCACAATAAATTGTCAAAAATTAAAAATTTCACAAGACTACACTTCAGTTGCATTAGCTTTAAAAAAATTAGCATCTTTTAACTAAATTTAGTCTCTAATAGGTATGCATATTAAATTTGAGTTTAAAAAAAATTAAAACTAACAACTATGAATAAACAAAACTAAAAATTTAGGTATGACATCCTCACAGTAGCTTGAATTTTGCTATTGCTCTACATAATACATACAATAGGTCATAGGTGAATAAAGGCTCAAGAATTCTAGTGTAAGATTTCATCACTTCTTTCTAATTTGAGCCTTCCTTCTATATATTGTACATGGGCAAATATAACATTAAATAATTTTGATTATACAAATTAGAAAGAAAGTACCAATAGAATTAAAAGCTTCTTCTATAATCAATAAATGATTTTCTCTTTATCTTCTTTTGATAAAAAATTTCATTGACTCCATATCCATTATTTGGTCCATATTTGTAGGAACAATAATAGAATATCATTAAATCAACACACATGGAAGTAGTGAGTGATTCAAAATCAATTGGTAACCTTCTATCAATTGAGCCAAGCTATGGAAATTAGTCTTTTGGCACATGGAAGATTCAATTACCAATTCTAATTGGAGTCACCTTATCTTTTAACATACACATGTGATGTACTTGATTCAATTATCACTTTCAATAAAATTGATTTTTTTGTAATAGTGAGCTAATGCTTTTATTTAACTTAGACTATTTTATGTGAAGGTCAAATTTGGCAGAAATTAAGTCATTTCTATAAATTAAAAAGTACCATGTGTCATCTTGTGAATGGTCTAAGGTGACATAGACCGCTAAGAATCTTATGTAGAAAGTCAATTTTGGCACTCAAGTACTAAATCAAACCTTCATATATAGTAGCTTGCAATAGCATGTAGCAATGTCCATCACATACATCTCCAATGTATAGGAAAAGAAATTACTCTGGTATATGAAACTTTTTCTTTGCAAAAGAATAATGTATTTTAGTAATGCAATATTCTTCAATGCACAATTTAAAAAGTAATTATGTACTTGAAAGTTTTTCTTTCTTATAAATTTTTCCCAATGTATAGTTATAAAGAACTATAATGGTAAACCCCCAAGAGATTTGGCATCCACTGTTTGGATTATGAATGTTTTTAAGAGCTTATTGTTGAAGCTACACAAATTGAATGAAGTACATCCAAGTATGTTGAAAAAGCAACTTTTGTCTATTTTTCAATAATGCAACTAGCACAATTATTAAGTTGACTTTATGGTTACTATATAAAGTTGTGAATGAGTTCATATAGGGATGGAAGGAAATAATGAAACTTGCAAATTGAATGAAACTCCTTGTAATTTTCACCTGAGCATTATTTGGAATTGAATGGTTCAAATGTTTTTAAGTAGGTATCAATCTATACAATCTAATTAATTAATTACTATTCTTTTAGAATATATTTTTAGCTACTTGATTTGACATTGAAATAAAAAAAACTTCTAAGTTTTGCAATATATATGAAATGATGTGAAACAAAGCTTCTTAGGTGAACTAGGATGATTAGCATCCATCCAATAAAAATTCATGCAAAATTTTTAGATTATAAAGCCAAAAAACCTTGCCAAAGACCTTAAAGTTCTCAAGAAAACCAAAGTAGATTCTCAGTCTTTAAGGATTAAAAATGTTCATTATGCATTATGCATAAGAAATTAAAATAACAATTAAAATACAAAATTAACCACTCTTAGGGGGCAAGATTGGCATCAATGCAATAGAAAGTGTTGTGAGATAAAAAAAATAGGGTCAATTTAATTTGTTGAAGGAAAAAATTTATATTTTTGGTAAATCTACCATAGCATTGGAAATATGTCTTGGTTGGATTTACATATAAAATAAGATGGTGAAAAATTCCTATCTTTTGTGAGCAGTAGAAAAAAATAGGATGCCAAACATTGAATCCCTTTAAAAGTGCTTAGTAGGTTCAATTTGATAATTAATGTTTTTTCAGGGTGGCTGTAATTGATGTCTAGGACTTGAATTAAGTGCTTTGGGGCTTATGGAAAATGTGTTGGCATGTAAGCGTGGTGGTTTAAGATGGTTTCACTATGAGTTTTCAATGGCTTGTTTGGCACTTGTTATAAGTGTTGTATCGTCACTCAAGAGAAGTTTTCGCAAATTCAAGTTGATGTCGTTGTTCTCCTTGTCATAGTTTCTTCAAGCACTTTTTTCCGCATTAGGGTTTGCACACTTGTTTGGGATTTTAGGTTGCATCTCTCTTTGCTTGTGTTTATACACCACTTGAGATTTAGAAATCTTTGCTTGTGTTTATACACTGCTTACGATTTAGAAAAACATTGTGCTCTCTTTGGCAAGAATTGGGGGTTGTATTGTCCTTTGTCAATGACACATAGCGCACTACCTTTTTTGGTGACTTTACAACTAAAGATTTATATGAATTGAGTTCAATTTTGGACAAGGAAGTTGGGGAGGAGTATTTGTAGCATGTGGTACATCATGAGGCCTCTGTCCAACCCATCATCTTTGGATTACTCCTTCGGATCATGTTGGTGCTCCTTAAATGTCAATTTCATATCTTTGTGTTTCTTCTTATCTTTCAATGGCTAGTTGCAATGTGAATTGTCTCACTACTGCAACTTGTGGTAGGAGAGTAGTGGACATTGGCAACTTACTACTTTTGGTTTCAACATGCTAAATATGTATATTGGCAAGTGCAATTACTAGATGATGTGAAACGGTGAGAACTTTGAATTTCTAAATTTTGGATTTTAGAATGGGTTGGGATTGCAAATACTTGTATTTGTAAACACAATTTACATACAAAATTTTTCTTAGTATTTCTATCACGCGCTTGAATGTGTTCTTCTTGGTAATTGACATTATAGTAGAATTCCACACCATAGCTCAACACGTCTATATTCTAGAGTTTATTATTATGAGTCAATGGTGCCATGTACCTATAGCTTTGTTTTTATCATGGCCCTTTGAATGGTATGCAAATAGTATGGTTCATCAAATCCTAGTTTGGATGCATTTGAATGCTTGTAGCTCACATATTTGCTTTTTCTAGTGAGTCCGTGGTGTTTTCGGTATTTTGCAGTTCTAAAATGTAAGAAAAAATAGAATGCCAAGAATTAGTCCCTCTAAGAATTTACAAAAACAATAGGGTGTTGAAAAATACACACTAGTAGCTTTTATTTACAAATAGGGAGGGAGAAAAAAGAAGGAGATAAATACCCCCCCCCATTAAATGCCCCATTATTACATGTGCATATCAAATGTAAGGGTGTGTGAATTCCCCCAAACTACTACAAAACATGGGTAGATTCTTACATTTATCTTGAGCTAGAGCACAAAGATGACTATGGAACTAATGGCAATGTTGACTACCCATTTTCAATGCTCAAATTATTTTGAGTTTTGCATCACAAAAAATTTCAACCCTCGGAAAGGTTGCAAGTTTTGAACCCCCTCCCCTCTGTACAATTAGAGAGGAATTCAACTAATTTTTATTTTTTAATAAACACAACTGATGTAGCACTACTTTTGCCACTTCAGTGCTACATCACATTTTAATATTTTTTTCAAACAATATTATTTAAAAAAAAATATTTATATTTTTTTGTACTTGCACTGCAGGGCACCAAAAAATGAATCTTTAATGGCCCTCCACAAGGTTTAGATTTTTTCTAATGCATATTAATATACTTCTAGTAATAACCAATAGTCCATTTATATTTCTCAATTAATCCCTAAAAGATCAAGTATTCCAAATTTGCAAATCAACTTAATTGATTGATGATTTTCTAAAAGTAAGATAAATCAATGCAATAAAAGTACAATTTCATTCATGTCCTAACAATAATCAAAATAGTTGCAATACATTATATAGTCAAAAGTGTTTCAGTGCATAGGAAATAAAAATAATTGTTAAAAACAAAAGCAAATGTAATAATAATAATTATTACTATCTATTATAATAAGTATGCAATGTTGTGACCCTTATTAAGGCCTCATGGCAAGTTTTAGGAGGCTACTAAAAAGGCGTTTGGATCCTTTTATTATATTATGTTTTCCATGATTCAATTTAATCAGTTTTTTCTTAAAACTTTTGGTGAACTTTGATGGAAGAGTCTAAGTAGAATCATTTTAGGGCCTAACCTCCGTACTATGCTCTTTGATATATAATATATAGAAAGAAAAATCTTTTAATTATTGATATATATTTTTGTCTTTTCTACTACTCATATTTTTTATGATGCCTCCTATACTCATATGAAAGAAGGCTCATCTTGAACTAAATGAAATAGTGTAAATTGAATTTGTATTGTTTATATATAGAATTTTATAAACTTATGTAACTTAGACATGTAATTTGTCTAAAAATTGTTAGTCATCTTTCTTTAAAATGTAGATCAAAGTGAATATTTTGATAACATTTCTTACTAACAAAAACATTTATTTTAGTCTTCATTCAAAGAAAAATGAATGCCTAACAATTGCTACACATATTAAAGATATTATGTCATTTGTAGTTTTGATTTTATAATGTTCATTACATTTTATTATATGAGTTGCTATAAATAAATAAATTTCATATTCATTGGAGTAAATTCCATCATTTTAAGATTAATTGAACCCTTACAACTTCATTTTTTTAATTGATCAATTCAAGCAATTATTTGAAATTCAATTGCTGAATTTAAGAAATATTGAGGTTAGATATATATATGAGTTCATCTAGATTTTACCCTCTAAAGACTAGAGAGTAGTCTAAATTTCCCAAATTATGAAGATGTTTTATAATATGCAACTTTGAATAATAATTCAATGATGACTTTCAAACAAAAGTTGCAAAATGTGAATTACAGATTCTCTCCATATGATTAGATCATCTAAGTACTACATTAACCAATTTTTTCAATAAAATTTGAAACCAAAAACTAGCAATTCATTTTAAAATTGATCATAGACTACAAGATTAAGTATTTGTAATTTTCATAAGATTAATTTTCTTTTAGTTCTTGATGTTAAGGTTTAATTATGGTGATGTTTTGGAATTTAACTTTTTTAGTTTTATTAGTTCAACATTCTTGAGCCCCTTGAAATATTAAATATCTAAAAAGAAAAATTCTGAAAATCTATATTATATGAATGTAAGATTATTAATACACAAATCTACAAACCTTTATATATTTGAATGAAGAAAATAAGTTTACTTGTGCGTGGAACATGTTTATGGTCATCTGTTGTTCAAAATTTGAACACATGGTCCTTTAGGGATTATGACCCAAATTAAAGTTACTCTAAAAAAATTCAAATACATCTTAGAACTTTCTATACATAGAATTAAGTTGAAAAATAGGTCTGTTCAAATCAACTCCTTTATTTTGATTTTATAGTGTAGATAATGGAGTTGAAATCCAAAATGAATTGTAACTAAATCTTGTTAAATTGAGTTTTTTGTATGTTTCATGCATTAATTAGAGGTCATATCACAAATTGAGTTCAAAAGACACTTTTAGGACCACATACAATGAATCAAACTAGAAAAAAAAGTGGTAATTCAAGGGGCCATTATGGATTGTTCTTTTATCCATATGAATTTTCAAACTCAACTAATCAAAGACTCAACTCATTTTTTCCAACATATATGCTAGTGGGCAAAATTTCCAACTCAATTGTCTTTAAAAAGAGGGCCTCTACTAGTCTACTAGGCTCATTGCAATCTTGAAAATTCCAATGAACAATTTCTTCAATTTTAAAGATCATCAAAGTTACTTAAATCTTTTGTAATCCATCATCAATTTTAAAGAGAAAGGTTGGATGAGGTAAGCTAACTTCACCTAATTATGACCCATTCATAAATAGGACTAGTGCACACTCTTGTCTAAAATATACAACCTATATTCATAAATACAAATGTTTCTCATACTTTGAAAATTCATATTTTATTTATACAATGTTCAATAAATGCATACTAATAGAGTTTAGAAGACATGGCTCCTTATAAGACCGACAAAAGGTTCACAATAGAAAACATGCTCAAATGCTTATTTGGACAATTTTATGTGCGGTTATTTTAGAGCATCCTTAGTCTAATCTAAAAAAAACCTTTGATTTTTTGCAAAATAGATGAAATATAGTTGAAATAGTGATTCTCTTATTTTAGATTGCTTGCGCCAACTCTTCATATATTTTTTTATATTGGATACTTCAAATAAACCTCTAAAATGAATGATAGGTAGATTAATGTACTTGATTATACTAATGATAGAATCTTCGCCTATATTTTAAATACAATGACATGTAATTGACTTAATAATTTTTTTATCAAACTCATGTACAATTCCATGAAATTGATTAAAGCTTACATTGAAGTTGCTCTCTATGTTTGTTAGCTATTATAAAAAATTTCTAGTACATTTGTAGGTTGCATTGTGCAACAAAAGCATTACATACTACATATTGTCTACATAATGTAGAATCTCAAGATCATTTCTTTAAATCTTCAAACATTCACCAAACATTTCCAATTTTCCTGGAAAGATTAGACCATCTTGAGTGGTTCAACTTTTAAGCACAATCAAGCTTTTTTAGATGAAAAGTGGGCAAAAAATATACAGTCTTGCCAAAATATTTTTCTAAGCACAATAAAAATTGAATTGTTTACCATTATTTTGTAAATTTTTTGCCAAACACTACTATCACAAGTAAAAATTATGTGCAAAATATTCAATGATTTATAAAAAAATATGGTTCATTAGTTACTAAAAATTGAAATTTCCATTAAGATTCTTGAGTTTCTTGTAGAATTTTATGCAAGAAAAGATTCCCCCAAAGCTTTATCATCTATTTAAAAAATGATTTTCCATCTAACAGAGTTTATTGTAAACTAAATCCTAGTTTGTACGAGGGATGTTAGAGGATGGTTTAACTAAGAATAATACAAAAGAAGCATAACATCAAATTCTATTATCCCTGAATTTCGATGCTTTAAGGAATTTCATCCTAGTTTCTTTTTCAAACTTAGGCTCTTAGTCCCTCATTTCACACATTAGGGGTAGTCATAGCTTCTTTACGCCCAATTCAATTCAAAGAATTGATACATGGTGATTTATGAGTAGTGTTCAATGGCTTGTGGACCTTCTATTCTCTAACTTTAGAGAATATTTGATCTTCTATTCTTTAGTCTCACCCTTCCATCAAACATGCACTCATTGAGCCACATGTTGTTCACTTCAATGTCATCCTCTCTCACTAGGCCCTTGTTTCAAGCAAAATTATGCTATTCAACTTTCAAGATTACCCATTGTTTATAGTTTCTATTAGGGATAGTCACATCTTCTTCACTACTTACAATTTTTTTTGTGAATGGGAACATGGAGACTTTGAATTGGCATTTAGTTGGATCTTTGGAGCCAAATATTCTTCTTCTAGTGTCCATTATTTACCTCTGGAGGTGAATAATGGACATAGAAAATTCTTTACATAAAAAGAAAATTATGCCGCCCTTGCTTTTTCACCTCTTCATTACTTCTTTGTTGGTTCCTTCTCTTACTTTACTGTTGCTGTTGCCCAACTCTTGGTATCTACAAGCCCATTCTCCATTTCTATTCTTAGCTTACAAAAAAGGGGGGTCACATCTTCTTCAAAAATTTAAGCTCTCCATTCACTCCTCATTTTTTTCATTCTTCAAAGAAGTTTTGTATAGTGAAGAAGGTGTGACTACCCCTATTATCCATACCTGCCTCATCAAAGGAATATTACACCTTCATGCAAAACAACTTTCTATTGGCTCCTTATTTCTCTCACCAACTTCTCCCACTTCATAGAACTTTGCTTCTTGAAAAAGGTATGACTACCCTCTTCTACAATTTGCTCTAATGTACCCAACAGGTTTGGTAGTCTTCTTCAAAATAATAAATTGATAGTATTAAATGATGGGATACTTTTTGCTTTTGCACGCTACAAGACTTGCCATTGGTTAGAAGTTAAAGTCGCACGTACACACAAGTTCTTGGACACACGTCTTTTGCCGGGCCACTGGAGATGCTCTTCAGTTACCACCAGAAAGTCCTCTTCGGAGGACATTTCCAGTTACGATCTGCAGATCCGCGCTCAGAATCCGAAGCAAGCGTCATGAACCGCAATTCCGGCGCCTTGCTTTCACCAAGTCAAACTAACGCTGACGAAATGACCACCATCGCCCTTGACTTCAGAACCTCCGTCTCGGAACTCGAAGACTCCAAGCAGAAAACACCCAAAAACATCCGAAAAACAGCGGAAATGTTACATTTGCTCCCGAAAAAACATGCCGCTCGAAATCGACTTTCCAGTGAACGGAACATTCTGATGAGAGAGACGGAGCAATCATCATCAACAACCTCGAACTCAAGGATCTCATGAATCATTCCAACCAGTGACGGAAACGTATTGCGCAAGATTCAACCGAACTTTCCTCGGAACCTCCACTCCCAGCTGGCGGGGACCGCGCGTCCGTCATCAATCATGACCAAAAGCCGCTTTGGAAGAATTTGCGGTCGCCTCTTTTTTGAAACATATGACGGAGAATTGATGAATTGGGTTTTTATTGATTTACGAAATAGAAAAAGTTAGAGCGACTTGGTTGGGGCCCACGACGGAGCAAATCTCGCAGGACTGCGAGGACTGCGAGGAGGACAACACTTGTAGAGCACCTGCTCCTCTGCATCATGCTGGCCAGTTCTCCGGCCTCTTCGTGGGCTGTTTCCTTGGAAGCAGGCGCTTTCCAGGTCGCTCACTGGCTGGATACTTCGTTTTTCCTCGTTGGATTTTTTAGGGTCTTGCTACTGTTTGGCGGATTTGATTTCTTTGTCACTCCAATTGTGAACGATCTGGCATTGAAACTGCTCTGGAGCTGAGCTTGAGTGGTGGTTGTCAAGAAGGTGTTTGCTTAACTTAGTTCGGTTTGGAATTCGATCGTTAATACTCTTTCTCTTTGTTTCTAGAATTCAATCAATTTTCTCTGATTCTTAAAATTCATGAGATCGGATTCGTAGTTCTTGTTCGCCGTTCAGTTGCGATCTGATTAAAAAATTTGTTTTTACTTTTGTTTTCATTTTTGGTTTTATTTTTGGTTTTGCTCTTCGCTTGGTAGATTGCTTGATTCTTTCTTGTCGGAGAAGTAGGAATTGTCCTGTTTCTGCTCGGATTTGGCGATCTCATTCTCATTCTTTGGAAATTCAGGAGCGTAAAGACGAGCATTGCAATTGGGGATACTCTGGAATTTTATTTATTGCGCCGAGATTTTATTGCGGCGTGATTTTCAGAGGAATTGTACTTGTGAATTGCCAGTCAGATGAATTGTCGGTGAGTCCTTCTGTCGCACGAGACGTTTTTTAAATATTGTTCTTGATTTAAATCCAAGCAGTATATGATCGTTTTCAGGCTCTCAGATTAATGTGTTGTGATTTCACTTCTTTTTTTGTAAGTGTTTCGTTGAATCCTCTCCTGCTTTGATATTGAAACTCGATGTTTGTGCGGACTCTATGTTAGGTTATGAGCTGCTCGTTTGCATTTTTGTAACTATTTTTTCTCGAATTTAGACTTGGAAAGAGTTGTTGTGCTACGAAATTGGACCTAATCTTGAGGTTTAATTTATCAGTTAGGGAATGCTTCCACTGAGCAGCAGCATCAATGCCTGACGAGCACGCGATCAATTGAACCTCTCTCTTTGTTCTTAGAAGTTTGTGTAGCTCACGTGGAGACTTTCTCTTGCCTAATTTGATTTTGTTGATCAGAACATGCAATGCTCTTCACTAATTCTGATGATAATATTATTTGGCCCCATCTGAATTCAATTTTGTACATTATACTCAATCAAATTGACCGTTTTACAACCTTGGTTTCTTGGGGATTAATTTGTAGGTATTGAATGGGGTCAAGGGCGACCAACGTGGAGCTGATGGCGAGAGTCAGCTTGGAAACCAAGTACGACTTGGATAGTGACGAAGATGAGCTTTTCGTCGACGAAGGAGGAGGACACCGCAGCAACAGAGACGATGGCGAGGAGGAGGGAGGTTTTGTGCTGCCTCCTCCTTTCCAAGGCAAGCATCAGCTGCAAGCCATGCTGCAGCGACAGTGGTTATTCAAGGTGACAACAGTTCATTGAAATGTAATAGGATTTTTTTGTAGAATTAGTCCCTAAATGCAGAAGTAGTAGGAAAATTTACTAACAAAATCATAATAAATAATAGTAACTTCACCAAATTATGATGATTCTTTTAGGGCACTCTTTTATCTTTCCATTGATATGTTATGCGATCTTCTTTGAAGCTTCCTCAATGTGTATTAATCAAATGAAGTGCACTTTTCAAACCATTCACCATTGGATGGTTGAGCATTTAAGGACTAAGAGTGTTTGAGGAACTTAAACATCATGTAAAAGGAATCTTCCTCACGATTTATGGGAAGGATACACTAATATTATTTAGGCTTCTATATGAGGAGGTCTTTGCGTGATCATAGGGGAGCCCTATTTGCACATCAAGGAGAAGATTTTCTATTTATAGTTGTTTAGAAGTCTCACTAGTGTAGAATTCATCCCCCATATTTGTTTCAAGAAAACCAAATGCATTGCAATTGATTTGGCTTACAAACGAAATCACTTTAATGGCATTACAACTAGCAAGGTTTACGGTAATTTGTGTAGGTTTCTTGGGAAGGGAGCTTTTTGCTAGTGCCTCCAAACAATCTAATTCTATTAGAAGCAGATTTAGGAATGTTAATGCAACTTGTTCAATGATTATGTGTTGTTCATTGGGAGTTGTTTAGGGAATGCTTGAGCTTGAATAAGGTAACCGCATTGGATTGCAACCCATTTCTAAAACTGAACCCTATGTAGGGGATTCTTGACTCAAATGTAGAGCCTCTGTTTCATGAGAATTCATGAGAACCTTGGGTTGATTTGGGGTACCCCTATTTTCATCACTTTGAAAATTCATAGTTTCATACCATATCCAAACATACATGTAAGAGAATCTGGATTCCCAATTTCATTCCCCCGAAGACACCCCAAAACTTGAATAGTTTAATAATAGGAACCATGGTTGAATGCTTCTTCAGACGATTTTAGGTGTCGTTACTATACATTGTTGTGGACACTCATTGAAGAGTGTTTGTTTGGCTTCATGGTGGTTGCAGAAACGAAGGTGGGGGCAGACCCTTATGGAGCTCATCAGCCCTCTGTTAATGATGTCGCTTGTTGTGTGGGGGTGGTCGAAGAGCACGGAAGACCATTATAGTCTTGAATTTCCTGTGAATTCTACTGTTCCATTATTTCAATCACTCAAGAATGAGTATGGGACCGCACAAAGCTTATTGCAGCTCTGTCCACCTGACAGGCTTCTGTCTCAGGTATGACTCAGGGTTTTTTCTAGGTTGGGTGTGCTTGGATTTTTTTAATTTTTTGACTTCTTCGTTACAATTTGAATCATGCAGTTGGCAAAGAGAGATTTTAAAACTCTAATGGACTCACGTCCTCATGGTTTTCTAAACCGCTTTGAGTAGGTCATGTGAGACTGTATTTTTTATACAATTTTTTTAATTTATTGGCCCGTGCATGCAATGTTTTTCATTGAAGTGAAATTTGACCACATCTAAATGATGTTTTTCACAATATGATTCCTCAAATTCTGATTAACTATGTCGTTTTGTAACCATGATTATTGGATCATTATAGGGATTAATAATTATACAAGATTATTGACCCAGATTAGTTGCATAACATTCTGGAGGAGTTGGGATCACTCACCCTTCTCCAATGCAGACTAATTTTTTTTGTAAATCAATTAGAGAACCGTTAGATTGAATTGCAAAAATTCCAAGCAAGTGAGAACGTAACTTTGCAAGGACTGTTATGAGTTTAAGATTGGGTTGTGAAGGAATTCAGTTTTTGTTTCGTGAATAGCTCAAGGGTGTTGCGGCATTTCCAGATTTCCTCAAGAAAGTTATGTATGTTTTCCTTTGAGAATCTTCCCGTTATCAATTGGAACTAACCAAAGTGCTGGTCTGGTCTGGTCTGGTCTGGTCTGGTTTGGGGGTGCAGAAAGTATCTCCTGAGGAGCTGGCTCTGATTGCAATGTTAATAAGGGAAGATGTTTTGAAGGGCCTGGATGGGTTACAGTCACTGAATTACACGGGAAACATGACGTTGGCAGAGGCACTAATCAACGGTGAACGGTTGATAGGGAGCTTGCCCATGTCTCCGGCTCTCGTCTCTCTCGCTATGAAGTGCGTGGGCTCCGCATCCCAAATAGTAACAGCGTTTGATGCTTTCAATGATTACCATGGCCCCCTTCCTACACCCACCTTCGATGCATTCGTTGGACTTGGCAAGCTTATTCGGCAAGCAATTGGTATATCTTGTTTCTTATTTCTTTCGTTCCTTCCTTTCTCAAGATTATTAGCCTACATTTAATAGAGTTTTCACACTAGTGTAAAATCCATTATTTAGATCTGCCCATAAAATCCTGGTCATGTTTACATTCGGAGGTGTTATGCTAGAGAGACTGTCTCAATGGTGTTATCATTCGCAGGGTTTAACACAACTAGGATTTTTGTGAAGTGGGGAGGTTTTCCACTTGTGTTAGTAAGTTAGTTTGTTTCAAAAGCTTGTGGACAACATTGCGAGGAGAATCTTCTCTTTGATTCATGGAGGTCTCCCTGTTGATCATTCGGAGTCATTCCCATGACACATTGGATTATTGTGACTATATGAATTATGAGGCAGATTCTCTATTTGAAAATATCTAGGTGTTGAAACGGTTTATTGAAAACCCTATTAAATACGTAGTATTCATTAATGCTTGGAAAGATGAAGAGGAACTTGTGTTGATATGATTGCTTACTTGTTTTTGAAGATCGAAGTGGCCAGCCTGGTGACATTATGCGGTTCCAAAACATGTTCAGTTGGTTGGTATGATTCCAAACCGAATTCTTTAATTTCTGTGCTTTCAGTTTAGATCTGACGGATTGTTTCAAACTGGTGTGCTCTGTGGTGATAGATTTGTGTGTCATTTCATGCAGTTGGGAAATCTTCTCGAACAAGGCCGTATCACCTTCGCACCAAATTCAACAGAAGTCGCTGGCCTTGTGAATTACTTGCTTACTGAAAATGAGGTGGATGATTATACCTACTAAATTTATTTTATTTTATCTCAAATGACCAATTGCGCATTTTGAATGCATGGTTATGAAATATAAACTTGATGCCGTTGATATTCAATTAAGTTCATAAGCGAGATTTACATATTCAGTTTTCTCATATTCTGTTTCGCTCTTCATGAACTTTCTTGCTTTTGTAAACTGTCTTCATTCAAGCGCATATTTTCATTCACTTTGGGACTTGTATTGCTTTCAGTTTTTCAAGGAGGTCTATGGAGGAACGTTTGCAAGCGAAAAGGTAATAAAACCCTCAACTGGTTTATTGATTTCGCCATTTCAAGTCCTTCTCTGGTTTCAGATACCTCGTTTTGATCCCCTGAACCCTAAACCCTAAACTCTATCTTGTCTGTATCAATGCAATCAATGTTCTCTGTGTGTGCAGGAAGCTGTAAATTCTGCTCTTCTGAACTCGGAGAATGACAAACCCATTTGGGCCATCGTAGTGGTCAATAAATTAGATCCTGTTGGGGGAGATGTAGATTATAAGATACGAATGAACTTCACAACAGTGCCCCGTACTATGAAAGCTGTACACAAGCGGCGCAAGGGTCTTCGTACATATTACAAGCGTTACTATACCTCTGGGTTCCTCAGCTTACAGGTCTGCTCTAACTTGGCTTTAGGATTATTATTAGTTCTCTGAGTTGAGATTTGTTTCATTGGAAGGAATTTCAGTCATTCGGCACCACTCCACCCGTAAACGCTTCATGTCAGGTCCCTTTCTAGAAGACGATTTTCCAAGAAAACGATTTTTTCATTATTATGTCATTTGTGACGAGAGGAGAGCATGAAAACTTGAATTCAGTAGTCAATTATGGCATTGTAGAAAGAACAATTCCCTTGCAATACCATTGTAGAATGGATGTGGACTTCAGGTTGAAGAATGTTATGTCCCGGTATTTACTGTTGAAACTCAAGGACCAATTAACCTGCAAAGGCTTCTTCTAATTTCTGGCCCCTCGCACTGGGACAATGCTTATGCTTGAGCAGGACGCTGTCAATTCTTATGTTTTTAAGCTTGCCCCAAAGAGCGCGGAAGCTGATGTTTTATCTGAAAAACTGATGTGGGCGGCTCCTTTTCCAGTGCCTGCTCACACTCGAAACAAGTTCTACCAAGCAGTAAGTTTCCTGTGCTGCTTCATTATCCAATAGTTATTTGGTAGAAGAGGTTGGAATGGGAGGCTTCAAGCCCTGTTTCCTATTGAATTCGAACGACTTGGTAGGGGTTTTAATATTAGCTTTGAACAATTCTGTAGCTTGATAACTGGTTTGGCAGAATATAATTTTTTGGCCTCAGCAGTGCCCTGTGTTACCACTCATGATAAGCAGATGCAGAATTGAAGTCGGAAAGAGTCTAATCTGCTATCTACTTACTATAGCGAAGCATATATTTGAATTAGTGCCTTGGGAAAGTGATCTCTATTGTGTGTTGTGGCAGGTTGGACCGATGTTGGGCCTATTAATGTGTCTTACAACTTTATATCCTTTGGGCATGCTTGTTAAGGTGAGGTAGTTGCAAAATACGGAGTGTAAGCTTTGAGTTCCCCAGTCTTAGACAATCAAAGATGTCAACACTAGTGAAAATCATGTCCTATTCCAGTGAGGGAGTGTCCACACTTGACTGGAAATAGTCAGCAATGATCAATTTCAGCGAAGTCCTGCTGACTCTCTGGCTGGACCTGGTTACTATTGACCAGTTGCAACTAGTTTGATGGACTACCGGCTGGAAAAATTCATGATCCCATTAGTGAGGACTTCAAAGACGTCCTCTAGTTCGAAGGTTTTGCAAAGTTTCATTTTTAGGTCTGGCAACTAAAAAAAATCAGGGACTGGGGTCCTTGCTGAACTTGATGGAGGTTCATTAATTGATTGTTCACTTGGCAGGCATTAGTTGAGGAGAAGGAAACTCGTGCAAAAGAAACAATGTATATAATGGGACTAAAAGCTTGGGTGTTCTCTATCTCTTGGGCTGCAACATATTTGGTACGGTTGGTTCTTGTCTTGTTGACTGTTTTCCATTGTTTTCTCTGCAAGCAGGGAGACTGCTTTAATCAAATGAAGTATTCATCAAGTCTTTCAGTTCTACTTATTTTCACGTACAGGATGATGTGAGCTTATATTCACAATTTATTGACTTCTATGACAACTGATGGATTTCATGGATGTGCTCCTCGTGCAGGTGGTATTCTTTTTGATCTCGTTATCTGTAACTTCACTGCTCTCAATTACCGTTTTTCCGAGGAGGTAGGTTTGGATATGTTGTTCTCTGAGCTGAGAGTTGGAAGTGCTTTTTGGTTGCTCCAGATCATCTATTGAAAGACTCAGAAAAAAACATATGATGTGTAAAATTCAGTCAAGGAAGCTGTTAATGGATTAGGTGATATGAAAAAGGAGCCCTCTCGTGAGAAACAACATGCTGAGCCATGGGAGTGGCGAGGTTTATTATTTTTCATAATGATGCTGTACTGGACGTAGCCTCAATGACTGGTTCGTTTATGATCAATCAAGGGTCTAAAATGTAGAGCGTAATGTAAAAGAAGGACAAGATTATTAGAGACAACCACACTCTATATATTCAATGCTTGAATTCCACCTCCAGAGGAATGGTCTCCATTGAGGTTATGTTCTTTTTTCACCATCTGACATTATTGAGAAAATTCTGGCAAATTTTGCAGTGATCCAACCTTATTACTTCTGCTCTTCTTTCTGTTCACAACCTCTCTCATATCTTTTGGTAAGCTACACACGCTCTTGCTAATTCTGACTCATGATCAAATTCCTCTTAGCTTCTATGCTTCTTCCAACATTGCATTATTTTCATTCTTGTGCTATAGATTTGACAAGTTTGATTGCAGAATGGATATCTAGATTCTTTATGTCCATTATTCAAAGAGTTGACAATTTGACTGATTTCTCGTTGAATGTTGTTGCAGGGTTTTTTCTATCCGTGTTTTTTTCCAAGGCAAAGCTGGCTGCCATTGTTGCACCCTTTGTCCATTTTGGAGCTATTATGCCTCGTTACATATTCTTCCGCGCTAGTGATGGGCAAGCCATTTCAGGAAAGTCGATAGCAGCCTTATTACCCCAAACGGCCTTCACTTTTGGTACGTCACTCTCTTCTTGCATTTGAAGAAAGACCGCACATGTTGTCATTGTCCTAATTCGGAGATTTTCTTTTAACTCATTTTAGTATGAATTCAAAGCCTTCGCTTCAAAGGATTACTCTATTGGGACCTCCTCTTCATATTAATTTGGGGTCTTTGACTTCTGTTTTTTATTCGTATCTCTTTTCTAATTGGTGCTCATCTTTGGTATTTTCATGCAGGGGCGGATTTGGTAGGTCACTATGAAGGCGCTAATTTTGGTATTACATGGGCAAATATCTTCGAGGATGAGTTTTCTATGGCGTGGATTATTGGACTTCTGCTGATTGACACTTTCTTATATGCTGCTTTAGCATGGTATGCATCACAAACACTTCTTCTAAAGCAGCTTACTCAGTATGTTGGTGGGGGTATTGAAGCATCCATTGATTCATATTTGCATTTGGTCATGTCCCGGCTGGGTGTTCACGAACTTGCTCGTGACAATATCTTCATGGAATGCACTAGCAGAGAGCCCACCCTCTTGGGGTGTTACAGAAAAACTGCATTACAATTAACAAGGTTTATCTTGAAGACTATCTTTAATTAAATTGTAATTGGTAGGGTGCAATGTGGCTAGTTTTTTGGGAAGGGGTTTTCAACCAGTTATTCAAGGTCATACTTATGGCAATACACTTGCTTGAAATCAATTGAGTTGCACAGATAGGACTGATAATAATGGCACACTGGGTCTTGCATGTGTAATTAGGTATCTGGAGCAAGTTTTGCCCTCCGAGTATGGCTCCACGCAACCACCTTTGTTTTTTCTTTCGCCCTCCTGGTGGCGGAGCAGCCACCGTGGCACCGAAGCCACATATCAGGTCATTTTTTTATTTGTTTTGTTCAATGTTGACTTTAAACTAGTCTAATTGATAATATTGAGCATGAGGAGGTGGCAATCGTATGACTTCTATATAACATGCTAAAAAATATTTGAGATATCAAAGTTTCAAACTATCTCTTTGAGATAGAATGCACTTGTACCTCAAATGCAAGATAAGGTGTCATAGTTTCAGTGGCTTCTTTTGCTATCTCACACCAGGTTGCACATGAGCTTGGTTCAAAATTTTTTAACTTGTTATCTCAAACTTATTATTCCAAGCTTGTTATCATAAGCTTGTTGCATTGAGCTACGTAATGTTAAGTGAATCTTTCATTCCTTGACAACATCACAGAAGTCCCTCCCCACTAATTATCAATTATATCAGTGCTGCTATAGTTGATGCTCATAGCGCTGACATTAGTAGTTCTCATTGGATTGCAGAAATTATCCACAAGCAGTGAGGAGGGGGAAGAGCGAGGGGCCAACTCAGATGCTCAAAATGAGCCATACGCAGCCAAGGGTCGGCAACCAGCAGTTAAGATTCGTGACTTGAAGAAATTGTACCCCGGAGGTAAAGTGGCGGTGGAAAGCCTGACTCTGGAGGTATATGAGGACCACATCACTGCCCTTCTGGGTCACAATGGGGCTGGCAAGAGTACTACCATCTCCATGCTCACGGGCCTCATCGGTCCTACTGGTGGAGATGCTCATATATGGGGCCACAGCATTCGAGATAACATGAATGGTGTCCGAAGGTATCACGTACTGCGCATTTTTCTTTTCTTTTCACCCCAGAGAATGGAAGTTATTGAAACAGAATGGTTCTCAGTAAAATTAGTCTGTTTCAGGATCTTTTAGACAAAGTTATAAAGAGAATCTCCCTATGGTCGTAGGAAGCATGTGGAGGAACCCTCATAGGGAGTTCTGCAGTGTTTTTTCCTTAGGTTACCAAAAGCAAGTGTCACTTGCTTACTACGTCGATGACACCTAATTTTGGTAGCTAGAAGAAAAACCTATGTGTTATTTGTCTAACCCCTATATCCATAAGGAGATTCTCTTTCTGCTGTTGTTTAATAGTTTTAAAACCATGTGATTTTACTGGAAAGCCCTGTTCAAAGGTATCAGTTGGAGGGTGATGAGAATTTTGGCCTGGTTTTGACTCCCTTTGATGCATTGCAAGGTTAACAGTCTGGGAGTATGTAATAGACAAGGGTAAGCTTCAATTGGGTGCCTTTTTTGAACAGGATAATTGGCGTATGCCCACAGCAAAATGTTCTCTTCAATTACCTAACCGTAAGAGAACATTTGGAGTTATTTGCTTCACTCAAAGGCGTACCCAAGCTCTACATTGACCAAGACGTGAAAGACATGGTCAATAGGCTGGGGCTCGCTGATAAGATGAATACTCGCGCTTCTAGTTTATCTGGTGGCATGAAACGCAAGCTCCAGGTGACTAATCTTAGGCCCTCCCTGAATTTGCAGCGAATACTTAGTGTCTGTTTGTATTACTACGATCATATGTTCACTTTTCCTCTCCTCAATTCTGCTATGTCTTATATTCAATCCAATTCTTCTAGTAATATATATCTCTAATGTACTTTCTTTTGTAAAAATTTGTTTATCCAAGTGACAAGCTGTTTGAATGATATGATCTACTTTGTGAATTAGTGTATATCGTGTTTTGGTACACATTGGGATGCTGGTTTTTAGGCTGTGTGATTGGAATGCTCTGTCTCAGAACTACGCTTGAATTTTTTGTGTATTCCGTAGATTGGACTGGCGATGATGGGTAGATCAAGGGTGGTATTTCTGGATGAACCCACGTCAGGGCTGGACCCTCAGTCCAGGCGTGCAGTGTGGGAGTTGCTGCGCACGTTCAAGACTGGGCGTGCCATTATCCTCACAACGCATTACATGGATGAGGCTGATCTTCTCTGTGACAGAATCGCCATCATGAGTGAAGGGCGACTCAAATGTTCTGGCAGTAGTCTCTTTCTCAAGGTGACTCTTACCCCTTCTCTAGCGGTGTACGCTGTGTTCCCTCATCACTTGTGTTATAATATCAACAATACCTTAATACATATATAAGTTTTTGTTATCATGGGATTGAGTGGTTAACACCATTGGTGATGTAATGTTATTTGAGGTCTTGTCCGAATGTCCTCATGTAGAAGGAATGTCTCTGTGTTTATATAAAATTCGAAGGGGATTAGAATCCAAGGCAATCCTTCCAGGGTGTTGCCAACCCCTCAAGAGATTGTTTTCGTTGAGAAGAGTTACGTTGATATTAACCAACGAACAGTTACACTTATCAATTTGAATTTTGATAGTATAGTTACAGAGAGGCACACATAGTATGCTCTCTTGAAATATTTATAATTTTTTTTCCTTCCATCCTACTTTATTTTGGCTTCAGTGTATGGACATGGAATTGACATTGTTTGCATACATGCAAGGTAACAGCACCTAATTGTGACCTGTTTCCAAAACGGTCCCATCTAGATTCTTGCCTAAAATGTACAACCTCTATACATGAGCAGAGCATCAAATTTAGGTTGATCTATTTTCAGCACTTCGAAAATTCATAGTTTATTCAGACGGAATCCAAAGAATGCAATCTAAGAGAATCTAGAATCTTTTTTAAACTACCAGTGAGATCCAACGGAAGCTTTTACAGTTCAATAAAAGGAATCATGTTCAAACCTTTATTTGGACGCATTTAGGTGTTGTACCTTAGAGCAACTACACCGCTCATTTTAATTGATATTGCTACTTAATTGAAGTTCCTTTAAGTTACAGTATTTTGCTGGGGACATATTTTAGACTATTCAAGCTCGGAGAAACCCTTTAAAATGATCAGTACTAGAGATATGTCAATTGCCAGATGAATTTTAAATTTTCATTTAAAATTAAATAGAGATACTGAATAATGACTTTGGGTAGAGATACTGCATAGAATAAACGGTGTAACCTTGATCCGGTTGGCGAAGAACTAATCGGTAGACATGATGAATGAGACTGTTGCAGGCAAAGTTTGGAGTGGGGTACAACTTGAGCATGACGCGAAGCAGTGCTGAATGCAACGACACCACAGTGACAACCCTGGTACACAAACACATTCCTCAGGCGGTCTTATTAAGCTCTGCAGGAGGGGAGCTGGCCTTTCAGTTACCTCTCAGCAACAAGGGTGCCTTTGCTCCGTTATTCCAAGAACTTGAGGAGAGAAAAGAGGAGTTGCACATTGGAGGTTATGGAGTGTCCATGACGACGTTGGAGGAAGTCTTTCTTCGTCTTGCCAGTGACAGCGTCACAGGAGATTTAAAGCCCTTCGATTCAAAGCAGCTGGGTGTGACTGATGAACCACTGGAAGTGAACCATGAATCTCAAAACGGACATGCCAAGCATGATGTGGTGATCCCTGTTTCAAGCAGACGTTTTTTGGGTAGGAGTTTGCAAAGTAGCTTTTTTCGAGCGTACAGTCAGATGCTTTTGAAGCGCGCCTTGATTGCCAGACGTGATTGGAAGGTAATTGCTTTGCTCACCATTATCAAGCATATAGGTCTTTCATGAGTAAGCTAAAAGGTCTGCTATGTCCAGTTCATTGGTCAATGCAGAGATGTCAAGTTTTCTCAAGTTGAAAGGGGAGTAATAATATATAATGTCGTGTTCACTGTGAACCCTGTGAAGAACTCGTCAATTTTTGTTAAAAGTCTGAATCAAAGTGCTGAAGTCGTGGCATATTGTACTACTCAATGTTTTAAGTACTAGGATTGGTATAAATTTTAGTTTCCGGATGCTCATTTGGAATTGTGCCGATGTTATGAATCTCTGTAATTGTAATGAACATGACTTTTATATTAGAAAGTATGTTCTTGGGCGTTCTTGATTTAGGAGTGCAGCTTGGCATTATTCACAAATCACAATAACCTTTTTAAAGCCTTTTGACTCTTGAAGGTTATCTACTCCTTAAAGCAACTGAATTTGTTAAATATTTCATTTGTGAAATGTTTAACACTTGTAGATAGGAATAGTTTAAGGAACTTGGTACGACCCTTACATTATTTATGCTGCAATGTCATGCTTTCATTGTTGCGAGCCTTTTCCAATTTATGTATGTTGTGGCTATGCAAAATTTAAAAACAGCCATTGGGGACCATTTTCGTATGTTACAAGGTATCACAATTCGTGTGTGAACTATTTAATTCTCTATCTTTTAATGACCGCTTAACTCACTTTCAAAATTCCATTTTTATTTATATTTTGGGTTTTTTTGCAGGGGTTGGCTAATTCTGTGTTGCTGCCAGTTTTCGCCATCTCATTGGTGATGTTAATTCTGAAGCTGAACATTGATCCAGCAGGGCCGTCAATAGAGCTGGATTTCAGAATATTCAAACCCACAGGGCAAAGAACTGTTATCCCCGTGGCAGGGGGTTCTCTCAATGACATGTCCATTTTTCGAGCAAGTGATTACGTGGAATTCCAAGCTCGAGACGACATGAACAACAGTGTTGCACTAAGTGAGGAGCTTCTACAGACATATTTACATACTCCGACGAGATTTGGTAAGCATCACAGCAGGGCAAACTCCATGCAATAAGATAGGATTGTTCACGCCAGTCGATTTATTTTAACATGTAACAACGTTCTCAATAAACTTAGTCTGTATAGAACCTTCTAAAAAACATCATAAAGAGTAACTCTTCATAATTCATGGAGAGGTCTCTCCATATAATGATCTTCGGAGACTCCTTGTGTATCATGGGGAGATATCTCCATGAATCATGACAAAGATTCTCTTTCGAAAGGGTCCTAAATCAGTCTAATTTTATTGAAAACTTCATTATAAATACACTCGAGCCCTCTTTATTCTTACCACATAAGGTCCTAGCTTTTTCACTGTGACAGAGTTTGAATTTGTGACAAGTGCGCGAGATATTCTAGAATGTCATTTTAGAGACCTCATACAAAGAGGTCCGAGTGTGTACTGAATCCGATAACCTTATTGAGATGGTGAGCATGTTCTGCAGGTGCTGTCGTGTTCAATGACACTCTTTGGCCGAGTCTCAACACATCAAGCCTTCGAAACTTGAATGTGACGCAAGTTGAGGGGCTGTTTAATGGCGCAAGACTTACTCCTAGTAATGCTACAACCAGTTCATTTAACAAGACCTTTAGCGAGCTCGTGCAGTCGCCGACAGGGCAGGGCATATATTCCCCTGTCACGGTTTTGTTTAACACCACTTCAGACCATTCATTACCAGCCTTGATCCAAGAGCTCATGCAGGAAAGGCTGAAGGCAAGTGTGGGTGATGCTTCAGCGACGTTGAAGGTGTCCAACCATCCTCTGCCCCTCACCAAGACGGAGTTTCTGGAGCTTCAGACAGTTTTGTCCGTCTTGGCTGCCCTTTTTGTTCTTATCCCTTTTTGCTACTTGGGTGCCACTTTCGCGGTGTTTGTGGTTCGGGAACGCATTGTCAAGGCTAAGCTTCTTCAGGTGCGTTTTGAACCCCATGACTGCTCCGGTTCTAATAGAGTTTGTAGCAAAAAAGTAGCTTGTTTAGGAACTTTTAGACATCATCGGAAAGAGAATTTTCCTCATGGTATTGCTGTGATTGTATTGGGACTTCCCTACGTATCATGGGGAGACCTGTGCATGAGCACTGTGATTTTCAGCGAGACCTGACCATGAATCATGGGGAAGATTCTTGATGTGTTCACGCCTTGGAGTTTACGCGCTTCTTTTACAATGGTTTCTCTCTTTCTTAGTGGTGTTTAGAGTATGATGCTTTTTGATATCCTATTTTAAGATATATAAGCTTCACTCTTGAGTCCTTTGGTTTGAATGGGTGGGCAGATGGTGAGCGGAGCAAGCTGTGTGGCGTATTGGTTAGCAACGTACACGTGGGACTTAATCACATACGCAGCAACTTTAGCCATTACTATGCTTATATTTGAGCTGTTTCAAGATAAATCATTTATTGGTTCATGGACAAAAGCTGGGGCCACATTTGCAGTCCTCATGTCGTTTGGAGCATCCGTGATTCCACTCACATATTGTTATTCTTTTGGTTTTTCGAATCACGCCAATGCCCAGGTAATAAATACCCAGTTCTCTTGTTACAGTCAGTTTATTTTCTGTGATTGCAATTATTCCTCTTTCTGTGTTGAAACATGCCGTGTGGAGGTACACAAATCATGGCGTTCTAAAGCAGTTGGCAATGGATGTTTTACTGTAGAGAATTGTCAGATCACTGTACAATCAAATTTATACAAAAACTTCAACCACTCGAAACCTGGCACACTGGAGCTTCGAACATTTCTAAGGAATTGAGAATGTGACTTTGCAATGTTGTTTCATGAGCTCAAGATGAGTGTTCAGAAGGAAATTAGACTTTTTTCATGAACAGTTCCAAGAGTTGTTGAGAGAACTGCTAAAGAATGTCGGGCATCTCATAAGGAGAAAAATTAGTTCGATAGTACATCTAAACTTAGAAACCCACCCCTGTGGATCTCCTTGCTGATATTTACATTCTTGGTGCAGCAAACACAGTTAATGACCAGGTCTCTGTTATTATTTTCAGGTGGCAATTGCAGGCGTTCATTTTGTTACAGGTTTCGGCATGCTCGTTGGAAGTTTAGTTATGGGCGATATTGCCGAAACTAAGGTGAAACACTAGATCCTTGTGTATGAAAGTTGGTTTTCTACTAGTATGAGGTTGTTTTTTACATCATTAAGAAAAGTTTTTCTGTGATTCATAGGGAGTTATCCCTTCACTCACAGTGAGGTCTTCTTGTATATAATTGGGAGGTCTCTGTCTCATGTCTACAAGTTCTTGTGACAGTTTTTATTGAAAACCCTGATGAAAGTTTCCTAGGACGAATTTCATCGAGGTTCTTCTACTGGTGCACGGGTTAAATTATCTTTATATTTGGGGCTGCTAATTGGTCCGATATTTTCCGGTCAAAAAGTAATGTTTATTTTGTTTTCAAATTTTTCTTTAGTTGTTGTTGAGCATGAATGGTTACACCTTTATCTTCTCTTGTCTCTTTTTGCATTTCAATTGAAATAGAGGAGGGTCTAAGATTCATAGTCCCCATCCCCCCTCGCACTCTCAGAGAGTTGTAAAATTGGCAGTCCTGATTTTGTTTGGAGAAGAAACTTTTTTGCAATAACCTCCGCAGACATCTCGTCCGTCAACGGATTATGTATTTCGTAGTTGTCCAGCTAATCTGAAATTTTGAGCCGGTGCAAGATAAAAATACCTTTGTTCTTTCAAACCTTGTGATGCAGGCCTTGAATGAGAAATTGGTGTATCTTTACCATCTTTTTCCTCCCTTCAATCTGGGTAGAGGTCTGGTGCAACTATCAGCATTGGACTTTAGGCATCAACTGTTGGGTAAACCAGCTGACCCATTCAAGTGGAATATTCTCGGTCGCCCTCTCACTTACATGATAGCCGAGATTTTTGGCTACCTGCTTTTGACTATACTGATTGACAACGGCACACTGCTCAAGGCGGGTTCTTATCTATGGGCTTGCGTTTCTCCAGCCTCAGTGCAGTCACGTCTGGCTGAATCATTGAATTCAGGTATTATAATCAGCAAGCAACAATCTGTTGTTCTTCCTATTGGTTCGTGTTCTGAATACTATTACCCTTCCATGTTCCCTTCAGATTTGAAAAATTGAATCATGCTTTCGATAAATTACTGCGGACCACTTCCATGCTGTACGTCATCAACCACGAACACAGTGAATAAACGTTGTAGTCCTTTTGGATGACACTTCAAGTTGCTAGCCTTCACGAATTTGTTAAAGTGCACTTTTTTAAACCATGTTATGAACCTTGACAACCTGCAGTATACATCTATTGTGTTCCTATCACGTTAGTTGAAGTTAGAAGGGTATATGACTGTCCACTACTTTCCCAATATCATGTATGAATGAAAATTGCCCTTGATAAGGAACCTTGCTGAAATTGTGCACTTTAACGAATCCATTTTAAGCATCTATAAAAGGGGTTCTTCTAAGCTTTCACATTTGATGGGATGATGCAGAGAAAATATCACTGAAAGAGGACGTGGACGTGAGTAACGAAAGGAAGCGTGTGGAGGGGCGTCAAGCACGCAGTGATTCTGTCATTGTGCAAGACCTCCGGAAAGTCTATCCTGGCCGTGGCTTGGAGCCTCCGAAGGTGGCTGTCAGAGACTTAACCCTTGGCATTCCTCCTCGTGAATGCTTTGGCTTCTTGTAAGTCACTTAAAACTTTGTTCCTGCTACTACCACAGCGGATCTCTCTTGAGCAGGAATTTTTAATGGGGATTCCAGTAAGATCGGATTGTTTTAGCAACTTCTAACATCATTATGAAAGATTCTTCCTCATGATGCATGGGAAGGTCTCTTTGTGGTCACATTCATCAGACGGAGGCTTCTTGAGGTGTGATGGAAATGTCACGGAGACCTCCCCATGACACATGCAGAAGGTTTCCTATATAGATGTTGTCTATATGGTCACCACCTGATTCAGACACTTCAAGAATAGAGTGTAGTTCCTGTTATTTAATTGCTCATTTTTCTTCTCATTCTTGTCATCAATTACAAGGAGAGTCTAATGCAACTAAGCATGCCTAATTTAAATACCGAGTACAAAGCTTATGAGCGTTCAAAGTTTCTTTGTTAGATGACTTAGATTACCTAAAACGGACACAAAAGCTCTGATGGTAATACTCCGTACATTCTCAAAATTCATTAAATAATCATCGTCAAAGGTTGTCTTGTCGATTATTTAAGTTTCCTGTTTAAAGTTACCTTAGAAGTTTCTGAAACAATCTAATTCTACTGAAAATTTTGTTGTTTTCCTTTTGGGAGGATCCTAAATCCAACCAAGTTGCTGTGCTATCCATTTGGTGCGTGCATTTACTACTGTCACACTTTCATAATCGGATCATCTCTGATTTTTGTCGATATAAATGGTTTTTGACCTCAGCTGAAATTTCCATGGATAACCATTTTCCTGTGACTTGTCCAGAGGAGTAAACGGAGCGGGGAAAACCACGACGCTGTCCATCCTGAGTGGGGACATAAGCCCCACAAGTGGTGACGCGTACATCATCGGGCACTCAGTCTTCCAAAACTTAGCAGCAGCACAAAAACAGATCGGGTATTGTCCGCAGTTCGACCCTCTCTTGGACCTCATGACTGCCCGAGAGCACCTGCACATGTACGCCAATCTCAAAGGCGTCCCCAAGGAAGACGTAACAGAAACTGTGAACGTGCTTGTGGAAGCTGTTGGCCTTGGGAAGTATGTTGACCGTGTGGCTGGTGCTTATAGTGGTGGCAACAAGCGCAAGTTAGCGCTGGCAATTGCTCTTGTAAGTGACGGATTTTTATAGCATTTTTTGAACCCACCATGCTAGTTCCCTTTCTATATCTAGAAAAAGATGTTCATTGTTCAGTCATTAGCCTGTGTGGTTCGAGGGGAGAGCAAGAAAACCAGATTTCAACGGTGTGTAACTATAAGGGATTTTAGTTGAAGTAAGCATAGACACTTTTCTTTGAGATTCTTATTTTCAGGAAAGGTAAAGGGACACCACTTGAATTGGTTAATTGAATGTTATGGATGCGCAACGCATGGCAGGTGGGCAACCCAGCGGTGGTGTTTTTAGATGAGCCTAGCAGTGGAATGGACCCGGTGGCAAGGCGAGCCATGTGGAACTTGATTACAGACGCCGTTCTGGAGCGTGACATGAGTGTAGTCCTCACCACCCACAGCATGGAAGAGTGTGAAGCTCTTTGCAGCCGCGTTGGGGTTATGGTGGCTGGAAGCCTAGTCTGTCTGGGCTCCATCCAGCACATCAAGTCTCGCTTTGGTTCGGGTATGTTCGTTATCCCCTGCATGTATAAGATATTTATTTGGAAGGTTTTCATAACGTTCTCAACTATTTCATACTACATCCAAATAATGCAACTGTTTCACTACAATAGAACCCTCTTGGAAATGGTGATAAGATCCACATTATTCTTTTCGTCTTTTTAAGAATATTAACTACACACTTAGGAGCTGAAAGATATGATTTTCGTGGGTTGGATTGGATTGCCAGGTTACACGGTGGAGATGCGGTGTTCAAAATCCAATGCCCTGGAGGGAGTCCACCAATTCATGTCACTGAATTTTCCAAATTCGAGAATGGAAGAAGAGCACCTGACAACAGTTAAGTACAGCATTCCTGTGAAGGACTTCACCTTGTCACAGGTGTTCGGCACCTTAGAGACTGAGAAGCTCAGGTTAGGGCTGGAGGATTACAGCGTGAGTCAAAGTACTCTGGAGCAAGTGTTCTTGAGTTTAGCCAATGGACAACCTGAGGAAACTGGCGGTGCTGATGTGGATAATTAGGTGATGCTTGCCAGCAGAAAATAATGTTATTGGACGTAATGCCAAGTTGTTCTAGATCATGTAGATTTGTAGTTTTGGTTGATGTAAGGGCTTAGAATGAGGAGAAAGATTATGGGTTATAATCCTTTTCTGACTGCCCCTTGACATGGTGCAAAGTTGCCTTGAACACAGGACTTGGCATTATGTTAACAGAGTTTGTACAAGGATGTAGGATGTTGTCGTTTTAGAACTTGTGAATACCTTGGAGCTGACGTTTGCATGTACTGTGAGTCTCATCCATATTGGATGAGTGAATATCAATATACAAAGCACAGTTATGGTAATTACTCCCTCCATCCCGAAATAAGTGTCTGTAGTTTTGTTGAAAATATTTGATACCAATTTCATTGATTACTGGTGTGTTAAGAAAAAAAATCAATTCAAAAGGGTCCAAATTTTATATCACGTGAATCAATGAAGAACATTGCATGTGTTCATTGCAACCTAAATAAAATTGGACAAAAAAAAGTCTCCAAATGACCTACTCAAAATAACCTTATAAAAAATATGAGGTCCAATTATAACACTTATTTGGAGATGGAAGAAGTATTTAGATGGATGCATTCTTTTATCATGGTTCAATATTCAAGATTGAATTGTTAGAGCTTCCAAAGTAAAACTCACTCAAGTTTTATGAAAATAACTTGAGGGCTATGAGGTTTGTCAGAGTTTTTACAACATAATGTCATGTTGTTATATTGAATTTAAAATGTTTAGATTTGTTCATTTTGGCTGATCTCAAGGCTTGCAAAGAGAAGGATTATGGATCATTATTACAATATGGATGAGACATATTATTACATCCAAGTATAATGAAAATGAATGTTTTTGTCTATTCTTCACCAATGTCACTCACTTGATTACTTGGCGTTTCATATTTTCTGTACAAATCTTTTGAATCACTCATGCAAAAGTTGGACAAAACAAACATTTACAAATTAGATCTTATAAATTAGAATTCTTTTGAATTCATGATTTATCTTGCCTTAAAAGCTCCAAATTAATATTCCACATCCTACTAGATTCTCATAGGAATTAATTTAGGCTAAGCCTCCCTGATTCTATCCCTAAATTTTTTTTTCCCTTTAGTCATTTGGCTGGTCTAGCAAGCCCTCTTTTCTACTAGTGGTCATGTACTTCACACATTTTGAGTAGCTCCTGCACAAAGCTCTTCAAAAACATCATGATCTGCCCAATGGTGGTTGACTCTCTTAGTGGCTAAACCGCTAAAGTACTCTAAAAAAAACATGGCCAAGTATTCAACCCCAAAAGCAACAAGTACGGAGTACTACTAACAGTGTCTGCTTCCCCCTTTTCAACCCAACTTTGGAAACCGTATCCAATGGGGTGCAGCACATGGCTTGTAAAACACCTTCCTTCTGTGTTCCAAGCTCCTTTCCACTTCAGGAACTTAAAGAGGAAGTTTGAACCCATTGTGGCATTGAGGACTTGGGACATGATCGCTTGTGCACGACTTGTTCATCACTGAAATGGCAGCCTCAGTCAGTGGCTTTGTAATGAGATGCAGCTTTCAATAGTCAGGACTTGGTCCAATCTCAAGCTTATTTGAATGCACTTTGAAGTCGCTGTCCTTGAATGCTTACAATTCAAGTTCTGTTTGATGCAAAGGAAAGAAAATGCAAAAAAAAATTCTATCAGTTGATGATGCATGGAGAACAACAACTGCAGGAGTGTTTTTGAGGAAGATCGTGTTGCATGATTATACATAACACCACCAATGGTGCTTGCCAAAGCTCCCAATGAACCCTACCTAGAGGCCATGGATTTGGATCTACTATATGATAAGGATGCTTTTGAAAGACACTAAAATGATTTTAAGTCAAATTTGCTCAGAAAGTGTCTCTCAAAAGGGTATAACTTCCCAAGCAAATTTTAGCTCTTACATCTCTTGTTTCTATGTATATCTCCCCAATTAGATCTACTAATAGTACACAACCGAAATAACCCTAAGCGAATCAACTTTGGCACCCTAACTCACATTACGTTCTTCATACATGGGTACTATCGATTATGGATTCTAAAGGAGCAAAGCTAGCACACAATTTCGCAATAGAACTAAGCAATCCGCTTCCAAACTGCCAATTCTAGTACATATATCAAATTTTAGAAGAAAAAAAAATTGGACACATGTAACCTTAGGATCTTATAGTAATCTTGTTTGAGAGCATGTGGAAAAAATTTCAGAAATTTTCATCGTGTAGATTGCAAGATATTAGCATTTGAAGTGACAAATTTCTTTTGGAGGGCCTTGCAAAAATCCGAGCAGCTGCACTTCAAAAGTCACATTTGTATTAAAAAAATGTCAAAAATGGTGGTTACTTTTTAGAATTCATTTTTCAAGTCAAGTTGGCTACATGCTTGAAAAATTTCAGATCATTTGAAATTGTACAACATATAGGAAAAAAATAGTAAGTAGAAAGGAGTAGAGAATGATTCAAAATACAAAATTGTTAACAATTTATTTATAGAATTGAAAAATGCCAATTTCAATATTTGTAATGTTGTAATAAACAATCTACATCCAATGTTTTTATTTTTTTCAAAAATATTGAAAATTGAGTTAAATAAAAGACTTCAAAGTTTGACTTAAAGTAGAGATTTAATAACAATCCGCAAACTCCCACAAACTAAAACTCCTCATAACTTTTGACTCATTGATCAAAATGGAATGATTTAAAGCTTTTTAAGTATATATAAATCTAAAAAAAACAATTTCAAATTTTAGTTTCTTAAAAAAATGATTTTTAAAGAAGTTCTTTTTGTTGCCTAAGTTGCTCATCGAGCAATGGTAAGTACATTTTATACAATAACTTTTTAATTATATACTCAAAAGTTATAAAAAAATTTGGGCCTTAACATTACTCCTTAGACACATGTTGTGTTAAAATTTCAAAGAAAAAAAATAAAAATTCTATTCGTAGTGAGCTATCCAAAATTTCTATATTGCCAAAAAAATGCAATTTGGGCGTTTAGGGATTAACCCTAGAAGGACATTGAGGGTGAAAAGTGGTCGATGGATGACTTCATTGTTCAATATAGAAACAAAGAATGCACCTATTGGTTCAATAATCGGAGTAGTTTTGGTGACTATCTTGGTCATAGGAGATTGCATCCTTTAAGAGTTAACTCTCAAATGTGGAGTTGGTCACTTTAGGGTATCATATGCCATCACTTGCTTAAAAGAATCCAAGTGCACTTGTTGGAGGTTGAACTATTGTACAAGACTTCTTTTTTTCACATTAAATTCCAAGGATGAACATCTACACTTCTATCTTACAAAGAAGAATTATTTGTCATTCATGAGACACTTAGTGTCCCCAACGACATTATAGGGTTAAAACTCTTATAAGACATTCACACCAAGTCTTTTTTAATAGTGCATATTTTGGTACAAGACCATAAAAAGTTGTACATAATTGCTACAATATTACACATTGTAGCTTGTTTTTTTGATGTAAATGGTTGGAATGGGTAGAGATAAATGGGTGAGATATTACAATGATTTAAGCCCTTATATTTATGTAAATGTGTGTGTGTGTGTGTGTGTATATATACTTTAAGGCCATAAACTCATTTATATAATTAGATTGCTTCCCATATCAATGTTCCATGAATCTTAAACTAATACAAAATAAGGAAATTAGTCGACTTTGGATCAAAAGCTAAAGGAGGTTTTCTATTGATATATGTGAGGGAGTTATATGTGAGGAAGTTTAATTAAAACCTTACTCAAAAAGTGAGTTAGTTACTCAGTCCTACCCTACTATATGACAAAGCATGTTGTAGCATAATTGCTTGTTTAATTTATTTTGGGCAATGCAAAAAGTGATCTTAAAAAATTCTTCACTAGAGTAATGCAACTATTTATATGAAGCATACACGAAGCATACAAATCACACCTACTAAGTGGTGAATGACACCTCTAATTATACCTTTGTTTCTAGGGTGTTTGATCGATCATCTAATGATTATGAATTACTCTTCAAATACAGTAGATTTGATTAATCAAAAGTTGAATCCAAAATTTTCAAATATTGAGTATACAATGATTGTTTTATGTTTTTTCTTAAAATCTTGGTTTATATGATGAATCATTGGTCAAAGCTATTTCTCTCTCTAAACTTTATATTCATGAGCATTAGAAACTTCTTACAATTAGAATAAGAATCTTAAAAAGAACTTTCTTGTAGTCCATAGTTTAATTTTTCAAGGTCCTTGTTTGTAAAGGGAGCTAGTGTGAAGTGAGAAGGGGCTACAAGGTGTCTTAATCCCTAAATGCTCAAGGGGTCTTCTCTCCAAAAGCACCTCCAAATTATGTTTTTGAAATAAACATTTCATTTTTATAAGAATAATTTTTTTGAAAAAATATAATTTCAACACCTTGTTCAACACTATTGAATTAGTCTAATCTAAATCCTCTAAAGAATTTTACTATACAAATTTTGAAATATCTTCAATCAAATTCAATTTCTAAAAGAAAAAAATAGTCTTTTTCCTTGGACACAATGATTTGGGAGGAGTTTATTTTACATTTTCACAAAAGAAAAGTTTACCATTTTTGACCAAATGCAATTATAAATAGTTAGAAATATGCACATAGTTTTTACAAAGATTGAAGCAATGAAAAATTATTTTCATGGCCCTACAATCAAATGAGGTATATTGGGAAAGTAGAAATCCCACTTGACTATGCCCATATACTATATGCTCTATATAGCCCCTTCCTACTTGCAATATCATGAAAGTTTTTTCTTTAGATGGCCTTTGATTAGGCATCAACAATAAAATGTTGATTGGGCATTTAGTGGTTAATTACAGTTTTAGTACATTTTTAAAAGTATGATAACTCATAATGTGAGTTCTTTAATATTTGTATAGTATAGATTTTGAATACTTTGCTTTGCAATTAATCTATATTCCAGAGGGCATCAATATGTCTAGCCTAAAAAAATAGCTTTTTAAATTCAAAAAATGATCTTTTAAAATGACTTTAATAAAATAAAGATCTTCAAAAATCACTACGATGAAAACTTAATATTCTAAACTAAAAAAAAAATTATCATAAAAATTACAAATATTCAATCTATAATTAATTTAAAAAGAAATTTTCAATTTTTGGCTTCATATTTTATTGAAAAATATTGGTTTGAATATTAGTTGATTTGATTGTATGGATATAATTTTTGGATCATACTTACTCTATAACTATTGTTTGAGAGACATCATTAAATTATCATTCTAAGTTTTATTTTATAATACATCTTTAAAATTTTGGAAATTTGGACTCACCCTTGGTCCTTAATCCCTAATGATCCAAGGGAGGTGTACTTTCAAAATGGACCAAAACTGCTAAGAATTTGAACAAAAATATTTTTTCTCGTTTTTTCTTGAAAATAGATAGAATATAATCATAGTATCTTGTAGTTCACATTGAAAGTGAGAATCTGAAAATATTTCAAATTATTTGACGACATAGTTTAGTAGATATTTAGATTAGAAGTTTTATTTGGATCAACCAAAAAACATGGTAGAGCATTTTGAAGAAGCATTTCTTAGTAAGGATATCTTAAATGATGAAATTTTTGTACTCAATGTAATACATGAGAGTTGAAAATGCTCGTGCAAAATTTCACAACATTACAGTAATTTTGCAATTTTCGGTAGAGCTTGCAATGCATTGTGGTCATTGAAATTAAAGTAGTATTTGTAAGAAAAACAAAAATGGGCTCAGTTGTCTCTCTTTGAACTCCTTGGATTTTCCCTTTCTGAAGTGGGCAACAATTGCATTAGATTGTTGAATTTTCAGTCTATGCCCAAACTAAGAAAAAAAGAGCCATAAACTACACTACACCACTCAACTTTAAAAAATCCCACAAGGTAGAGTTTAACTTGGAATCTGATGAAACTACCACCATTAGATTTATAACAAAGCCTACTTATTAGGGACAAATTTTTATGCAAAAAATTCAATATTTGAAAAATGCTGCTCAAAAAAGAGGGGAAACAACCCAAAAATGGTCACCTTGGATCATTCGGGGTTAACAGTTAATCCACCTCTTTAAGTGGGATCAAATAACCAAATTTTAGAAGATTCAAAATTTGGATTCATTTTCATACTATGGAGGGATGCAAAACATTATCCACATCATTTTCTCCCTTAGACTAAAATTTTAGATGTAAAATTCAATCCCAAGTGTCTTTTGATTTCAAAGCTCCCCCCTCCATCTTTTCATTGTAATGAAACTCTTACATTACAAATCACCATATATAGTTGCAACAACAAGCCCCTACAGAGCAAATGTAGGATTTGAGATAGTATCTAGGGGTTGAAGTACGACATGTTGGATGGCTCTTGTCACCTTAGAGATCACATCAACAAACTCATATTATACTGATAGAATGCCACACATATAATAAGGCCCCAACCAAGGATGCTCTTATTCATTCAAATGTATGCTACATTGTTCAAATGTATGCTAAAGTATATTGAAACCTTCCTTCCTTCATTGATAAAATCTAATAAAATTAATTTATATTTAACTGCACAATCAACCTTCCATGAGTGCTACTTCCATAAGTGCAAAAATCTCATATGCATCATGGAAATTTGCGCTTCCATACACTATCAAGTGTTAAGTGATATGAAATGTTTAGTTCCTACTTCATTGATTTGACTTTGATAAGTGATGAAGTTGGAAAAAGTTGAAAAAAGTTCCAAGATTCTAAGATGTTGAGAATATACTTGAGACTTTGAAGAAATTTTTGGAGCAAAGACCTAATGACACTATGTAATTCATCAAAAATATTCAATCATTTCAAAAAGCAAGTACAATCTTGGAGTGTAGAAGAATTTCATCAAACTACTATAGATTCTTTTTTTCAACTAGCTTACATAAATGATGACTCATAGTTTTAGTACTTTCATCCTTTATTTTTATAAATGTTATGTAGTTACTTTTGAAATCTTGTAAGTGTTATTTTGTAAAGATTACATATTATTGAGATTAACTTTCAGAAGTGTTAAATGTTTATATTCTATATGTGTCACAACATTGCCTAGACCTAAACCCCTAACACTTTGGAAGGTTGAATGTAGTGAGTATACTCAAAATTTGCTATTCAAATAGGTGCACTTACCACAATGTAGAGAGCTCTTTCATTTGAAATGAAGCCTAGAGCTTCACCACCTAAACGCATTAGAAATGATGCACCATAGGGGGTGGATAGGGCCCATCAGGGGTCAAAGTAGAAGCCACCCGAGAATTCTTCTCTCGTCCTATATTGTAGAGGTCACGCTATAAAGAGGATCCAAGTTGTTGCTCCAATCCTAACACTATTCCTTCTCTTTTAGTAGTCATGTAATGATGGCTACTCCTTAATCATCTTCAGCTATTGTCTATTATTGCTCATCACTAGTTGTCTTCACCAACTAGATCCTTGTGAATCCACAGTCCTATAACAATCCTACTTTATGTTGGGCAGAGATTCTAGCAAAGGCCCCTTAAATTTTATTTTTTTTCATTTTTTTTCATTTTGAATGAAATGCTATAGTGGTGATACAAAATGTTATAGTAGTGCTCAAATTTCAACATTCATCCACATATTGGATAATAGAAAATATCATATTACCACACATCACATATTTCATAATTCTATTTTCATCCACCATTTGGTGATTTCTTTCAAGATTTTAAAAAAATTTGAAGTTTTTTTGGAGATTCTTTGCCCTTTCAACGCTATTTCAAGGGCTTGGTGCAGGGCCCATTACTTTGGTGCAAATTACTGACAAATCCCCCCCAAAAAATCCCGCTACTACCAAGAGTAGCTAACTAGCTAAGGCTACAGTGGGTGTGGTTCTTTCTGGTGTGGAGGTTGGATCCCAATCTTGGTGTCTCCAGTAGATGAATGGGCAGTTCAAATTTCAAAGCCAAGTAAGTTAATCATGTAAGGCCGCCGCAAACATTAAGTGTCTTATGGATGACGGAGAATTCTTCTATATAGGATAGAAGTGCAACTATTCATCCTCCATGTTTTGTTGTGAAAAGGGAACTTCTTCTACAGTAGTTTGACTTCCAATGAATACTTTTCCATTTTTTTAAGTGATTGAGTCCCACGGTATTAGAAAATGATGATTTCAGTGGAGACCGGCCCGTCCTCACAGAGTTAAGGTAGCCCGGGAGGGAGGGAGCTTCCCTCCATCAATGCCAACTGGGGACTCCATTTCCACGAACTGAAGTAGAACGAACTTAACTGATTACCGCTCGCTCTTTTTCAGATACGAATTCAATGCAAGTGGTTGGGGAAGTGATGCGGGCGGCCCTCAAATCTAAAGCGTGAATGCCGTTCCTGGTAAGCAGGCTGCTCCAGGAATCTTCCAAAGTTGGGCCAGCAAGCCCTGCGCCTTCCTTCTCTCTCAGCTTTGGCAGCCTAGTTGGCCACCGCTAAGTTAAGTTATTGCCATTGGCAGCACCTCCCCTTGCACTGGCTTTCAGTTGCAATGGAGGTGACGACGTCAAGCACCCACAAGGGAACCGACCCATTTTCGACCACTCAACCTTGTAAGGTTGCAATCCCCCATAACCAAGGTAGTCACTAAAATTCTCTGATTGCTAGATCAATAGGTGCATTCTCCATTAGAGGAGTTTTCCTCCCTCAGGAAGACTGTGAGTTCCCAAACTGCGGGAACAACCTTGTAGAAGGTCGCGGCAGCTTGATGATGTGGCATAGCGACTCTCACATTCCAAAAGAATATTTTTATTTTTGAAATTATTTTTCTACGTTTTTCTTCATTTCAAGATTTTTATTTTTTCAGGAACAACTGTTCCTCAGAAACTGCAAGGGGGGAGTTTGCAACACACCAACTTGAAACAATCCTCCCCAACCCCCAAAAATCTTCTAGTGTTTTGCATCCATCAAACCATTCGGGTCCACACTGTCCTTATAGGGTTAAGCAATTACGCATATTTGGAGTACACGTTTCTTGAGTGAAGAATTTTTCCCATATACAAAAATAGAGTTTAGATGGATTCCATATATTTTCAAATTTTCATTTCTCAAAATATAATTACTACTCTAAAGTATGAATTTTTTTAGTTAAAGATTCTTGTTTGACCTATTATTGTCACATAGATCTTCCTATTTTCCAACCATAAGTTGGTTGCAAAATCAACCATGACTACAACCAATCGTAATGTGCCACAACTGCATTCGAAATTGTGCCAAAATTAATCTCCTATTTTCTATTGCTCATTGGAAAGAGTTTAGATTATATGACGGGAATGGGTCCTTGGTCAGAAATAAGTCGGCTCCCTTAGTTGCCGCTTCTATTGTTGTTCAGTCCAATATGCAATTGGACTATGGAATGGCAAAGCAAGCCAGGTCTTAGGTTATGAAGAATGACTATATGTACGTACTAACTCCTACAATGCACAAGTCACCAATGCCTCCAAGAATGCAAAAGTCAAGGACCAACTAATAGAAACTTCTTCAATCATCAATCTTATGCACATATTGTTTTTGGGGGATGTAAATTTTGGACAGGACCCTAATGTAAACACTTCAAGTCTAATTTCAAATTCTATACCAATAGGATTACTCAATTTCAAAGTTATTTAAACTTAGACCATAGTATAAATCTAGCCTAAATGATATTTTACAACTATTGTTTTGAGAGGCATTATTAAATTTTTGTTCTAAGTTGTATTTTATAATACATCTTTACAATTTTGGAAATTTGGACTACTCTTTGGTCTTTAAACATACCATCTAGTTTTGTAGTATATTTCCATAAACTATGACATGTAATCCCTAAAGTTGTATGACTCTAATTTCACCAAGAACACTCAAAAATTGCTATTATTAGTACAAGTAACAAATTTTAAAAATAAAACTTTTTTGTCACATGTAACCATAGGATCTTGTAGTATGTTGACTTGAAAATATGTGGTAAAAATTTCAAAAATTTCCACCACGTGGATTGCAAAATATAAGCATTCAAATTCATTGAAATAATTTTTTTGGCCTTGCAAAAAATAGGGCAGTTGTACTTCAAAAGCTCACCTTTCTACAAAAAAATGTTCCAAATGGTGATGATTATTTGAATTCTTTTTCTTAAATAAGTTTTCCTCATGCCTGAAAAGTTTCAAATCATTTGAAATTTGAGTAAGATAAAGGATTTCAAAGTTTATTTTAGAGTAGAATATTCCTAAATGTCCACAAACAAAAAACTTCATAATTTTTTATTCATTGATCAAAATGGAATGATTCAAAGATATTTATACATATATAACTTTAGAAAATCAATTTCAAATTTTTGTTTCTAAAAAAAGTGACTAGAATGTCTAATTATGCCCCCATGTTTTTTGAGCTAATTTGAGAACATCATTTGTGAACTTTTCTTTTGCTTAATTTGATTTATTTTTTTGACTATCTTGATACCGTAACACAAGTTACATGTGGACCCCATGTGAACTACATTTTTCACTACATAAAAAAATTACCATATAATCAATTGAATTGGTCCTTTTCAAACCAGAAATCCTTTTTGTCCATAACTTATTCAGTTTGATTTGGTTTTTTTTACCCACATGTGTAATATTCTTCGTAGATCCCTATGCCATGACACAAGTCAGATATGACCCTGTAGGAGTTATATTTTTTCAAACTCAAAAAAGCCTTTTTCTCCAGAATTCCAATGCCCCCCAGAATGCAAAAAGTCAAGGATCAATTGATAGACGCTTCTTCAATCATCAATCCTATGCCCATATTGTTTTTTGGGGATGTAAACCACCTGAACATGTGACTTTGGGTCCAGGCTCTTTCCATAACTTACCTGCCCTGGTTATTCCTCTGCCTCAGTTGACAATAACAGCCTCAGTCTCTTGAGAAAAGGTCCGTCTTGCCTGAGAACCAAACTGGTGGTTCCAGCAATTTGAAACCTTGGTTCAATTAGTACAAAACAAACAAACAAAAAACAAGCAAACAAAACTCGTGGCTCGGCTGGTTTTCATTCCCGGATTTCATGGCCTCACGTTTCACCAGGCAGTTTTCAAATAAACTGTACTTAAATTTATTTAAATTTATTTTTCTTTCGGTTCTATCAATAGAATACTCCCCTGCTAAAAGAGTGGAAAAGGAGAACAACCGGCCACACCCACTCACTCACTCACTGACCAGTCAGAGATTGTGCCAAGTGAGTCCAAAGTTTGTTATGGCTCCAAATTACTATCACCTGCAAAATTAGTGTCCCTGCACATTACAAATCATCCAAATGACCATCCAAATGGATGTAATAACGACAACTGTTCGTGCTGTTGTGCACATCACATGAAAAATAAATCTAGTAATGTTTTCAGTTGGCACCCACAGTACAGTAGTTTTAAAATTGTGTGACCAGGCCTGGGTTTGAAATTACAGTCATAAGCTTATTTACACCAGCCCACTTGTGCGTTCAGTTGTACCATCTTCTATGCAATGAAATTACATTTCACTTGTGTCAAAAAAGAAAAGAAAAGAAATAACAGTCATGATACTCCAGGCACACTAATAAAAGAAATCAGTGTATGTTACCGTCAGCCAGTGCGGGAGCCAGTCGACTCTGAAAGCCTGAGTATTATTTTTCACTATCATGACTTCAGACTGCTGCTGCGCCTTTGTCTGCCTGTCAGATCGTACAGTAGTTGAATGCCGGCGTGCCGTGGCCGGGCAGAAGCAGCCAAACCAGAGTACAGTTCTCCAATACGGGTGAAAATTTTCAACAGTAATTAATACTTCATCCTCCTCTCGCACAAAATACGCCAGTTTTTCAGGAAAGCTGAAGATCTAGACAGAACGAGCGGTAAATAGAATATCAAGCGAACGGAATGACTTTTTATGACCGATGGTGTGTAGACTTTTTATACACAACACGTCTTAAAAGAAAGAAAAGTATTTGGGCTTCTGGCTTCCGACTAAGCTCATAGTCATAGTAACTTACATCTATGGACAATTCTTTGGAAATTCATAACTTGTTTATACGGTGTCCAAATACAGTATGCTGAAATCTTCTTTTAGTTGCCAACAAGGTCTAGTTACATAAAATAGTTTTTGTTTAAATAGTAGTGAACTTTGCTCTGATGTGATTCGTGTCGATTCCAGGTCCTTGCCTGTAAGCTTACCTCAGCGTTTGAAAGTTTTACACAGCACGTCTCAAAAAGAGAAGTAATATAATTGTGCTCACTGACTCTGCTCCAACTGAGTGCTGGAAAGTTTTTATCCACGCCAGCATGTCTGAAAACGTGAGAAACCATACCGGTACTTGCGTCCGTCTCTGGTGTCATGACTTTGTTTTTACACACCACGTCTGACAGCAAACGATGAGTGATTGCGGTAAGTTTCATCCTCTTCACAGAGAATGGCTGCTCTCCACAGCACTGTACGTCCCCCGGAGGTCGTGGCTTCTAGTTGGTGGAAACCGCATCATTCCAGATTCCATTCCCAGACTGATGCCCGCCTGCACATGGACGGGTTCTCCATGGACGGGTCGTCCACACCCTTCGAATCTAAGAACTTTTACAGGCAGCGCGAGCTCATCGTGAGCTGGTCACAGAGAGAGAATCATGTGGATAATGGTCGACGGACGACGCCAGTAGGGGTTTGCTAACTTATTACTGTGGCTGCAACTGGGCGAGACTCTGTCCTTGTGGGTCATACACACCGAATGCCGCTTCTATCTCGTTCTCTCACTCTCAATCTCTCTCAGTCTTCCGAGTCTTCCGAGTCTCCGAGGTTATAGGTTTTTCGCAAGGGTTTAGGAAAGATCTCTTTCTCTTCATCTGTCTCTCTCACGAGATTTGCTCTTCCTAGATCAAAACTTCTTCCTTTTCCTTGTGTTGGAATCCAGGGTTTGAGTTTGGGAAGAGTGCGTTTGGTTGATGGTGGCAGGGAAGGAGAGGACGATGAAGGGGTGCTTGATCGAGAGTGGTAGGGGTGGGCTTACGCTTGGTGTGAACGATTTGCAATTAGGTTTGTAGCTTTGAGAACAACTTGGTGCAGGAGTGAAGGTAAGTTGCAATGAAAGGGCTCCATGGGCAAGCCGATTTCCAGACGCTTCTGGAGGGGCAAAAGGGCCTGATTTGCCGGTTTCATCGGCACGAGCTTCAAGCGCACCAGTGCGGCTCCATTTTGTTACAGCAGATCAAGGCGCCCGTGGAGACTGTGTGGAGTGTATTACGACAGTTTGATAAGCCACAGGTGAGGGTTCCAGGGATCCGTCTCGCACAAACCAAGATCTTAATCTCGTTAGTTAGGACCGTTTCGCAATGTTTACATACATGCCCATTACTTGCGTAGTGCAACATTTAGACGACATGAATTAGGCCTGGAGTGTCTAACACAACAAGATCTTTGGGTATTTGCAAAATATTTCCTAATGGGTATCAGACATATGCACCACTTGCCTAGTACGACATTTAGACAAAATCACGCGTTGTGAGTTAGGCCTGGAGTATTTAAACGCACCAAGATCTTCGTCTCCGTACGGTAGTTGCAAATATTTCGCGAGGGTTGTCAAAACATATCCATCACTTGCGTAGTACAGCATTTAGACAACAGTGGAGCTTGTTTGCGAAGAGAATTTGGCCTGGTGTATCTAAACAAGAGTATGTTTGCACAGATTTACAAGCGCTTCATCGAGACGTGTGACGTAATAGAGGGCGATGGCGGCGTGGGCACAATTCGTGAGGTTCACGTGGTGTCTTCCATCCCCGCCACTTCCAGTATCGAGAGACTAGAGATTCTCGACGAGGAGGAGCATATCATAAGCTTCCGCGTTCTGGGCGGCGGCCACCGATTACAAAACTACTGGTCGGTGACTTCGCTTCACAACCACGAGATGGACGGGCATATCGGCACTTTGGTGCTGGAGTCTTATGTTGTGGACATTCCCGAGGGCAACACCCGGGAGGAGACACACATGTTTGTGGATACTGTTGTGAGGTGCAACTTGAAGGCGTTGTCTCAAGTCTCCGACCACAAGTTTTTCCACGAGTCCAAGTCCTCCGAAGTTGCAGCCAAGGTTACACCAGCTTCGCCCAAAGTTGTTACGGGAGCTCCAGTGGAAGCTTCGTCTTTGTCAGTTTCCATCACTGAGCCTGAGCTTCTGCAAGGGTAGGATTTTCAACTCCAGTTTGGAAAAGATAACCTGCTCGTCCTCACATGTAGATCATTTCTTTCATCATTCGTTTTTGGAACGCAAATGAAGAGGTTTCATTGCGCATCAACGTCCAAACATGTGCCTGGGGTTACAGAAATATAAAATTTCAGAACTTTCACATGTGAATCTTGAGAGCTTGCTAGACGAGAGATTGCTAGCCTCGGATTATACATAATTCAAAATGTTGTGGATCGATCATGTTCCTGTGGGGGAAGTTTGTGATCGTGACAGCGTTTGGATTCTAGGTTTTCGGAGGTTCAAGTAGCCAATGAGAAGACTAATGTACAATGTTAGATTTAGTGGGAGCTATGCTACGAGTGTGGGCTGGTGATGGCACCAATTTTAGGATTGCAATTTCGTTTCATATGTATAGTATCAAGCTGTTAGTCTTGACTTCTAGACAGTGACTTCAATTCATTCCAACATAGTGATTTTTTGATTTCCTGCGGCTTCGACCCAAGACTATGATTATTTACTTCTAGAGAGCACAGGAATCTTTCACAGATCTAGAGGGTTCCCATATATTAAAGGTAGGTGGGAATGTAGCACTAGGTTCGGTAGCTAAGTGACTGTTTCGCTTATGAGCATCCCATAAGCCCCCGAGTTGATAGGAACGGAAAGAAAGCACATTGTTCCTGGTTTGATGGGAAGCGTATGATCTATTGGCAGTAAATTCGGGCTCCTAAACATCACAGGATCCTCACATTTCACAGATTGCATCCTCAGATTTCCCAAATTCCTGCAGAATGATCGTCAATTCGTCAATGCAAGCCTTGATCATGTTTTGATTTTTAGTGCTCAGTCAAATCAAAGTCTCGCGCTTCCTGTGGTTATCAACAATTGCAATAATTTTCACAATGTTCGCAGCAATTTTGAGGTATTGATTGCCTGATTCCTCTCCTGTCTCACATGCTTGGGGATTACATGTCTCCTCCTAGGATTACACTTAAAAGTAGGAGATCACTTTGTGCCACTCTTCGGCCACCATGTATCGCTAGAGTGCATTTGAAGTTTGAAACGTACAGTACACCAAGCATCTACACAGTGTCACAAATAGGATAGCTTTGAACACACAAAGCGGGCCTCCTACCGCAACCAAAGTTTTCGTGCTTTTTCATTTGTTTTTGGTTGCAAACGAGAGATTGGATCCCCATTTGCGAAACTGGGCGAATCAGTTTCCAGTCGTCACCTGGGTTGCATTCACCATTTTATCTTGCTGTGCGTCGTTATCAGTTGACACTTTGATCCTCTCTGACATAATTCTAGAACTCCATATGCCCTTATATCCTTTGCACGTGGTTCCAGATTGTGTTTTTGTTTTGCTGGATTCCCGAGGGCGAACAGGAAGGATTCTACAGCTGTCCGGCATCTGGGCCTTCTTTGGCAGCATGGTGCAATCCAAATGACGCAGCATCTTGAGAATGGAGGCCGCTGTTTTTGAGTTTGAAAGCTGCGGAAGTTTGTGCCGAGACTGAGGAGGTCGCTCTCTCGATCAGTCGTTGAGGGACCAAATCAAATGAAATGCCTTTGCGATCACAGAGAACAGCACAGTCGTTCCATTATTGGGGACATGCCAGTACAGTACCAGGCAACTCTCAATCGTCCACCCCTATTTTGCCACTCAAAAGAAAATTGCAGAATGTATTACATGATTTACATTTTCCATGTTGCATAATCAACATTCAAGTTTATGCAATTTCAATCAAGCATATCAAATTTGGGTTTCAGAAAACTCAAAACTCCATTTTGTATGAATTGTTTCATTAAATTTTTATGATTTTACACAAGAATTCACTGAAAAATATTGATGATGAATTTTTTGAATTTGATTTCAGCAATATGTAGGAAACCTCTATACGTACATCTCTCCTTCAATAAACATCTCCAAAATTTTTTAGAATTCCTTGACAATGATGACAAAAGTTGGGGTGACAATGTCCAAATTTAAAAAAATTGTTATTTCTTCATTAAAATGTGATTTTGGCAAAGCAAATGTACCTTTGTGGTTAAATGTGAAAAATTAGTAACTATGTGAAGGTCAAATAGCAAAATCTAATCACAATAAAGAAATATCACTTTTTCAAAATTTGAACATTGCCACCTCAACTTTTGAAACCATTGTGAGGGAATTCTAAAACTTTTTGGAGATACTTATTGAAGGAGAGATGTATGTATGGAGGTTTCTTACATATCTAAACAATTAAATTACAAAGATTCATCACTAACGGTTTTCAATCAATTATCATGTAAAACTATGAAAATTAAATGAAATAATTAATCAAAAATGGAATTTTACATTTCTGAAATCCAAATTTGATATGTTTCATTGTATTTGCATAAGAATTGTATATACATAATGCAAGACAAAAAATGTCATTTATATTCTATATTATAAAAAATTCTTTTTGAATGGCTGAATAGGGTGGACAATTGAGAGTTGCTTGGTACTATACTCTAATTGAATACATCATACCAAGACTCTCAAAATGTTTTGGACATTTATAAGAATTGCCATTAATAGCTAATTGAGGAACTAGAGATTTTAACCCAAAAGGATGGGTTGGTCATTGTGGAAAACATCCTTTTTGCTATAGTGTGAATCATCTACTTAAAAAAAAAAATGTTCACTCATTGTAGGTCAAACTAATATGCAAGATCTTCCCTTTTTGCACAAAATTCCAATGGTAAACATCTACTTTTATCTTACATGGAAGGATTCTTTATCATTCATTCTTAGACTTACTGTGAAATAAGTAATACAATTGGACATAAATTTGAACATGTTGTGGTACAAGTAATATAATTGTATAAAATAGAATTTCAAATTTTTCAAATTTTTTTGAAACTTTTTTAATAATGTATTCGAAATTATATGTGAATTTCTTTCTTCAATAGAAGTAAAACTTTTCAAGATTCTTAAGGGTTGTGGAATAAGAATTCTTTTTGTAATTATTTGATAAGAATTCATGAATTTTGAGGGTTTATTGAGTGAAATATCATTGATTGAGTGTCACTCTAAATATTTATAATTTCTATAACTTCAAAAATTGAAAAAAATTGAAAGGTGTATAAAATATTTTGTACATGTTATTTTCCATGATTTTTTTTGGAGACTTTTGGAATGAATTATAAGAACCTCAAATATGTGGAGCCATATTTTAGTCAGTAATATTTCACTCAATAAATTTTATTTTGTTGAAATTCCTACCAAATATTTTCAAAAAGAATTCTTATTTCACAATCTTAAAGAACCTAAAAAAAAATCTATTTCTATTCAAAGTTTTTTTCATCAATAAATTTGATTAAATTATAAAAATTCAAAACAATGTTTCAAATTTTTTTGAAAAATCATTTCAGACAAGTATTTTACTTGCTCTTCAACATGACAAAATATTTGGAAAAATCTAATTCTTCAATTATTTATGACAATTTTTGAAGTGTGTGAATACTTATGAGAGGCATGCAAAAGAAAAGAACACATTCATGGTGTACTTGATTCTAGTATTTTGTATGAACTTGTATGTGGATTCTTGAACAAATCAATTTTAAATTGAAGTTGATCTTGAAAAGGAATATAAAAATCAAATTTGTATTTTATTACACTTGATTCTTTCAAAAGAATTATTTTCATCTAAAATGGTAATGAAAAATTGAATAATCAGAAAAATTTAATAAAATTTACACATGTTTTATAATCAAATAATTTGTTATGCATGAAATTGAATTTCAAAATTTCAAAATTTTTGCAGACCTATATTTCAATTGAAAAAGATTTCTATGTAAGTGAAAACAAATTTTATTGCACAAATATAAAATCTCCAAGACCATATTCTTTGCATATTTCTTTATAGAATTGTATCTTAATTTTTGGAAATGTCAATGGATGCTATATAACTTCTTATCGAATTGAATTCAAGTTTTGACAATCTTTCTAATTTTTCAAAAGTTATTATGTTGTAGGTACACTTTTAGAAATTTTTATGTTCTTTTTTTAAAAATTGAAGAAAACATTAAAATTAAATATTGTATGTAAACACCAATAACTTTGGAGTTAAGTTTTGCTCATCATGAGAGAAATAATTGGGGCACTAGAGGGCCGTTCTACAATAACATTGTTAAGATTTTCTGTCATTGATGCCTTTATGAACACAAAAATCACTCACTCTAAACTTCACAAGAAATGTTAGAAATTCAAAATATATTAATTGAAGTACATCAATGCAAGGGAGTACAAGGTAACAAAATACAATTGTTTAGGGTGTTAAATTTGCCAATTAAACAAACTAAATGGTTTACTTCGACTTCATTTTTTTAATTGACAAATTCAACAAATGAAGTCAAAATAGACCATATAAAGTAATTTCTGAAGCTACTTACCCAATGCATCTAGCTTCAAAGGTCACTTACTTAACTTGTTGTATTTGAAGATGAGAAGAGAAGCACTTTATACAAGTAGTAGGGTTGTTGTAAAGGAAACAATCCATGTGAGATATGGATATGGACTAAAAGTTGTAGACAAATTTCAAAGAGAAGAAGGAACATTTTTTTTGACATTTTCCAACACCTTCTTTGAATTTTGTCCATAATTTCTTATGCGAGTCTAAAATCCTCAAACATAGTGTTGAAGATAAAGCTAATCTTGATTATCCAACTTTTTTTAATTCAAAGTTTTTTGAAAAAAATTATTTTACTATGCCTAAATGAGGTCTAAAATTTAACTTTTAACCTAATTTCTACATTTTGACAATGAGTACCAAAGCTCTCAACTTTTAATTATCCCATAGTCTTTGAGGGTTTATGATGAATAATTGATTTTATTATAAAAACAATCTCTTCATTCTTCAACCTCATTGATTATCAATGAGGTAAGTCTTCCACATTACCATCAAAATTTCTTGTTCATGATACAAGATGGGCATTGAATAATTTTGGACATTTTCTTTATTTTCCACAATTTGGTTACAATTCAATTAGCATCCTACTTAAAGGTGTTTAGTAATTATATTAAGGTGCTTTAGAGTACCTTAGCTTTCATGATTAAGCTCTTTAATTTGGATAATGAGCCATTGACAGTCATTTAACATCCTGATAGAAGCTTGGCAAGAATAGGGGAAAAATAAATATTGAAGCCAAAAAAAGGTAAACTTTGGAGTCCTTTGAGGGCTACTAAGTGGCCCTCTAGAGGCCCGATTATTTTTCTAATGTACCTTATTAAAAATATTATAATGTTATTAAAAATCTTTTGATTTAGTAACATATGTTGAAACTTTACTTTGAATGCAAATTTCAACAATTAATTTCTTAGAATGACTATTGTGTGTATATTATAGCAGATCTATAGTTTTATCCTTTGGATTATCAAGAAATATTTTCTATATTGAAGTGAATTATAAAAACATTTATTCTAGAATATGTGATGAGGATTTAAATCCCCTTATGATTTCCTTGAAGAGACATAATCTATATAGCAAAGAAACAACGTTGGAATTCATTTTAAAGATGCAACATTTAGACCATATGATGAATTACATTTATTTTCTGCTATTTGAATTCCTCAAAATAAATTAAAAAATAAGTCTATTTTATCAATTTAAAATGTTTTACATAGTTACTTAGCTCTTCTTCCATCTCCAATGATTTAGAATAGCAAAATAATTAATATAAGATGTATTAATAATTATAATTCAAAGTGTGGAAGACTTCTATCAAAAAATCATTTTTTCTTTGAAATACATTTGTTTTTTTGCATGAATGTCAAATACAAAAAACCCACCCTAATCCATAACAAGAAAAAAACTTCAATTGTATGGAGTATCAATAAAGTCCACTTGCATCTCACAAACTCTCCTTGTGATTGTCATATGACCTCTTTCATGACTTTCATAGTTTCATTGCAACATCACGCTAGATGTACTTTTACATGAACCTCATATTATTGAAGATTGAGAATCTTTAACTTGTAAAACTAATAAATTCATAAAAGTTATAATTTTATAAGTTTTTAAAAATTTTAAAACTTTTGGATTTTTGTAATAAAATATTGGTCAATTTTTTTTCAAAACATCTGACTTTTTATTTTTCACTTTTTTTTCAAAGTCTACATGTGAAGCTTTGATTCATTCCGTTTGGATTCATGATGTGAAATTTATAAATTTTTTTGGTTTTACAAGCTATCATTGCATCATTTTGAAAAAAGTAACTTATTGGATTCATTTCTAATTTCAATTTTGACTACTTTTAGAAAAATGTTCCACACATTTGATTGTGGTTTGATTGAACAATTTCTCCAATCAAATTCTAAATGCTGGTATTTTAGTCAATTCCATCTTAAAACTATGAGTAATTTAGTATTTCCTTCTATCTTGTGCTTTTTTTTTTTGCTTAATATCTTTCAAGAAAATGAAAATCAATTATGTGTTTTCAAATTTCATTTTCTAAATCCCAACTCGATTCTTCAACCTAATAAATTACATAATCAAAATAAGTAGCACAAAAATCTTAAATTGAGAAGATTCAAAGCCAAAACTTTATTGTTGAGCAAGGTGCAAAAAAATTTTCTTTTTTCACTTTAAATGAAAATATCTTGCAATCTATATGGTCAAAGTTTATGAAATTTCTTCCACATTTTTTTTTAATAGTTTAATTCAAGATCCTACAATTAGATATGAGAAAAACAATTAAATTTTTTTTTTTTCTCTTTGCAATGACTACTCTTGGCCTAATAGGCAAAGCCTAAGGGACAACTTTTTTTCTTGAAGTAGCTAGGGCATGGATGTTATCCCTTGGAGCTTTGATTATTTGGCCTACATGTGGTACTTGGCAAGCCTTATATTCACTATAGGAGTAGGTCCAATAGGTTGAAACAATTCCAAAAAATGTCAAAGCCATTTTCTTTTGTCAAAGATTCAATTGAAATCAATTTCAAAGGACTTAGCTTGCCATTTAAGACATGAAAGAACAAGACCTATCATCAAAGTACTTTGCCAAATTTGAACCAATAGGTGCATTCTTCATTTCTACATTAATCTTGAAAGTCATCCATCGGCCACTTTTTGGCACGTAAAACATTTCATAGTCAAGGGTTAAAAATAGTTATTGAAATTTCAAATCATGTGAAGTTCATACAACATTTGCATCAAGTGTGGTAACTAAATTCATACTCCCAAAGTCAAATGAATGTCACAAGACAACAACAACGAGACTTTTTTTGGAGTTGTGTAAATGAAAAGATTGACAGCAAATTAAACTTGGATTTTTGGCTGCAAGCGCGTTTCCTATCACCAAAATCAGAGTTCTGATCTATGACCCTCAGGAAAGGAACATCCGTTTCGTAACATCCATTCTGGATTGTTGGGCAATTGTATACAATTGACATTGTTTCTGTTTCAGCAAACTCCCAATTTTCTTGGCATTCGATTGCTTGTTACGTTTACATTCTTTGTCGCGTTCCTCGATGGCGGTATTCCTGTATGAAAGTCCCGCGCGGTTCTTTGCGTTCCTTAATTCCTAGAACAGTGAGATTGTAATCCAGTGCTAAACTGAGAGTCTCCGAAGATTGGAGCTCAGACATCGCAGTAATTCGCAAATTGTGGAAACGAGAGTTGGATCTTTTGAATGCCAAAGCTAATAGATAACTAACACTTCCTGGTTCCTAATTTTGCTCCAAAAGCTTCTCCGTCTTCGATCTGAAGCTGACGAACCATAGATTTTCCGTTTTATTGACGCTCTGTTTGCTTCTGTGTAAGAGACTGGCAGTATATATTCGTGGTTTGTTAGAGGCTGCATGCACGACCTTCCAATTAAGTTAGGTTTGATTGTTTTGATTGCCTGTACATCATGACTTCGTATACTGACTCTCGGCATTGCTTGCTGCCTGTGGTGGAATTGGAGGTAAGCGCTTGATTGTCCGTGTTTTGAGTTTAAATTTCGACTCTCACTGCCATTGATGTAAACCTTTTCGTGAAGAAAATTTCACGAAGTGGTTGTTTCCTCTCAATGTGAGCTTACTAAACCTGCATGCACCGATTGGAAAACGACTTTCTGAATTCGTCGGGTCTCCAACCAATAATGACTTGGAATGAATTGGTTCCTGAGCTCGAAGTGATGACCTCGAAAGAAGGAATTCGGTACCTAGCTACCGGAGCAGTCTCATTAAGCATGTACGTAGCTCGCTGGCGCCTCGGAACCAACATTGAAAAATCAATGAAGAGAAACTGAGAGTGCGTGATCTTGTGGCCGAACTAATCCACTGCAGGTCTAACTTTTAGTTCACGTCGAGCACTGAGATAACTAAAACTTGGAAAGTATCCAGAAGCGGCCAATTAATCGACATGCCAATTCAATTGAGTCAACTCTGTGTCACGATAACGTGCCAGCCTGGAAATGTCATACTAAAGATGACATCAACGGAAGCCAAAGAATCATAAAATACATGAATCTCCTCACCACCGAATTCAAGTGGCGGAAGAAATCAAACTAACTAACAAAGAATGCAGGCCTGCACCGATTGGAAAACGCCTTCGGGTCTCCGACCAATCCTGACCTGGAATGAATGGTTTCTAATCTCTAATCACCTGATGGTCGAAAAAGAATGAATCTTGTACAGTACTTGCGGTGCCCGCCATGCAGCTGGCTCCTGGGCACCGATTCTACTCATCGCCTGCCTAACGTAACTAGTTCACGGAAGAGCACACTCGCCGGATCTCGCCGGCGCTGCCCGTCAGCACGTCCACCTGGCTCAGCGCCACCATGGCTTCGGCGAAGTTGGCGTTGAACGTCGCGCTGTCGGTGTTGGCGCGCACGGAGCCCTTGGTGCGAGAGTCCACCCACATGCTCTGATCCGAAGTGAGCAAACCCAGCTTGTTCACGATGTTCTTGAAGTACTGCGAGTCGAACTTCGTGGGCGAAACCAAGTCCAACGGCACTTCGGTGCTGTTGATTTTCGCCATGGGACACTTCTTCTTCAAGTCCTCGCCGAAGTGCGCCTGCATGGTGGGGTCGACCGTGGCGCCCTGAATGCGGTTGTCGAAGGTCAGGCACGGCGCCTTCCCGAGGGTGTGAGCGCCGGCCAGCGCCACCATCTGCGCGGCGCTCAGGCCCTTCTTCTGGAACACCTTGAGCAGCGCCGGCACCGTGTTGTTTGGGGTCAGCAGATTCGCAGCCACCTCGGAGGATCGGGACACCTTTCCGTCGCGTCGGCCGGCGGGGACGGTCCAGCCTTGTCCTCCCGTCAACTTCACGGTGTCGCGCACGGCGAACTGCAGCACGTCGGAGCAGGAAACGACTCCCGGGCAAGCCTCCTCCACGGCGGCCTTGGCGGCGTCGATGGCCTCGAAGCCGTGGAGTCCGGCATTGATGATGAGGTTGGTTTTCTCGGTGTTGGATCCGTTGAGGAGCAAGGACGCGTCGCAGCCGCGGACGAAGCAGTCGTGGTAGGCGAGGCGGAGCACGCCTGGCGCCACGGTGCTGTCCTTCTGGAACGACTGGAGCATGGACTGGTAGATGATGTTTTCCACGTTGGGGCACGAGTGCTTGTAGAAGGCTTCTTGGCATCCGCCATTGCGAGAACTGGAGAGGCTTCTGCTGGCAGCAGCGACTGGTGCGGTGATGCAGCTGAGAATGACTGCTTCCGCGCACAGCGCGGGCACCCAGCTTCCCATCGCAGACCTCGAAACGGCCATCGTTGAGTCTTAGACGTCGAGGAAGTTGAATCACCCCAATGGAATGAATGAAATTCGATGGGGTTTGGTGTTAAGGATTGAAGTGGAATTGCGCAGTCACAGAGTCTGCCTTGAATTGAGAAGTATTGTGGGGTGAGATGGTGATCGAGCTGGCCGGAGTTGAGCGCTTCCTTGAGTTAGCTGATGCTTGGGGGATTGAGAGAGAGTTGCTCTGAGGTTTGATGAGAAGTGCGGAGGACTCACCATGGTTATATAGTCCGTCCAAACGGACTCTGTGCGAGCTACAGGTCTCCGTCTTCTTGAAACAGTGAATATCGCTTGGCTTGGCTCGTGGTCAGCAAGTCCCTCGTCTCTCCGAGTGACTGGAAGAGCGTGAGTCCGCAAAATTAATTTGAATTGTATTTCACTGTTCTTATATGATTCAACCCGACTTGCTGGTTTCCCGTGCTCCAGTGTTGAGATTGCCCCAGTGCCCCGGTTGACGTTTAGATTTACCGGGGAAGTCATCGCCGCACTTTGAAGGAGCTGCACCGGCGGATGAACTTCCAGAAAGGGATTGAGATGACACGCTCTTGGAATCTTCCTTTAAAAAGGATCTGAACCGTTCAAGTCGCGGATGCATGGGTGAGGAATGTTTCAGTTTCTAGGACTAGTTAGTGAAGAAAACTTTGATGGAAGTATAAAAAGTTCAAAATTCAATCATGCGTCAAATGAGAATTCGTTTGGGAATTTTGTGGTAAGAATTTCACAAATTTTAAAATTTTATTGATTGTAATATTATCCTTAATTGATACAAGTTTAATATCTCGCTTTAAAAATGTCAAACAATTATTTAAGAATAATATGTTGAAATATTTTATACACTATCCAAAATTTTCACATTATCTTGGAGATTTTTTTGGAATAAATTATGGAATCATTACTATTTAAGGTCTTATGTGAGTCAATTATATTTCACTCAATAAGCTATTAAAAATTAAAAATTAGTAAAATTCTTATCACAAAATTTGATAAAGATTTCAATCAACATAAGTAGTAAATAATAAAGAATCTTGAGGTATAAGGTTTACTTGTATTATAAGGTTTTTTTCATTAATAAATTTGATTAATTTTTTTGGAAATCAAAAACTATTTTAAGAGTTTTTTAATTTGATTTTCTACACTGTGAGATACTTGTGAAGCTTACAGCACAACATGTTCAAATTTTGTTGGAGATCTTTAATTCCTCAATGAGTTACGGCAATTTTTGTTAGTGGAAGAAACATTTTGAGATTCATTGCAACATTTTCTAGATCTTTGAAAACAATCATACTCAACTTTAATACTTTGAAGTTCAATGAAAGTTAATCAAATTACTATTTTCAGTAGTTCATATTTTTTGAATTTCTTTTCAAAGTCTAGTTTAATTAGTTTTAGCATCAAAAAACTAATTTTGAAAATGAATGATCATGATTTTCTATTCAAGATTTTGTGCAAGGGTAGTCTTTTAGTGTTGAGGGCTCTTGGAAATGAGCCTTAAATACACTAGATCTTAGAGAAAAAATCACATTAGAAATTCATTTAAGAGAATTATAGAGTAGATTTTGAGAAGTTATAAATTGATTGGGGATTTGGGGTTATGCATATTATGCCCTTCAAACTCATATTTATTTGGTGACCAATTTTTTAGATTTGACATGTGAAAACTGAAAAGAGGATTGAAAGAGTTCAAATCACTTTCACAATCTTAACACCCTCATGGTCAAACATAATTAATAATCTTTTTATCAAAAAGTGATATTGTTGTGTTTTCTTCTCCCATGTGATGTCTAACGTGTCTAATTTGAATTTTTATGATTACAAATAATAAAAAATTGATAAAACTTATCATATGTTTGACTTTTTGATGAATTTAAAGCAAATTCCAAGAAGCTCTTGAAGAAGGTCTGGGAAATTTAAGGGTTAATAGATTAAGAAGAAACAGAAAGTCAATGCCCCAACCAGGAACAGAAGCACATGAACAGAAAATGAAACAAAAAAACAATTTGAATTTATACACACGGTGTATGCTCTTCTTAATCCATATTCCTTCTCCATTCCATACTCTTTCTAGCACAGCAAATTCCCTCCAAGTTACCTCCAACCCTCCGATCTTGCAAAGGAGTGCCATAATCAGGGTTGACACAACGTCTGGACGCGGACGCTATGTCTGCAGCGTCCGCTGACATTCGCGGTCCCGGCAGACGCAGTGTCTGCTTGTCCCCCGTCCGCCTAATTACGGCCGTCTGATCGACACGCGGACTGATGTGGTCCGCACGATCTGGGCGTCCGCCTCGGGCCGTCCGCCCCGCCCGTTCGCTTTCCAACGGCAGTTGGGACGCTGCGTCCGCCAGCGTTCGGATGTCCGGACGCTTTTTTCGGGCGGACGTAGAGATTTGTCAACCCTGGCCATAATGAGAAATTTCATTGAAATTTTAGTATTTTTTATGTCATTTTTCCATTCATTTTCTTCTTTAGCTTTAAAGTTTAGGAGGTACAATAGATTTTAGAATGTAGGGGCTAAATAGAAATGTGTCAAGTTTATGGAATACCACCATTTTAACAAAATTTTGGTTCATATCTTCATATGAGTTCTTTTAGCAAGCACCTAATGGTCTATGCCATAATCCTAAAAACATAATTAAACTCCAATGGTTTGATGTAGTTAAGCAAGAGCATTGGCTTCTTGTTTGAATTAGTAAGTACTTCATGTCATTGATAATTAGACAACACATTCATTCATTGCAAGAATTTGCTTGAATATTGTGATTGAAGTGCAACATATAAAACTTTGTTCTAGAAAATTGGAAAATTCTAATTTTGGTTGACTGTAATGCAACAACAATTTAACCCCTAGAGGACCAAGGCACATTTTAGTTACAAATTGCAAAAAAGCTACCACTTTTTAGGGCAATGAGAAAGAAAAAAATTTATTACAAAATTCAACCATACATATTTGTACTAACTACCATGCAAATTTGTGAACACTTTTTTTGAAACTATGATTGCATAGATTGAAAGATTATAACGTTTGAAGTTAGAAGAAAAAGGTTTTATGACCTTGCCAGATAGGGCCAACAAACTTCAACTTCTCCTAAAGTGAGATTTTTACACTACATACTATTATTTTTTTGACATTTTCATCTTGTATCATGTAAGTTTTGTACCTACCAAATTCTAGAAGTAAAAAGGGAGTTTTACACATGATGGCCAAAGTTGCCCGAGCTACCTAAAAAATTTAGAGAAACATAAGTTTTGATACAAGCACCCAATTAGAAAAAATATATATTCCCTCCAAGGGGATACATGTTTATATATTGTGTGAAAATTTGAAGAACATCCTTTAAAAAATGACTTCAAATGCACCTACCGGAGGTCACCTATAGACGTTCAACGGTCATTTGGTCCTTTAGGGGTTAAACATGTAATAACAATTTTCAGTCTTTTTTACAACTTTAACCCCCAAAGCACCACATGTTCAAATTTTGAACGATGGATGAATGCAAACATATTTTAAGCGTACAAAAATGCATTTTTCATCCACTGGTTATTTGAAAATTCTTATATTAATTCTTTAACATTTATACAATAAAAATCTTGAAGACTTTGTTTTGCAAATATATTCTATTATTTGATAGATATAGGTAGGTTTGACCTCTATAAATAACCTTTTCTAGATTAAAACATGACCCTTCAATAACAACTTGAATAAAAAAATAAAAACAAAATCTTCAAGAACCATCATGATTAAAAACCTTTACATTTAGAACTTCATAGAAAAAAATTCTTGTGAAAATATTCAATATTCAATCTACAATTGATTTTTGAAGGAATTTCTAATTTTTGACTTCCAATTTTATTGAAAAATATTAGTTCATGTACTACTTGATCTAACCATATGGATATGATTTATAGATCATATTTTATAAAAACATTTGAGAGTCCTAATTGAATTATTATTCTAAGTTGTATTTTATAACACATCTTGAAAATTTTGGAAATCTTGACTATCCCTTGTTCCTAGAGGGATTCATCTTAAACAACAAGGTTAATTTCAAGTGAATTCTTGACAAAAGCATTTTTAGGATTTCTTGGGAATGTTTCAACCTATTGGACTTACTTCAATAGTGAATGAATCTTGTCAAGTGCCACTTTTAGGCCACCTAAAAACATTGTTCATTGATCAATTTTATATGCCTTGCCCCGTACAAACCTTTTGCAAAGAAAAAGATCCAAATCTTGCTTCAAAGACTTTTGATTCCCCTCTTGATTGCCCCCCAGAACATCAAATGTTGTTTACCCATGCGACTAAAAATGAGATGCTTATTTTATAATTTAAATTTTTATTTCTAGAAAATAGATTGCGATGTGAATCCAATGGTGTTAGTAGTTCATCAAACTTTGAATTGACTGGAGAAATTTTGACTTGAAGAATTTTTCAAGGTTGAGTGGTGTAGCTAGTAGTTTGCAATTCTTCTTCTAGGATTCAGTTTGGGTATTGACCACAAAGTCAGCTAACAAATGTGATTCTTGCCCACCTCAAAAGGCAAGGTCTAAGGAATTCAAGGAGAGGACAAGTGTCCCCTTCTTTTCTCCTTACAAATACTACTCTAAATTCAATGACCTTTGTGCACAGCAAGGTCTACTATGAATTGAAAAATGACTGGAATATTTTGAAATTTTATATATACAATTTCAACTCTCTTATTTTTTTTATTGAGCATAGAAAACATCATTTAAAAATATTATGACAAAGATATGCTCCTTCAAAGTGCACTACCTTGTATCTCCATTGACCCAAATAAAACTTCAAACTTATATATCTCCTAAAACATGCATTTGTATAATTTAAATTTTTTTGAGGTGCTAACTTTTAATGTGGAATTCAAGATCTTATAGTTATATTCTATCTAATCTCAAGAAAAATGAGCAAAAAAATTCCTCGAGTTCTTGGTAACTTTTGATCCATTTTGAAAGTACACTCTCCATCGGTCATTAGGGCTTGAGTATTAAAAGATTGATATAACATTCAATAATAGTCAATGCCATTGCCCTCCTTATAAACATAATGATGATGAATATTCTATATTCAATTAGTAGTTAAAGATACATACATCAAAAATTGTTAGAAGAAATAAGTGCATTTAGCTAGGTGCCCTTGGTCATGACTATAAATTGGAAATAAAAGCAAAATAAGTACTTTAAGATAAAAAATTTCAACTAAATAGCATTCAATTCACTGCAATCAATGTTTTCAACATATAAATGACCTCATATTGTTTTTGAAAACCATTCATGATTGTGTTTTAAATTGAAAAGATAATTCTTTATATACGTATGGGGTGGTATTTGGTTAAATAAAAAATAAAAAACTATATAAATGAGAATTAGTAGGATCTCAATCTCTCATATTTAAGTCATATTAAAGCAAGAATTGTGTTTGAAGCAAAAGTCCAGATTTCATTTAGGTGTAGTACACAGGGTTGACAGGACGTCCGGACGCGGACGCTGTGTCCGCAGCGTCCGCTGACATTCGCGGTCCCGGCGGACGCAGCGTCCGCCTGTCCCCGTCTGCCTGTCTGCCCGTCCGCCTCGTCCGCCCGATTACGGCCGTCCAATCGACGCGCGCACCGATTTGGTCCGCACGATCTGGGCGTCCGCCTCGGGTGGTTGGGTCGTCTGTTCGCTTTCCGACGGCGGTTGGGAAGCTGCGTCCGCTAGCATCCGTGCGTCCAGATGTCCGGAAAACGGACGCTATTTTGGGGCGGACGTTGAGATTCGTCAACCCTGGTAGTACAAATTTTTTTTCAAAAAACTTGGAACTAGGAAAATTTGGTAAATGAAGTCAAATTTCATCTTCAAAAATCCTCACAAGAAGTTGAGCCCTCCAGGGTTGACGAATTTCAACGTCCGCCCCAAAATAGTGTCCGTTTTCTGAACGTTCGGACGTCCGGACACACGGACGCTAGCGGACGCAACGTCCCGACTGCCGTCGGAAAGTGAACGGGCGGGGCGGACGGCCCGAGGCAGACGCCCAGATCGTGAGGACCAGATCAGTCCGCGCGTCGATCGGACGGCCATAATCGGGCGGACGGGGCGGACGGGGCGGACACAATGTCCGCGTCCGGACGTCGTGTCAACCCTGGAGCTCTCCAATTGAAATCAAACTTTATTTATAGTGTTTTGTTTATAATATAAAAATATTATTAGTTTTTTAAACTAAAAATCTTTCAAAGTTGGGGAGGTTGTTGGACCATGATAAATGTATTTTGTATTGAAATTTTTTTATAATTAGGTTTTTAATCCTATTATTGTCCTCAAAAATATTCATCTCATGAATGTAATTACATTTTTCGATTCCTTGTTAAAAGAGATACAAGAGTCTTCCACATTAAAACAAATCATATTTCTTGAGATTGAACTAAAATGCATTATAAGTGATTATAGTCAAAGCCATAGAATATATAATATGAGAGTTGAATATTCGGTTGTATTCACCATGAAACTAACTACAAACATGCACAAAAAGGAAATCATCGAAGAACTATCCTTGGACTAGGTAATCTGCGAGCTAATGCAAGGCAATGAGTGGGTTATAAGCCGTAACCCACCGCTATTCCTAGATGAAATTCATGTAACTGTTCCCATGATGGATGAATATCATGTGGTTACGAACGAACTATCCTGCTCATGGATGAAACATTGTCTAGCACACAGATGCACATAATTAGAGTTGGTTACGTACTCACCGACAGCAGTGCGTGTCAATGACCTCCAGAAGCAAAGCAATTATAAGAGACTTGGGGTCCCAGCTCAAACAGGAAGTCCCAGTCCGTGCATCCGCCACTTGAACAGTTTAGTTCTTCTTATCAATAAGAAATTCATATTCCAAGAGCGTGTCATCTAGCTCCGTTGAAAGAAGTTCATCCGCCGGTGCAGCGGTAGGCTTCAATTCGAAGTGCGGCCATGACTTCCAGAAGTATGTTGATGAAATGGTCAACCGAGGCACCAGGGCAATCTCAACACTGGAGCCCGGGAAACCAGCAAGTCCGGTTGAATTACATATGGCCGATGGCAAGGCGAGTAATTACAATTAAAGTAATTCGCATACTCACGCTCTTTCAGTCACTCGGAGAGACGACTGTCCACGACGCAAGCCGAGATTCACAGCTCCAAGAAGACGCAGACCTTAGATGGCATGGAGTCCATTTGGACGTACTCCGTACTATATAAGCATGGTGAGTCCCCCGCACTTCTCATCAACCCTCAGAGCAACTCGCAATTCCCAAAGCATCACCTAACTCAAGGAAGCGCCCAGCTCCAGCTCGAACTTGCTCACTAACAAATACTTCTCCATTCAAGCTAGGCAGATTCTCTGAAGTTCGGACTCTAGCCAATTTCAGTTCGATCACTGACAACAAACCCCATTGAACTGCATTCATCCAATTGGGGTGATTCAACTTCCTCGACGTCTTCCTCAACGATGGCCGTTTCGAGGTCTGCGATGGGAAGCTGGGTGCCCGTGCTGTGCGCGGCAGCAGTCATTCTCAGCTGCATCACCGCACCCGTCGCTGCTGCCAGCAGAAGCCTCTCCAGTTCTCGCAATGGCGGATGCCAAGAAGCCTTCTACAAGCACTCGTGCCCCAACGTGGAAAACATCATCTACCAGTCCATGCTCCAGTCGTTCCAGAAGGACAGCACCGTGGCGCCAGGCGTGCTCCGCCTCGCCTACCACGACTGCTTCGTCCGCGGCTGCGACGCGTCCTTGCTCCTCAACGGATCCAACACCGAGAAAACCAACCTCATCATCAATGCCGGACTCCACGGCTTCGAGGCCATCGACGCCGCCAAGGCCGCCGTGGAGGAGGCTTGCCCGGGAGTCGTTTCCTGCTCCGACGTGCTGCAGTTCGCCGTGGGCGACACCGTGAAGTTGACGGGAGGACAAGGCTGGACCGTCCCCGCCGGCCGACGCGACGGAAAGGTGTCCCGATCCTCCGAGGTGGCCGCGAATCTGCTGACCCCAAACAACACGGTGCCGGCGCTGCTCAAGGTGTTCCAGAAGAAGGGCCTGAGCGCCGCGCAGATGGTGGCGCTGGCCGGCGCTCACACCCTCGGGAAGGCGCCGTGCCTGACCTTCGACAACCGCATTCAGGGCGCCACGGTCGACCCCACCATGCAGGCGCACTTCGCCGAGGACTTGAAGAAGAAGTGCCCCATGGCCAACATCAACAGCACCGAAGTGCCGTTGGACTTGGTTTCGCCCACGAAGTTCGACTCGCAGTACTTCAAGAACATCGTGAACAAGCTGGGTTTGCTCACTTCGGATCAGAGCATGTGGGTGGACTCTCGCACCAAGGGCTCCGTGCGCGCCAACATCGACAGCGCGACGTTCAACGCCAACTTCGCCGAAGCCATGGTGGCGCTGAGCCAGGTGGACGTGCTGACGGGCAGCGCCGGTGAGATCCGGCGAGTGTGCTCTTCCGTGAACTAGTTACGTTAGGCAGGCGATGAGTAGAATCGGTGCCCAGGATCCAGCTGCATGGCGGGCACCGCAAGTACTGTACAAAATTCATTCTTTTTCGACCATCAGGTGATTAGAGATTAGAATCCCTTCATTCCAGGTCAGGATTGGTCGGAGACCCGAAGGCGTTTCCCAATCGGTCCAGGCCTGCATTCTTTGTTTGTTAGTTTGATTTCTTCCGCCACTTGAATTCGGTGGTGAGGAGATTCACGATTGTCTTTTTATAATTCTTTGGCTTCCGTTGATGTCATCTTTAGTATGACATTTCCAGGCTGGCACGTTATCATGACACACAGAACTTGACTCAATTGAATCGGCCCTTTGGTTAATTGGCCGCTTCTGGATACTTTCCAAGTTTCAGTTATGTCAGTGCTCGTGAACTGAAAGTTAGAAGGGTGACGTGCAGTGGATTAGTTGGGTCATGAAATCATACACTCTGAGTTTCTCTTCATTGATTTATTAACGTTCGTTCGTAGGCGGCCATGTTGTATGTGACTTCTCCCGTAGCTAGGTACCGAATTCCTTCTTTCGACGTCATCACTTCGAGCTTAGGAACCAAGTCATTCTACGTCATCATTGGTTGGAGACCTCCGGAATTCCGATGGTCGCCGTTTTGTAGTCGGTGTATGCAGGTTTAGTAAGCTCACATTGAGCCTCGTATTTGTCTCCATTCAGAAGAAACAACTATTTCGTGTAACTTAACCCACGAAATGAGAGACAACGCTATACCTCTAATATCAGCCCATGCAAGCCAGCAATGCCGGAGAGTCGGTATACGAAGCCATGGTGCACAGAGCATTCAGAACATTCACACGTAGTGTGAAGTTCGTGCAGCGTCCAATTAACGAACCACGAGTACATATTGCCAGCCTCGTTCACAGAAAGCAAACAAATCGTCGAGAATACGGGAAACGTATCGGTCGTCAGCGTCGGAAGACGGAGAAGCCACTGCAGCCAGATTAGGAAGCAAGAAGCTATTGTAATATATTCATTAGCCTTGGCCTTCCAAGGGATTGCGAATGGCGTAGGCGGCACTGAGTGGAAATTTCCCTGCCAGTGTTCGTACCTTAGTTGAGTACATGTCTCACACCTACACATCAATGCAAGAATTCCTTCATCGTTCCGCAATATCGTCTTTCTGAAACTAGTCAGGCTGCGGAGTAACATAGACATGCCTAATGGTGGTGGATAGTCCTCGTCTTCTCACACTCAGTCCTAACTTAATGTGAAGGTCGTGGAGCCTCTAACAATACACGAATACATATTGTCAGCCTCGTACACAGGACGCAAACAAAGCGTGAAGAAAACCGAAATTCTTTCGGTTGTCAGCGCTAGTCGGAAGACGGAGAAGCTACTGCAGCCAAATTATTAACCAGGAATGTTAAATATTCATTACCCTGGCATACGAAAGATGCAACTCTCGTTTCTACTATTCACGATTATATTACTGCGATGTCCGAGCTCCAATCTTCGGAGACTCTCAGTTCAACACTGGATTCCGGTCTCACTGTTCTAGGAATTAAAGAATTCAGAGTACTGCACACGAATTTCTTACCGGAAAACCGCCATCGAAAGGTACAAGAAACGCTCCAAAGAATGTAATCGTAACAAGCACCGAATGCGAAGAGAAATGGGAGTTTACTGAAACAGAAACAATGTCAATTGTATACAATTACCCAACAATCCTGAATGGATATTAAGTAATGGATGCTCATCTCCGAGGGTGATAGATCAGAACTCTGATTGTGGTCAAGAAAGTTTATAAATGCGCTTGCATGCCAAGAATTAATTTGGTGTTAAACCTTTCAGTTTCACAACTCCAAAAAAAGTCTCCTTGTCGTTGTCAGGTGACATTCATTTGACTTTTGGAGTATGAATTATAATACCACACTTGATGCAAATTTTGTTTGAACTTCACATGATCTGAAATTTCAATAACTTTTTAAACCCTTAATTGTGAAACACTTCACAAGCCAAAAAGTTGTTGATGGATCATGACTTTCAAGATTAGTGTAGAAATGGTGAGTGCACTTATTGGTTTATAAATCAAGATCACTTTTAGCAAAGTGCTTTGGTGATAGGTCTTGTCCTTTCAAGATTAAATCAATGACTAAGCATGTTGGGTTTAGTTTCAAGTAAATCTTTAACAAAAAGTGGTTTTAAGATTTTTTGAGATGTTTTAATTTATTAAATCCATTTCAATATAGTGAATAACACATGATAAGTACCGCATTTAGGATGCAAAGTCAAAGCTTTATTCATTGTTCAATTTTATATGCCTTGACCATACAAACCTTTGGACAATGAATGCATTCTTTTCTTTTGCATGCATTAGAGAAAAAAGGAACCCAATAGAAGGCCCCTTGAGAAGTCATTGAAGAGACCTTGGATTACATTTAAATGTGTACTTACACTACAAGAATGAACTAATCCCCTATACCCACTTAGGTAAAATCAGATCAAACAATTATGATATGAGACAAGGAAGGTCATATCCATTGGTAGACAAAAGCTAGTGTACACAAATTCAACAATTTTTTTAATTGCAAAACGTTGGTTCCTAGTACACTTGCACTTCCAATTCTGAATATAATATAATTCCTTGGTTGGTCCAAAATTTTTTTTTATATAACCATGATGTTAGTTGCACTCATTTCTAGTTTTGGTGTAGATGAGTATACATGTAAACCTACTTTGCACCACCTCTGACTAATTTGTGTCTATAAAAATAATAAATTAGTTAATGAATTTAAGTTTGAAATATGTTAATGCAATAGTTGGACAACAAATACTTTAGAGGTTCATCACAAGGCCATGAAAATAAACAAGGAAAAGGCATATTTACCCTGCTCTCAACCAAACTTACTTGAGGCAATTTAGATGAGATGGTGACGTCTTCTAGTCAGAAATTGTATACTCTACTAGCCCCCTATATTACAGAAAATAGCCTTGCAATGTCAAACTGTAGAGGCCCTCTCTAGGGTTCTTTTTTCCTCTAATGATTGTCAATCCTCTCATTAGTATTCATAAATTTCAAAAATTGTCATAACTAATTGAAAAATTAGATTTTGTCTAAAGAAAATTGCAAATATATTGAAGTGCAAGGAAGACACTTGTATAAAATGATTTCTTTAGAATTTAAATTTAGACATTTTTTGAATTTCTTACAATATCTACATATTAATTAGTAGAATAAACTAAGTTAAAAAACTTTTATATGCTAGCAAAAATTGCCAAAACTATTTGAGGAATTAGAGATTTTCAACAAAATTTGAACATTTTGTGGCAAAAGTAGCTTATCATGTAGTAAATTGATTTTCAAAGATTTTGAAATAGTTTTTGATTTAAAAAAAACTAATCTGAAACTTAATTTGTGAGAAAAATAATTTAACACATACAAATTTTTCTCTCGAGATTATTGAATATGTGATTATGTGGATTATGCAATGAATTTTTTTTTCAATTCTGTGGTAAGAATTTGGATGAATGCAAATAATACTAATACTATTTAGCATCACATTTGCAATTTCTAAGTTATGATTGGCCATATCTTTTGTAGATTCAAGCCTATGCACTTGAATTTTTTTGTGAAGAACTGAAGATCAATATTTAGACAATAATTAGACAAAATTATTTTTCAAAAATTTTCAAAAGAAATTTTATATTTAAATTTAAATTTAGCTAATTTGTCACAATTTATAGTTTAGGGATTTTTTGTACTGCCAAGGACTACCAAAAATTAATGATCTAGAGCTGAAATTTTTGTGCTCTATTTCTATATTAGAGAGGCATTTGCCCACCAAAAAAAACTTAAAAAAACATTATTTTATATCTTCTACATTCATGCAAATAAGGCTCCCTTGTGTTTGCAATTCTGAACATTGAAAATGGCTTCAAGATCATTTATTTTGTGAAATCTATTTATCATGAAGTCTTCTCAAATTTTCAATTTTGAATTTCTTCAAAAATGATTTTTCCTATTAAAAAAAATTAAAATGTTAAAGTATCTATTTTCTTCAAAAATTTTCTTTTTCTATTTTGTGAATAACTTTTGGTCCAAATATTTTTGAAATCTGAAATTTTGGTGATATAATATTTATGTTATTATGCTAATTATCCATAATTTTTTTCTTAAAATATTTTTTTCAAAAAGGTCACTAATACTAGCTAGTACTAGTGAATGCAAAAAATATGAAAGGTATTTCTTGCATTCACCCATTTCACGAATTCTAAAATTATCCTCGATGAAATATTGTTGACTCAAATATTTTTGATCTGGAATGATTTTGATTTTGTAATTTACTCCAAAAATATTCAAAAACAATGTAATTTTTTTAATATTATATAAAACATTTATATATATTTTTTAAATTAGTTTTTTTGGAAATTTTTAGAATGAAGTATAAAAATGTATTTATTTTGGGTCATATTTCAATCAATAATATTTTAATCATTAAATTTTTAAAATTTATGAAATTCTACTACAAAATTTGCCAAAAGAATTATTGTTTCATTTATAAATGAATCTTGATATTTTTTTCATTCATGTCAAAAGGTTTTTAACTAATAAATTGTTTGGTTCCTTCTCAAAAAAATCATAAACTATTTTGAAACTTTTGAAACTTTATTTAATGCATAGCTAATGGGCTAAGGTAATTCTCCCTATGTCAAGAAAAATGGGAGCCATCCTATTCCAAGCAAAGTTATACTAAAAGTATACATTCTAGTTCTGAAATGTGTACTACTAAATAAATTTTGGCTACACTAGGCTCCCTCCCATTTTGCCTATTATAGGTTGAGTTATCTTACTTGCACCTCAATATGTTTGAATTTTGTTAAGAATCTCTAATTCTTCAATTGGTTATCACAATTAAATTTATTTTGTAAGTATACAAAGTATTTTGAGAACTAATACTAGCTCAAGATGTTGGCAATTGGAGTTTGTATAAAGATATTCTTGAGTTTTTTTTTCTAAAGATTATAAATCATAGACTTCTTCTCGAATGCTTTGTTTTTCATATCTAATTATCTAAAATAGGCCCTTAAAGATAATAAATTCTTCAAATTTCCCTTATAAATTTTTTTAATAATTATAGTTAATGTGAAACTAAAGCATTGACCTAGCTGGAGAAGATCAACATTTGTCTCCACATGGTGTCTAGACTCCAGATAGAATAGGAAAATTCAAGAGACAAAATTCAACCCTGAGATGAATGAAAAGAATAGAGTCAATGTTGGTAATATATGTGTATAGTATAAAAACAAATGACAAGTTAGAAAAGAGTCAAAATTAGCAATATATGTAGTACAAAAACAAATGACTAAACAACTAATAAGTTAGAAAAGAATCACTATTGGCAATATATGTAGCACAAAAACAAATGTCAAGTTATCAATGTAAGTTCTAGTTTCAATAAAAAAAAATATGGTAATTAATCAAGGTTGTCACATTGGACAGACAAACTGCTTTTTTGTCCATCCAATTTGCTCGTCTAGATGAGGTGCCACTCATCCGATGTAGTCAACATGTAGTTGACTTTCTATGAAGGTAAATAATCCAATGTGGACTTATCTTAACCACACTTGGTTTACTCAAATCATGATAGCTTACCTTAATTTACCATAAATTATGGTCAAATTCAAAACTCTAAACCCTAAATCCTTAAAGTTGTTCGGTTGCTCATTAGTTTGTTCCATCTGGTGACCCAAAACTGCTTGATGTGACAACCTTGTAATTAATGAATGTTCCGTTGTCAATTAGTGAAGGACAATTTCTAAACCTATGTTGTCTACCATTTAAATACAAGAGCATTGCTTTGGAGATACATCATGGCCATTCATAAAACTATGACATGTGATTACTACACCACCTACAAAATAAAATAGTGGCCTACAAGCTTTTCACCTTTTTAGAAATTATAACTAAATGTCCAACATTCTAAAAATTATGCAACTTCTTGCATTTACTGTGCATTTCATTCTTCTTTCACAGAAAATTCATTGAAAATTCTTCCACTTCACCCAACACCTCCAATTTCAGTTAACCTGGTAAAGCGTCGCTTCCTGGGCCTGTTACCTTACTGGTTCTGTTTTGAATGTGACTGAATTTGCCCCACAAAACCAAATAAATTATTCTTTTTCCAGCTTTTTGTGTTTGTTACTGGGGAGTGCCCATCAACAAACTCAGCCTTCAATCAGGTTTGAAAAAACTCAAGTTATAGATGAAGGGCACATGATTCAATCTGGTCTGTTTGGCTACTTGAATAGCATTCTGTTTCCGTCTGAAGTTATGTACCATCTTCTTCATGATACGGAACTACTGCAGGAGTTGTAATGTGGGACAGAATCGTTGAGAAGACGGAAGTCGCTAAAATTCAGCAACAAGTCCTTGCTGCTACAAAGTCCATTAACATTTCCGCACCGGCCAGATGATCCTTTTAAAATTTATATACATACATTCTACCATGAGACGAATTGAATTGCACGAATTGATAGACTTAATTAGAATTCAAGGGACCGCTCACGCGCGATCACGCCCGACATGACGCAATCACGCGCGCGACATGGCCTGTTCGGGCACCAAGTTATCTAGACATCGAACGGAGCAGCTGGAGCAATCTTCATAATCAAATTGATGGCGCGCTGCAGATGATTAGTTCGCAGTTGAGATCAACGGTTATCGAGAAGACGAGGACTATCCACCACCATTAGGCATGTCTATGTTACTCCGCAGCCTGACTAGTTTCAGAAAGACGATACTGCGGAACGATGAAGGAATTCTTCCAATGATGTGTAGGTGTGACATATGTACTCAACTAACGTACGAACACTGGCAGGGAAATTTCCACTCAGTGCCGCCTTAGCGATTCGGAATCCCTTGGAAGGCCAAGGCTAATGAATATATTACTCTAGCTTCCTGCTTCCTAATCTGGCTGCAGTGGCTTCTCCGTCCTCCGACGCTGACGACCGATAGGTTTCCCGTATTCTTGACGATTTGTTTGCTTTCTGTGAAAGAGGCTGTCAATATGTACTCGTGGTTCGTTAATTGGACGCTGCACGAACTTCACACTACGTGTGACTGATCTGAATGCTCTGTGCACCATGGCTTCGTATACCGACTCTCCGGCATTGCTTGCTGGCCTGGGCTGATATTCGAGGCAGAGCGTTGTCTATCTTTTCGTGGGTTAAGTTACACGAAATAGTTGTTTCTTCTGAATGGAGACAAATACGAGGCTCAATGGGAGCTTACTAAACCTGCATGCACCGACTACAAAACGTCGACCTTCTGAATTCCTCAGGTCTCCAACCAATGATGACGTAGAATGAATTGGTTCCTAAGCTCGAAGTGATGACCTCGAAAGAAGGTACCTAGCTACGGGAGAAGTCACATACAACATGGCCGCCTCGGAACGAACGCTAATAAATCAATGAAGAGAAACTCAGAGTGTATGATCTTGTGGCCCAACTACACCACTGCAAGTCCACTAGAACTTTTAGTTCACGTCGAGCACTGAGATAACTGAAACTTGGAAAGTATCCAGAAGCGGCCAATTAACCGAAGGGCCAATTCAATTGAGTCAACTCTGTGTCACGATAACGTGCCAGCCTGGAAATGTCATACTAAAGATGACATCAACGGAGGCCAAAGAATCATAAAATACATGAATCTCCTCACCACCGAATTCAAGTGGCGGAAGAAATCAAACTAACTAACAAAGAATGCAGGCCTGCACCGATTGGAAAACGCCTTCGGGTCTCCGACCAATCCTGACCTGGAATGAATGGTTTCTAATCTCTAATCACCTGATGGTCGAAAAAGAATGAATCTTGTACAGTACTTGCGGTGCCCGCCATGCAGCTGGCTCCTGGGCACCGATTCTACTCATCGCCTGCCTAACGTAACTAGTTCACGGAAGAGCACACTCGCCGGATCTCGCCGGCGCTGCCCGTCAGCACGTCCACCTGGCTCAGCGCCACCATGGCTTCGGCGAAGTTGGCGTTGAACGTCGCGCTGTCGGTGTTGGCGCGCACGGAGCCCTTGGTGCGAGAGTCCACCCACATGCTCTGATCCGAAGTGAGCAAACCCAGCTTGTTCACGATGTTCTTGAAGTACTGCGAGTCGAACTTCGTGGGCGAAACCAAGTCCAACGGCACTTCGGTGCTGTTGATTTTCGCCATGGGACACTTCTTCTTCAAGTCCTCGCCGAAGTGCGCCTGCATGGTGGGGTCGACCGTGGCGCCCTGAATGCGGTTGTCGAAGGTCAGGCACGGCGCCTTCCCGAGGGTGTGAGCGCCGGCCAGCGCCACCATCTGCGCGGCGCTCAGGCCCTTCTTCTGGAACACCTTGAGCAGCGCCGGCACCGTGTTGTTTGGGGTCAGCAGATTCGCAGCCACCTCGGAGGATCGGGACACCTTTCCGTCGCGTCGGCCGGCGGGGACGGTCCAGCCTTGTCCTCCCGTCAACTTCACGGTGTCGCGGACGGCGAACTGCAGCACGTCGGAGCAGGAAACGACTCCCGGGCAAGCCTCCTCCACGGCGGCCTTGGCGGCGTCGATGGCCTCGAAGCCGTGGAGTCCGGCATTGATGATGAGGTTGGTTTTCTCGGTGTTGGATCCGTTGAGGAGCAAGGACGCGTCGCAGCCGCGGACGAAGCAGTCGTGGTAGGCGAGGCGGAGCACGCCGGGCGCCACGGTGCTGTCCTTCTGGAACGACTGGAGCATGGACTGGTAGATGATGTTTTCCACGTCGGGGCACGAGTGCTTGTAGAAGGCTTCTTGGCATCCGCCATTGCGAGAACTGGAGAGGCTTCTGCTGGCAGCAGCGACGGGTGCGGTGATGCAGCTGAGAATGACTGCTTCCGCGCACAGCGCGGGCACCCAGCTTCCCATCGCAGACCTGGAAACGACCATCGTTGAGTCTTAGACGTCGAGGAAGTTGAATCACCCCAATGGAATGAATGAAATTCGATGGGGTTTGGTGTTAAGGATTGAAGTGGAATTGCGCAGTCACAGAGTCTGCCTTGAATTGAGAAGTATTGTGGGGTGAGATGGTGATCGAGCTGGCCGGAGTTGAGCGCTTCCTTGAATAGCTGATGCTTGGGGATTGAGAGAGAGTTGCTCTGAGGTTTGATGAGAAGTGCGGAGGACTCACCATGGTTATATAGTCCGTCCAAACGGACTCTGTGCGAGCTACAGGTCTCCGTCTTCTTGAAACAGTGAATATCGCTTGGCTTGGCTCGTGGTCAGCAAGTCCGTCGTCTCTCCGAGTGACTGGAAGAGCGTGAGTCCGCAAAATGAATTGAATTGTATTTCACTGTTCTTATATGATTCAACCCGACTTGCTGGTTTCTCGGGCTCCAGTGTTGAGATTGCCCCAGTGCCCCGGTTGACGTTTAGATTTACCAGGGAAGTCATCGCCGCACTTTGAAGGAGCTGCACCGGCGGATGAACTTCCTTCAACGGAGTGAGATGCATGACAAATTCTGGATTCTTACTTCTTTTTTAAATCTGATTTGTTCAAGTGGCATGGGTGAGGAGTGTTTCAGCTTGAAGGTCTAATTAGTGAAGAAAACTTTGATGCAAGTAAAAAAGTTTGAAGATTCTTTCACAAGTCAGATGAGAATTCGTTTGGGTCTTTGGGAATTTTGTGGTAAGGATTTCACAAATTTTGAGTTTTTATTTTTTGAAATATTATTGATTGAAATATGACCCTAAATTGTTAAATTTTTTGTTGTTCACTTTAAAAATCTCAAACAATTATTTAAGAATAATATATAGAAATATTTTATACACTATTCAAAGTTTTCACATTCTTTTAGAGATTTTTAGTGTAAATTATGAAATCATAACTATTCTGGGTCTTGTTTGAGTTGGCAATATTTCACTTAGTAAGGCATTAAAATTTTAAAATTTCTAAAATTCTTACCACAGAATTCGAAAAATATCTAATTGCATATATTAAAGAATCTTGAGAAAAAATTTTACTTTGTAATATAAGGTTATTTCAGTAAGAAATTTGATAAAAAGAAATTTAAAGAAAAAACTATGTGAAGAATTTTTGAAAATTGAGTCTCTGCAAAGTGAGATACAGTACTGTCTTGAGCCTATTACAACATGTTGGAAATCTTTAATTCCGCAAGTAAGCTTATTTATGGCAATTTTTGTTAGTGGAAGAAAGATTTTGAGATCCATTGCAAGTCCATGAAACGAGAATAACTTGAACTCAAATTTAATATTTGTTTACCTATTGTTAAAACTCATGAGTTCATGTGAATGGTGACAACGTACTTCACATCCAACTTTTGATTAACCCCTAAATGTCCAAATCCTTCTTTAGAATTGATGATTTCAGTTGGGAAAATTCATTATAAAGTACTATTTGAATTTTGAAAGGATATTTTTGGAATTGATATACAAATGAAATTGTGGATTTTTTAGTTTTAGATTCCATTCGTGCAATTAGATTCACTAGTGCTATGACCAATAACTTTTTTATAAATTTCTAAAGGAAAATTTCAAAATTCCTTCCAAATTCAGTTTCAAACAAAATATTTTTTTGAGTAAAACTTGTTGGAATGGATTTGAAATGAAATTCTCTTGATATGGTGATATTTTTAAAGTTTTTGTATTCTCTAAATCCATGACCACATTTTTGTGAATCCAATTTTGAACTAAAATCAATGCAATTTTGAACTTGATACACTTCCACATTTGTAATTATAGAAAAATATGAACTGTAGTAACACCAAATCCAACCATTAGATGGGACAACAACTTGATAATGTATCTCCACAAATTAGATGACTTTCATCCAAGCAATATTGAGAAAGAAAACTGATTTTGAATATGTTCATAGTCCAAAAAGTGAATGTCAGAGTGTTTGAGAGGTAAAGCAAGCTTTCAATAATATGTTGCTCTACATCAACTTGAGATGCTCAAATTGTACAAAAAAAATTAAGTACAAAAATTCTTAGCACATTCTTAAAAAAAAAAAAAGAGACAAGATTGTTTACCACTTTACCCTCTAAATTCTATTATTCACAATAGTTTGAAGTTCAATAAAACCTAATCAAGTTATTATTCTTAGTACTTTATATTTTTGAAGTCTAATTTTAGCATCAAAAATATTATCTTGGAAATGAATGATAATGATTTTTCTATTCAAGATTTTGTACAAGGGTGATTTTCTAGTGTTGAAGGCTCTTGAAAATGAGCTTCAAATACTCAAAATCTTGGAGAAAAAATCACATTGAAGAAAATTGTAGAGGGTCATTGCAAAAAACACTTGTCCTTTTCTTTGTCTCTCTGACCTTGGATAGGTAGATTTTTGCTCATAACTTTTGTGTCATATATCTATTTTCAATGAAATTTGAAATGAAGGTACTTGTGGTAGTTGTAGACATTGACTAATTTTTTTCAATTTTTAAGAATTAGTTTAATATTTTTAAATTGCCCTTTGTCTACCTTGGCCATTTTGGAGATTTTTAGTATGGTTTTCCAATTTAAAGATGTGAATTTTGAAGGTCAAAATTGAGATGCAAGGACTTCTACTAAAATTTCAGAAGTCTACAAAGAGATTTTTTTTTAAATAATAAAGTATCAACCTTCCTCATGTGCTAAAAGTATACTTGGAAAATGGAAAGCACAATTTTTTTTCCAAAGATAAAATGGTTGAAAAGAAGCATCTTCAAGTTTAAAAAATGTTGGGTTATTTTTTTGAAATTTTTTACTATTTTATAAAAGTAAAATTCCAAAGTATCTATTTTTTTTGCATTTTTAATCACTCATTTTTTGGTTGAATTTTTACATGCATATTATTTTAAATGATTTACAAATTATTCTTCACTTTTGAATGGTATCATGGTGAGTTGTAGTGGCCATGGGTGGTGAGGTTCAATTGGTGTTGAAGCCTCACCCCGACTTGTGTGTTACCATAGAGTACTTGTGCACTCCTTGTACTAGTTGGATTTGTCCCATTCTAAATTGTCATATTGTAAGTCCCAATATGAAAGTAGTTGAGCCTAGTGACGAGTTGGTTCCTATTCAAAGGAAGTGAACACCAATGGGAAATAGTGCCACCACCAAGTGTTTTGACATCAATGGAAGTTTTGCTCCATGTCATCAAATGACATACTTAATGTTTTGTGAAAGGTAAGTGTTGGAACTAAAGTGTTCGTAATCATGGAGGAATAAAAAATCTCGTAACTAAAATTGGAACCAAATATTATAGGTGTATGGCATGTGTAATTGTGTGTTCTTATTGGGAGTTAGAAGGTGAGTTAACCCCTATAAGCCCAAGTTGCATTTATTGGCTAAATAAAAGTTCATCCGCCGGTGCAGCTCCTTCAAAGTGCGGCGATGACTTCCCTGGTAAATCTAAACGTCAACCGGGGCACTGGGGCAATCTCAACACTGGAGCCCGAGAAACCAGCAAGTCGGGTTGAATCATATAAGAACAGTGAAATACAATTCAATTCATTTTGCGGACTCACGCTCTTCCAGTCACTCGGAGAGACGACGGACTTGCTGACCACGAGCCAAGCCAAGCGATATTCACTGTTTCAAGAAGACGGAGACCTGTAGCTCGCACAGAGTCCGTTTGGACGGACTATATAACCATGGTGAGTCCTCCGCACTTCTCATCAAACCTCAGAGCAACTCTCTCTCAATCCCCAAGCATCAGCTATTCAAGGAAGCGCTCAACTCCGGCCAGCTCGATCACCATCTCACCCCACAATACTTCTCAATTCAAGGCAGACTCTGTGACTGCGCAATTCCACTTCAATCCTTAACACCAAACCCCATCGAATTTCATTCATTCCATTGGGGTGATTCAACTTCCTCGACGTCTAAGACTCAACGATGGTCGTTTCCAGGTCTGCGATGGGAAGCTGGGTGCCCGCGCTGTGCGCGGAAGCAGTCATTCTCAGCTGCATCACCGCACCCGTCGCTGCTGCCAGCAGAAGCCTCTCCAGTTCTCGCAATGGCGGATGCCAAGAAGCCTTCTACAAGCACTCGTGCCCCGACGTGGAAAACATCATCTACCAGTCCATGCTCCAGTCGTTCCAGAAGGACAGCACCGTGGCGCCCGGCGTGCTCCGCCTCGCCTACCACGACTGCTTCGTCCGCGGCTGCGACGCGTCCTTGCTCCTCAACGGATCCAACACCGAGAAAACCAACCTCATCATCAATGCCGGACTCCACGGCTTCGAGGCCATCGACGCCGCCAAGGCCGCCGTGGAGGAGGCTTGCCCGGGAGTCGTTTCCTGCTCCGACGTGCTGCAGTTCGCCGTCCGCGACACCGTGAAGTTGACGGGAGGACAAGGCTGGACCGTCCCCGCCGGCCGACGCGACGGAAAGGTGTCCCGATCCTCCGAGGTGGCTGCGAATCTGCTGACCCCAAACAACACGGTGCCGGCGCTGCTCAAGGTGTTCCAGAAGAAGGGCCTGAGCGCCGCGCAGATGGTGGCGCTGGCCGGCGCTCACACCCTCGGGAAGGCGCCGTGCCTGACCTTCGACAACCGCATTCAGGGCGCCACGGTCGACCCCACCATGCAGGCGCACTTCGGCGAGGACTTGAAGAAGAAGTGTCCCATGGCGAAAATCAACAGCACCGAAGTGCCGTTGGACTTGGTTTCGCCCACGAAGTTCGACTCGCAGTACTTCAAGAACATCGTGAACAAGCTGGGTTTGCTCACTTCGGATCAGAGCATGTGGGTGGACTCTCGCACCAAGGGCTCCGTGCGCGCCAACACCGACAGCGCGACGTTCAACGCCAACTTCGCCGAAGCCATGGTGGCGCTGAGCCAGGTGGACGTGCTGACGGGCAGCGCCGGCGAGATCCGGCGAGTGTGCTCTTCCGTGAACTAGTTACGTTAGGCAGGCGATGAGTAGAATCGGTGCCCAGGAGCCAGCTGCATGGCGGGCACCGCAAGTACTGTACAAGATTCATTCTTTTTCGACCATCAGGTGATTAGAGATTAGAAACCATTCATTCCAGGTCAGGATTGGTCGGAGACCCGAAGGCGTTTTCCAATCGGTGCAGGCCTGCATTCTTTGTTAGTTAGTTTGATTTCTTCCGCCACTTGAATTCGGTGGTGAGGAGATTCATGTATTTTATGATTCTTTGGCTTCCGTTGATGTCTGCGTGAGTATGACATTTCCAGGCTGGCACGTCTGCATGACACTCATTTGAATTGGCTCTTTGGTTAATTGACCGCTTCTGGATAATTTCCAAGTTTCATTTATCTCAGTGCTCGACGTGAACTAAAAGTTAGAGGGTCTGCAGTTTTTTATGTGGCCACGAGGTCATGCATTCTCTCTGTTCTATTCATTGATTTTTGAATATTGGGTCCTTGGCGGCAGCCAGCTGCATGCTGCATGTGACTGCTTCCGAAGCTAGGTAGAGAATTCAGTCCTTCGAGGTCATCTCTTCGAGGTTAGAAACCAATTCATTCTATGTCATTAATTGTTGGTTGGAGACCCGATCGACGGATTAAGAAGGTCGACGTTTTGTAGTCGGTGTATGTAGGTTTAGTAAGCTCCCATTGAGCCTCGTATTTGGCTGCACTGAGAGGAAACAACTAATTCGTGTAACTTAATTTTCGAAATGATGTACAATTATACATCAGTGGTAGAATTGAAATTGAAATTCGAAACCCGGGACAATGAAGCGCTATACCTCCAATTCCACCACAGGCAGCAAGCATTGCCTGAGAGTCGGTATACGAAGCCATGGCGTACAGGGCAATCAAAACAGTCACCACTGACTTAATGTGAAGGATTCTGAATCTTCGACCATTTAGCATTAGATAATCTAAAAGAGATGGGTCGGATTTCGAATTTGGGAATTAGGATTTGCTTCTTTGCATTTTCAACCCAATCGAAGGAAAAATGGTCACTTCGGGATCAAGATTTTTGGATGGAAATAAATGTGCATAATAAAAAATTATAAGAAAAGAATTATAATCTTTTCTTCATGCAGAATATGTGCAAAAAATTTCATAATCGAGTACTTTACTTTTATAAAGCTCGAAGTGTTCAAACTAGAAAATCCTTTGTTTTTCATATTATGGCCCTTAGACTATACAAAATTCTATGAAAATTGATGTTACTAGAATAAAATATGTATTCTAGTAACATCAATTTTGTCGACTTCAAAATTCTATGAAAACTAGAATCTCTGGCACAATTCTGGAGGGACGGAGTCGAACTGACACGATCAAACCTATCTGAGAGGGTGAAATTTCGCCGAAAGAAAAACGCTGTCCAGAACCGTACCAAGGTCCGGGTCACACGTGCTGTGATACTGTCCTGGAACCGAGCCTATTGTCGGAGAAATCTTGGACTGCGGGTTTGGCAAGTAAGATTATTAGTTCCTGCCTGCCTTATTAGTTGTCACTGGTTTCGTTTCCTAGAATTGAACGTGGCGGTTTCACGATTTTAAAGTTTATTCTCGTTTGTTTCGTTACATTAATTGAGATTTCTATGTTCGCCGTCATGATCTGGACACACGCGCTCAGTCGCGCGCGACGGTGATCGATGCTCTTCGCGACGTCGTTACTGATTTCTGAAGTCGCAGGCCAAAACATCAACTTCTGCACTTCATCTTCAACTTCACCTCAGGGATTGCCAATTCTCAATGAGAGACCATGTTTTAATTCATTGTATCTGGAGACGCTAAGTCGGATGTGCAAGGGAGTTTTTAGCCCTCATCACCGAAATTGCGCACCAAGATCGATGGCACATCCACCCAGCCGAATTGTACCCGCGCTGAACACAAAGACGAGGTGCGACTTCGGGACAAAACCAACGACGTTCTCGCTTCCTTCCACACTTCCTTCACGTTTTCCTTCGATTCTTTCGACATTCGACAACGACCCAAACTCATGCGGGAGCGGGATGCTGTTCATGCATGTTCTCCCCAAACTCGAATGTCAGTGCCTCAGAGACCAACATTGCTGGTCGCAGCTTGTGCACATTGAATTGGAATCAGGCCGATCTTCGCTTATTCGCAGTTGAAATCGATTCCAAAAACAACCCTCCTATGTCGGACGTGAATGACAGTCACATTATCTTAGACGTGGGGCTTTGAATTCTAAGGTTTTGGGTAGAGGTGCATCAGTGCGTGAATAGTTTGGCAGGGCTTAGGGGATGCAATGAACGGCTTTGAAGATGTTGGAGTATTTTGACTCCGTAGGAAGTATGGGAAGGACGGAGTGTGTGCAGTGGTCATACGGGTGAGGTTAAGGTATGCAATGATTGTCTGTGAAGAATTTGGAGTATTTTTGGAGTTGTAGGTAGTATTTAGGGTACTCAGTATGTGTAATGGCCATACGTGTCATAGAAGTGCAGAACCCTAAGCCATTGTCAGTGAAGGTTCACAAAGATGGTCATAAGTCCAGGTTAATTGAGGAGAAAGTCATCCTCCTATTAAATTAGTCTGTTTTGTTTTGTTTGTTACGTTGAGATCTCCCAGACCATGGGTTTCCTGTTTGTGTGTTTGGTATTGTTGAAAAGCCCTCAGCAAGGAGGGGTGCATGGGCTTGGTTTTGGGGCATTCCGACCTAAGGTATGAAAGTTATTGAATTTTGAAATTTTTATGAATTAAAAAAATTAAAAAAATATTTTTTCTTTTGTTTTGACCATGACAACACCACTGGGCACACTAGCATATATTGGTAGGTACAACAATTGAATCACTATACAATACAAATGTTCATATTTGGTTATTATCATTTATAATGAAGTCATAGGAATACATCGCAATTCTATAGTAGTTAGGATTCTTCATTGTATCCTACTTCAAGTTTTTTGAATTCATAGCATACATCAAAATATGAATTGAAACTATAATTCAGATTCTTTAATAATTAAACAAGTTGAAATTGAAACTTCATAATACATATCATTAATCATAATTATAGTATATATTGATAATTATAATTATTATATAATAAACCATAATGTGAGATATTATTTAATATGCATATCAAATAAATGATATACATATTACCATATTATATGGTGTAATAAATGGATATATCAATGTAATAATTATTATTATGTAATGATGTTATAATATTGATAGTATATTATAATAGTATTAATGTTATAGTATCATATCAAATAATTATAATATATTTCAATATACATATATACATGTATATAATTACTGACATACTATATTGTTATTATAATACCTCATATTATAAATATGTATATATATTATGGTTTATTATTTAAATCATAATAATATATATTGAATTAATATATTATCAGTATTATTATATTATATGAATGGTTGAAAGTAAAATTTGTATCAAAAATATGTGCTTGTACAATTATTTTCCAATTGAATGCTTAAATCAAAAGTTATATGGCTCAAAAGTTTACAAGCAACTCAAACAATGTGTTAATAGAGAAGGCAAGCAATTGGGCAAGTAATTGAGCAAGCATGAATATTCTTTCATCAACTTTGAACCCATATATGCCACAATCTATAATGTTGAATGGTTTGAAATTTTTTTACACATTCTTATTATACTATTAAAGTTTAAATAAAATTAAAAAAATCATTTTTCTCAATTCTCACTCAATGCACTAAAATGGCAATTTTAGTATAATGTTACAACCGTTATTCATAGTATTGCCTCCTCCACAATGTTGAGTCAAACTATACTAACTCTATTGGGCACCAAATTTTATCTTTTTCTAACTTCAAATGTTATAATCTTGCAATCTAACCAACCAAATGGTCTAACTTTTTTCTCGCAATCTCCACAATCAAATGGTCTAAGGTTGAAAGTTTGTAAAATGTTTTTGTGAAGAATAGTCAAAAGAGTTGTAGATATTAATAGTGATATAACCCCAATTGCAATGAAGGGGATCGATTGAGATTGGATAATATTGTTGAATGTAGGTTTCTTATGGCATTCCTTGAGAAGATTTCTAACCTCTTCTTTTATCCAAAAAGTAAAAAAAAATAATTAAAAAAATTATGACATGGACAAAATCATGTAGATGTATTAAAATAGGAGAAAGGTTTAATTTTGATGCTTCAATATTTTCTTCAAAAGGCACCAAAATCAAGCAAAGAATCACTCAATAGGAGACATTAAAGCTCACATCCAATGATGGACTAATTACCACCTCTTTCTAGAGTTTGCCCTTGTTTATTCTAACATTCTATTCTAAAAGGAGCACCACCTCATTCTAATGTCATTGTTGATACATTGATCATTTAGCTTAACTAAAATTTTGTTGACCAATTGCCCAATGTTCCACAAGGAGTGTTGATTAGTAATATGCAAAATCCCCAAAATATAAGAAAATCAGTTGAAGAACTAACAAAGAATCTTGATTTTGCTCTTGGGTGGAGTGGAATGAAAAGAAGGTCATGTTCAAGTTCCAATTCATATATCCACCTTGCCAAGTAAGATATGCAAATCAACTTTTTAAGAAGAAGATTGATAATTCACCAGCTTGAGAACATCGCAAATTCCATTGGAGATACCCTAATAATGGATGTGTGAAACCCACTTTTATGTGTAAATGGAAGATAGTGCAAGGAAATTAATGGAGAGAAGAGTCTAGTAATGGATATGACTAACTAAATATGTTGAATGTAAAATGCTTGGAAAGAGGCTTCAACAACGCTAAAGGAAAATAGCGATTTGTGTTGCTTCTAAAGCTTTTCCGATGTACCATATTTGAAATACAAACAACACTAATACAACTGAGTTTGCAATTTTTAGTAGAGGGTTCCTATTTAATCAAGAAAAGGCTGCTAGTAAATTTGAAAGAAATACAAGGTCCTTCTTCACTTGAGGCTCATTTTGAATAAATCTTTGTTTACTATGAGCCATATGGTTTTAGTTCATATGGTTTTGCATTGGCCCTAGGCAATAACAAAAATCCGATAAGTTAGAAGCACAAATAATATTCTACTTGAGTAAAAGTGTTACTTTAAATAAAAATTATTGCTAATAGTCACTTTGACTAAATGATTAGTTATCAACTTCTACTCAAATTCCTATCAATGGTTTAGACACAAGCAAGGATGTAATAATTTTTAAAACCCTAATTCCCTGAAGGACCAAAAGGCTCAAATTGGGATTCATGCATTTTTTAGCAGTTTTGAGCAAGTTGGGGATTTTCTCCTGTTTGATTTTATTTAGCTCTCAATCAACAAATGAAATATTCTTCATTGACTTTGATGATATTGAATTTGACCACTTATGAATTGAATTTTTCACATTATTGTCTCTTTCAAAACCTAGAATTCTTCGACCTCTAGGGTTTAAATAGTTTGTATTGTAAATCCAATGTATTGATAGCTTATATGAGTCATATTACATCACAATATTTTGAAAATAAATAGTAGTAAGCGCATTTCATAAAAAGTATGAATGACAAATGTCTCTTCATGGATTAAAGTCAAAATATAGAAGATTTCAAAGGGCCCAAAAATTGAAGGTTCACCTTCGGATATACTCGAAGATAACAGCATCAGCATCTATCGTCTCAATGCATTCACTTAAGGCGGGTGCATCATCAATTGCACGTTCCCTCTGAGCTTTGTCTTCCTATAAGAAAAGTAAAGAATAATTTCAAAAAATTCTAGTTTGATAAAAAAATATGACTTTAGTATTTTTGACAATATTGATTGACAAATTGAACATAATACAATCACAAGGGGTGTCAAAGGCATCTATCCATTGTTTCTAGAATTAATTATATTTAAGCTCTATGAGCTTAATGAAGATCAAGCTAACAGAAGAGTCTTTTGAGCTAAACAAAATATCAATAATTGGTAGATTTCAATTGACGTAAAATTTTATGACCTAAATCTTGTACCTTTGACTTTATCAAGTTCAATGCATGTTGTGCCATGCGCACCACAAAGGTATGTAAGTCTTGTTTCTTCTGCAAATTGTAATGCATAGTTTGTATGGTTACAACACATCATGAAAAGTGCATAACTACAAACTTGCTCAATAAATTTATTAGTTCATTTAATAGGAAGACAACAAGTGATTTTTTCCTCCTTAAGCTACTTTGTATTACATAGCAAGTGGCAGGAAGAGAAATTGAACTTATATACATGTGCTAACCAATATTTTTTACTTATTAATAAAAATGACAATCTTAATCAAAACATTATTATCTTTTTACATCAATAACCTCTATTCATTCATCTATATCTCCAAATTATTTCAATTATATCTATAAATTGAGACTCTAACTTTTATTTATACAAACCTAATAGTAGCAAGGGCACAAGAAGTCTAACCATTACCTATTAACTATCTCCTTGTTATTTTATATGGAGTAGCAAAAAGATAACTAATATAGAGGTTTAACCTTATAAAGCAACAACCAAATAGCCATTATGGAGAATTAATTGCACCATGCATTCTCTAGCCCTTCAATTATAAATTCAACTCTATGTGCAAGATTTTTCATTCATAGCATAAACATCAAATGATGCAAGTAGCAATAGTATGCCAATTCTTTGAACTACTACTATGAAAGTCAAAATTGTTTGTACCAAAAACTTTTGTCAAGAGCCTAGATTGAATCGTAGTGAAGAGGTCATAAATGTAAGAGTTGCATGAACTAGACCATTCTAAAGAAGAGATTGTAACTATTAGAAGAAAATCACCTGGTATTTAATAGGGCATTGTGCACGGCACAAGATCATTTGAGCAGACCGGATACTATCACAGATCTCACACACCTCCTCACTCAAGTATCGGCACACTTTCTCCTATGATAGTACTAAGTGAAATGTATGAGAGAAGATGAAACTTTCAACAAATTGTTGAATTTCCTCATACAAATACTCTTAGCAATACAAAATGGTTATTTAGGACCAATTTAGATTGCACAAGGCAAGGCAACAAGCTTGAGATAACAAGGAATCCTATACCTTGATTGATGCAAAATCCATTTTTATTCATTATTCTTTGTTTGTTCATTGTCAACTTTATACTTGCCCAAGTAACAAGAATGAGCATCAACATGCTAAAATCATTTGAGATAGCAAGAATTCAAGCAAACTCATTGAGTTATTGAAGTGGATTTGACAATTGTTCCATTAAATGCATCATAAGGTGTCATAATGCAATGGATTATTTTGAACTCCTTATCTCACCCAGAAGTAAACATGTCGCTGGTTTGAATTTTTAAGCTTGTTGCTTCAACTGTGCAATCTAAACTGCCCTAATATGGAGCTAATATGCAACATTGAAAGCAGGTGATTGCAAATCTATCAGCATATTCCATATCAAACAAGAGATGAAAACTTGTCAACATACCCGTTTGATTTTTATTGCAAATTGGTGCCTCAAGTAGCTACATATAATAGACGATATTTTGGAGAGGGGCAAGCGGCGATGACAATTGTAATTTTCACCTTTGAGGTTGTACAATGCAGCATTAGTAATGAGAAGCACTCTCTTTCCTGACCTCAGCCATTGAATGCATTCGTGACCACTTAGTGCACCGTAAAATTTCACAACATGTCCACTGAATTTAACATATTCCTTGTCTGCACCTGCGGCATCAGTTTGTCCACATTTGAGTTACCCTTATTACCATTCAAAAGTACATGCAAACCTTGTATCTCCTAAAAGCAGGGTTTTATATAACAAATAATATTATGAATAAATGTTGGCTCACCTTTTTTGGTGGTTCTATAGCGAATCTGAAATAATGCTCAACCTTTTAAGAATAACTGTATTATCAATAGATTTTTAGAGCAACTGTAATGAGCTTCCTTGCCCCTACTGATAGATCAGGGAAATTATATGAGATTTGCCCCCACACTCAATATGCTGCCAAATTTCTACAGAAATTTGAAAATTGCAACACATGCTCTTCTTATTCTATACTTCAGAATTAATTTATGGAATTTGTTACATCGACCAGATCATGCTTTGACTCTTACCAAATTTTGAGAGGCAAGAACGGATAAGAAAGTTTTCTTGAAGATTGAGCTGATCATAAACCTCTACTTCCATGCCTCAAAATCACAAATCCAGCAATCACTTTCTCAAAGACACTTGCTTCTTAATGCCTATTTGCAATTCTCAATCATTTACTACCACAATCATTGTTCATTAAGTATAGAATTTGCCTTCAAACTGTGAATTCTATAAGTATGGAATTTGCCTTAAAATTGTAAATTCTATATCTTAAATTAGGTTGATTGTTTTGTTCATTTTGTTTTGTTTGATATGTTGTGAAGTGTCCAATAGTGATTTGGGTACCGCTACAAAGCTCTTTGCAAGAAGGGGTGCATGGACTTTGTTTTGTTGTGTTTGAACCTATTGTGTGAAAATTGTTGAATTTTAAAGTTTTTATGAATAAAATAATATAATTAAATCATCTTTTATTTTGAAAAATTCATAACTTTCACATGGGGTATCAAACGCCATGAAACAAAACCCTTGAGCACTTTAGTGCATACAACTTTCTATTCATATCAATTTCATGGTGTTTGGACTTATGATATAAGAATTATGGGATTTTTTAAATTTAAAAAATGAAATGAAATGATCTTTTATTTTAGAAAGACCATAACTTTCACATCACATATTAAAATGCCACAAAAAAAAGCCCTTGTTGTAACATGATATGACAATTTGTAAAACATCAAATGAGAGATAATGCAAAACAATAATGCAAGTACACAAAGTAAAGGCAAGAGAATTTGTCATAAGAGAAATAAATGTCACCTATCAGACGAAAATGAATTGCAAGGAAACAAGGAATTAAGAGTGCCTGCAAAAAAAAGGCAACCAGGGAGGATTGACCTGTCTATTGCCCTATGTTTTGTCCTTGTAGAAAATACCAGAATTTTTTATTTGACATATATTATAAAATTTACAAATTTTGAATTCATATATGCAATCAAAGACCCCAAATTAGCTTTATACATGAGAAAATACAAAATTTAAGCGGCACAAAATAGGAGGCAATTTTGACATCTACTCTGGCAGGGCAATAGAGGGGTCAATCCTGAATCCTCTCTGGCCTTGCAAAGCCTGTTTGCACGTGACGACAGTCTCTCTTTTGCTCCCAAAAAAGCCCTTCAACCGCCAAGTACAATATAAGAGCATGCAAATATGCAATTTGTTGACATTTCTGTAGAATTTTGTATTATAGCATATTTAGTAAGTAAAACCCATTACATATAAGATATTTAATATATGTAAATGATTATATTAATATTTAATATATTAATATAATAACATAATTAATAGAATAGAATAGAATACATATTATAATGTTAATATATTTATATCTATTCATATAATATATTATAAATATATGGTTACTACATTTATTTACATGAACTATGAATTAATTATGATGTCATGTATGATTATGTATATATTGTTAATAATTAATAATTGATATATATGTTGTATATTATACAACTTGTATAAACATATTAACTCCTAAGTGCCTAAATTGCATTTTTTGGCATTATAGAAATTTTGGGCAACTCACTATGAATGGAGTTTTCATTTTTTTTGCTGAAATTTTTACACAACATATGCCCAAGGAGAAGCTTTAAGGCCCAACAATTTTCATAACTTTTGACTACATGGTTTAAAAGTTATGGTATGATATGTACTTTTCATTGCTCAATGGACAGTTCGGTTAGCAAAAAAAACTTCTTCAAAAATCATTTTTTTAAGAAATTAAAATTTGAAATTGATTCTCTAGATTTATATAGACTTGGTAAGTTGTAGAGCATTCCATTTCGATGAATGAGTCAGAAGTTATGAGGAATTTTAGTTTGTGGGAGTTTGGGGGTTGCTATGGAATTTCTACTTTAAGACAAACCTTGAAGTCCTTTATTTACTCAAATTTCAATATTTTTGGAAAAAAATAAAAACATTAGGTGTACATTGTTTATTATAACATTATGACCATTGGGATTGGGATTTCTCAATTCCATAGATAAATTGTTAACAATTTAGTATTTTGAATCATTCTTTACTCCTTTCTACTTACTATTTTTTTCCTATATGTTGTATAATTCGAAACGATCTGAAATTTATTGAACATGTAGCCAACTTGACTTGAAAAATGAATCCAAAGAGTTGCAACCATTTTGGACATTTTTTCATACAAATGTGACCTTTTGAAGTACAGCTGCCCGGATTTTTGCAAGGTGAAAAAAAGGAAATTTGTCACTTCAAATGCTAATATCTTGCAATCTACATGGTGGAAATTACTGAAATTTTTTCCACTTGTTTTCAAACAAGATTACTACAAGATCCTATGGTTACATGTGTCTAAAAATGTTGTTTTTTCCTAAATTTTAGTACATGTACTAGAAATGGCAGTTTGGAAGCAATTTTGGTGAAAACCTAGTCAAAACCATTTAGGGGTTAAATTATGTATACATAATTATATTTTATGTTTATCATATGATTATTAATATATACATACATACATATCTATATATATCATGTTAATTATAAATTATATATTCATTTACCATTAAGTTATACACATTGATAAATGCATATTCTTAAGAGACGAATATGTCATTTACATAGTGCAAGACAAATGGTTAGTGAAGTCTATGAAAGATTAGCTCCTCAAATTCATTGACATTAAGCATCAACATAAAATTTATTTGACATGAACAGATGTTAAAAATAATTTGTTGAAGAAGATGAAGCCAAAGTCATGGAATAAATCAAAATTGTGTCTAGGATGTTATTATTTTCCAATTTTAGCTTTGACAAAAAAATCAATTAGTTTAATTCTTGCAACACACATGCAACTTAAATGCCAATTGATTGAATGCTTCATAAAAATAGTTAGATCACTTACAATAGGTAGTAAATGGTAATGAATACTAATACACGATCTTAAAGTATGAATAGTAGAATATAGTAAATACAATAATGAAGTTTAATAATTGAAATTATTAATAGGATCTGTTTAGAAGATAATAAAAAAATAAAAAAATATAATAATTATAAAAAGAACAAGGGGATCTGATTGGTACCCCCTCTATAAGAAAAATCTCTTATTATAGGTTCTTAAAATGACTTTTGAACATTTGCCTCAAACTATTATGATTGATATAAGAATTATACCTTTTCATTCTTCTCAATGTCTTCTTTCCTACTATGATCATATAACCTACAAAATAAAAAAATAACTTCCCTTGTAATGGATTAGAAAAGTTAAGAAACCACGTGCCTTATTATTGTGAGTTGCCAGCGTGGGTCCACGCCATTCGTCGCGTAGAATGTGGTGAGTAGATCACCCGCTCCGGCAGGGCATGGTCGCGTGTACTCCCATGTGTACTTGTGTCGGACCTAAGCATCTCAGGTTTGCTTTTCCGTCGGATTCCTTGCCAGAAGACGTTTAATTCACTCATCACTGCGAATACTCATGCACTGACCAAGTATGTATTCTGAGGTCACAAGCACCTCCAGATGGTAGTTTCTATGCAATGGAATGGTTGCAATCCAACCTCAAAATGACCTACTGAACTCCTTTTTTGCCTTTTTGGATGTATTTGTGAATGTGCCAAACAACATCCTTTCTTCAACTGTACAGGTTGGTTTCAACGCACGTGTTTTCTAACAAATTTTGATATGAAAATCCACTTCCTCACGCATAAGCTTATCTCCACACCAAAATTCAGGAAAAGAAAGAACTCCCATCTCAAGTGTCCATATGATTCCTTTTCAATAAATTATTTCATCAGCAGAAGACAAAGGCTTGCTGTCATGTATACATCGAAGGGTAGAAATTATAGACAATCAAACAGTTTGCAAACTGCACTGAGTGCAACCCATCTTTCCAAACAGATGCCTAGCATGTAATATACTCGATTCTGCATCTGGATTGATGCATCTGGAAATCAAAATCACTCAAATTAGCATTGCAATCCCCGGGGGGTGGGGGTGCGGCGGCCAAATTAAAGGGGGAAAGACAGACCGGAAGCGTACCCCATGGCCATCTAGGACCCGTACCCAATTGCTATGGAAAAAGAGAACCAAACAATCTTTGGAAACCTACTTATGCTGAGAGTGGATCATTGTAAACAGTCATAAGAAACTCGTACTTCGCTACCAGATTGCACAACACCAGAAAAAGAAATATCAATCTACAGAACATGCATATGGCCGGATGACCCAGAGCTCTCTCAAAATGTTGATCAAGTATAGCAACTTTGTCAGGTAATATGCTTAAGTCAAGTTGAACTGAGCTCAGGACTCCAATTTACAAATCTTGTACTCTGCAAAGCTGGGCGAACCGCGGCAGTGAAAGCCAGGCGGACAGTGCGAGTCTGCTGCACAGTAGCACCAGTAGTGGGGAGTACAAAGCGGAGAGTACTCCGGGCCTCTTTTCTGCAACACCTTCTTGAAGAGCTCTGGCTCAAACACTTTCCGGGGGTCGTGTAGTTGTTGCATCTCCAAGAGTTCGGCAATGTTCGCAGCTGGGTAATTTTCCCGCACTTTGCACTTCGGATGACGAGGGATGCGCTCATTGTTCTTGCCCCAGTGTGGTCGGCCCTTGTATTTGCACAACGTCAGCTGCTCGATCGTTTCCACGATTGTTGACGTTTTGGACAGTTGGTTAGGAATCAGGGCCGAGTGCAAGTTCGAGAACTCCACGTAGACAACGTCGTGGGAGCCAGTGTTTGTGGACAGCAAGTTCCGAGTTCCTTGGCCAACTCGCATTCCGATGGTGCCCGGCGACATGCAACGCTTGACCTTGCCTTCCCCGTAGCGCTTGCTCAGGCGAGCATCAGCTTCGGCCAGATCTATGCGCACGACTTGTTTCACATCATTAACCCAGTCTTCCAAATCCGAAAGCTTGATGGTGAACTCTACGTCTTCCTCGAACGTGCCCATATAATGAACGTCCCAGCTGCACTTCGGAATGCAATCTTCGTACACCTGTGCATTGTTGGCAGGAAGAGTAGCGCGATCGATGAGAGTCCCGTGACCGTCCTGGAACATCGAAGCGTTGAGGGCTAATTGACCAAAGGTGCAGACGTCTGGGAATGGAAAGACGAGAAAATTTCAGTAATCTTGACGAATAAAAAAAAATCGATAAACGTAATATCATTCATTATCCAGGCGGATTAAAGAAGATGGCTACAGATAGGTCACTCTCGAGGTTGGCCATGGTGAATCGTTGCTAAAACCTGAATTCAACACGTCGGCAGAAGGCGACTCATCCCTCACGTCGCTCTCCCAAGCAACCATGAGCTGTTTCGTCGTGTTCGCCGTCTGCTCATCGATTTCAGTAAACAATGCAATGCTCCCATTTGGATAGAATGTCGGCATTGTGGCCGCATCATAGTCCTTCTCCTCCACCTGTGTCCACAGAGCCACCTTGTACTTTCCGAAGTCGGGTCTCCAGAACGTAACCACGTAGGGAGTTTCTTCCTCCAGGATCTTCTTCAGCTCGTCCACCATGTGGGTATCCTCCAGATCCTTTCGAACCTCCACAATCGTCCACGAATTCGGTTGCAGTTGAAGGGTGACCTCGGTCACAATCCCCAGCAAGCCCAATCCTCCCACCAAAGCTCTCACCTCTTTCACTCCCTGCTCCGTCTGCACCTGGCTCTCAATGATCTCCCCGTTCGCATCCACCCACTTCACCTTTCGCACGAGATCACCCAGACTGCTCGAAGTGCGGTACCCCGAGCCATGAGCCGACGCCAGGATCACTCCCCCCACCGTCAAATTCGCATACAGGGACGAAGCCCCCAGCGGGATCGACATGTCGTTCGCTTCGGCTGCCCGACTGAGCTCCAAGAGCGTCATCCCGGCCTCCACTGTCAACTGGTGAAGCTCCTTATCCACGAACACGACGCGGTTCAAGAGGTGAAGCATCACCATGACGGAGTTCACCCGATCACTGGCAACATCGACCTTGTGATACTCCTCGTAGCTGCTACCTCGTGGGCCGGAGCAGACAAATCCCATCCCGCTGTGAAACCCGCGACGAGAGGCACGAATCCTCACGGGCTCCTTGCGGGAAGAGTAGTGCTGGAGGAGGTCGCGGATGTCCTCGGTGGAGCTCACGGTGACTTGCTGATCGAAAGAGCATTTGAGGTAGTTGACAGTGGAGTATAGCGTGGTGGAGCTGTCATTGTGGGAATAGGCTTCACTCACGGCCATTTGGCCAGAATCAGCAGCGACGCAGGTGAGCATCAGGAAGATGCCTAACAACCATGTGGAAGGGTTCGCCTCCGGACTCAACATTGTGTATGTCCTCAAGACGTATGCGCGGAAACTGATCACTAGGGATATGTATTTACTACGATGAGACGAATTGCACAAATTGATAGATGAATGAAATTGAAAGGGATCAAAATTCACAGGCACTGATTCTCCAGAGACACGACTGCTTTTAGCATTGCAGTGCAGTAGTGACGCAATCGCGCGCGATGTGGCTTGTTCGGGCACCAAGTTATCTAGACATCGAATGGAGCAGCTGGAGCAATCTCTGAAATTCAATAAATGGTGTCCATTAGGAGATTAGTTCGCAGTTGAGTTCAACGATTTTCGAGGACTATCCATCACTATTACTTCGCAGCCTGACTAGCTTGAGGAAGATGATAATGCGAAACTACGAAGGAATTGTTGCAGTGAATATAAAATATGAGATATATGTAGTACTCACCTGGTGTAAGTACAGCAGGAAAATTTGCACTGAGTGCTGCCTACACCATCCAGCTACAGCTTGACAACTCCTCCAGAGCGAACAACCTTCAGACACATGCGTCAGACACAGAAGCTCAAAATGAGAAGCACGCATTCAATCAAAATCATCAAGAGCATGGTCTTGCCGGAGAGGCATAGCACATCATTCCCTTCCAGAGCCCCAGCACTTTCACGTGTATGAGTTACTGTATTTATTATTATGCTCCAGGACCTGTCTGGAAGAGAAACTGCAAGCGACTCCTCGTTCCGTTTGTTTGCTAACTTACTTCCAGACCTTTCTTGCTGCCTACTTCTTCCAAATGAATATCTTTCCGACAAAAGCAAGTTACGGTGTACCAAAGTTGACTAGAATACAATCATCAAAGTTCATTTCATTTTTTTTTTTGCATGACTTCACAATTTTTTGATTTATTTTCTATATTTTTTTATAATGTATGAAAATAAAAGATGAAGAAACTGAATTGAAATTTCTTTTGTATATTCATATTTAAAAACTTCAAACATGAATATCAAATTTTGATTTATTTCAATAAATTGTAGAATTGATTATCATGAAAATTAACACTATTGAAAGTTAGGCCATCCTTATACATACTTATTACAATTATTTTCATAAGATAGATTTTTGTAAAGTGGATTTGAAGTTTGTCTCATGAACCTTGAAAAAACTATATTATTTCTGATGAGATAATGATACATAATTTAAGTCCTTTCTTCAAAAAATAAAACATATATTCTATTAATACATACAACAATTCCATTTACAACATCATATTTTTTTAATATTCTCCAAACATCAAAATGACATTTTATGTTCTTATATGAATTCAAGAGTCATTTCATAAAAGTTAATGGACTATGACAGTCCTCACACGAAGATTGAATAATCCATAACATATCAAATACTAAAATTTATATTTTTAATTCACCATTTGAAGATTGTAATTATCTATGAATTATACAACACATTGATGAATCTTTTTAATTACAATCATACCATATGTTTTTTTAATCTTCAAAAATGAAAGTATAACTTAAAAAAATATGGACTGTGACAGTCCTTTTGAGGTCACCCTACCTTGCTTCCTTTTGCCTATGAGAGATTCATTTGGAAGAAGTTTCAGTTGCATTTTCGAGCTAGTGAGTTTCTGAACAAGTCATCCATGCAATCACAAAGTCTTGCCATGGACACTGACTTGTTCAGAAGTCAGAACACAATGCACACAGTCACCTTTGCTTGTTCACAGCAATGCTGTAACAACAATCTTAACCTGGAAGCAGAGGTGCATTCATACGTCGGGGTCTTGTCACCGTTTACAAAAATACCCAACCAGCAACTGGTGCGAAATGATATAATTGCGGTTATACTATTATATTGAGCGTCAACAAGATACATTATCAGGATGATCACCCATTTCCGATCACTTAAGCAGATTAGCCTATCTGCGGCATGGGGAGGTTGAGGAGAAAATTTCTTCGTGTAGAGGAATAGATTTAAAGAAGGATTTCATAATTTTTGACATTTTTTTGCTCAAGAATGAAATTATTATAAATTTTTTTCGTGAAGATTCTCTTTGTTCCATTTTCGATTAGTAGGCAAACCAATTTCCAACCATAGACCGGTTATAAAAGCAATATTGGTGATCATTGTGACTTTCATGTACATGTTGTGATCATTTTATGGTTTCAATGTATACCTCCCCAACATTCTAGGGCTCCTGTTGTATGTGAGCTGTCACCTACGGCATAGCTGATCGGAAATGCAGCACTCCATATTGCAAATGTAGAGAATATAATAATAATATATTGATAAGTGTAAAGTGCAGATTACATTATATAGACTGTAGAGATAACTCTCACGATCAATCACACCTTTTAGTAAAAGGTGTTGTATATCTACACTATACGGACAGTGTACTAACTGATACAATATAAATATCTAAGACTCCTACTAGTACACTAGTCCAATCATACTAGTTGTTGTACTTTGTTCTTCATCCATCCATTTATCTTGGTGGTAACGTTAATTCACTTTTAGGTTTTCGTAAAGGTTTAGGGCTTGCTCGTTTCGCCGTCGCATGTTGCGATATGTGTGGGGCTGGTTTGCGGCGCTTACGTGCCAATGAGTGTCTACTTCAACTTGAAGGTTGTGTAGTAATGGCTTGTTACTGATATGGTGAGCACCATTTTTGATATTGGGTAGCTCTTGTGTGCTACGTAGGTGTGTTGATGATCGTCGATATTGGTGGCGACTGCAATGAAGCTGTAATGGGAATGGAGGTTTGTGCAACCTCGTCGATGATGACTTGTGTGCTGATGGTGAGAGCATGAACTTGCGTCTTTGATGTGCTTTCCTTCTTGGAGGCGATGGACCATTGGTTTGAGTTGGTGTGTTCTTCAGCTCTCCATCATACTGTGCTTTAAGATTTAGGTATGTCGTGAGAATTCGTAGTTTGTAGGTAGCTTGTTCCAACTCTTCCTTAATATTATGAACAAGTTCAGTTATTTTTTATTCTGATGAGCTGTTAGGTTTAGGGTGATAAACAAATGATTTACAGCTCGGATTGTCTGTTGCAGATGGTGGCTTCATCTTGGAGAATCTTGAAGTTCGATCTTGTCTACATGTTTGAGGACAAGTCAAATCAGGTTGAATTATGTCTGTCTTATTTCTGTGATATTTTGTTTGTCGAGATTGAGTCTTCTTTTTTATTTGTAATAGTCTTGAATCTTCTTCATATTTTATGTGTCCACTGTAAGGTCGATTGTAGCGTATAACTGGATTAGCACTTTGATTAATCTTGGATAATTGATTGATCGGGTGTCTAATATTTCTCCCACTCCAAGAGGAATCAAGGTGTGGAGATTTGTGAATGTTGAAGGCTAAATTATTTAAAAATGGGTCAAGAAAGTTATCAAATGATATAGAAGAACAATAAATACACTTGGTAGCTTGGCTCCCACATAAATCAAAGTGATGGTTTTTATATTTAGGGAATGGTACATAAGTCACTAAAGCTTGAAGTTTAAGGCGGTTTTGATCATGTTGTTGAGGTATGATGCACATACCTAACTTATTCATATATTGATGATGTTTTTCTTGAGGTAAGGATTTGGTTATTACATTAGCTGTCATATCAGAGGTTGGAACATGAGATAGCTGAATTTCTTTGTCAAGTATCTTTTCTCGTGTAAAATGGTATTGAATATCCACATGCTTGCTGCGGGAATGATATTTCGGATTTTGGCTTAAAGCTATAGCACTTTGACTGTCTGAGTAAATTATGGTAGGATATGGTTGTGAAAAATCTAATTCACTTAGTAAATGTCTTAACCATATAGCTTTAGCTATTGCTTTTGATAATGCCATATATTCGGATTCAGTAGAAGATAAAGCAATTGATGTTTGCTTTTTACTGCCCCAAGAAATGACACCACCAGCTAAAATAAAGCAATATCCGGAGGTAGATCGTCTAGTGTCTTTGTCTCTAGCCCAATCAACATCAGAAAAACCATGTAAGATGTCACCATGGGCTTGTTTTTGATATTTAATACCATAGGAAAGTGTGCCTTTTATATATCTCAAAGTGTGTTTCAAAGTTTGAATGTGACTATTACCTGGGTTAGAAAGGTATTGTGCTAAACTACAGACCGCATAAGTACAGTCTGGTCGGGAATTAATAATAGCAAACATTAGACTTCCAACAATATTTGAATAAGGATATGCTTGTGTCAAAGTTTGTTCTTTGAGTGTTACAGGACAGTCATCTTTGCTAAGTCGTACACCAGATGGCATAGGGGTACGTAATGGATTACGTTGCAACATATTATATTCTTCAAGTTTAGAAATTAAGTAGTTTTGTTGATGTATCATCAGCCAGCCTTCCTTCCGATTCCATATAATAGTATTTCCCAATATATAATGAATCTCTCCATCATTTGACATGTCAAATTCCTTTTGAAGAGTTTGTTTAAGGTTCTCAATAAGAGAAATTTTGTTACTTGCTAAAATACAGTCATCTACATAAATGGTTAAAATTAAGAAACCATTAGAGTTATCTCTTTGCATGTAAATGTTTGCATCAGAAATGAGTCGAATGAATCCATGTAAAAGTAAGAATTGGTCAATTCGTTGATACCATTGTCTAGATGATTGCTTCAGACCATATAATGATTTTAAAAGTAAACAAACTAATGTCGGGTCTAGGTAAAAATTAGGGGAAAATGATTTTAAATAATCCTCTAATCCTTCTGGAATGTCGCAGCACAGGGCAAGTCAATTCCCCATTATACTCACAAAAATCGCTCTAGAGTATAACTAAGTGACTCTAAAGATCGAACCCACGAGATTCTGTGAAGTATCTAGCTCTATTAAGCAGTTAAGCTAAGTCAGTATCCCAATCTTACTTTCTGGTCCTAGATCTAGAACCAGAAATACCACCACACCGGATAACTATAGACTGGATTTCCCCTTCTTCCGGTCCTACTAACTATCCGGTCCATACAAATACCCAAATCCCAGGATCTCACAACTTCCGATCCTGGAAATCCGTCCTGACCAATCCGGTCGGGATGGTCATCCTGTATCCGTAATCCTATCCGGTTTAGTTTTGCCTCTGTTTCACCATCAGAGGGGGCGCCGCTTAATTTTGAGAGTGGTAGGCCCACCACTCCTTCCGTGACTTATAGTGGCTGAAGACCCACTGTCCTACTTCCTAAACTCCTAAGCTAATCCGGATCCGGTTTGGTCCTTCACAACAACCCAGATAGCAATCCGAGTTGTAGGTCACACAAAGACCCCACACTCGACCCTCTCGTACTACAACGACCTTGATGCTACTTCCGATCCATGCGAAGACAGGTGGTTACAAGTGCACCCGTCCGTTCCAACATCAACTAAAGTTCTTCCGTTACCCATACGGGTGGTGAGACCTCACAGGAGATCGGACACTCAACCGGATTTCCCACCAGGGAGTTCTAGCGCAGCTAAGGAATCCCTCCCTACCCGCCTAGCCTAACAACGGCTTTCTCACCCGGAATCTCAAACTCTAGACGTGCTGAGGAACTAAGTTCACTCCCAACTCTTCGATACCTACTCACATGCACCTTGGATCGGAAAAGAAACACCAAGGGGAGAAATCACTCGCAAACCGGCTCGTACTATCCTAACTCCACATCATACAATCCTGTCGCGCTGAAGAGAGACACACAATGAGGAGAAGAGAAAGGTACAAGAAGTTTGCAAAATGAAAAACTCCCAGTTCCCATCTCAGGAACCGATTTATATACAAAGGGAAAAAACCCTAAAAGCACAAAATGGAGCGGAAAACCCGTGGGGGTCCGCCGCCATCCTAATCTAACTTCCGGTCTAACCTAATACTGTTGAGCCGGATCCGGATCCGGATCCGCTCCTACTCCTAACTCAAATCAAAATCCTATCTACTCTACAACCCTAGATCCTATTGTCGGGCTTCCGACCTCCGGAACCAGCTCCTCGAAGACTTCACTCAAATTCCGGATCCGTTCCCCCTCCGCAGGGTTAGATCCGGGTGAAGACTCCAGGTCGATTGTGATATCCGGTCTCCTGCCCGGAGTCTCAGCCCGTGCAGACTTCTTGGACTCAGGAGTCCAATCCTTCCTGTCCTTCGCAATAGTTGCGTCCGGAAAGATATCCGGTAGCGAAATATCCGAAAGATGAATCCCCTTGGAGCACGTCGCTCCAGTCAGCTTCCGGCTGCTTTCCTCGCTCCGGTCCGCAGCCTTCCGCCCCTCCACCATTGCCGTCTCCACCTACTCAGCGAAGTCGGCGAGAATCCGGACCATCCGGGAACCGGATAGTTTCTTCTCTTCGTGGATCTTCTCGTCGAAGAGCTTCGCTTTGGCGGCGGCCGTTCCGGTTTCTCCCAGGGTCGCCTTGATTCGCTCGGCTATCTTCCGAGTTTCCTCCGCCATCTCCCGGGTGGCCGTCACGTCTTCCCGATAGGCAAAAAGAGTTGCCTTCAGGTTATCCACCTCCTCCTGCAACCGGCGGATCTCTGCTTCATGTTTCCGGGTCTCTTCCGGATTGGTGATGCACTCCGCCACCTGTTCTGCCAACTTGCTGTCCGGTGGCGCACCTACCAACTTTCCGATCGCCACAAGCGTCCTGTGCTTGACCTCCCAATCCGCCCTGATGTTGCAGAGGACGTTGATAAGACCGTTGAACGGATCTTGCATTTCCGGGTCTCCCCCGGAAACGGTCTTCTCGGCTTCCGGTTTCTCTTCCGGGGCCGGTCTGTCTTGACCGGGAGGCGTCCCGCGCTTGTGTGGAGGCGTCAACTTCTGTCGCTTGATCGGCGGCATCGGCTCCTCTTTTTCCTCGCTCGACTCCCGTTCTGACCCGGAATCGGATTCGGCCTCGTCATCCGTTTCCGACTCCCCATACTTCAGGAGGACTTCCTGAGTCTTCCATACCTTCTCCTCCGTGTCGGTGAGGACTTGGTGTTCCCGATAGAGGTGGAAGAAGTAAGGGCACACTGGAGTGGCCCTTTTCTTTCCAACCCTACTAACGAGCTGGGCCACGAGATCAGAAATGATCCGTGCCCAGTTCACTTTTCGGGTACCACTGAGGGCACCGAAAATGGTGTTGCCGAGGGTGATCGTCACCTTGGTCAGCTTTTCCGGGTGAAGAACCGGAACCAGGAATTGCAGGAGCCGACGGTGTCGGTCATCCACGCAATCCTCGACCGCGTATCCGTCCTTCGGGTTGACAGCCCCCTGGAACTTCCCTCGGACAAACTCATCCTTCCGGTTCGCCATCCCTAAACCTCCTGCTCGGAAACCGTAAACCCCTCTCCACATTCCCTCGTTCCAGCGGACGGGAGTTCCTCTCACGGTGTTGTCAAACTGGTTGGACAGCTTTCCGAGGAGCTCCTTGACCATTCTCTCCTCCCTAAAACCCCAGGGTTTCTCGGCAAACCCGAGGCAACCCATGGAGTTGAGATCCTCCATGAGTTGAGACTTTTCCGGCTCTGTGGAGGGAATAACTGGAATGACTTTCCGGAGTTTCACCTCGCCTCCAGAGGGACTCGCTGGTCTAGACCTACGTAGCGGAGGCATTCCCACTCCAATCTATCTCACTCTCTCCTAGCCGCATGTCCCGTTCCTCACGTTCTCTCTCCGATCTCAACTGGAATCAAAACAAACAGAACACAAACGCACAAACGCCAAAAACTCAACCGCGCACGCTCAAGGTTGAGTTTCTAAAAGGGGGTGCAACAGTGAAAGCTCCTCCTTTTATAGTCCTTGGACCCTTTCCGGTTTGTCATCATGAATCCGGTTTACCATCATAATCCGGTTCATCATCATAATCCGGTCCTAGACCTAATCCGTGTTGCATTCCATTTCCGTCGTTAGTTACTCCTGACCGGATTAGATCCAAGAGGCCCACTACTTCACATTCCGTGCTAATTTTGAGTTTTCCTTCTCCACCTTATCGGATCCGGTTCCCTAATGACTAGTTTCCATTCCTATTTTGGTGTATACTAAGAAAATCAAAATTTTAAGCTGCGACATGGAAGATGCATGTAAATTTCCTCTTGTAAATGGCCATATAGAAAAGCTGTTTTTACATCTAATTGATGTAGCTCCAGGTCAAATTGAGCAGAGAATGCTAATAAGAGTTTAACTGAATTAAGTTTAACAACTAGAGAAAAAGTTTCTATATAGTCAAGTCCTTTAATTTGTGTAAAACCTCTAGCCACAAGTCGAGCCTTGTATTTGACTATGTTGCCATGTGCATCGGTTTTGATTTTGAAAATCCATTTACAACTGATGGGAGTTCTTTTGGGAGGAAGCGGAGTTAGTTTTCAAGTTTTATTTTTTAATAATGAATTAAATTCTGCATTTACAGCAGCTTGCCGTTCTTTGGCGTCTTTTCTATCTAATGCATCATGTAATGTATTTGGGGTTATTGAAGTAAATGCCACATTGGCTTGATGTGTTCTTTGGTAATAAGGACAAGGCCTTTTAGGTGGAGGTCAACCTTGAATAGATTCAATTAAGCGTTTTGGTGGCTTGGTTTTTCTTACAGGTCGAGAAGAGTTGGGAGGAAGATTTGGGAGGAAGATTTGGATTGTCAATATTGGAAGTAACTTCAGGTTCTTCATAAGGTAATTCTGGTCCTTTATTTTCTAATGAAAGTTGTGAAAATAAGTCTTGTAAATCATCATGAGATGGTGGAGGTGGACTTGGAATATCCATGACACTAGTTTGGTTTTGTAATTCATCTTGATGTGATTGTACAAGTTGTTGATTTGGTTGTTGATTTAGTTGTTCATTTATAGTTGGGAACAATGATGGGAGTTTATTAGAAATAGTAGGATTTTGAAATAGACTAAAATTTATTAATTCTAGTTGGTCTTCTTGAATATCAATATTTTGGTCAATATGAATATTTTCGTTAAACAAAACATCTCTAGATATGATAATCTTTTGATTAGAAGTATTCATAAGACGATAGTCTTTGGATTGCTCACTATAACCAAGAAATATTGTTTCAATAGAATGTGAATCCAATTTTTGTCTTGTTTCTTTTGGAATTAAAACTTGTGCTTTACTTCCAAAAATTTTTAGATAAGATAAGTTTGGTTGTCGTCCAAACCATAATTCATAAGGTGTTGAATTTTTTGAAATAACTTTTGTTGGAGACCTATTTTGAAGGTAATTAGCAGTTATAATGGCTTCACTCCAAAATACTTTGGGAAGTTTAGCATGTGATAACATTGCTAAAACTGCCCCTATTAGAGTCCTATTTTTTCTTTCAGACACACTATTTTGCTATGGTGTGTAGGCTGTTGTAAACTCTTTTTTAATTCCTTCTTTAGAACAGAAATTATCAAATTCTCTAGAATTATATTCTCCTCCTCTATCAAACCTTAGTATTTTGATTTTCTGATTAGTTTGTTTTTCTACAAAGTTTTTGTAATATATAAATTTATCTAGGGCTTTAGATTTTTGTCTCATGAGATAAACATAGCAGTATTGAGACAAATCATCTATGAATATAATGAAATATCGAAAACCTGTATGTGTCTTTATTTGCATTGGACCACATATGTCAGAATGTACTAGGCCCAATATTTCGTTAGATCTGTGTGACCGTAACTTAGGAAATTTTTGTTTGTGTTGTTTTCCTTCAATGCAAGATTTATAGAAAAATGTTTCTTGTGTAGGAAAATTACTCATGCCTATTGATATGGATTGAAGTTGTTTTAGCTTCTTTTGATTGATGCGACCTAGTCTAAGATGCCACAATTCAGCTTTATGTAAGTTTGAAGTAGTTGGTAAAGCAACTATTTTTTGATTAGGGATTATTGTATCACCTAATTTATATAGATTATTATGTAATGTGCACTTAGCAATTACATGTCCTAATTTATTGAATAATGTTGAAGTCCCTGACTTTATTCGAATTTCTCCTCCAGCTGCATCTAATTGTTTAGCTGAAAATAAATTCTTTGCAAGTCTAGGGATGTAAAGTACATCAGGTATGATTCTCTCCATACCATTTAGAAGATTGATTGTGACATCACCTTGCCCTTGAAATTTGTAGGATGTCATGTCATCTCCTAAATGAACAACTTGTTGGTATTCATTTTGTTCATAATTTGTAAAAGCTTCTTTTTCATAACACATATGTTGTGTGGCTCGAGAATCTACATACCATGTAGAGGTAGATTCTTCCTTTATTGTCAAGGCAACCACATACAATTTTTGAGGTTTGGTGACAATATTTGTTTGTTGAGTTCTTTTTTCAGCAGCTATTCGGATTCTACAATCCTTAATAACATGTCCTAATTTTTTACAATAAAAACACTTTTTAATAGTGTTGAATTCCTTTTTCTCATAGGGTTTAAAGCTACTTTCAACTTTTGGATTTGAGAACTTCTTAAAGTTCTTATTAAAATGAGGCCTTTTGCCATTATTTGAGAATTTCTTTCCCACGTAAAGGGCTGATGTACTTTTTGATGTAGAACCTATGTCTTTCATCAAAGTTTCTTCTTGTATCAAATCAGTAATTAACATTTGTAATGTAATTCCTTGTTGTCTCCTATAGGAACGAATGAAAGTGGTATAACTTGGAGGCAAGCTTCTCATCAAGGTAAGAATTGCCTTGTCATCTTAGATTGTTAATTCTGCTGCTAGTATTTGTTGAAGATACAATTTAAATTTATGAACATGTTTTATAATACTTTCATTTTCTTTCATCTTGAGATTATATAACATATCTTTAAGATACATTTTTGTAATTACATCTTGTGATTCAAATATACTTGTTAATGTTGTCCATGCTTGATGTGCTGTGGTACAAGATTGTACATGTGGCACTATATGATTTTCAAGGCAGTTAGTGATAATGGTTAAAGCAGTAGCATTTTTATCCATCCAATTGCTTATACTTCCTGCTCCTTCGGCAGGTAAAGCTTGGTGGGTTTTAGCAGCTATCTGAGTTGTGGTTGACTCTACGGGTGATGGTTCTTCACCGTTGTTGTGTTGTAAATAACTATATCATTTAAAAACATCAAAAGATTAACCTTGAGCCCTAGTTCAAGAAAACGGTTGAGATAGAAAAGGTGGAGGTCGTGGAGAAATCCACGATCTTGGGTTGTACTGCATCTTGTTACTTAGCTCAGGGGGATAGGGTGGCTGGCTGGTTGGCTAGTTATTTCCTGCTCTCACTAGCGGTGTCAAGTTGCAACTACTCAGACCGAATCAACAAATCCGACAAGATTCGAACCCGGAACCAGCTGACAGCTAATTGGGGACTTCTTCAACCAAGCAAGTCCGCAACTTGGCGGCCGTTGTTGATCCCAAGGTGGTTTTATACCACTATTGATTGGCTGTTTGGTATATTGACTGACGGAACAGTGTTCTTAAGTTTATTTTTTTTATCACATAGGTTACCTTTTGATACAAAAAAGAAAAAGAATATACGTTTGATTATTAGTATTTTGATTTTATTATAAAGATAGCTAGTATAGTGTGATTGGAGTATATAAAGCAAAAGTAAGCTTCTTAAGGAAGCTATTAGGTATAGAAATAGAGGAACTGAGTAGTATTGCTTCTCATATTCTACTTTGAGTTGGTTATAGTTTGGGTTTTAGTATTCGTAGTTATGAATTCACAAGGCCCTGACGATTGGCAATTGCCATTATCGCAATTACCGGTTGATCCAAATCAACCATCTTCATCAAGACTACGTATGCGAGATGATGCTGGACCTTTTGAACGTCGTGTTCAACCACGAACAGATCTAGATAACTAGCAAACTTTATTGCCAGTTTTGCAATTGGATAAAAAGTCTTTGGTGATCGTTTTGGAGTCAGAACCCATGCTTTCCGAGAACTATCAAATGGTGTTTGAAGGGTGTTTTGAAAACAACGGTGAAGAACAAATGGTCACCTGGATTTCCGGTGAAGTAGGCCAACGCTTTTGGCTTCAAGGACCACTCAATCTATTGACCGTGGAACGGAGAGCTAACTACATTGCTGCTTTACTTTTGCGTGTTTTGGAGTTCTTAAGTGTGTAAAGCAAATGATTTTGAAATTAGATTTTGTGGTGTTAAGGTAATGGATTTTAGCTTTTGTTTTAGGATTTTTGATTACCACCAATTAAATTTTATTCACATTAGATGAAAGTAGTTGATTGTTTACCTTCCTTTTGTTGACTTTGGGATTAGTGGACCCAAAGAGGCATTTGAAATTTAGAATAAGTAAGGTTTTAGGGAGCCTATAGGAGAATAGATGCTCACATGGGCTGATGTGGCCCATATGGAAGGAGAAGGGGGGGAGATTCTCTCTTCTCTCGTTGTCAACGTTGGTGTGAGTGTGTGGTGTGCTGTAGTAGATAGAATCGAAACTTTGTTCGGTTGCTGCGTGTTGCTGAAGACGAATTTGTAGACCCTTGAACCCCTAAAACTATAACAGGATAGGCCAACATAGAGCTGATTCAAAAAAGTTGAAGATTCGAGGTTCGAGGAGATAACGTGTTGAAGATTCGAGGTGCAAATGTACGAGAAGACATCCTATTGAAGATTCAAGGTTCGAGACAAGATCAAGCTAGAAACCCTACCCTCAAGTCATTTCTAGCAGCAGCCAAAATCCCTGTGATTTCCCAAAGCAAATTCCTCTCAATACGACACCGTTTATAATTAACCATTATTTTTCTGCTTTGAATGTTAGTGACATTTTATGTTTCCATATATTGAAGTATGATCCGTCAAATTTGCTTATATAATTTAAGTCTATTTTCTGTGTTATTTTGAATGTTATTATACTACGAAATGATTATCAATTTTTATGGAAGAATACTTCAAGTTTAAATATGAAAATTTCAATTGCACTTTTAACTCCATAGATTTTAAGAACTATTAGAATAAATAGCACTTTTCTCGATATCTTTGGAGTTTCTACAAAAAGTGCAAGAAAAATTTGTTGATGTTTTCATTCTCCATTTTCAAGTTTAATGTAGCGTTCTTCTATCACGAAAAACTTCATGAGGAATAAAAATATTTCATGAGGATGTTTTTAACTTAGCTTTGATACCATGTAGAGAATATAATAATAATATATTGATAAGTGTAAAGTGCAGATTACATTATATAGACCATAGAGATAACTCTCACGATCAGTCACACCTTTTAGTAAAAGGTGCTGTATATCTACACTATACGGACAGTGTACTAACTGATACAGTATAAGTATCTAACAACAAAAATGTGCAAAAATGGGATGCTGATCAGAAATGGGTCCGCTCCTTTCGAGAATACTCTTTTCGGCGGTTCCAGGTCCAACTTCGAATGATGAGAAACTCTCACCTGGTTCTATCCAGAACAGCTTGCCTTGTCTCTTTACATCCTTCATATCTGCACGCAGATATCCTGCTTGCAGAACCCTTGGTGGGTGACTCAAAAGAAATCTACATCAAATTGTAATTAAGATTCTGAGAACAGAATAATTATAGTGATGGAGAATAATCGGCATCATTGACCGAAAATTTCTGTAGAAATGCTCTTCAGAATTGGATGCTTTTTAACTTCTGTAATAGAGAAGGTGCACACTCTTCAGTTGGTTCTATGCTCAACTTGGAGTTCAGACTTGAAATTATCGACAAGGTGGGCAGGTAGAATTAAAGCAGTAGTGTGCTTTGGTAATGTAAACAGACCTAAAATCATGGGTGATGGGTCCCGTTTTGGATGGAACCTTAACAAGCACAATACCCAAAATAATGATGATGTGGAGTTGGCGGCTTTGTTAGGGGATGCTTTTTGGTAAAGCCTCTTTCAATTGAATCTTTTGCCTGGATAACATTTGATAACATTAATATGAGATCTTTCCTTAGTATGCATCAGATGCAAACTGAATTCACGTAAGTTACACTCATAGCTTCCTACAACCTTCTCTTTTGAAAATTCATGACTAATTGATTGATCCTCCAAACTTTGCGCAACCAGTTTCATTTTGCTTCATAAGCATCTGCAATGTGCAAAGATTGTTCCTTGTTTTCCGCCGCCTGCCTATAGTGCCACATAGCTTATTGGTTTAAGGTGTGGTTATCTTTCTAAAATTATATTCGTTCTATTGATCATTAATATGCAATATGGTCGACATTTGAACACAATTTAAAAATTCTAAGAGTGAGCAAGGTTAAGCACACCTTCCTAAGAATAATGTTTTCATTGCCCATTTCGTCATCTATGCATGAAGCGGAACTTGCTCTTTGTGCAATTTGCACATGTGAGGTGCAATCCTAATGGATGCGGAAGGGTCAGCCTGCATTACTTGAGGCTGTTGTTAGGATCGTTCCTCACATCTGCCATGAAATCCGCAATCCGCCATTCCTTGCGCGCTACAAATCCGGGATGAGAATATCGTTGGGCATCTTTGCATGATTCAGACGGACAGGCATTATGCAGCTGCATTGATGTGCAGACGTGCTAGCTGCGACAGAGTTCTTTGCCCAAAGTCATTATATGTACTTGAGGGAAACACCGCAGGAAGACAAAGTGTTATCCAATACTCGAAGACGACTGCCTAGTTCTACAACAGAATTTGAGACTCGACTATCCGGAAACTATTAATGAGGAACCATTGCAGACTAATGAGCACAATTAAAATTAAAAATGTGACTTCCAGTAAAGTGGTACCTTAGAGTCAAGGACTCTAGCGTTCGTGAAATGACACATGGATGGCACCTAGTTACTCAAATCCGGTCCACTAGAAATTTGAAACTATCGCTGATTCCGAGCTTCCGAAACTAGCACTGTAATTAATTTCAGCATGACTGGAGATTAATTATCAGGTCTTGCTGTGACGTACCCTCACGTACGAATAACTTTGAGTCAAGCTGCTATGAAATGTCGAGCTTCTTACCGCCCATTCCATGCCTTTAAAATTGAGGTACGTCCTCACGGGCTGGGAGCTAAGTCGTAGAGAAATCGGCTTCAAGATCATCCACAAGATCAAGATGCAGATGCAGATGCTATTCATGCCATGGAAACTGATCAGGCTCTCGAGAAACCTCAACGTACATGTATGTGTGTGAGGATTGAAACATCTGGATTCGTCTTCATCAACAATTGCAGAAAAGTTTAAATCAGGTTTTCCATCCAGGCTCCTGTAATCTCTTCCAATGGTTCTTGCATCGGTCAAACAGGGCTTAAAAATGCCTTGCTCGGAGGTTTAACGAAGAATGTGTCGCTCTGAGTCTCTGCCCTGCCTTTGCACGTCTGTCCATTTACTTTGGCTGGCCGCCTGGCCCTCTCCAACTCCCCTCGTAGACTATTGAGTTGGAAATTTTTGGTTGACTTGAGAAAACTCAGCTTGTGACTTGACAAAATAATGACAAATGCATATGATAAAAAAAAATTAAGACATATTGTGAAAATTATGGTATCAAATTGTTGTTGTCACGTCACATGAAATCACATATAATCCAAACAAATGTACAATATATAGCCCTTACAAACCAACATCTTGGATTCAAAAAGATTGAAGTGGAAATAATATTAGTTTTGGTTGTTGAATACAAATTTAAAATTTAAAATGAGTTTGCATTAATAGCGTAATAGGACAAATAACTTCAAAGTAGAAGGCAATGGTTCAAATTGCAACCTATAGATCATCTATGATAGTAAATGAAACCTCAAATCTTTGATTCATTAAAGATTTTCAAATTCCATTCAAATTCATATTATCTACATTTTTTCTCTATATAATTATTTTTGAAGGACATTATCAACTTTTTACAATATCGATGGCAAAGGGTCTTAAATGATATACAACAACATGCAATAAAATATTGAAGTTGGGGTGGCTCAAAAAAGAAGCATAGGCAATTTTTGGAGTAATTGTAAAAATTGCCTCAACAAATGAGTCTATGTAGGTGGTTAGCTTTGAAATTCATTTACTTTCAAGCTGTAATTGCTTTCTATTCCAAGTTTTTTAGTACCCACAAAATACTAAAACATTCATGTTTGGTCAAATCGATTTTGTCCACTCATTTTCATTTTCAGTATATGATGCATGGAGTAAACCTGAAGAAAGAAAAGACCCATTTTTTGAGGTCACTTTATTGTACATTGATAGATTCCTAGATACATAGAACACTGAGATTTTCAGAAGTACTTTTTAAAATGCCGAAACCCACACATATTTTACACGCAGTTTTGTACACATGAATGGGAATAATATAAAAGTCGTTTCCAACGTACAGAAGTTCAAGTGCCAAGCTTCATCAACAAACTAAGCTTGAAATTGGGCTAGCACTAATTCTCTGCGTTCTCTGCGTTCCTAAACTCTTAGAATAGTGAGAGTTGGAATCCAACGTTGAACTGAGAATCCCTAAACATTGGAGCTCAGAGATCGCTGCAATTCGTAAATTGTGGAAAGGAGAGTTGGATCTTTTGAATGCATGCCCAGGTTAATGAATATCTAACACTTCTTGGTTCCTAATTTTGCTGCAAAGCCTTCTCCGTCTTCCGACGCCGACGCCCCATAGATTTTCTGTTTTTTCGACGCTTTCTTTGCTTTGTGTAAGAGGCTGGCAATATGCATTCGTCGTTTGTTAGAGGCTGCACGGCCTTCACATTAAGTTAGGTGTGTTTCTTTTGATTACCCTGTGCGCCATGGCTTCGTGTACCGACTCTCGGCATTGCTTTAATTCCTAGCTGCCTATGGTGGAATTCGAGGTATAGCGCTTGCCCGTGCTTTTGAGTTTAAATTTCGACTCTGCCATTGTTATATATCTTTTCGTCTACGAAGTCGTTGTTTCACTTATCAATGGACCCAACACAGGTCTCAGTGAGAGCTAACTAGACTGCACGTACCGATTGGAAAACGACCGTGCAAATTTTTCGGCTCTCCAACCAATATTTGATATCATAGAATGAATTGGTTTCTCACTTCGAAGTGATAACCTCAAAAAGCAAGAATGATGCACCTGCGGGGCAAGCCACATACCCTAACATTGAAATATCAATGTTCAACAGAGAGTGTGCATGATTTCGTGGCCCAACTACTCCACTGCAGATCCTCTAACTTTTAGTTCACGTCGAGCACTGAGATAACTGAAACTTGGAAATTATCCAGACTGAAGCGGCCAATGAACACAAGTGCCAATTCAATTAAGTCAAATGTGTGTCACGAAGACGTGCCAGCCTGGAAATGTCATACGAGCGCAGACATCAACGGAAGCCAAAGAATTATAAAATACATGAATCTCCTCACCACTGAATTCAAGTGGGGGAATCAAACTAACTAACCAGGAAATCAATGCAGGCACCGATTGGGAAACGCCCTTTGGGTTTTCAACCGTACCAAGCCTGCAGTGGAATGAATGGTTTCTAATTTCTGCCTGAAGGTCTAAAATGAAAGAATTTTGTACAGTACTTACAGTACTTACAACAAGCCATGTAGCTAGCTCCTGCGCACCAATTCTACTCATGGCCTGCCTAACTCAGTTCACGGAAGAGCACACTCGCCGGATCTCGCCGGCGCTGCCCGTCAGCACGTCCACCTGGCTCAGCGCCACCATGGCTTCGGCGAAGTTGGCGTTGAACGTCGCGCTGTCGGTGTTGGCGCGCACGGAGCCCTTGGTGCGAGAGTCCACCCACATGCTCTGATCCGAAGTGAGCAAACCCAGCTTGTTCACGATGTTCTTGAAGTACTGCGAGTCGAACTTCGTGGGCGACACCAAGTCCAACGGCACTTGTGTGGTACTGATGTTGGCCATGGGGCATTTCTTCTTCAAGTCCTTGGCGAAGTGCGCCTGCATGGTGGGGTCGACCGTGGCGCCCTGAATGCGGTTGTCGAAGGTCAGGCACGGCGCCTTCCCGAGGGTGTGAGCGCCGGCCAGCGCCACCATCTGCGCGGCGCTCAGGCCCTTCTTCTGGAACACCTTCAGCAGCGCCGGCACCGTGTTGTTTGGGGTCAGCAGATTCGCGGCCACCTCGGAGGATCGGGACACCTTTCCGTCGCGTCGGCCGGCGGGGACGGTCCAGCCTTGTCCTCCCGTCAACTTCACGGTGTCGCGCACGGCGAACTGCAGCACGTCGGAGCAGGAGACGACCCCCGGGCAAGCCTCCTCCACGGCGGCCTTGGCGGCGTCGATGGCCTCGAAGCCGTGGAGTCCGGCATTGATGACGAGGTTGGTTTTCTCGGTGTTGGATCCGTTGAGGAGCAAGGACGCGTCGCAGCCGCGGACGAAGCAGTCGTGGTAGGCGAGGCGGAGCACGCCGGGCGCCACGGTGCTGTCCTTCTGGAACGACTGGAGCATGGACTGGTAGATGATGTTTTCCACGTTGGGGCACGAGTGCTGGTAGAAGGCTTCTTGGCAGCCGCCATTGCGAGAACTGGAGAGGCTTCGACTGGCAGCAGCCACGGGTGCGGTGATGCAGCTGAGAATGACTGCTGTCGCGCACAGCATGGCCACCCAGCTTCCCATCGCAGACCTGGAAACGGCCATCGTTGAGTCTTAGACGTCGAGGAAGTTGAATCCCTCAAATTGGATGAATGCAATTCGATCGGGTTTGTTTTCAGTGATCGAACTGGAAATGCGCAGAGTCCGGACCTCAGAAGTATTGGTGTGACGTGAGATCGAGATCGAGCTGGAGTTGGGCGCTTTCTTGAGTTAGCTGATGCGTTGGGTATTGAGAGTTGTTCTGATTGAGAGTTGCTCTGCGGTTTGATGAGAGGTGCGGAGGACTCACGAGGCTTATATACTGTAGTACGTACAAACGGACTGTAAGGTCTGCGTCTTCTTGAAACTGTGAATCTCGGCTTGCCTCGTGGACAGTCGTTTCTCCGAGTGACTGAAAGAGCGTGTGTATGCGAATTATTTTAATTGTATTTATTCACCTTGTCATCGGCCATATGTAATTCAACCCGACTTGCTGGTTTTCCGGGCTCCAGTGTTGAGATTGCCCCGGTGCCCCGGTTGACCATTTCATTAATATACTTCTTGAAGTCGTCGCCGCACTCTGAAGCCCACCGCTGCACCGGCGGATGAACTTCCTTCAACGTAGCTAGATGACACGCTCTTGGAATCTTACTTTCTTAGAAGAACTGAACCGTTCAAGTATTGGATGCATCATGCATGTCCAGGGAGTTTTTGTTAATTAGTTGAACCCCAAGTCCAGTAGACCTGTAGAACGGAAATATCCGGGTTGATTTCTGGTAGCATTCTGTGCCATAGATAGGACGTATTCCTTTTCCAATTGGAGAGATTCGTCCGCATAATCAGGCAATACGCATTTTCATCCTAGATTGTTCTATTATGTTATTTTTACAGCTTTATCATCTCTTTAACTCAGGGAATTCATTATTGTCCAAAGTTTTCAGGTTAACGTCCACGTCATTAGAACTTGGAACTTGAAGCTTGGCATGATTGAATAACTTTGTTATCACGTGAAGTTCAATCCAAATGGATTTACATACTTTTCAAGTTTTCCACTTAATATCTTTTGCGGAAATCCCATATTGTATGCCTATTCTAAAACTAAATGCATTGAGAAGCACAAGCAAAAAAAACAGTATCAGCTCAAAGTTAAGGCTGAATACATTTTTTATTAGCACTTGAAGACGCTTTCAATCCCTATATTGGAAGGCTAACATTCATTGTTGGAACATGCATTGGATCACTGCTCAGAAGATTTCCCATACTCATTGATGCGTAGAGTTCGAAATGTTGAATATATTCTCATTGGATAAGTTTTGGTACTGCAAAGCCCTTCATTGCCACGACTCCGTACAACATTTCTTTTCATGTTCTCTATTTATAAAAAAGACTTCATGAACTTTCGCATTTTGACATTTGAAGTTTTGAACCCCTCGTCAAATTCGTTGATCCGTGGAACATCAATCCAGAGAAGAACCACCAATTGGGATGTTTTTTCATAGAAAATTGAGCTTGTGAAGTGCAGCTGCCCTGTTTTTCTCAAGGGCAAAAAAATGATTTTAGTGAATTTGATTGTTTATATTGTTTAATCCACAAAGTGGAAATTTCTGACTATTTTAACCACGTGTTCTCTACTACAAGTTCCTACGGTTACATATGTAAAAAAAAACTTGTTTTCAAAATTTTGGTATTTGTACTAAAAATGGCAGTTTTCGAGTGTTTCAAGGGAAAATATAGTCAAGGAACTTAAGGGGGTTAAATGCGAACTGTGTCACTATTCGTGTCATGTTCTCATCTACACAATTTTGAACTGTTAATTAATTCTTTCTTAAGTCTTAATCACATTCAAATGTATTCTCCGTGAAATTCATTATAAATACACACAAAAAATAATTTTTTTTGAAAGAGCCGCACTGCGGTGCTCACCGACAGCAGTGCGTGTCATTGTCTCAATCACCTCAAGAAGCAAAGCAATAAAAGAACAAAAGAAATACAAAATTCTACGCCTTCTTCGTCCAAATATAAAAATACAAATTCAACCCGCGCATGAGCACACTTTACTCATTCAGGGACGTCGGAAGCCCCACAAGCACCTCACGAAGCCATGTTGGGGACTTGGGGTCCCAGCTCAGCACAAAGTCCTCGCCCGTGCATCCAATACTTGAACGGTTCAGTTCTTCTAAGAAAGTAAGATTCCAAGAGCGTGTCATCTAGCTACGTTGAAGGAAGTTCATCCGCCGGTGCAGCGGTGGGCTTCAGAGTGCGGCGACGACTTCAAGAAGTATATTAATGAAATGGTCAACCGGGGCACCGGGGCAATCTCAACACTGGAGCCCGGAAAACCAGCAAGTCGGGTTGAATTACATATGGCCGATGACAAGGTGAATAAATACAATTAAAATAATTCGCATACACACGCTCTTTCAGTCACTCGGAGAAACGACTGTCCACGAGGCAAGCCGAGATTCACAGTTTCAAGAAGACGCAGACCTTACAGTCCGTTTGTACGTACTACAGTATATAAGCCTCGTGAGTCCTCCGCACCTCTCATCAAACCGCAGAGCAACTCTCAATCAGAACAACTCTCAATACCCAACGCATCAGCTAACTCAAGAAAGCGCCCAACTCCAGCTCGATCTCGATCTCACGTCACACCAATACTTCTGAGGTCCGGACTCTGCGCATTTCCAGTTCGATCACTGAAAACAAACCCGATCGAATTGCATTCATCCAATTTGAGGGATTCAACTTCCTCGACGTCTAAGACTCAACGATGGCCGTTTCCAGGTCTGCGATGGGAAGCTGGGTGGCCATGCTGTGCGCGACAGCAGTCATTCTCAGCTGCATCACCGCACCCGTGGCTGCTGCCAGTCGAAGCCTCTCCAGTTCTCGCAATGGCGGCTGCCAAGAAGCCTTCTACCAGCACTCGTGCCCCAACGTGGAAAACATCATCTACCAGTCCATGCTCCAGTCGTTCCAGAAGGACAGCACCGTGGCGCCCGGCGTGCTCCGCCTCGCCTACCACGACTGCTTCGTCCGCGGCTGCGACGCGTCCTTGCTCCTCAACGGATCCAACACCGAGAAAACCAACCTCGTCATCAATGCCGGACTCCACGGCTTCGAGGCCATCGACGCCGCCAAGGCCGCCGTGGAGGAGGCTTGCCCGGGGGTCGTCTCCTGCTCCGACGTGCTGCAGTTCGCCGTGCGCGACACCGTGAAGTTGACGGGAGGACAAGGCTGGACCGTCCCCGCCGGCCGACGCGACGGAAAGGTGTCCCGATCCTCCGAGGTGGCCGCGAATCTGCTGACCCCAAACAACACGGTGCCGGCGCTGCTGAAGGTGTTCCAGAAGAAGGGCCTGAGCGCCGCGCAGATGGTGGCGCTGGCCGGCGCTCACACCCTCGGGAAGGCGCCGTGCCTGACCTTCGACAACCGCATTCAGGGCGCCACGGTCGACCCCACCATGCAGGCGCACTTCGCCAAGGACTTGAAGAAGAAATGCCCCATGGCCAACATCAGTACCACACAAGTGCCGTTGGACTTGGTGTCGCCCACGAAGTTCGACTCGCAGTACTTCAAGAACATCGTGAACAAGCTGGGTTTGCTCACTTCGGATCAGAGCATGTGGGTGGACTCTCGCACCAAGGGCTCCGTGCGCGCCAACACCGACAGCGCGACGTTCAACGCCAACTTCGCCGAAGCCATGGTGGCGCTGAGCCAGGTGGACGTGCTGACGGGCAGCGCCGGCGAGATCCGGCGAGTGTGCTCTTCCGTGAACTGAGTTAGGCAGGCCATGAGTAGAATTGGTGCGCAGGAGCTAGCTACATGGCTTGTTGTAAGTACTGTAAGTACTGTACAAAATTCTTTCATTTTAGACCTTCAGGCAGAAATTAGAAACCATTCATTCCACTGCAGGCTTGGTACGGTTGAAAACCCAAAGGGCGTTTCCCAATCGGTGCCTGCATTGATTTCCTGGTTAGTTAGTTTGATTCCCCCACTTGAATTCAGTGGTGAGGAGATTCATGTATTTTATAATTCTTTGGCTTCCGTTGATGTCTGCGCTCGTATGACATTTCCAGGCTGGCACGTCTTCGTGACACACATTTGACTTAATTGAATTGGCACTTGTGTTCATTGGCCGCTTCAGTCTGGATAATTTCCAAGTTTCAGTTATCTCAGTGCTCGACGTGAACTAAAAGTTAGAGGATCTGCAGTGGAGTAGTTGGGCCACGAAATCATGCACACTCTGTCTTCCTTGATTTATCAATGTTGGTTCCTGGGTGCCAGGCAGCCAGTGATTTGGCCGCACATGATAGCCGTCTGTCTACATCAACCAGATTTTTTTAAACAAGTGTTTCGGCTATTTTAAATTCCTGTCCTATATCTTTTGTCATGAATGAAGTTCACTATTTCCAACTCCATGGCTTTAAATCCTTGTCAGTTTTGTTTGAACCTGGAGTCGCCCTGTGTGGTTTCTCCCGAACTGATTTTATATATTTTTTTGTTATGTTTAATTTCTCCTAAGCATATTGCCCTGGATTGCCGAAGGTGGAATCAAGTATTGCATTCTATTTGGAACGGTTAGTCTCCTATGAAAATGTCCTTATCACATTTCGGGTTGGTATTGCTCGGATTTTAAATTAGGACTACAGCTTCAAGAACTTACTCGTGCACGAGATTTCTTGAAAATAAATCGTCAATCGATTCGATATGTGTATGATTTCAATTTTCTTACTGTGTGCGGAGTGGGGGAGGGATGCATGAGCGGATGATAACTCAAGTTGGTAGGAGCCTCCATGATGTATTTCAATTCTCATCACTTTGGACAGCATACTTCACTTACTCCTTGACTTGTGAACGCTTATGAACATTTACATTTCTCAATTCTCATTACTTAATCCTTCACTTATGAACGCTTACAAAATGCTGTGAGGATATTTTTTCTACAGATACTAAGGTAACTCTGCCTATGACAGTCCAAATGGGAGCCAGCCCATCACAGGCATGAAATTTCTAGTGATTTTGCCTGTGATGGGTTGGCTCCCATTTGGACTGTCATAGGCAGAGTTACCTTATAGTGGTCTAGGTCATCGCCAAAGTTGCTTGCATAGTTGCATGCTTGAACCATGCTCAAAATTTTTATTTTGCTTTGATTTTTCATTGTTCATGATCTAAATTGTTAAGTATCATTTGTTTTGCCACAACCATGGTGAGTTATGCACTTAAGCAGCATTAAGCTTGCCACGTATCCTTTTTTGGTTAATTTTTCTATCTTTTGTAATGTTTTAGAAGAGGGCTTACTAGAATCAAACAACCACCATAGTTTGATAGTTAAGGTAGGAAGTCTATAAATTGACCAAGCTCTAAGGCATCCTCTAATTGTATAGAGCTACATTTTGCCTTCTTCAATGCATCCACAATTCTACATACCAATTGCATTCATCCATATACTAATATTTAACATATCATGAGGTGGACCTCTTAAAAATCATTTGTAATTCTAGCTTCAAAAGTCAAAAGTCATAAGTAATTCTAAGGTCCAAAGAATATGAAACTCCTTTTAAGGAAAGTGTACTAAAAAATATATGACAAAATCATCTCCCCCCCAAATTGTGAATTGACTCTTAAATGGATGCTTTATGGACCTCTTAGCTAGCTACTTTAGAGAGAGAATGATATGATGCAACTACAAATCAAATATTCTTCAATTTTTTGTTGTTTAAATTTTTTATTCATATTTTTAAATCTTTCTATAAAATCATTTTGCAATGAAGCTTAGCTATCATTTAGATTAGCTATATCTTCATTTTTTGTAATTGATACATTAAATGAAATTTATGTGACTATGAATTAATTTCTTTTTAAAAACCATAAAAAATCACAAAATTGCTGAAAATTTTATGAACTTTGTAACAAAAATGGAGATGATAATATAAACATCATGGTATAGATTGTGTCTTTTTTGTCATTAATATTCCTAAGCTCATATTAAGAGAAGTTTGATAGAAATATTTCAAATGCATAAAACTACACTTGGTGGTCAAGATAGGCAATATGATTCTCAAAGTAGATGCCGATTTTTATTGGTATCTTGTTCTTTTGAAAAATCAATTGTATACAACAAAACTGATCTTTATGGAATGAAGTATTTCCAAAGAGATGCCAACTTTGATCATCGAGTACGGTATATTTAGTTTCCAAGATGTCACTTTCAAAATGCCCCCAAATACAGCAATTTTATTTTTTATATTTAGTATTATAAAAAATAGATTATTAGATTACACTTAACTGCACTGTTTGACACCAAAAGAACTATACAAAATTAGTGTTTGAGCTTGAAAATGCCTCTCGTGACAAGCAATGTGGTGTGAAGGACAACAAAGGTTCAGAAAATGAAACTCAAGATTTAAAATCATCACAATAGTCCGTTGGAAACAAATTAAGTTAGAATAACCTTCAATCCGAAAGTCCATCCTTCTCACCAGCTGGGGCAGAATTGAAGAAACAATAATGAAACGTCCGCAATGTCGTCATCATCATCAATTTCGATAAGTTTGGGCAATTCTGGATGCCAATCTTGAACAGCGATATTCATGTGCACATGGTCTAAGAAATATGCCGTCCTAAGATTTACATTATTTTCAAGTAGTGTACTCAAAAAGGAACCAAAGTTGTGGCATCTCAGCAATTTAACAAAATTGAGAATGCCAATTTCCGTTAAATTGACCATATTTCATTACTTTGGCACGGTTCACGACGTACAACCTAAAACCAAAATCTATACATATCCGAATTTGTGACCTGAAATTCTAAGACCTTTGTGAAAATATATCTTACAATTTTGGGTTTGTGAAATATCGCCAACTTAACAAAAATGAAGTTCTTTTAGGGCTGGAGCTTCGTCATGTCGGCTGAAGCCATGAATTGAAAGGTCAACGCCCTTCTAAGGCAGAATGGATAATTGTCTGATGATCATTAAATTTGATTCAGTGGGTCCACATTTGAATTTCACGTAGTCTAAGATTTTCTTTCACGAAGTCTAAGCATTGTCTTCATTATTTAATACGGAGTAAGATTCGCATTCAGGGGACGATAAGATGCCTCAGAAGTAGGTGTGATGGCCGCCTTCCACCTTTTCAAATTCGACTGTGTTTCATCATTCGTTGGAACGCTGGAAGTGGGTCCTGTGGGACCAAAGTAGCATCCCATGCAACATATTTCAGCCACAATGAAGCTCAATCAGAAGCCTCCCGCTTACCTTAACCAGGAGCCCCAGATTGAAAATTGAAACTCTCAACTTACAGTCAGCCACAATTTTACATATTCAAGTAAAATTCAGACTGCTCCAATCTTCCGAAGAGGTCTGATCCAAGCTTCACGTCCTGGCAATGGCACTAAGATAAAAACCCGCCATAGGAACGCGTGGAACGTCAACCGCCGGTTTTACACAAGTCTGTTGACTTCCGGCTTGGAAATACGAGCAAAAATAAAAATTATACTCCGAATATCAGAATATTCGAGACGCTCTTTCAGAAACTCGGTGAGGACTAAGGACGACTTCTGGCGAGTAAGCTGACTGATTCCTTATCAGTACAGTGACTTTGCCTCGTATATAAGAGTCCAGAGCACTCTGTCCTCCTCATCACTCACTACTTCGATGAGCTCTCACTCAGTATATACTCTGCAGCGTCAACAGTCCAGCTCCGCAATCTTCCACTAATTCAGAAGGAGCCTGTGTATCAATTCGACAATTCTGTTTTCGATCGACAGCGTGGCTGGCTTCAGAGCGAATCAAGGTCGAGCTACGAGCTTCGAAACATCCGGTCACATTCGCTATTGGCGCAGTCATCGACGACACACCCGAAATTGAAGCCCAATCATCCTCGGAAGGATTGAAACGGCCGGCCGCAGGAAAACGACCGAACGAGTGAATTGAAGTGAACTTGAGATCGACATGGCTGTTTCGAGGGCACTGCGCAACGTGTTGGTCTCGTTGTGCGTGGCAGCGACCATCCTGAGTTTGATCTGCGCTCCCGTCGCTGCTACCCGAAGTCGTCACCATCACGACAGTCATCATAGTGGTAGTAACGGGGAGGTGCGAGAAGGCTTCTACCACCAGTCTTGTCCCAACGTCGAACACATCATCTACAAGTCCATACTCAAGTCGTTCAAGAAAGACAGCACCGTGGCACCCGGCGTTCTCCGCCTGGCCTACCACGACTGCTTCGTTCGCGGCTGCGACGCGTCCTTACTCCTGGAAGGATCCTCCACCGAGAGAACCCACATCATCAACGGCGGCCTCCACGGCTACAACGCCATCGACGCCGCCAAGGAGGCCGTGGAAGCGGCCTGCCCCGGCGTCGTTTCCTGCTCCGACGTCCTGCAATTCGCCGTTCGCGACACCGTCCTCCTCACTGGCGGACAAGGCTGGACGGTCCCCGCGGGGAGACGCGACGGAAAGGTATCCAGGGCTTCGGAGGTGGCGGCGAATCTGTTGATGCCGAACAACACGGTGCCGGCGTTGCTGAAGGCTTTCCAGAAGAAGGGTCTGAACGCCGCGCAGATGGTGGCGCTGGCGGGTGCACACACCATCGGCAAGGCCCCGTGCCGGACCTTCGACGACCGCATTCAAGGCGAACAGATCGACCCCACCATGCAAGCGCACTTCGCCCGGGACTTGAAGAAGAAGTGTCCCATGTCGGGCATCAGCAGCACGCGAGTGGACTTGGATTTGGTGTCGCCCACGAAGTTCGACTCGCAGTACTTCAAGAACATCGTGAACAAGCTGGGCCTGCTGACGTCCGACCAGAGCATGTGGGTGGACTCGCGCACGAAAGGGCAGGTGCGCGCTAACACGGACATGAAGACGTTCCACGCCAACTTCGCCAAGGCGATGGTGGCCATGAGCAAGGTGGACGTGCTGACGGGCCAGTCCGGCGAGATCCGGAGACAGTGCGGATTCGTGAACTAGTGACGGATTGGACGCTGCAAACATCGACCAACAATCCACTTAGGCTTTCGATTCATGAATTTTTAGGTTCCAGGCGGCAGCCATTTATACATAAGTGACCGCATCATTCTTTTTAGCTCGATTGGATAGAAACCAATCCATTTTGTCATCATTCATTTCCTTGGAGACTTGGCGAAGGTCGTCTCCTGGGATTATCATGTACCATAGTAACAATCATCAATTTATTTGGGTCGGGTTCACATTCATCATACGTTTCCCTCTGACTCGCAACAGACTTACAGGCTTTCATGCGGACGTCCTTGTGCATCTGAGATTGGCTTTCGATTCGGACTGGGAGTCACTCAAAACTTCAATCTGTTTTGGTTTGAGTTCTCAGAAGCTTGAATTAATTACGAGTTGAGTCGTTGATGAGTTCTGATGGGCAGTCTTTCGAACAAACGTATAGTTTACTGTCATCTGCCACGAATTGCTATCGTTCATGCTTTACCCAAGACTAGAATTCGAAGTCTGTGGAGAGCTCTTATGAGAACGAGCTAGCTGCAGGAATAATGAAGGAGCATTGTGAGCAAAACGAGACCTGCAAATACCTCAGTGAGGCTGTAAGAGGTCCTTGACGTAATCGTAAAATCCATGAACTGAAATAGGCCCTCCTTCGTGTAACAGGTGCGTTTCCCGACTAACGGTCGCCTTGAAACTCCGATTTGTGCTTCGAGGTGCACTTGAATTTCGTCTTTTCTGTGGTCCGAATGGCGCCACTTCAAGAAATTCGACTCCCTTAGGACAAATCAGTCGCTATAGAGAGAATATGTAACGTACTACTAAACTTCAATACTGACGGCGTTATACGTTTGTTATTGAAATTGAAAAAATGTCAATTTTAATTGAGTCTTTCTTTTGGCGAAAATTCTCGACACTAGTCCCTTTCCGAAACAGGCGGTTCGGTAACCCACAGATGTACCAATCCTAGTTACGTTTTTCTCCGCTTAGGGCACTTGAACGTCACAATTTCGGCGCTGTGAAATACACCAATTCAACGAAATTGACGATGCTACAAGATTTCTGTCAAGTTAACCCCAAAATGCCGGAGGCACCAATCTTGATGAATTGAAAGATTTCAACACACATCGTGATGAATTGAAAAAATTCAGCGCATTCACCTTTCGAACCTTTCGTTATCTGATTCTTAGTCAATTGTCATTACAAGCATGGCAAATTTCCAATTGCCCAAAGGTAAATGAGCTACACAAGTGGTTTATCCATAATAAAGAAACCAGAGCAGGTTTAGATTAATATTTTGAACAGTTGCAAAAAGTCTTTGCCATTGTAACAGAAGATACCCGATTGATTCCTCATGAGCTTAATCCCTGAACGCCTCAATCCTTTTTCAATTTTTTGCACATTTTGGCTTATATCTTTTTACAGAAATATCATTTACTGCAATTTCAAGAAATTTGTCATAAAGGAAGGTTTTCTCTTCAAGATTCAAGTATTAGATTGGATGAATGAAAAGTTTGCTAGACAATACAATGCCTGGAAGCGCTCTGTTCATCGTCTAGAATATAGATGTCGGAGCGCTTCAAGGTTAATATTTGAAATATTATGTAAAATTTGTTGTGTGAACAACTCAAATGCAAGCATAACCTCTTGAGGCATGGAGTTAATGTATTTGAAGTTAATTCTGAAAGTGTATTATACAATTTCAAATGTAATTCATATTTTTTGAACTTATTAAAAAAGTATTCATTATTGAATATTATTTTTTATTTGAAGAGACATATTTTGATGGATTTTAGTAGTGTAAAGTATCCATAACAATGAATTTTACTTGAAAATTTAGAGAAAAGATTCTTCCACTAAAGTTACACCAATGTTTTCGAGAGATTTCTACAAAATGAGTTTGAACTAGTTGCCGTTTTTTCCCGGCCATTGGGTCACAACCCAAAGAAAATCTTGGTTCCCTCACTTTTGCACATTCTGCTTGGAGACCAGAAAACCAAAAAAAAAATAGAACCCACAGAACTGGTACCAAGACTGTCTCTTAAAACCTAAAAAAGGTTGTCGCTGATATTGAAGGTAACACTCAGTCGTCGCCTAAGAGATTCGAACTCTTGCGGGGAAACCCCATGTACTTAGCAGGCACACGCCTTAACCACTCGGCCAAAGCGACAACGGCAGCAGCCGCCATCCCATCCAAGGATGCTCAAGCTTCCGATGTTATCGCAGCTTCACCACTCCAGAGGTAACTAGAACGGCGATCGCAACTGAAAGGTGGAAAGAACAAAATGGAGAAAAGATGTAAGCTTTAACCCTTCCGAATGACCACCGTCCATCACCGCCTGCGGATTGCGGAGACGCGACGTTCAGTTTCGTTTTAGCTGCGGCAATCGCGCTCAGAACGGAGGGCCCTGAGTCATGGAACCACTTGGCCAAAGTGACAACAGCAGTGGCCATCACATATGCGGTATCCAAGGATGCTCAAGGTCCTGATGTTTCCGCAGCGCTACGTATCACTCCAGAGCTAGCAACATCGATGTCGGAGCAAAGAGAAAGGTGTAAAGGACAAAACTGGAAAAAACTTTACCCGTCAGAAAGACCTCCGTCCATCACCGCCTGCGGAATGGGCAGACGGGACGTTCATCTGGCAGGCCAGTTCTGAAATCCAAGGACAACAGAGACGGCTGCGGCAATCGCGCTCAGAACGGAGGGCCCTGAATCATCGTCCGGGTTCGAAGTCTTGTCTATGTTAGAGAACACAGATCAGATGTACGCACTATAGAACAGATCCTGTTCAAGTATAGTCGTGTTAGAAGGTCGTGCATGTGGAGTTAGTATACCTGATCCATTCTACGCTTACAAACGATATGGTAAAGTAAGGTGTCCAAAGACTAATGTTTAATGAGCAAAATCTAGTACATTCCGTACGGCTGACCTCGCAAAACTCAAGCTCAAGGGGTGAGGAACTGAGCACATATATGTGTGTCGTACGTGCTCCACAATGCCAGTCTGACATGGTTTTGGAAAGTCTTAAAGAGTTATCAGACGTACCTCGTACGTTGTGTGGTCTGACTAGGGTTTTGAGTGATTTGAATTGAGCATGGCTAGAAATCCAGTGAGGCCCTTAGTCAAGAGACACTCTGGTTCCATCTTTAACGAGAAATCTCAACAAAAACATTAGATATTCTGTACTCAAAGACGTAGTTGGATGCAAGAGAGTCTTAAAATTTAGACAAGAATTGAGACATCTTGCGCATTTAAGGAAGAAGCTATCAGTATTTCACAAGAATTACAATACTCATCGAGATCACCAAGTCCAGTCGCAACGTACTAGCGACCGCCATTCTTCGGGCTGATTACAATTCAACACTTACGTCGCTATGATTCTACGGGAAAGCTCCCTTTCAGACTGTCTGGACCAACTCGCATATAAATGGGGCTCTTTCCACACATCCAATAGTACCCAGGATTCAGAAACTAAACTTCTCGCTACTACGTACCTAGCTAGCTCTCCAGAAAACTGCAATTGCTTGTTTCAGCTCTTATTAGCACATACAGGGCTTTGGTCAATCTGCCTAGGATTATCCATATCTACGATATGAAGATTGCGTTCGCGTTGGGTTCTATCAACGCAGTTACCCTCGCCTTGAGCAAATCGTGCCCCAATCCATGGCGAGATCCTACCAGCACGACAAATCAGAGGCATACTTTCATTGAATCCTTGACTTGCTGCCTGAAGACAGACAGGAGTCACAGGACGCGGATGACCAATGTTTGCGTTCTCTTATGTTTCAAGGCGTTCTGCTTAGATAAGCCGCCAACCCGTCAAGTGAGAAACTGGCATGGGAAAGGAAAATTCCAAAAAATCGGCTATCCTCTGTTACAATGGCAAAGACTTTTGTGCAACTGTACAAAATATGAATCTAAGCCTGCTCTGGTTTTTTTATTATAGATTATAGATGAACTACTTGTGCAGCTAATTTAACTTTGGGCAATTGGATAATTGCCTTACTTGTAGTGAGAAATGACTCAGAATCAGATTACGTTAGATTCGGAAGGTGAATGCGCTGAAATCTTTCAATTCATCACGATATGTGACTTAACTTGACAGAAATCTTGTCGCATCGTCAATTTCGTTGAATCAATTCGCGTAATTCACAGCGCCGAAACTGTGACGGTCAAGTGCACAAAGCGAAGAAAAACGAGGATTGGTACATCTCTGGGTTTCCAAACCGCTTGTCCAGAAAAAAGACTGGTGTCAAGAATTTCCGCTAAAGAAAGAACAAAGTAAAATCAACAATACTTTATTTCCAATGACAAACGTGAAACGCCGTTACTAATGAGGTTTGGTAGTGCGTTATATATTCTTTCTACAGCTCGTAAATTGATATGTTACAGCGACTGATTTGTCCTAGGAGAGTCGAATTCCTTCAATTGGGGCCATTCAGACCACAAAAATGACGAAATTGAAGTGCAGCAAGATATATCTAAAATCAAGCAGGAGGGAAGCATAGATCTGAGTTTTAAGACGACCGTCAGTCGGAAAATGTGTCAGTTACACGAAGGAGAGCCTTTCATTTCATGGATTTTACGATTACGTCAAGGACCTCTTACAGCCTCACTGAGGTATTTGCAGGTCTCGTTTTGCTCACAATGCTCCTTCATTATTCCTGCAGCTAGCTCGTTCTCATAAGAGCTCTCCACAGACTTCGAATTCTAGTCTTGGGTAAAGCATGAACGATAGCAATTCGTGGCAGATGACAGTAAACTATACGTTTGTTCGAAAGACTGCCCATCAGAACTCATCAACGACTCAACTCGTAATTAATTCAAGCTTCTGAGAACTCAAACCAAAACAGATTGAAGTTTTGAGTGACTCCCAGTCCGAATCGAAAGCCAATCTCAGATGCACAAGGACGTCCGCATGAAAGCCTGTAAGTCTGTTGCGAGTCAGAGGGAAACGTATGATGAATGTGAACCCGACCCAAATAAATTGATGATTGTTACTATGGTACATGATAATCCCAGGAGACGACCTTCGCCAAGTCTCCAAGGAAATGAATGATGACAAAATGGATTGGTTTCTATCCAATCGAGCTAAAAAGAATGATGCGGTCACTTATGTATAAATGGCTGCCGCCTGGAACCTAAAAATTCATGAATCGAAAGCCTAAGTGGATTGTTGGTCGATGTTTGCAGCGTCCAATCCGTCACTAGTTCACGAATCCGCACTGTCTCCGGATCTCGCCGGACTGGCCCGTCAGCACGTCCACCTTGCTCATGGCCACCATCGCCTTGGCGAAGTTGGCGTGGAACGTCTTCATGTCCGTGTTAGCGCGCACCTGCCCTTTCGTGCGCGAGTCCACCCACATGCTCTGGTCGGACGTCAGCAGGCCCAGCTTGTTCACGATGTTCTTGAAGTACTGCGAGTCGAACTTCGTGGGCGACACCAAATCCAAGTCCACTCGCGTGCTGCTGATGCCCGACATGGGACACTTCTTCTTCAAGTCCCGGGCGAAGTGCGCTTGCATGGTGGGGTCGATCTGTTCGCCTTGAATGCGGTCGTCGAAGGTCCGGCACGGGGCCTTGCCGATGGTGTGTGCACCCGCCAGCGCCACCATCTGCGCGGCGTTCAGACCCTTCTTCTGGAAAGCCTTCAGCAACGCCGGCACCGTGTTGTTCGGCATCAACAGATTCGCCGCCACCTCCGAAGCCCTGGATACCTTTCCGTCGCGTCTCCCCGCGGGGACCGTCCAGCCTTGTCCGCCAGTGAGGAGGACGGTGTCGCGAACGGCGAATTGCAGGACGTCGGAGCAGGAAACGACGCCGGGGCAGGCCGCTTCCACGGCCTCCTTGGCGGCGTCGATGGCGTTGTAGCCGTGGAGGCCGCCGTTGATGATGTGGGTTCTCTCGGTGGAGGATCCTTCCAGGAGTAAGGACGCGTCGCAGCCGCGAACGAAGCAGTCGTGGTAGGCCAGGCGGAGAACGCCGGGTGCCACGGTGCTGTCTTTCTTGAACGACTTGAGTATGGACTTGTAGATGATGTGTTCGACGTTGGGACAAGACTGGTGGTAGAAGCCTTCTCGCACCTCCCCGTTACTACCACTATGATGACTGTCGTGATGGTGACGACTTCGGGTAGCAGCGACGGGAGCGCAGATCAAACTCAGGATGGTCGCTGCCACGCACAACGAGACCAACACGTTGCGCAGTGCCCTCGAAACAGCCATGTCGATCTCAAGTTCACTTCAATTCACTCGTTCGGTCGTTTTCCTGCGGCCGGCCGTTTCAATCCTTCCGAGGATGATTGGGCTTCAATTTCGGGTGTGTCGTCGATGACTGCGCCAATAGCGAATGTGACCGGATGTTTCGAAGCTCGTAGCTCGACCTTGATTCGCTCTGAAGCCAGCCACGCTGTCGATCGAAAACAGAATTGTCGAATTGATACACAGGCTCCTTCTGAATTAGTGGAAGATTGCGGAGCTGGACTGTTGACGCTGCAGAGTATATACTGAGTGAGAGCTCATCGAAGTAGTGAGTGATGAGGAGGACAGAGTGCTCTGGACTCTTATATACGAGGCAAAGTCACTGTACTGATAAGGAATCAGTCAGCTTACTCGCCAGAAGTCGTCCTTAGTCCTCACCGAGTTTCTGAAAGAGCGTCTCGAATATTCTGATATTCGGAGTATAATTTTTATTTTTGCTCGTATTTCCAAGCCGGAAGTCAACAGACTTGTGTAAAACCGGCGGTTGACGTTCCACGCGTTCCTGTGGTGTGTTTTACCTCGGAGGCGTTGACAGAATGACAGGACGTGAGCCGTGGATCAGATGTCTTCAGATGATCGGCGCAGTCCGAGTTTTACTTGAATACACAAATTTGGGGCTAACTGTAAGTTGAGTTTCAATTTTCAATCTGGGGCTCCTGGTTAAGGTAAACGTGAGGCTTCTGTCTGATTCAGCTTCAGCGTCATTGTGGCTGAATTGTGTTGCGTGGACTGCTGCTTCGGACCCACTTCTAGCGTTCCAACGTATGGTGTAACACAGTCGAATTTGAAAAGGTGTAAAAACAAAGGCGGCCATCACACCTATATCCTAAGGCATCTTATCGTCCCGTGAATGCGAATCTTATTAAGTAATTAAAACAAAGCTTAGACCTTGCGAAAGCAAATCTTAAGACTGAAATTTCAAATTTGGATCCTTGAATCAAATTTGATGATCATCAGATAATTATCTGTTCTGCCTTAGGAGATGTGGTGAAGTTCCGGCCCTAAGAGAACGTCAATTTTCTTAACTTGGCGATATTTCACCAGCTAAAAGTTGTGAGATAGATCTTCACAAAAGGTCAAATTTCAGGCCACAAATTAGGACATGTAAAGATTTTGGTTTTAGATTGTGTGTAAAAAACTACACTAAAAGAATTGCATTAGAAGATTTTTGAGGGCATTGGAAGCCTACAGGTTTCAATGCCCTGAAAATGCTGCAAATGCAACCAGCCATGCAGTCCTACATGGCCAAGACTAGCCACGTCATTTTGAAAAAAAAATTAATTAATTTCAACTTTTTTTGTATTTTAAGAATTTTAATTTTAATTTTTTTAATTTTTTTTAATTTTTTTTCCGACAGTCAGCTGTTCCCTTCGCTTTGGGGAACAACTGCAGGGAAACATGCTCGAAGTAGGCTCTCACAACCCTCAAAAATCTTGTAATGAAATATTTTCAATTGGACAAAATATTGTTGGTAAAAAGTGATGGACTTTCTAATTGAAGAAGATCAAGATTTTGTTTCCAATGGACAATTCTAGTGATTTGAAATCTTGAGTTCATTCTGAGATCCTTCATTATTCTTTACCACATTGGTTGTCATCAAGGGCATTTTCAAAATCAATCCCTCAATTCTAATTCTTTTCATTTGAAACGTAGTTAAGCACAAACTAATAATAACCTAATTTTTATTTTATTTATTTGTAAATGAAAATTAAAATATAAAATTGTAGAATTTTATCGCATTTTGAAGGTGACATTTTGGAAACTTGATATACAATACTAAGTGGTCAAAGTTGGCATCTACTTCCAAACACTTCATTTCATAAGGTTCAATTATTTTGCATACAATTTTTTTATAAAAAATTTACTAAGAAAAATTGGCATCTATTTTTAGAAAAACTTTGCTATTCTTGATTAACAAACATAGTATAATTTATTCAAATTATTTCTATCAAACTTCTCTTAATATACAATTAGGAATAATAACTTTATAACAAAGACACCAATTATAATATGATGTTTAATTACTATAAGCTCTATTATTGCTAAGAAGTTTATAGAATTTTAAGAATTTTATGATTATTATGATTTTTATGAAATGTGAATCATAAACTCTTAAGCATGCTTTACAAATAAATCATTTTATATATCCATTACAAAAAACCCATTTCAAGCATGTTCCCCCACAACAAAGGAAACAACCAACTATTCCCACAAAAAAAATTGGAAAGAAAAAATCTAATTTTTAGAATGCAAAAAGAAGTTGAAAAAAAAATTCATTTTTTTTTGGGCAATGACATGGCACTCTCTTGGCCATGCAAAACTACACCACTAGCTACATTCAAGCTATATTCATTACATTCTTAGAGCCAAATTACTTGTAGTCTTTTGGAGGCCTCAAATTTCATCTAATGTGAAGACAAAGCTAACCTAAATGAAACCTACACTTCATTGCTGAATAATTTTATGAAAAAATCTAAAAGTAAGAATAAAAAAATTAAACAACATAAAGTAGAAGAATATATATTACGTTCATAGTTGCATTGCATCATTGTCTCTAATATAGGAGATCAATAAAGCATCCATTTAAGAGTTGATTCACATTTTGGGGAGGGGCTACTTTTTGAAAGATTTTTCAGTAGATTTTCCTTGAAAGAAAAATAGAATTAGCATCCAACCCAAGTCATTTCATATTTTTTGGACCTTCTTGAAATTAGTTATGAATTTTGAAGCTAAAATCATAAAATGACTAATGGCATCCACCTCATGATATGTTCTTAGTTGGTACATTGACAAATGCAATTGGTGCATTGAAGAAAGAAAAATGAGCTTCTATACAATTAGAAGATGCTTTTATAGTCTTGACTATCAAACTAAGGTGTTTTATTGATTTCATTGAAAAGTTCACCAAAAGAACGTGTCCATTTGAAATTTCCCCAAGATTTGAGTCTGCACGGTTAGAAGTTTCACAACATCAAGACAGTACAGAAGATAGAAAGATTAAGCGATATGTGGAAAGCTTAACTCGCCCAAATGATACTTAACAATACAAATCATGAACAATGTGTAGCTTACAGTATGTCCCGATTTAGAATCAGAGCACTAGCAACTTGACATGTGATAAGGACATTTTCAAGGGAACCGAACCAGGAGAGGCATCACGGATCCGGTCCAAAGAGAACGTACTACTTGATTCCACCTTCGGCAATCCAGGACAATATGCTTAGGATAAATCAAACATAAGGAAAAAACCTACAAAATCAGGTTCAGGAGAAACCACACAGGGCGACTCCAGGTCCACACAAGGATTTCAAATCATGGAGATAGAAATAGTGAACTTCATTGATGAGCTAAGACATGCAGCAGCAGTTCACAAGGACAGGAATCTAGAATAGCCGAAACATTTGTTTAAAAAATCTGGTTGATGTCGAATGACGGTTGCATATGCGGACAAATTCAAGGAAAACGGGCGAAATAAGCTTCACAGCAGAAGCATGAACACGAAAATCATATACCTTTTCTGATACACAGTGCAGTACAAGGTGCAGGGGGTAAAATACAAACCAAATGAGGACCAGCAGGACTCCGGCTGACATGGGCACGACCTATGTTCGCCAATCGCAAGGCAGGCGGATGAACATGACCCGCTACCAAAGGCACACAAGCCATTGAAAGGACAATGCGGGAGCCTACACTTGGAGGAAGACAAATAAAACCCTTGCGTCTTCCTGCAATCATCCAATAATCTTCGTTTGCTTTGAGCTCATAATACAAGTCTTCTGATTCCTGCACATTTATACCACGTGCTATGGAGCTTAAGGATCCATTAATGACGGTGTGAAATGCAATTCCAGAACAAGACACACCAAGTGAGCCTCGGCTAATACGTTGGCTATTATCCGAACGAAAATTAGCAACCCGTTGAAACAATTATCAAATTCAAGACTAAAAGCAGTCGAAATGCATGTTTATGAACTAAAGTCAAATAGACCACATTCAATTCACTGCTATGTAGAAAGCACCACATTTCGGTTACCCTAAACATGACTAATGCTATTGCATCCATGCGTTCTTCCACATAAGCAGCACTCACCCATAAAATATCTCCACTACTTAACAGTCATGTTCTTTGCTGGAAAACCAAAATACTTCTCTTGCTGCATGCACGAAGGACCAGAACTAAGATGATTGCACACATACCTGATCATTGTGTGCTCTGGGCAAGAACAATTTTCCTTTGGAATCCTGTTGTTGAGATGCAGCCCAACCCTCTTTGAGCCTCTCAACTCGCCACTGGAACACAACTTGCTGTCCAACACGGGGACATTGTGAAGGTACAGGGAGCATACCGACCGCCACCAGTTGCTCCAGAACTGGCATTTTAAGGTGGAAACTGCTTGAAAACTTTAAGTAGCTCTCACTATTTGCGACACCAGCTGTTACAGGGGCTTCCAGTCCAGCTTCATGATTACCTGAAACCTTATATTGAATATTTAGACAACTTACTTGTTTTAGAAGCCCTGAGCCAGATCCGCTCCTACTGTTGCTATCACCTGCCAATTAGATGAGAGTGATGAAGTTAAACGGCAGCATCAAGGATTGGCGTCATTTCACACACTGACACATTTAGGCACTCATACTAATTCAGATCCATAACTACAAAATTTGCACATGAAGATGTCTTTAAACATTAATGATACGTTAAGTAGAAGAATATTTTTGCCATTACTACGCTCCTGTTTTATGACTCCCTGAAACAATATGATAAGCTACTTCGTACTCACCGTCCTTTGCAGTGACTGTCTCTGAGCGAATTGCAAAGAGAAGGGCACACTCGGCCAAGGCTGAGACCGATAAAGGCAGAAGCCATGCAGGAGTGGGCTGCCCCTCGTTGTTATTGACATGAGCAAAACCTGGCTGTAGTACCAAGCTTGCACGCTTAATTGTCACAGCCGCTGCTAATTGAGAGGTCAAGGTGATCTGTAGAATAGACACCCAGTTAGTACTCTGAACGAGTGTTCTGCAAGACCGCAAACGATAACCTCAGGAGATTAAGAAACATTTCCTTACCGGAAATTCTTAAACAAATATAACGAACAAAGATATAGAGCACTGCCGCCACGGAGTGACATCGCTGTAAATGATCAAAAAGCAAGCGCTCGAATTCATGAGCTTCACTAAACATTCAGCAGTTCGCAGAACACACAAGAAGTACTGTGTGTGGAAAATAACCTGCAAGAGGAATCTCCCATCGTTTCCCCTGCTGACTATGCGAGTAGAGATGCGAAATGGGTGGGTAAACTGCAATGCGATGGTTCTGCGGAACATAGAGAATACGTGTTAGCGTTGTCAACAGTCAACGCATAGTTGTGAAGTTTTACAGGGGCTCAAACAGCGAATTGTGCATTTACATGATGTTCTGAACCACATACATAGGTCTCAAACTCAATTCTTGCTTTAAGTAGCCCCTACCTTTCATACAAGCGGCTTCGAGACACTCCAAACTCCATCTTCACTTTCAAAGTCTTCATGCCAAATCTAGAAGCAAGACTCCCATTTGAGAGCAAATGTCCTTGTCCAGTATTGCTGATTTTCGGACTTTCAGAAACAAGATCTGAAGCTGCAGGAGGTCCGTTTGCAACTGAGGTTGTAGTTAAGTCTTGCATTTGTAAATCAGGAGTCACTAGGGGAACTTTCTTTGGGGAAGGAGGAGAAAACAGATGTGGGTCTCCAGTGAAGTGTGAGCACATATTACCATCTGAATCTGCCTTCACTTGAACCCACAGAATAGAAGCCACCATGCTAGACCAATCGGGAAGCTCAACGCAACCATCCTTCATTTGTAAATGCTGAGGCATATCCACATCAAAACCAATTTCGGCATTTACATGATCGTCCTTGCCGAGAGAATCGCCGTTGTCGAGAATGTCGTGAGAAGATTGAACATCGGGTTTCACAGCATCCAATTCAGCGACAAATTGTGCATTTGCTTCAGCTTGGGGAATTTTGCTAACCTCCAGCAGAGCAGTTTGATCGCTCAAGAACTGTAAATTTGGCCCAGTTGAAATGCGAACACGAGCACCTTCAAGGGAGTAATTGAGAGGCCTGATAATCAAACCTACCCACTGTGCCTCACCAAACAGAAGTCCCTTTGTGATTGCTGGCTTGATTTCTACCAATGCTCGAGGTTTAGCAACCTGTATACGCGGCATTCCATGATCAGCATCCACATTTCAGAACTCAAAATGAATGACCAAGAATGCTAGAAACTGCTCACACTTTCTCAAAAGAAAACAAACCATGACGAAAGGATCAGATCGCAAACTTTAGCAAAGATCTCAAGTTAACCCTTAAAAGTCTCCAGTACTGTATGTGTATCAAGTTCCATAAAATCCCCAGTACTGCATGTGCATATACCGTATAAGTCTTATAAAAAACCCGTCACGACTCTGTATTCATGAACACTGCATCCGATGGTATGAAGGTGTACTTAAATAAGATATCGTAGTCAGACAAACAAAAATAAGTGGCCAGAAAGGGTCATTGAACCTGTGAGGAATCATGCCAAGTCCAAAGCAGGTCATTAAGCCCTACGAGGCATACACATCTAATGTGACAATAAAATACCAACTATAGTCCAGGAAGGTTGAGAGGAAGCAATAATAACCTCCAGTACTGTCCGAAGAGGCTTCTCGTTGCTTAAATAATCATCGCTATCTGGAGGCCCACCCTTTGAGCTTGCGGCACTCGTAGTACAGTATGTATGTGAACGCAATTTAATTTGCCCAATATGGCCGGTCAGTACTCCCAGTACATAGGACCCGGGTTTTTGTGGTGGCAATGTCATTAAGACGCGATTCTTTCCAGGCTTGAGTACTGGAGCATCCACACACTTCACGAACTGCAGAGAATTATTGTTAGGCTAGTTGAGAAATATATGGAAATTGTGCAAGTACGGAGCACCATCCTCAGAAGCCAAATCATAATCACGAAACTCAAGTCCTCTGATGTAACATGAAACGACAAACATTTTAGCGATTTCAGCCTGGATACGAGACTTATTACCTTCGTTCCCTCGTCAGCAGTAAAGGTGGTAACCAGTGTCAGGCTCAACGAATCCAAAGTAATATCGTCAGGAAACCCGCTCCACACAGTTACCATCAAAGTGCCAGGATCCCCCTCGCACAGTTCAAGTGGTGGCCCCCCCCTTGCAGCAAATGTGATAAGTGTAGACACGTCCAACGATACCGGTACAGGCAAACCACCATGGGCTAATTTCACGATTTCCGCTTGAATAGAGATTCGATCCTCACTAGATATAGGCCCAGGATCTAAGGACAAAAGCTTGATGCAGGAGGAGAGGTAGCCAGCCCAATCTGATAGTTTTTTTTGACATTCAGACAGTCGTGGAAGAACTTGCACTAATAAAGCATGCCACCCTTCACTCCCATAAAGAGCACAGACCTGTTTATCAGAGTAACTCACATTACATCCTCGATCAATTCAACAGGTAATGATATACAATATCTAATAAAAATGTCTTCACAGGAAAGAAAGGTCTCATTAGGCCCAAGCAACATGAAATACCGATGCTGTAAACCAAAATTGTAGCCATCAGTTAAAAATGGCAGGGACCTAGAACGAGCCCAAAGATCAGAAACCATGACGATACATTCAGAAAATGCTATGAACATTTTCGATTGCCCCTTACACGTTATCTTGATAAAGTTCAACTGTACCTTCTCATAAAGTTTAGCAGCAGCATCCAGTGCTCCACGTCGATAATGTACAGCTGCAACTTCACCATCCAAGACCACGCCATGTCTTTTACGCCAAGATCGATGGAAATTGTCAGCAGCAGCTCGCGTCAGGTTCAAAAACAATTCCTATCACAGAGTTCAATAGCAAAATGACCAAACCACCATAAACAGGGAGAAATCTAAACGCGGTCAACAAAAATAGATGCTTAATACAACGCGAAAAAGGAGATTTGGATTGTAACATCTCAGAATCCTGGGCGTGGTTTGGAACTTTGAAGAACTCCTCTCCCAAGTGCGAGACAGGAACAGAAAGCAACAAAATCAGATGCACCTGGCATATTTCGCAAAATGATAAATAATACGAGATGAATAATTCGACACCAAAGTCACCAAGAGATCGTTATGACTCAGGTCAATGAAGATGCAAACACGTACCTCAAACCCCTCAACGGATGATAAAGCCGTGCGTAGGGTTTCATCACTAATGCTGGTCAACAATGCATGCTCTGCCGCTGCTTGAACTTCAGGCAGCTTCATTGGGGGGTCAATACTATTGTGTTTCTGCAGGGTTTCGTGGCTTGAAGAATCTGCTCCAGAGATAGACTCCTGAGGAAGTGCTGAAGAGGGTACTGGAGCAGCGGCAACTGCAGCAACAGCAGCATCAGCAGCATCAGCAGCATCTGCAGCTGGGCTGCCATTGTTTTACATATTAGACACCAGAGTCAGAATACTAAAACATATCCTTGGATCATAAAAAAGAGGACAACTCATATAAACAGTCAACCTGTATTTAAAAAAATATCATTTCGTAGAAAAGATTGCAGAGCTTACAAACGCAGAAAAAAAGGAATCATAGAATTGGACTTTGTGGGCAACAAAATTAAACTCAACAGTCCCGGGTATCAATTCTTTCTTCGAAACAGAAAATAATAATCAATTGCAGACAGAAGGAAGAGACTGTACAGAAATTCAGTTGGGAGAAGTAACAACCACCCTTCTCACCTTTCCTTCAGAGAAAGTCGGCTCAAATCAAGCATCTCCGCCAGACTACCAACTGAAAGAGATGCTCTCCGACGGTTGGCTTCACGGAGAAGAACAGTTGGTGAGAGAGAGAGTTGCTTTCTGAGCTTTCCAAAACCTTCTGACAATTTTGGTGGTGATATCTACATGTTTTCACGTTCTGCAACGTTAGTAGGTGAAGTCTATGAGCGTTTCATTTGTGTACGAACACTCAAAGAGAAAAACTACACTTACGAATTAATCCTCTCAGGACTGTGATCATAAAACAGCAGTTACCTGTTCTTTAGCTTGCACGCGAGAAATATCAGGAGGAACAGCAGGCCAAACAGCAGGCCGCGGCCATGGCAACATGCTCAACGCTGCACTGCTCAGATGACCATACTCCAAGTGTAAACGACACGGTAAAAGTAGAAATTCATTTACAGGGAGTCAAATTGCATTCAATTTATAAACATCAAAACCTACTCTGCATATTGTGTTGACAAATATGGAGGACTAATAAAATTTCGACAGATTCAGTGCTGCTTATTGGACAATCAGATACTACATTCGCAGAACAGGATGCTCCAGAGCGAAAAAGAGAGCCAATTATGCACAACTTAAACTGAACAAATGTCCCAAATGAAAAGTCCAGTGGGACATAGTCCCAAGTAAATGAACTGAATACCTATTGCAAGGACTTGTCTCAATGTTGTGGCCATATCCAATCAAGTCTGCCAGACGCATAAGCTGCAGCAGGAATTCAACTTTTTTGTGTGAGGAGGCTCTACATATAGAGTCTTATCTAATGGAACTCTCTGCACGCTGTCTTAATTCATAACGCAAAAACAAGTCAATCCAGGATTAGACTGAATGCTAGCAAAGAAATGATATCAAAGTACTGCTTATTTATACCACAACTTAGAAAGTTGCTTGGGTCACAAAATAATTTTTTATTCTGTACAAAGGAGAAATTAAAATCTGGACAGAAACAAAGTGTGATGAAGACACCTTCGTTCTTGCATATGAATATAAATCACCCTGAAGTCGATAAAAATCCTTCACAGTATCTTGCGATACTATCGCAGCAGAAAAGCGTCGACTGGCCGCTTTCACGAGCGCGAGACAAGCAGTAATTACCCAGACTTCACGCATACAGAATGGCAAATCTTTCTGTAGACACAGATAACCGGTACCAAATGAGCGAAATCCTGTTACACAAAAAGTGCTAATAACAACTAACGTAAATACTAAGAGAATAGTTCAAAAAATGAAATCTAAACTATCAAATTTGACAGCTAGACGAAGCTTCTAACCACCCACACTATAACAGATACATTCTTATCACAAAACATGAATGGTTTGAAACGGGCAATTAAGCGCAGGTAACTCAAATATTAAAACGCATCCAGGTAATAAGCGTTTATACCCTTTCTCAAAACCACACGGAACGCTTGCCTTCAGTGCCAGCTGTAATTATGAGAGAAAAAGTAACGAGGTTTTCAACACTGAAAGCTAGAGTCCATCTAAGTCAATATGAGAGCAGCAGACAGCGCAGCATAGAAGAAGCTGGAAAATGCTTTGTGACGCTCGAGTAATTACCTCATGTTGTGTAAGGATCTTGGCAAAGATGATGATAAAGGAGTGCCCTCGGCCACAGACCTCCGCTGGGCGTTGGAGATTGAAGAGCAGCTGCAGATCCGATGCATCACGATGTACACATAAGGTGCAAGACATTCTTGTAATGGCTAGATGTACGAGTTTTGATATTTTGAATTATGTAAAAAATAATTTAGAGACGTCTTTCAATAGCGAATGCATAGGCTCATACGGACAAAGCGTATGCCGACGGCAAGTCACAGTTAGTTAGTTTGTAAACTGAGTTTCGAGGTTATAATCATGAACTGTAAGTCAAACATCACAGATATGGTTTCATGCCTATGAACATACTTTTAAGCAATCGTGGCCAGCCCTAGCATGAAAACGTTTCATAAAAATGTTCGGAAAATTCACCAGTTGAAGTAAGTTAATGCAACAGATACATCCATTAGAAAATGGATAGCACTTGAATGTTAATGCACCGCATGAAAATACTTAAGACAGATATACTATGATTAAGAGACAGCGACTTCTGAAAAATAAAGTTGACTGAATAACTAGTACCGATGCTTGACGGGAGAAGAGATACTGTCGAAAGTCAAACTCTCGAACTGTACCATCCGCTGCAAATTGATTCACTGGCTTGCGAGTCACATCTAGAAGAGCTGCGCTGTCATCACCAGGATCTAATCCTCCAAATGCTGATGTATTCGAATGTGGTGCATTCACTGGAACAAAACCTTCCAAAATTTCAGAAAATCAAAAATATGAAGACCAAAATAGAGCACAGCTTCATCTAAAAATCACCCTGACCTTCACGTGGCTGTCCGAGTCAAAGAAAATTTCTAGTAGACAGAAAATAATTGCACAATCTAGCGGCAATGAGCAAGAAAAGAATTGAAATGCAATGACTAAAGAACACAAATCAAACAATTAAATCGATGATGAACCCAAGAGGGCAGACATCGATATTACGGTATGATACAAAGTACAGAACAAAGAACATAAGAGAAGAGCATCAGTTATAAACAATTCATTTACAATGAAGGAGGGATACACGACGGATAAGCGAATATTCATTATCCAAGCCTTACCACTCTCTGAGTAAATTTGCTCTAATTCATCATACTCACGAAGAGCATCTTCTCGCAAATTTGCCATCTCAAACATGAAGGCCAAGCTTTCCTGCAGGCAATAAATCCACAAAAACAAACGATGGCTCTTAATTGCAGGATCAAAGATATTATCAGGTTCAGACACAGATTGCCATGACGAGTCGATTCAACATCCGCATCTGTAGCTACTGATGTAGCAATCTTAAAAGTCAAGCAGAAAAGAAAAGCTGGTATTCTTGCAAGAACAAAGCAGAGAATTAACGATGTAGTGTGATGCACACACAATAATCAAGAGAAACAGTGACAGCCACATGAATTTGCTACAAGTATTTCTCACCTTAACTGTGAAAAAATTGCAAAAATTCCAAGCAGGCATATATCTGTTTTCATTCAGCTTGCGGACCTCCTCCTCATAGTACTGTACCCGACGGTCGAGTGTATGGCGGATACACTCTACAATCTTCAGCTCGATCTCCTCCCATACAGATGTATCGGCCCCATGTAGGTCAACCTTGCAACATCTGATCCGCAAGAATGCAGGACACGCGACTGAGGATTAAAAACAATGATAACGAAGAACTATAATAAATGACTATGATCCAAGTTAAATGACGGTGAGAGGAATAGTTCATAACTAAAGCGCTGAACTTGGGAGCAAAGAATCGCAGTGACAAACTTCTAATTCAGAAGGTTGGTCCTTAAAATACCTCTCCCTCTTCTTGGAGCTAAAGTCACCTTCGATCCTGCCGTACACTCGCTTGCTAAGCTTGACGGCGTTATCAGCCGTCGCTTTGGAAACATACACAATGAACCACTCATGATCCTCAGCTTGCACAATGGTCTTAAGGCGCGGCTTTAACAAGTTTTTGTATTCATCAAGATCCTGCAGAAAGAGGTGCGTTAATTTTCCCCAAAAAAAGTCAATATAAAGACTTCGACAAACTCTACAGCTCATCACAATCCACAGATCTAGATGGACAGCACGAAGGCGCATTTCTTCAATCACATCTTCGGAAATGTATGAAGGAAAGGAAGCTCACATCACATGTCACCAATATGACCCAAGCGTAGGGTCTCTGGAATCCGAAAGGTAAAGATGACTGCTCCCCAGGCAAACCTCTACGCAGGCGAGCGTCAGTGGTTTGGACAAATTCCACGTGTAATCTGTCGACCAACACAAGGTTCCGAGCTTTATTGTTCAAGCTTGCCTTCTTGAACGGCACACGAGCCTCAAGATTTCCTCTGACAGCCTCCCACAAGTCATTCACATCCTCGACTGCACATCGAAAGACCACTCACTCATTTTAGACATCAATCGACCCCAAAACCAGATCAACCTGAAAAATCACAGGCTTCCTTACTACCAAACTGGTATCATAGCTGGTGAAAGTGTTTAGAATAATTGAGGATGTGAATTAACCAAATACTGATAGAGAAGAAATACTGTCGCTAGTCGAGATTGAACTTGAGCCTCTCTATGCAGTCACACGTCATCTACAGCTTCATTAGGATGCCTCGGAAAATGACAATGAAATATTTTTAAACTACCCAAAGCAACCGGAAGATTCAGATAACGTGCTTGTGCTGATCTAGGTAGAAAGATTTAGAGTAGTTGATGAATCTCTATACTAGACCGGTATTCAGACAAGAAAGTCAAAGTTTTAACACGTCGTTACCGAGTTCCTGTCCTCCATAATGACTCAATTACTGAAGACGGTTGTAAGCCTGATCATTTAGGAGAAAAACTAAACCGGGACAGCGTGCAGAGACAAGTTTACACTTCAATAGGTTGATTCTCAATTATTACCGCTCACAACCTCGAGGCAGTAAATTCTGAGACCAATACTCAGTCGAGGATGAATGCTTAGGCGATCAAATTATGAGGAATACTTTATTAAACCCGGTCGCAGGAGCTATTGAATTTAAGAACCTTTCCATAAGGACATTGGTTGTTCCAATCAACATGACATTTTCAATACCTTACCAAGACAACCGCAGATAATAAGGAAAGTGACATTAAACCCAAGTTATTAAACACTAGCATTGAAGTGCAAAAACTTGCTTTAATCAAAATTAAAGGTAAGAGGCACATACTAGCGACTATTAGCCGCGCCGCCGAATTCTTGCCAAACGGAGGATGAGGAGGCAGAGGAGGAGTCGCCATAACAGTCGATTCACCAATCCACCTCTTCTTCTCTCAAACTGTTCCCCTCGTGACCCGTTCGCGATCGATTCCACATCATTCCCGGAATCAATAAAGCTCCAGATTCTAACTAGAGACAGAATTTCAATTCCACCGCTTCGTCACGATTCACCATCCACCACGTGCTAAACACCAAGCACGATATCCTGTTCAATGAAACCTCTCATATCCTTGAATAGTAACAACAATGTCACCGAGCTGATGCAAATTGGAGTATCAACACAACTTAGACTAAGAGTTCTTGATCAATTGTCCTTCTCATCGTCGGAACTAATGCCTGATACAGAAACACAAACAGAGACAGTGAGAAATGGAACACAGTGGCTTCCTACATTGACCTTGCAACTCGCAGAACTCTAAAAATAAAGAACCCTAGGCCCCTGTGACCCTCGCTAGCTCCTTCACTCCAGTCCCTAAACCCTAAACCCTAGCTTCAATCCGATCGATGCAATCGTCCATAACCATCACCTCGCCAGCAAGAGAGGAACACAAACACGAATCCCCCTGAGAAAGCTTCAGCTACCTAATAACATGCCCCGGGTGAACGCAGGCATTCCGTTCGGACACCATTTCCAGTGCCGTAAAAGGAAAAAATCAGCTGTTGAGCAAGACAATAATCCACATACCCTAATACGCAACATAAATTCGAAAAGCAAGGGATAGCTTGCAAGAGCTCTGCGATGCTAGCGAGGCGAGCAGGACAGCTGCAACGAGAGACGAGTTCGTCTTCAGCGATGGGGCTGAAGCTGATGATTCAGGAAATGGACTCTGTTCACAGTCGCAGGAATAATGGGTACAGTAGACGTATCGTAGGCTCACCGTATGTACGGAATCCACTGTACCTGCAACTTTAATGTAAAAATTCGAAACATGGGAAGGATGCGGCCCTATCACCAAAGTAGTCATTCAAAAATTACCAAAATTATCAAATTTCAGGATAAATAGGGGAGTTCTTTGTTCCTATCATTTTCCTAAAAGTCATTTCATAGACATTAGTAGGGCTTTCTTTTTTCCCTTTTTTATGAAGAGCCAAAGTCGTGATATAGAATGTTATAGTGTGTGGTGCTCCAAATTTCAATATTCATCCACATATTGGATAGAAAATATCACATTAGCATGTATCACATATCTATAATTGTTTTCAATCACGTGGTAATTCCATCCAAGGTTGTTTTTAAAATTTGATGTTTTCTAGAAGGAAAACTTCATGGTTGTTGTCATCTTTTAGCCAAACTGTTTTCTGTTGGTGCAATCTAGCACTATAGAACAAAAAAAAAAAAATTTAATTGATTTGTAATTTTTATTTAGTTAAAGATCTATAGGGAACTCTATAGACAAAATTGTATTTGATTTTTAGTACATAAATTATATTTTCTTGGTGCAATCTAACACTATAAAGCAAAAAAAGCCTTGATTTGTAAACTTTATTAGCTTAGGGATCTACAAGAGACTTTATAGACAAATTTGTATTCGATTTATAGTATACAAATTATATATGAAAATGTAACAAGATATACACCATTGGATTGATGATTCAATAAATTTTACTTTTCATTTGAATATCATTTTAACATCTAGACCTTATCATGTTCAAAGACTACACCATATGTGTACAATAGAATATTTGACCATTTTGTAGCTTTTTAGATGTGTAAAAGGTGCAATATTGACAAAAATTCAAAGTGTTATGATCCATTGGCAATAGATTATGTTTTTAGCAAAATTTTACTAACTCTAATAAGTTTGAGCAAGTCAATCTCTATCCCTCCGCAATTGCATCAATGTTGTTATGACTTGTGGCAAATTTTACAAAAAAATAAACATTGGTCATTGGATCAAGCTAAAGATAAATTAATTTTTTTGGCATTGTTGGATATTTCAATACATGCACCCTCTATGTTGAATAAAATATAAATAAAATGAAGTGTCTAGAATTGGGCTTCCTAAATTATCATTGTTCAACCTTCGAAAGAAATAAAATAAACCCATTAAAATAAGGGGTTACAATAATCGAACTATACTCTCTTTAAATTGCAATCCTTCATTGTAGTAGGGATCATTTTATCTTTTAGGATTAAAAAGTGTAATCTATTAGTATGTCCAAATGCACCTTTAGAAGCATAGATAATAGGGTGGCTTGCATTAGGGAACTACAATGGTCAATAGAATACAAGGGGACATCCTTTTGGGCATTGTTTTTCTATCATTAGCAGTTCATGAAGTAACTATAATACATTCAAATAAGGCCATTATATCTAATTTAGACACTTTAAGCGTTGCATATAGTCCTAACATCATATTGGATAATTTTCTTTTCATTCTCATGAACAATTATAAGTAAATTTTTACATATATACTAGAATGCCTTGTTTGAGTGTGTTCTATATAATAGTTTTAAGGATTCAAAGTTTTCAATTTGGTAGATGATTTGAAATGACTAATGAGGTTAATGTTGTGTACATTTGCAAATTCATATTGTCTCCATTTCCAATGAAGAGAGATATTGAATTAGAAGTAGTTATTTTTTACATTTTTTAATTGATGCAAAATTAAAGGCCCCCCAAAATTTAGAAGTAGCAAACTTTTGTAGGAGTTAGAGGTGCACTAATAAAGAATTGCCTACATCATAAATACAAATTAGCTAGTAAGTGAAAAGTAACTATACAACAATCACCAAATCATAAATAATTGTGTTAGCTAATATTTTGTGTCAAAAAGTCATTGTTAGATTGAAAAAAATTCCAATCAAATCTCATTCTAATTCACAAAATAGGTGAATTTGATACACACACAAATATATATATATAATGATTGATGATAGATAAAATTTGTCTTTATTTTTTTTTAGAAGTTTTTATCACCTTTCACTATTTCCATTTACCAAGCCACTTTCCTATTTTGATAGTAATTATTTTAAATACCTTAGAAAAAAAAATTTTCAAATGGTTGATGAAATCTAAGATTTTGATCATATATAAATTTTGTTTTTTCTATTTTTCTATGCAATAATTGTCCAATGAAGCCAAGTAGATGTCACTTTTGATACTTTGAAAAACAACATACTCTGTACATAGCTACTTGGATGTTCTAACTAGCATTGCTTGGATGTCATATATATTATTGAAGAGGTTACTTATGACATGTGATCACATAATACATAAAAACAATAATTTTTATTAAGTGGATGGATGTTGAGTTGTAAGGAAATTTTTTTTTTAAATCTCTACCAACTACTTTGTGAATATATCCCTCAACCCTTGCATTTCATTATTCAAAGTAGCTCAACAACTTACCTAAAGAATTTACACCCATTATAGACTCTTTTTCTATTGTATCCCCTATTTTTTAGTATATTAATCCAAAATTTTAACATAAAAATCTTGAACTAGTGTAGAAAGGAGATGCAATTAGACAAAGGTCTGAAATCAGTATATTTACCTTTTTCCAATTGGTTTGGAATAAAATTCTTCAAAACTATAGTTGTAGGAGAAGTTTGGAATGAAACAATTCTAAAATCAAATGAAAGACTTTTGAGGATTAAATAAAGTTAAGTGGAAAAAAATCTTTCAAAACATATCTATTGCAATACTTGTCAACTATCATTTTCCAAAAATAATTAAATATGGGTCCAAGATGCATCAATCTTCTTCTTCACTATCTACTCTATAAGGTAAGTGCACCCATAATTGACACGAGACTTGACACTAATCAAAATTGAATATATTTATAATTTCTAAACATAATTGATTTTAATAAAATCTTCTTGGTAGATGCAACTGAGGTGACTCTAATGCACTTTAGCATACATTATTTGGAAATGAAATTATGAAATTTCAAAGTATTATCAATAGATGCAATAAGAATCAACAATAGATTTTCCTAGATTATAATATTTTGATTGTATACATCTTTTGTCATCAATAACTAACTTTTTCTATTGCTTTTTTTTAGGTTCCAAAAGTAGGTTCAAATTTAGGTCCAAATGTAAGTGTCACATTTCGGGCATCAATGATTATTCCTCTAAGGTCTTAGAAGACAAAGTTTTTAACTTCACATTTATTGCACTCCAAGAAATATTACTAGATTAATTCCTAATTATATTATTCTTATTGAAAGGAAAATCTCAATAATGTAACCAATACTATTTTATAATAATCTTAATGTACAATATATAATACAACGATGCTAGTATGTGAGCATGAAAATGCGAGCATGTGAGATTTGAGCATATATATAATTAGATATACTATAACCATTGAAGGTGCTGATAATATAAACACCTATAATATAGGTACCTAAATTATAATTATACTATAATCATGGAAGATTTCTATAATATAGATACCTATAACATAGGTGTATAGTCTTCTAGGCTTATGTGTTGACAATCCTATATTCACATAATAGCAATGTTTATGTACAATATTAATCAAACTTTAAATTTGTGAATAAGTGACAAAGCTATTAACACCTAATTACATCCAAATTAGCAATTGAGCATCTTTTCTATTACTAGATTGTCTATCTTTATTGGATCTTGATGGAAGTCAAAAGAATATTTTAGATTCTCTTCTTGTGCATTTTTTCAAAACCTTATAAATAAGATTGGAATTTTTAAAGCATTAAAAATAGGCATACTTGAAAGGACCACTAGACTCTCATGAATAGAAACAATACATTTTAGGCAAGAATCTCTACAAGTTGATCTTTAGAAAGAAGTCACAATTCTATGCAATACTTTCAATTTTGTAGTCCTCAAAGGTTTGTATTTGGATCACTTTAAATCAAGCAAATTTCTTTGATAGTCATTATTAAGTGTTAGAAAGCTCTCATTTTTTAATCACATAAAGATAATTTTGTAATAAAATTGGGGGAAATCCAAGATCAACATTTGATTTTATTATGCAAAAGTTATAAGAGGTCAAAGTCAAATTGGTGGATTTTTAAAAATTGTGCCCTATTTTCAATGTTCATACCTTGAAGAGTGCAACAAGCCATCTATTTTTTTCTACTTTTTATAAAGGCTTGTTTCTAGAAACATGCATGCTTGGAATTTTGTGATCCTACCTTAGTTATTGGAATGTTATCTTTTGAGAGGATACTAATTCATAGTGCTCACTATCCATCCAAAAGTGACTCATAGTGAGATTTTAAATATTTTAGGATTTTCAAATTTTCAAATTTTCAATCTCCCCCCCCCACCTTTCGTAATTTTCAAAAACCAATCTATTTGACAATCAATATGGGACAATTCATTTGATACTTTATTTTGTATTTAGTACATATTTGTATGCAATACTGTATCCATTTTGTATTTCATATTTGGATGACTTAGATTAAATCTCACAAGATCAATGGCTTATGATTTTTTGAGAAATCAACGGCAATTTTGAAGGTAAGCATTTAAAAAAAAAAATCAACTGCTTGTAAATTTTTTGAGAGAGGGAGGCACAACTAATGCAAATTAAGGGGGAGCTATCTTTTCAAAAGATAGTAAAGTAACCTAGCCCATCACAAGTAGAATGATTGGTTTGTAGTATTGGCATTGTTGAATTTTCCTAAACCCATTAAGGACCATGATTGGTTCTAGAGGTGGGCAAAACTTTTTTTGGTTTCAGGATGAATATGACAAAAAAATATCAAATCATGATGAATTTGGAAGATCTGTCTATACTTATTGAAATCCACATAAATGTTTGGAGTTCTGGAATAAATTTGATCATCCCAATTTAGATATTATAATGCATCTTTGTGTATTTTCAGCCTGTATGTCATTTGTTTTTTCAACCTCTAAAATACATGCCAATAGAAAATTTCTCAATTTTTGTCCCTATACGTTCATTTTCAAATTCCCTACACACATCCCCTTTCATGCAACCCCAAATTCATTATCAAATTCTAACTATTATTGGAAAAGTGTCAAATTAGACTAGAAAGTGGTCGACCAGACCTTAATGGGTTAAATCTACGTAAAGACCAATGTGAAAAATGTGGAAGCAACTGAATTTTTCTTGACAAAGTATAAGTTTGTTATGAATTTTTGAATGTGTGACCTGAAAGAGTCACTAAACTACCCCAAAGCCAGTAAACATTACAAAAAATTTCAGACCTTGGGAGGTCCGTTATTTTGGAAGTGTCCGCAACTACCCTAGTGCGATAAGAGAGGAAATTCCTTAGTTTTTTATTTTTTGATGAAACCTGCTGATGTAGCACTACTTGTGCCACATCAGTGCCACATCAGGTTTTCATACTTTTTAAATATTTTTTCTTCTTAAAAAAAAATCATTTTTTTATTTTCCTATAATTGCATTGTGAAGTGCCAAAAATAGATTTCTTAATAGCCCTCCACAAGGCTCAGATTTTTCCTAATGATGTGTATCTATAATGATCATAGCTTATTCATCTAAAGTACTTCCAATAATTCTTAACATGGCTACAATATGAAGGCCTAAAAAATCACTTTTTGTGATGATTTATACTCAAAAGGTGGAAGTTTAATTGCAATCATTAACGGTAATCACTCTATTATCATCATCCAAGACATTGATTGTAGCCATTAATTCAAACAAATGTAGTCCAAATTTCATTTATTGAAAAAAGTCTAATATGGGTTGATGTAAGACTTTGATGGATCATTCCTTAGGTATTTATAATGGATTGTATTACTTTAGCCATTGGGAGGTTTGCCAATAAAGTGGGCACCACCAAACCAAGGCTTTTTTTTCATTTTTATCAAGTGTGTCAAAGTGGCCATATACAATGTTCTAGTGGTGCTCCAAATTTCAACATTCATCCACACATTGGATAGAAGATATTGCATTAGTACATATCACATGTCTAGAATTATGTTTTTATCTATAATTTGAATTGGTGATTATATCTAAGATTTTTTAAAATTAATTTCAATTTTTTAGAGAAAAAACCCTTGTGGTTTGCTACCAATTTTTAGCCAAATTATTATTTTTTGGTGCAATTTTGTACTATAATGCTAATTAAAAAACCTGCTAGCATTAGGAAAAATTTGAACCCCTAGGAGGGCCATTAAGGTTTCATTTTCGGCACTTTGCAATGCAAGTACAAAAAAATAAAAAAATATTTTTTTTTGAAAAAAAATTAAAAACCCAATGTGGCGCTAACATGGCATAAGTAATGCCATACTAAATGCTTTCATTAAAAATAATAAAAAATAAAAAATAATTTTAAATCTTCTTTAATCCCTAACTACTTGATCCAACATATAATGTTATCTAAAATTTCAAGCTCATTTTGGGATGGGTAATTAAATTTGTATGATTGTTTTAAAAATGGGGGGGGCAATTTTTAGGGTTAACTATTGAAAACTTTCATTTTTCACTGAAAAAGTTGAACAATTGATTTTTGAGAGGTTCTCAAAGCTTGTATGTCCTTTAGTGGTAGAGTAAAGCTTGCTAATTTTACTTCATTTTCCCAACTTTGCCAATTTCACTTGATTTGAGATCTAAAAACTTGTACTTATCTAATTAATTTGAAAATGGTCCCAATAGAAAGAGCTTAGTGTTTTCATGATTTTCACCATTGAAAATTTAAACATGCAAGTGTTGATATGGAGTTATTTGCAATTTATACTTATAAAAAAATTGCATTTCACAATTTGTAATTGTTCATGTCATTTCCAATTCCAAAATAAATTTATGTACAAATTCTGAAACATTGTGGGGAGGGGCAACATACTAAAATTAAAAAATGTACATTTTTCTTGTTGTAATCACACAACTCCTATGCAATTTTTCACTCAAAATTGGTGGATATACTAATAAATAAGCTCTTTAAACATTTATATGGTTAGATTTTGAAAATAATACAATTTGTTTCATTAAGGTTAACTATAACCCCATGCTCTTTTTTCATAGTTAAAACACATTTGAAAAGGCTTGGGCATTGAAGGGTTAATTGCACCCAAAGGTTCAAAATTTGTAGATGGTTGGAATTTTTTGTAATCTCCAAATGCACTAGTGATCCCAAATTGCCATCATTACTTTGGACATATCTCCAAAATCAATATGTAGCCATGTAAAAGAAATGATTTACCAAAAAAACTTTGACCCTACATAACTTTTGTATATTGTATCCAAATGTTATGTTCTTTAGTGTATTGGACCTTCTTTTCACTTGCCAATAAGAAGATATGCAAATTTAAATATAATAATGATATTACTAGGCACAATAGCAAAAAGTAGTGGTTTGGGGGATTGCACCTACTAGAGGTGCAATCCAAGAAGATTTGGTCCTCCCTCCACATCTCAAATTCCTCATGCATTCCATGAAGAATGGAACAAGTCTTGAGTGGTGATTGGTCCAAACGTGCACTTTCGTTACGTGGATTGACATTCCACCGCACCCCGCCAAGTCGCCAACTCATCCGAATAAAATGCCACGTCCCCTGCCAGATGTCCAGTACGACGACTCACACATCCTGCACAGCTTTTTCCAAGCTTTCGTCGCCCAAATGCGTGAAGGCCGAAGTGCTTGCAGCCAGAGGCCGCACGCTCTTGCCCCCCGAGCTTTGCCAGGACCCTATCTCAAAAAATACGGCTATGGGTGTACCTTAATCGATCTTCCCGCATTCCCGCATTCTCGCCATATAATAAGGCTCTTCTCTTCGCTTCTCCCCAGCTCACATTTCGTAAACATTTCGTGACAATCTCGAGATTATTGTCGGTAGGGTTTGAGTGCTGAAGCGATGCGAGGTCGAGAATGGCGCAGGCTTGTAATTGAGCGAATTCTCTTTTGAAGAATTGATTCTCTTTTGAAGAGGGATTGGTCCTTTTTGGATAAGAGTTGGTGGCGCTGTTTAGGTTTTGATTGTTCACGGTTGATTGTGTTCTCGGTTAGGTGTACAGCCATGGCGATGATTTGCGGCAGCACCATGTTGTCCCTGCAGTCTGCTTCCCTCAGGGTGAAGTCCGAGGTGGAGCTCTGCACGAGTGGTCGTAGTGTTAGGTCATTGACTGGTCGGTCGGTCAGGCTTGGACCGAGTTTTTTGGATGGGGCTGCTATGAAAAGCAGGGTCTACTTGTGGATGCTTTCGCCGAGGGGGAAGAGAATGGACGCCAATTCGCGGAACGGGTTGAGGGTCGTAGCGAGGAGTGGTGGGCAGGTGGAGCCTGAGGTGCCGAAACCGAAGCAGGGTCTCGATCTGTTGCTCAAACTGGTATGCTTGTCTTTTTCTGGGGGGTTGTGCTAGGGTTTTCGCAGGACTTTTTGTCGTACGAGGCACGTACATGTCGTGGAATGGGTTGTGTGGTCTCTGCTTTTCGTTTGTGTACGATTTTTGAAGGAATTACTCGTGGGTTTGTTGAACCTTATCGTCTTCACAGACATGTTATTGTGGACCTTAGTTCGTAGTTACTGGAATTTGCTTGAGCGATATGTTCAACCTATGGTTAACGCAGATGTTTTTGGTAGTACTGACGTTCCTGACGAAGGGTGAGGGCCTTGGATTCTTTTTTTTTCATCGTTAGAACGATAACGTTTATCTAATTGCGATAAGCAAGTAGTACTCGTGATTTTCTTGATTTATTGCCTCACCATGCTCTGGGGTTTAACTTTAAGTGACGTTGTTTAGTAGCTTTAAGTGTGAGCGTTTCCACGGTTCTGTTCAGAAGCGCTCTGTCTGTTTTGCTGGGTTTATGGTTGGTTTCTGCAGGTGTTAGGGAGACCGTGTTCTCACATTCTCTTTAGCTGCTTGTGAGAATAGAGATCTGTTGTTGGCATTCTGTGTTATTGCATTTGGAGGGAAGGGATCTAGATTTTTCAGTTAAGATGAGTAAATCTTCTTCGGTGGACTATTGCTCTGGACACACCCGGTTATGCGTCCTACGGAGAGAATGTACAATACATTTCAGGTCGTGGTATCCCCTGAGCAGTACTCGTTCTGAAAGTCTTCGCGAGAGTCTTCTTGAATGCTGTGGAAATGTTACACGATGACAGAACGATTGCTGTTGTCACAGAAACTGAATCGTCTGTTATGTTTGACACTCACACAGCTTCCGAGACTTTTACCGGTTATAGTGATTGGAGCAGCATCGTGGTTATTAAGGCGTCCAGATGCTGCGCTTGCGGGTGCCGAGGCACCAAGTTTTGTGGTTGGAGGGGAGACTGTTCAAGGAGGGACGCTTTCCAGGGAGATTGCTAAAGCTGGGGGAGGATTAGTGGCAAGTGCTTGGACTGGACTGGTGGCTGGTGGTCTTCACACTTTGACAGGGCCTGATCATTTAGCCGCTCTCGCACCTCTTTGCATCGGCCGGTCGCGTCTACAGAGTTTCTCTGTGGGGGCTCTGTGGGGCTGTGGTCACGATGCAGGCCAAGTGATATTCGGCATCATCTTTCTCTTACTCAAAGACAGGTATGTATCTATATACTATATCAGTTTCTTATTTTCAGCGTTTAGCATGTTTAACAGAGTGATTTTCGGTAGAGCTTTACTAAACCAGATCTGTTGTGATCAAGTTTCTATCACTGGTGATGAACTTCTTATGCAATTTCAAAGTGAGGTCTTGTAGACCACTAGAAGTGACAGTAGATTAACCCTTTCCATTCAAAGCCCCATCGGCCATAATCATTCTTCCCTTCACTTTCTAATTGAAGGTCAACCAATTGTTTGAATAGGCGAATTGATGCTTTTGATTCACAAGGGTAGCGACCACAGTTTACGCCATATTCACACTCTTCTAGAATATCACTCACATATTTTTTGCGTGTATCTCAGGTTGCACCTTGATGTCATTCAAACCTGGGCAGCTCGTGTGGTGGGTCTTACTCTCATCACCATAGGAGGAATGGGAATTAAAGAGGCACAAGAGATTGATGCAGGCGCTCCAGTCTTAGCTGAGGGTGAAACTGCTGTAGAACCCGGCAAGAAGTCTGTCGGTCCCGCAACTTTCATCACAGGCATTGTCTACGGGTTACAACCTGATGCGCTCTTGATGGTGTTACCGGCACTATCACTTCCATCTCGAGCAGCAGGGGCAGCGTTTTTGGGCATGTTCCTGGTGGGTACAGTTTTGGCTATGGGTAGTTATACCGCCTTTGTGAGCTCCTTGAGCCAGGCATTGCAAAAGCGTGTACCAAAGATTACCCATCGGCTCACGTTGGGCTCTTCTGTGGTTGCCATAGCACTTGGGATTGCAGTCCTGCTGGGTGAGGTATTTGGCTTTAATCCGTTTTAATAGTTATGGAAACATAGAGTATTGTGCCAGGTTAGTCTATTCATGAGGTAATTTGCACGTATCCAGCTAATTGGAGTCGCCATGCACAAGAGGTTCTTACCTCTTATTTTTGCCTTGAGAGCTGCTGCCCCATGGTTCAGGTTTAAGTATCATCCTTCCCTTTGAACAACTTCGCACCCGATGAAAGACGGCCCCAGTTTTCGTTTTGCGTTCGGATAACCAATTTTCAGTTCCAGTGATCCTGATAAGACTTTTCATTTTGAAGCTGTAATTTAGATGATGCCCTTTTGGTCCCATTTTTTTGGTTCCGGCATAGAAAAGCCAAGATTGTAATGAGGAACTTTTTTGAGAAGGTAAAGGCTTCTTCACTGGACCTCGTTTGCCTAATGCTTTATGTTGGTCCGTTTTAACGTGCACTAATAATATGGTTGTTATCTCCATTGTATACCCGTGACTCGTGTTAGTGGAATCCAGAAATTGCAAATTGTCTCTTGTCACATCTTTGCCATTGTACATTGCTTGCGATTTATTGTAGTATTTCATATTGTGATGAACAAACGTTTTGTAGCGTTGCTTCGTCTGATAACTTGTTTGGGGCGACGGAATGTTTTTCGCTTACTGTGGGAAGTTACGTCATGTTTTTTCTTCTGTATCTTGAGCATTTATGTGTGTTTTTCTGTCTTGAAGTATTGAGCTTTGAGATATGGTAGAATCACCTATTGTTGACCAATTTAGGGGTGTAAGGCAATGTAAATTTCCATGACTTGATTAGTCCCAACTTTGAAGAGGAAAAACACATTTTACACTTTGGTTGGAGATTTGTTTTGTCCTTGGTTGCAACTATTTTCAGCCCTACATGTTGGAAATGGGTCCTTGGTTGACAATAGGTGGTTCTACCATAAGCTAGGATGAATCATTGTCATTCCTTTGTTTGTTTTATATATTGAGAGTGATTGGATTTACAATTTTTTTGCATTAGAGCCTTAGATTGGATGATTTTTCACATGTACTTTGGTCAACTCATGAAGAAGACACAACATAGATAGTTAATACTAAAACACATAGCTTTCTATTGTTGTCCCTAAGGAGGTTGTTATTGTCTATTTGCATTTTCAATTGTTTTTTTTAACTTCCTACATTGTTGCAATAATAATCCAAAAGCTTCCCTCAAAATTATTGAATAATGAATGAATCTTTTGTCATACATAAAATATACATGTCAATGTTCATTGAAGTTGTAGAATTGTAATTTTTCAACCCAATTCTTACCCTTTGAACCTTGATTCTACATTGAAGTTGTCATAATAGCAATGTTTTGTAGTTTTTACTACATTAGGGTGCAACATGATGCAATTGGGTTTGAGGATGGAGGCACAATTGTCTTTGGAGTGATTTCATTAAAAGATTTTTGAAGGCATTGGAAGCCTATAGGTTCCCTAGCCTTGAAAACATTGGGAACATAATGAGCAATGTAGTCTAATATAGCCAAGACTATGCCACGTCATTTCTTAAAATTAACTAATTTTTTTTTTCAATTTTTTTTTGCATTTTAAGAACTAATTAATTTTTTGTTTTGACAATTAGTCATTCTCTTTGTTGTGGAGGAACACCAAGAGAAACAAGCTCAAAAAGGGCTATTATTGCCTTCAAATCTCTTCTAATGTGATTATCCTTGGAATATATAACCATGCTTTAAAATTTCTAATTCTCCCTACTTTATGTTCAATTTTGTGATACTAAATAAATGAAACTTTTTGTTTTATGTTTTTAAAGATAAAAACATATATGTTCTATAATAGGTCATGCAAATTTTACATTTTCCAAAGAAGATTTGAAATTAATGTGTGCATCTGCAAATCAAGTAAAGAAAATTCATATCAATTAGAAAATTAACTCAAAAAATCTGAAAACTTTATCATATTATTTTTCAAAATATTATATTATTAACAAATTAAATGCCATTTTATAAATAGAATTTTAGTTGACTATAGTAATAGGTCCAAAGTTTATATTTACAACAAAATATCCCATTTAAGGAACTTTAGAATTTTTAAATTGAAGTTGAAATTACGCTTTCTTAATTGCATTTCATTTTCATTGTTAGTTTTCTTGGCCCACCCGCTATATTAGATGATAGTGCCCCATGTACCGTGCGCCAGTGATGATGCTCTCAGGTCTCCCTGACCACGACCATGAACGAAGCCAAGGGTTTATCCTGAACGTCTCATTGTTCCTCATCTGCAAAGTGCGTGGTTGTCGCTGGCGATGAAGGTCGAGATTTGACGCCATGGCTGCTGCTGCTGCTTCCACTTCTGCCCCCTCTCCTCCTCCGCAACCGTCCTCCGCCGATCCTGCGGTACCTAATTTCGCAATTCTGTCTTCCCTGTCACAAATTTCTCACTATGATTTCTCCTGTTTTCGACGCTCTTTTCAATTCTCTTCAGTTTTGTTCAGTTTTGTTTCTCAGCTTTGGAGTTGCAGGTGCACCAGTTGGAAGTCGCCTGTGCGGAGCTCAAGAGTTTGCATGAGTCGCGGGTAATGATTCTTTCTTTCTTTCTTTCTTTCTTTCTGATTTCGAAGTGTGCTGGGAGTTTCAGTCTGGGGTTTAGGCATTAGGGTTTCATTTCGTGTGTATTCGTTACAATTCGGGGTTTTCTACAGGAGCTCGTCAAATTGCTGTGTCTGGGGGGTCTAATATATCCAGGAATTGGTGGATACCTTGGGATTTGAGAGGGGCTTTAGGTTACTGTCTGGAGTTGACGAGTGTTCTCGAGCTTTCGTAATGTGTCTTATGAAATTGTATATTGTGGAGCCTTGAAAGAGTCATTTGGATTGGTGTTATTACGGGGAGGTAATAGGTAAGATAACTAGAATCGACACTTCTGCTACTGAGAAAAGTGATTATTAGAGTGCCTATTCCAACGCACCAAAGATTGCTTGACTTGGATACCTTATGCGAATGAATGTCGTATGCCAAGGTTATGGATATTTAAGGCGTAATTGATAGATGTTCTTCGACAGTAGGTACATATTAATCAAGGGGATATACACGAGATGGACATCTGATCAAGTAGTGCTTCTGGGTTCCTTGCGATTTGGGGTGTCTCTATCTTCTCTTGAAAATTGGAGTCGATCAGCGTACTTGTTAAGAGGCGGAGAAGATTGAATCGTAGTTTCTTGTACTTTCAGTGCTGTCTCACTGAAGCATTACTTCAGAGTCTATGCTATTGTGAAGCGCTAAGTAGTCCAAGGTGCTCACAGTCAGGCATATTGAAACAGAAAATGTTATTTTGCTGTATGAATCTGAGTTTTATTGAGTTTTATTAATTAGGAATTGCACATTGCGTGCCGCGCGTGCATCAGAGATCAAGTGTGGGCAAAACGATTATTTGTTTTTCTGAGTATCAATATGTTTAATTTGATTCAACAGGCCGTTTACGAAAAGCGTGGTGCAATTTTTTTCCGGACAACTGTGAAGGCAGCTGCGAAATCTCAATTACGTGAGTATACTCCCTTTGCTTGCAGCACTCGATGCCGTCGATGTCATCATCATTGCACATTATCATCGACTACGGTTAGGGTGGAAATTTGAAAGAGCTTTCTCTTTTCAGTATTTTAACGGCATGAGCATCGCTAGCGAGCTTGACTTTGGCTTCTTTTGTTTGACTAATCTTAATACAGAGGAGTTGGAGAAAGTCAAGGCACGTGCTAAAAGTGTTTCATCGTGACGGATAGAGAACCTCTGCTGGGCCTTCTGTAAGTTTCGCTTTTCCATTATTCTGCGGAATGTAGCCTAAGGTAGAGTATACTGACACCGTTAAGGACTGATGCTATTTCCTATACTAACCCTGTTACCACCAGCAACACATCTATTCATACACTTGGTTGGACTTACTAGCAAATGGTGCAAGCTAAATGTCTATGGCCACTGGTTTTTGAATGGAAATGGGGTCGTCTACTGGCAATCATTTTGGTCTACAACCTCCCACTTTGAACTAAGAAATTCATACACAGTGACAAAGAAAAAAGATCTGGACATTGCTCTTGTACCCAAACATCTCCACTGCTCTATACATCTCCCCCAAATCACACTCCTCCATATGTTGAAATGGTTAAATTGACGCAAATAGTATCCTCTACCTTACAACATCATCCAATCGGTAATAAAATATCTGCAGTTTCAATTCTAACTCTCGTCGTTCTTGCGTATCCTCCTCTGTTCATTGGGGGATGTTAGCCGTATAGAAATAGCTTCTTATAGATTTTCTCTGGTTCGTTTGTTCCACACCAGCTTTCCATCTCCACCGTTTTACATTCTGACGTTTGTACATGAATGCTGCAGGTTTCGGCAATCTCAGCGGTTACATTCCAGCTTGTAAACTACATAGATCATCGCTGCAGAATTACCCGAATTATTTCCTTATTTGAAAGATAATTTTCCATGGCTTTGTCTGCGGCTTGCTATCAACCTAGGGTGCAGTATCAGTGTAGGGAGAGCTCACATCATGGTATCAGCGAGATATTAGGTCGTGCATCTTCGTATCTACATGGCGGCTCGAATGTAGCCTGCCTGGGAGTATGGAGAACCTCCTGTCTAGCTAGACCTCAAAATTACCATTGCGTAAGTGCAAGGCAAGAAACCACAAGCCATGACTGTGTCAAAACCCTTTCACCCACGTTATGGCTATCAAACAGACGCGGTTTTGCAAGGGCACCCCTTGCTCTGCCATCTCGTAAGTCTTTGCTGACGAATTTTGTTAGATGAATAGTTTCAGAGGCTGCTGATGTTTCAATGTTGAAGGCTTGGAGCAGTTTCCAATTTGTCTCACGATATCGTTTGTATGAGCAGCGGGGGTAGAAGGGGACGTGGAGGAAGGAACTCCATGGGAAGGTGCTATCGTCTTCAGAAGAAGTGCTGTTCAGTCGCGCTTTGACTACTCAACAACACTGGAAAGGTTGGGACTTTCAAGATTGTCCTCTGAGAAGGCGATGGCTTTGGCTACTGAAATGGGTCTCGAGAAGTCAGAAGTTGACGGAGTGGTCGGTACCCCTGTTCAAGTATCTGTAGACTTCAAAAAGGAAGGAAGAGACTATCGAATTGATGGAATCATAAGGACATCCCTAGCCTTGCTTTGCAACCGGTAAGTTGGTTTCTACATCAAGTTCCAATGTCTATTAGTAGGACATATAATTACCACTTTGACGCAAAAAGGGGTAACAGTGTATGTAGGTCTACCAAAATCTTCAATTACTGTGAGACGAGTTTCGAATTTTTATCATGTTGGGATAGAGGCAGTGTAGGGGGCCATGTTTTGTGGTTAACTAGCATTGCGGATTAAGTGATCCTAGAAATAGACTTCTTCGAGCCACATCCACAGTAGGAATGATTTTATTCAACTCCTGAAAGTATGGAGGCAGCGACTTTGGGCCATTTGGTCACATACGGGTGAATATTGGAGGAATGACCCGAAATTTTGATGAATCGGGATTTGATAAATATATACTCTTTCTATGTTTCTTAATTTGTAGAATCAATGCGTTCTTTGTAAGCTTGATATATTTTTTGCTTCCCTTGTTTGCAGATGTCTTGCACCAGTTGCTGAACGAGTTTATGCATCCTTCAACCTTCTCTTGACTGAGGCTCCCGTATTAGAACCGACACAACAAAACCTGGGAGTCATACTAGGTGATAACGTGAATATATGGAAGGCGGAAGCCGACGACGATGCGCAGGCCGAGCTAGACATTGATTTGGATGACAAAATTCATTTTCCACGCGACCAGAAGGAGGTGGATCTTTCCAAGTATTTGCGTGATACCATCCACCTTGAGATACCAACGAAGTCATTGTGTGACTCGGGTTGCCCGGGCCTGTGCCTTGGTTGTGGTGTCAACCTCAATAGTTCTGCATGTCTTTGCGGGAAGCATAAGAAGAAACAAAGTGCATTGGATATGGAGGAAATAAGGCTGAATAGGAATAAGGCTATTTGGAGCCCTCTAGAGCAGCTAAAGAAACAGCTTAAGGAGCAAGAGAATAGAGATGATGGTCTTCAATCTTAGTCGCTCTCCTCGTTGCATACAGAATCGTTAGTTATTGGATATCTCAGGGTGCGATCAGGTGAATATCATGAATGTTGACATAAATCTTCAGTATTTGGAAATTGAAAACTAGAATAGCCATTAGCCCATTAGTTGTTTTACGTCTCCTGTTGCAATACTCCCGTCACAAATGTTCCAGTGATAACTTTTAACTTCCTGGTATGTTGACTTCCATGTATGTTTAAAAAATCAGGAATATTGGAGCAATAGCAAACAATTTGTGGGAAAGTACCTTATGACTGCACTAATATTTTCAGTGTTTCTGTATCTTGTGGGCAATTGATGGAGTAGGGAATGCCCAGGGATTCTACATTTTTACCTTTCATCAGAGGGATAGCCTGTCGCATCAGCCTCTCGGAAGGCATTTCCAAGTCTACTCTGTATAACAACCCAACTTTCATACAAAATTTCTTAGGATGAAATTCATATCCTTTCTAACTTCTGGTCGTTCAGAAGCTTTGGAAGCTTCAACTACACTAGTGTGCCCCGTGCCGTTGCCATGGTCAAAACAAAAGAAAAAATAATTTTCTAATTTTTTTAATTCATAAAAACTTCAAAATTTATTAACTTTCATGCCTTAGGTCAGAATGCCACGATACCAATGCCACGATACCAAGTCCGTGCACCACTCCTCACCGAGAACTTTCCAATGATACCAAACATGCGAACAAACATGCGAACAGGAGATGCACGGTCTCTCTAATGATACCAAACATACGAATGGGAGATGCACAGTTCTGGAGATCTCAACATAACAAACAAAACAAACAAATAGCCTAACTTAATAGGAGGATACCAAAATATTGGTTGTCGTTCGTGTGACACTTAAGAGCTTGCCTTCCGTGTCATACTAACAAATTACCTTTCTTTAGACTATAACTAAGCACTCTTCAAGTTGTTTTCAGGTTGCCTTCTATGAGAAAATAGCAGGTCGCCTTTCATTGTGCAGTTCACACAGATGGGATATAGAGCTAAATTAAATGAGCATTGGTTTTAAACAATATTACGCCACATGTCCTAGTAAATGCATAATAAAAGCACGAAGTTCCATTCAAACAAATTTGATAACCCCGTCTGCATCAAACTACAAACTTAAAATAAAATAACCCCAGCTACTCGTTTTGAGAGGCGTTTAATAGTTTCAACTTCCTTTCTAGGTAATTAACCATACTAAGTTGCACCTATGGTTCCACAAAATGATTATCTAGATTGGGATGGGAATACATAAAGGGATCGGAATCCCTTGAAAATCTCCCAAGGCATACTATAATATGTGTGAATTCTCTGCTGCAGGTTGCAACCCACTGTTGACACCCCTATTCACTAGCTATGGCCAGTCATCAACCTTTGACTAAGGACTAGCCGCCCCCGTATGTATCAATACAAAGCTTAAGCTTCACTCATTACTATTGTAACGATGACATACAACTCTCTAGAATTCCAACAGCTTGATCGATTTCTTGAGTGGAGATGATTAGGGGTGGTGCAAGGCGAACAACATCACCCTTACCGGCGGTGAGAATGAGCAGTCCTGCCTTGAGAGCAGCAGCTACTAGTGGTGACGCAGGGACATCAAGTTGAATGCCTACAAGAAGACCTTCACCTCGTACTTCCTTAACATGAGGATTCGTGCCCAGCTTCTCTCGAAGTTGAGACTTGAGGTAGGCGCCCTTCTGCGCTACACTCTCTAAAAACCCGGGCGCCTGAACACCACAGCAACAACTTGTGAGCATCTTCTAAGGTAAGAACCCATTCCCTCAAGTGGCTTTCAGATGTTTTTGAGTGGTTTTCATTACCGGAATAGAATTTCTTTGGTCCCATTTTGAGAGGATTCCAACACACCAAAATATATATTATCGGGATTTTGTGTGAATAAAGTATGACTTGTTTAATTTGAAGTAGTAGGCTCCCAATCATAAGACTAGAATCCCTCGGACCTTGATATTGCATCTCCACAATGTACTTCGTGCAAGCATCTTTGCCAGGAGCAGAACTTATAAGTATTCCATTTCACACAAGTAATAGGTTTGGATGACGCTTGCATCGTCATGGGCGACTTTTCAATCCACGGGATAGGAACATCCACGGAAATATTCTAGTCCAGATTACCTAGCCAGTAATTATTAACAGAATCTCTCAATGGTAAGCATTTACAACTTGGTCCGTCCCATCCTATAGCAACTTCCAACCCGTAATGCCGCTTCCGTATCTATTAAAATTTGAGATTAATCATTTAGGAAACTTCAAGGCAGAATAATGTACCAATAGAGAACATCACCTCTCATTTTTTAACAAAATAAGTGTTTCTGAAAGTTGAGATAATCTAAAATTAGATTCCAAAGTAGACTTCTAACTTTTAACTCGGGCACCAAAAGGGATAAAGATCGGTCCATCTTCATGACACTTCATCCAAAATCAGAAAGTAACGACATTACATGCAATCTATACAACTGGGCAAGACATTGAATTAAATACCTGAATGCGGTCCAATACGGCCAAAGCTGCATGGCACACAAGAGGACCTCCAGCAAAAGTGCTCCCGTGATCTCCAGGTGCTATGCTTGAAGCTATTCTATCAGTCACAAGAACAGCTCCAATTGGTAGTCCACCAGCCAAAGGCTTGGCTAATGTCATGATGTCCGGTCTCACTTCATAGGCTTCGTGAGCCCAAAGAAGGCCAGTACGACCTAGCCCACATTGCACCTGACACACATAAACTCTAATGTCAACCAGGTGACTCCAGAAAAAAAAGTCCTCAAAATACACCATTCACCTATTGTAACTAGCTCAAGATCATTGTGATTTATAATCAGCAAATAAACAAGGCAAAGAGGAAGAGCTAGCATTCAACAACAAGAAGCATAAATCATAATCCAGTATCATGTTGTGGGGATTGGCAAGAGAATTCTGCATGAACTATCTCAACAGAATACCGCCACTCAACTCCATTTATTCCTATTTGCCCGTTCTCTTTCCAGCAGGGTAATTTCAACCACATGCACTACTGCATACAGATATTAGCAGGCAATTTAACCAGCAGGTGAAGTTGATATGGATAATTTTGGGCACACCTCATCAAAAACAAGAAGAGTCTCCGTTTCATCACAAATTTCTCGTAGCCCCTTAAGAAAGGACGCGGTAGCAGAGCAGATTCCCCCTTCACCCTGCAATGGCTCAACAAATATAGCTGCTGTCCGTCCAGCAATCACTACTTGTCTAGTGGCTTCTAGGTCTCCAAAAGTCACAAAACGAGCACCTGCAGTTCAATTAAGAATTCAGATCTACAAACAAGGATTCGATACCTAGGTCGCATCCCAGCCATATGGAACAATTTCACATAGTCAAGAAATATCATTAATACATCCTCATAAAACAAATTATTTGAGTTAATAAAGACAAAACATAAAGATCAATGCTAAGACAGACCTATGCATATCAGACAAACGATAGTACTAAAGAGGTGTACCAGGCACTAAAGGTTCGAAAGGAGTCCTATACTGCACTTTGCTAGTGAGTGAAAGTGCTCCGAGTGTCCGCCCATGAAAACCATTGGTGAAGGCTACAAGTTCAGTGGCTCCTTGTGCATTTCCGCCGTTCTTTTTTGCCAATGCATGATGATACTTCCGTGCAAATTTAATTGCTGCTTCATTGGCTTCAGTGCCTGAGTTGGTCATGAAAACCCGGTCCGCAAATGATGATCTCACAAGACGCGCAGCTAATTCCACCTGAGCATGAGCTAGTAACTGTCAAACCTCGTGCTCGTCGAGATGGGATCCAGAAACTCATGTTATCAACAGCCATTCATCTGTTCACATATTTGGTTGGGCTTATTAGCAAGTGATGAAAGAATGACTTGGCTACATGCTCTGGCCACTCATCTTTGAATGGACATGGGATTGTCTACTGCCAATTCAAGTGATCAACAATCTCCCCACTTCGAAATTGCCTAAGATTCATACATGGTAACCAAAATTTGTTCTCTGACAGATTTGGTTCCTGTACCCAAGAATCTCCCTCCATCTCCCCAAAATTATACTCCTGCATGGTTAAATTGGTTCAAAGTGACGCAAATAGTATCCTCTACCTCGGTGTACAGTCGCTTGTGATCTTTACCTGTGGTACGGAATGAAAAAGATTGCTAACGTGAGCGAGTTTCCCCGCCTGTTCAGTCACTGCTTTCACCCAGGTCGGGTCTCCATGTCCAAGAGCATTCACAGCGATTCCTGCTGTCAAATCCAAATACTCCTTGTTCTCGGTGTCATACAATTTGCAACCCTCTCCACTTACAAACACAACCGGCGACCGGGCATACGTTTGCACAAACAGTTGAGACTCTGCCTCAATAATGTCCTGTAAGAAAGCAAATACGTTCCATCTTTCAATTCATAGATAAAGATAAAAGAAACTGTATTTCCATAAAATGTCTCACGAGACAAGCATCCACTGGCACTAGGCTAATTTCTGGTGTAGGCTGCAGTCTTGACAGCATTGAGCCAAAACAGGTCAAAACATAATTTAGGTCATCTTCCAATAAAACTTTGAATCCTTATAACTTTGGCGTACAATATCCAAATAACGCATACGGTGGCAAATTGGAACCCCGTTAATTTTGTTAACAAGTATATACATAAACTTTGACCATTGTAATGGTAGTAGTAAAGATTCTCAGTACTTAAAGTGTTGCTTTTAAGTGTGGTTATCTTACATACAGCCTGAGAAATAAATGGCACGGCAAAACTGTGCTTCAGGGCGAAATTTAATCAACTCTCACTCGTCGCTAATTGCAAAGACCAAACAAAATTCTACTCCTCACCTGTAGTAACCAACAAAGAAGACCTACATTGCAGTAACACGAATTCTCACCTCAGCCTGAATCTTCGGAAGAGATCCACTCGTAGAAGTAATCGGAGCAGGAACATGCACCGAGCATCGAGTCACAGACGTAAATCTTCGACCTGGAGCTGGCGCCTTCGGAAGAAGAGTCTTCACAGAGGACAAGGTGGCGGAGGAAGAGAGATTGCGGGGGGAGTAGAGCCCCGCCATCGAGGACCTCGACGACGCTAGAGCTGTCGTGGCATCCATAGCTACACAATTCACTGCAAACGTAAACAACTATAAGAACCAAAAGAAACCCCAAAACCTAAAACTCTAGACCTAAAACCCTAGACCCAAAACCTCAAAACAAAACTACCTCCCAAGACTAAAACTATCCGTTCTCCTTCCGAGCATTAATTTCCACCAATTCGAAGCTCTCCGAGTCTTGCAAAACCTGTCCGACTCAAAAAGTGCAAATGCGAGAATCGTGTGGCTTACCGTGCACCAGAGAATCTCTTGACTGGGAATTCGCAAAGCTCGAACTCTCGTTGGAGAAGAGGCGAAGCTTTTGACAGAGGATGCACACGACGACTCGATCAAGAGCACTCGGTTTTTGCAACGGCTGAAGACAATGAGCTCTGCTTTCGACTTGCACTTGGCGAGCTCCTGCAATTGGGAGCTTGCAATTGAGAGCTTGAAATTGGGAGATTAGGGTGAAGCACTGAATTTTGAAGAAGAGCCGTGATGGAATGTCCTTCTTGGAGACGAACAGGCAAGTGATGAGCGGGATACCGCATTGACGGCCTTGGGTCTCAGGGATGGGACACTTGTTCAAGAGCTTGGGACTTTTGCTTTTACCGTGAACACCGCAATGCCCTTGGGATTTAGTGACACAAAGATCCAAAAATCCAAATTGGTGGAAATGCGTGGAATTAGATGCACAAAAATTCGAAAAATCAAATTATCCCATGTGTAAGTAACTTTCTTACATGACAAATTCAAAATGTGGAGAATGTTCAAGAGTTTTGGGAGTTTTATCAAAAATAAATTTAAAGTTATAAGTCTAGAATGTCTAAATTTGTGAAAATTTTGTAAGTGAGTAGAAATGCCATAAATGAAGAATTGTATTGCATGTAAAGTATGTGGAATTTGCAAAAAGGTTTGTACATCATCATTTCATATAAATGAAGGAAGTTGTAGAATCTACAAAGAAGAATGTCAAAAATAGTGTAGGGCAATAATCTAAATAGGATTGTATTAGGTATATGTAGTTGTATAGTATTCCATACAAAGTGTCTTGAAATTATTCAGTGTCAAACATTGTATAGGACAACAATTTAACTTGAAATTCTTAGAGGAGGGTAAAGTAAGTACATTCCAAAGGAATAGTGAACCAAAACTAACATTATATATTATTGACACAAGTTAAAGGCCATTACATTCACCTCTTCTAACTTCTATTTCTGTAGAAGCACAGTACATAATAGTATTAAGCAAATTCAAGAATTAAATTCCAACAATTTTTTTCATTTTTTCATTTTCCTAATCAACATTATCATATTTGGAAGTGAATTTACCATAAAGTTATTATTTTCTCTCTAGAAAAATACATGGAAACACTTAATTGACCAAATATGAAATCCAATTGCCATGGAATAAGCCTAATCCATTGCAAAAGTCCTATTGTTATTAGATTTCAACTAAACCTACTTGAGAAAAATGCTAGTGGAATTATATTCAAAACAGAATGTTGAGACATATGGGAGTTATGCAACTTACATTTTTTTTATCATGAGTGTTTGTCAAAGTGTCTAAATCTAATATAGAATTGAAATTAACTACTAAATGTTCATATAACACTTTTGGATAGGGAATCAAGATAGAGGGCCTTCTACTATATCATTATACAAAGATTTATTCCTTTTACAGTAGCTTATGTTTCATGGTCAAGCTTGAATTCAAAATTATCAATAGTGTTAGGAGCCTTTATTCATAGAAAGCAAAGGTTCACTACCCCAAAGTTCAAAATGTTATTTATACAACTCACTACATTTGGATGGTGACAAAACTTTGAAGTTAAATAAAATCTTTAAATTTTTATTTATACTCTTTTCAATTAAGATCCTATAACCAAGGTATAAAATTAAAATTCATATGGGTATTATTTGATGCTTTAAGTGTCTTGTAATACTTCCATCCAAATGAAGGTATTTATATGATTGACCTCAAAAAATTAGAAAGAATGTCTTTTTGACAACCCCTCCAAAAGAGGGCATAGATATTGAAGGAGCTAAAGAAGATCTCAGCCAAAGTTGAGATGTTAATGGAATGTTTAAGTAGCTCTTTGTCCATTTGATTTTGGCTCTACATAAGTTTGGCAACAAATTTGGAGCATGTAGCTAATAAAACCACATTAGATGCACTCATTCTTTGGGTCCTAAGAATTGAATTCCGACTTATAGGTGCAAGAAAACTACACAAGTATATGCATTAGTAAAAAAATAGACTCTCTAAGAGCCCTCTCCAAGCCTTCCCAAGAAGACCCATCTGTGGTTTTCATTTGTACCTTTAGGCTTTAACAAATGGTCTTTGCCTATTCACCTCAATGTAAAATTTGAAAGACATGATTCATGAGCTCATTTCATTGACTTTCTGAAATGAATGTACCGCTACTCTTCAGGCTCCTATATTCAATTTAAATCCCTACTTGTACCAAATGATTGCGACCTTTTCATTCGAATAAATTTTAAAATTTGGAGGCTGGGTTATATTTCTCTATTTTCTATTCTTGATGTTGGACATATTTTAAGCATTACAATGCAAATTACCAAGTCAAATTATTTTATTCATATTTTATCATTACAAACTTATAAAAGTTACTCATGTTGTGGTGAGTGGTTGTTAATACAAGACTCAATTAGATAATTTCTTAAATTTGAACTTTTAAGGCATAGGATATGATAGAAAAGTTGCTCAAAATCAAAGATACATATGCTTGTAAAGTGATGACACCATTGATAGATGTAGTTGCCACAAAAATCTTAAGAATATATTGAGTTGAATACTAAAATTTTTTATCTTGATTGTAAGCAACTTATTTTGCCCAATCACAAAAATGATTATGTGCAGCTCTTTGTAATAAATGTCTAAATACTTCTGAAAACAAGTTCTAAATATTCAAGTTGCAATATTAGAAGATGTTGTGGAAGAAATTGTTGGCAAGATTGGACATTGTCAAATTTGAACTTCATGCTCTTAATATATCTTTATTTAATCAAATTTGTCTTTTAAGTTTGAATTTTTGATGCAACATCTCTTTCAATTTTGGTTCCTATCTATGTTTGCATGCTTTTGAACTATTAATTTGTATGATTTGTTCTATATAGTTAGCATTGTGTTCTATAAGTGGAGAATTATTTTGTCCAACATTTTTATTTAGTAGACAGCTGAATTCAATTATTAACAATTACCAACAATGTAGACCACAGCATTGTACAATATACATAACATTTGCAATTGAGGCTCTTGAGGCAAATGACAACAAACATTTAGGCAATGTATTTCCAATTGTAAGCACATTAAAGCATACTGCTGTAAAATTTGTGGAACAAATCATGATAAGTCCTTTTCAAAAACAAATGTTAAAAAAATCAAATATTAAAAAAATCAACATATAAAATTAAAAAAACTCTACTTCCAATACAGTTCATCTTGGAATTTAGTTCTTGTACCCTCCAATTGTCAACCAAGGTAGTGACACTTTTGTGTCAAAAAAATGGTACTTTTAGTAGCTAAGCTAGCTATTGCATAGTAGCTTGGCTTGTCAAAAATTAAAGGGCATCCAATGAGTTCATAATTTTGCTAATGTGACTAAGATGTCTTATTCTTTGCAAAAACAATTTCCAGGCTTGAAGATTTTTAATACAACTAATCTATTAAGTCTCATCTCTATTGTTGACAATCCAAGAATTTTTTATACCAATGTCCAATAATGGCTTCAAATTTTATCTCCCCTTTTAAAATTTTCATTTTCATATGGAATGATTAATTTTTTTAATGAACATAGCTTAAAATTACAATTGTAGACAATACAATTCATATTTCATTTATAGGCTTGAAAATGTACCAAGCTTAACCCCTAAACACGTCGACTTCCATTTTTTAAATGATGTACAAATGAGAGGTTTTGTAACTTCTAAGCAAAGGCAATTTTTCATCCATTTTTTTAGTAGTAGAGCTTTGATGTTGAAAAGTGAACAATACAAGCAAGGCTGTCACATATGTTGCCAATGTTTTTCAATAAATAACAAGAGACAAAGTTGTTGAGAAACAATGAAATTTTCAATTGCTTCTTGTGCAGAGCATCAAAAATGAGAAGAAACCTTTTTTTTCATCACTAGATTCACATTCATAATACTCATACACTACGTTAGTTGCCTTAATAGCACTGGAGTATATTATTCCACATCATTTTTAAAAAGGATAAATCACAATGCCTATAGATTGCGTGCGGCCAAATTGTTGGCATTACAACATGGGTAAATAGACACTTCTCACATCCCTAGAACACCCTTATCATTTTGAATTCCAAAAATGGTAAATTATCATCTCTAGCTTCAATGTAGACACTTCAAAAATGGAAAACTTCATACTGCAGTGTACGTAGAAGGTCATGCAAGGAGGCTAGAGATTGAAGAGCATCTACATGTATTGAGGAAATAGATTACCAGTGAGCATTCTAAAGCCATTTTGGGCATTGAATGATTTTTTTCCTTAGTGTTTTGTGAAGGTAGTGATACCATTCAACTAGCCTCATGCTATAAGCAAGTGCATAGATCAATACACAATGTGCTCTTTACATGGCACTCTTTCCTCAAAATAATTTTTTTGGTTTGGAAATAGCAAACTAGCCTTCTCATGAATTTATGGTCTCTTAGTAGCTCTTCTTGCAAAACACTCCGTCAATGCTCATAAAAAGTAGTAGTATAGACTATGTTGTGACATCCGCTCATCAATTCCAAATACTAATGCATATGTAACTACAGTTCTTCATCATTGAATCTTGTAGATTGAATTGCTAATTTGTTTTGCATCATTTGTATAATTTCTATTTTCTTTGTCCACCTCAACTATATAAGTCTGTTGCTGTCGTTGCTACTTTTGTGAGTGCAGATCTATTCTCGTCTCTTTCCACTAATCAGCACAGTTGGAAAAATCTTCATAAGAAAATTAATTGCTACAATGAGAATGCAAGTACATGATTGCATCGTATCTTTTCTTCTAGATCTCAGAGAATAGTCAAGAGTTTTTAGCTTCTACTAGAGTGATCGGAAATCCTCACATTAAGTTCAATATTGTCCGAGGTCCTTGGACTGTTGGCTATTGACGACACAGCTAACAATAATGGTACTCATACACCGCTATTATTGAATTTTAGCACTAGACGTACTTTAGTATTGCATTATATATGACACAGTACAAACCGTGACAAAAATGTCAACACAATACAATGGTCATTTCTTTACCACGTTGTAAACACCAATAGTCGCAACTGCCCTTATCTGTGAAATTGTTTGATAGTCGGCTTTTTCCATTGGAGCGAACCTATTTCAAACACGCCAAATTCTTCGTCTACTAGATAAGCGACAACTATTATGTATTGTAGTGAAGAGAGGTGTTAAGAGGAGTCACACACCATGTGGATTGCGGGTTTTTTTTAGACATCATTGTGCACATATTTTAGGTTGGAGAAATGGTACCAAAGGGATATCCCCAAGGATTTGGTGATGACATGAATCATGAGTTATGCATGTTGTTGAGGCCTAACTTCCCACCTCCCTAGTGCTCATGCTACTACTACATCTCCAAAACTTGAACTTCAATAGTACCTCATCCTACTTGTAAGATTGCTTATATATACCAACTAGAAAGTTAACAACATGATTCGTAAGACCAATGCAACTAAAGCATGTTGACAATCTATTTATAGAATACAACAATTTTGTCAAATAGCTAATACAACAAAGTTGAAGGACACATCCAATGCATGACAAAAATGCAACATTGATGACACCATGCATGTAGAAGAGTATAAATAATGTAGTAAAAAGCAGTGTACAAGGTTGCACTCATTTTCTACAGGCCTACATAAAGACTTGTATAGTCTAATAGAAGTCCAAATTAAGACCTTCCAACATCGATGTCTTCCACATGCCTCCGACAATGGATGTGTTTTGCCTTGGTGTAGTATTCAGTGGAGCGTTGTACCAATCGTAATGGAAGACTTTAATCCATCAATCATGAGACCAATGCCAATGCACATGCTTTTCTATGTTATTACACCACAGACAAATAGTGAAGTAGCAGATGGAGAAGAGTAGTGGGTTTTAGGCCTTGTAATTCACTTGTATGTACAAAGTCCAAGACGTGACCTCATGTATGTTGTACTCCTAAACGACAGAAGAGAATTTCATGTGGCCTGTGGAAACATAGAATGCATTCATTTGCTCAACCAATATAATTCCGTCTAGGACTTGGCATCACTATCTTCTGATCACCGCATTCAAGTTCCATGCATTCATGACTCTTTAGAGGACTTCAATGGCGACATACAAATCTCTAACGACACACTAAATTATACATTACCAACTCCATCAATTGTTGTCAACAACACAATTCTAAAGGAAGACAAATCTTGGATGTCATGGTACAACTTCATTGATTGCGTTGATGATAGTGAAGTTAGACATCAAGAAAACATAATTGCTGTAGACGCTCGTAGGGGTTCAACCACAATTCCATTTTAAATCTCACTAGCTCCGCAAATACGATGCAGAGTGTTTTCTATATCTCACATGGGCAACAACATGTTGAACTTGATTATAGGAAACAAAGTAGCTCCTATAGTGGGAACGGCATGTATAGCAATGGCCGTTGTCGTTGCTAAGATGTCCACTTTTGCTGCAATTTTGCCTCATACCTACAACAACTACCTTCACACCAATAGTGTCATTTAAAATAGTTTGTTTTTTCCTGCGCAACAAGAGTTGTCATCAACAACCTCCAAAAGAAGTCCTTGCCTACAACAGTTTAGACGCTATTCATCTGTTGTAGGGGTTGTTAGCCATGATCTTCACAAACTGGCTTCACATAGTCATAGAAGTCCAACTCGTCTAAAGAAGCCACCATGTGTGATGGATCAGTGTGGTAGCTGCGCCTCAATAAACCAATCTACCAACTTGAATGCAACAGTGACCATTCTAACAACTCCAATCCAACCTCCTCTACAGGATAGCACAGCCACCCAAATACTAATGCCCCATCAATGACATAAAAGGGATGTTGCTAGTCTTGGCCAATTTTAGTAGTTCTAGCCTGTCAAACTTTCTTTGTTTGCATTGCCATACCCAATTTTCAATGGTCCCACGCCTAGCCTAACTTTCCCCATTCATAGAATGCTAATAAAGACTACATTATTTGCACACTTTTAGAGCAAAAGGACAGTATAGAAAATTTGTGTAGATATGAATTGATATGCCAATGAACTGCATCTAGAGATTCAAATGCCTCTTGGTGGCATCAATTGGTGGCCACTAGAAAAAGTGGAATCAAAAGCCTTTATGGCAGTGAATTTGCTCATGGGCATAAAATGCCTCCCAAATCACCGATTATATTAGAGCCATGTGAACAAATGTATTTACTGCCCAAGTATAACAAGCATTATAACCAGCTACCAATATGATGACATACTAAGGTGTTTACACATAGCAAAAGACAACCTACCAGTTATTATCGGCCAAAAAGATGAATTCGACAAGCTCTGCAAGTTGCGGTGATTGGTCATGAAATTGAAAGAGAAGTTTAAATGCAATTGGAACTTGACTGTAGAAGTCACAATAGATGAGTCTATGATCGCATACAAAGGGAAATATTGTCTAGTTAGGCAATGTCTACCTAGAAAACTGATGAGATGGGGTATAGAAGTTCAATGCCTAGGAGATATATGGTACAAGTATATTTATGATTTTCAGATTTACACTGGCTCCATTTCAAGAGACATGGCTACTAGAGGTATTTGAGCAGATGCAAAGAAAGGGCATGAAGTGGTCGTGCAACTCATGGACAGTTTGCATGGTTTATCTCACATTGTCTACATGGACAACTACTTCACGTCACTGTAGTTACTACTAGCACTTCGACAACTGGGCACGTTAAGCTAGAGACAATGAAGAGCAACTGTTTGGACTTACCAAAAGTGCTAGTAGATATAAGATCTCTATCAAAAAACCCACAAGGGACACTTGTATGGAGAATGCATCATAGCTAGGACATCACTTGTGTTGTTTTTGTTGATTGAAAGGCTATGCTATTGTTGTCAATATATTACTCTCCAATTCCTAGTCCTCAAGTTGCATGGCCAACAATGCAAAGGTGCATAAATGGCATAGCTACAAATCTAAAAAGATTCCTAGTGCATAAAGCATGTACAAAATTCATGCGCGGAGTAGACGTCACTAATCAACTACAATGTAACTACTCTTATTAGACGCAGTCACACGTAGTGGCACAAATTGTTCTTCTACTTCCTCAACACATTTGTTGTAAATTGCTTCATTCTTATTAACACTATTTTGGAATCACTTAATAAAAATCCGCAGTTATACATGCAATTCCAATTACAGTTGATAGAGGAATTAAAATGCCATTGGAGTCAATGATACGGTGTAGTCTTTCAATATTGATTATAAGTGCCTGAAGACATGGCTTGGTCAAGAGTGCCCATTACCAAAAGTGTCGATTTTGCAAAGGCCCAAAGCGCACTAACACACTTGGTCCACAATGTGGAGGTGTGGAGGTCTGTTTTTGCACTTTGGTGATTGTTTCTAGAGAAGCCATTACATTGTGCTAAGATGAGATTTGTTGAGATGGTTCAAAAAGTTTTGAGAATGACACATTGTTATCATTCTCAATTAACAACATGTAGGAATATGGATTTTGCCCCATATTGTAGATAAGTTGTACTGAAAGACAAATGTATACACTATATATATAGTACTAGCAACATTATGTATATTTTTGTTTGGCACTCCAACATGTACCGAACTATGGAAATATAAAGCTATAGTTTTGGTATGTAAAATAAAAAATTAAATTTAAGTCAATTATACCATAAGTATTGTTACATCAAATCAACCGGTACAAAGAGCCAGGTATAAGCCCCCTCTTTTTCTCTTCAAACGTAATAATCAATAGGTAGGGAGCATCATCAGAGTCAGATCATGTCCATTGAAGAGTGAGAGCCAAGGGTCATCAATCCAAGGTGCCAATCAAGGAGGTGCTGAGCAACGGTAGAGCATAGAGCTAGGTCCATCAAACCCTCTCCCATGCCATGCAAAGAAAAATTCAAAGTGGTCTTGGAAGGAAGATGTTGATAAATGCATTATCTTGTGGTGAATTCTTGCTACACATTCTTTGCACTTTACAATGTGTACTTTCAGTAGTGGAATACTATTTTATGTGAAGCAGTGATGTAAAACTTTGACAGGGTAGCACCAAAGAGCTAGTACAATCAAAAGGGCAACATTTCCCATTTCTCAAGTCATGTTCCACTCTACAAATGTGCTTCACATTGCAAGCGTCATTGTTGGTAATTGGTGCAATGTTTGTATGCACATGACTTCCTTTGCATTGTAGACAATCAACACTTCAAAGTTTATATTTTTTGAAAATTTTGAAAAAAACCTCATTGTTCAAAATTTCACCACTATAAGCGATACATCCTTTACCCGTGAAAGTCAACGACCTTTGTTGCATAGTCAAATTGCATAATCTCACCATCGACTGAGTCTTCTTCACTTATCTTTTTTACAATGAATTGTTGTCACAACAATACTATAAATTATACAATTACTTTATGCCCCCATTCCTTTGTATTGAAATCTTTGAAGTTCACTCATTTTCATGTTATCCTCTTCCTACCTATCTTCCAAAAGACTCAACTACCACTAAACGTTTAAACATTTTATTCTATTGATTATTAGTACAAACTCTACCTTAAGATGAAATGGTTTTGTGTTAATTTGTCTATACACTAACACAAATTGTGTTGAAACTAACATAGAATTAATACAAAACCATTTCAAGTTTTCAACCCATGTTGGATTTGTTTTAGTGAATGTGGATTATATCAAAAGATATTCTCATGTGCCCAAGTTGTGGCTAGTTGTGCTTACAATTCCAACTAGCACAACTTTGTGTTAGAGAGAATTTTAAACTCAAAAAGCAATATTAAATCATTTACAATGTCTTTAAGCTCTTAAGACTTAGAAGTGCAAATAACACATTTAATTTCTAATAGAGTCCATAGACTTTTAAGATGCACAAGTAAGTGGTTAGCTATGAAGGTTCGATGCATTTAGAGTGTTTGTTGTATTGATTAATTTTTGCTATATACATGTTGAGAACAAATCAACATATGAATGTAGTCACCCAATATTTCTTTTGCTATCTATGATACTTTGTCATTCCTTTGGTTAGTAGTAGAAAATTTGAAATGAAATCAAGCATTTGTATATCACAATAAAGACTAGAAGTGTTTTGGAGGTGGGCACTTTTAGACTTATGCCACCAAATTCTTTTAGAAGGTGGCATTTTAAACATCCAAAAATTAAAGAAGAGTGGCATCCAAAAAATCAAGGAAAGTATCAAATTTTTACCTTGTCTTATAATCATTCAAATCTATTTTAAGCATTAAAACTATTCTTGACAAATAATTCGATCTAACACTACAATTGAAAAAATTTAACAAGAAACTTAAAGTAATGTATCCTAATGTAGTAGTAATTGTACATAGTGTAGAATGAAGGTTCAAATGTTAGGGATTAGGACGCAAAGATTTGGAATTGAGTTGAAAAGTCACAATTTCATAAATTCATTGAACATCTACACATGGTAAGAAGATTCATTCATTATTCTACAATCTCAAGGGACACTTTTCAATTGCTAATGGAACTATTTAGGGAATTAAGTGTCATGTTAGCATCCAAAACAACAAGAATAGTCTCCCTCTAAGATCCACACTATGATTTAGCTTTGACCAACTGGAATGTGTCTTTCCTTTTCCACAAATGAGTTGACCAAAATACATGTGAAATATTGTATGATTTGCCATTCAGTGCAGAAAAAAATTGCGAATCCAATAAGTGGAGCTATGTGCAGTGACCAAATAGTCCAAAACGGACTTCCTACCTTACTTTGTAGCTCAGTAACACCGACACACGGGATTCAGCAGAGCTCAGAAATTGAATGAAAAAAATTTATGTCAGATCTGAAATCTGAAAATAGCAGCAAAAGCAAGTGTTTGCTGCTGGCAGAAACATAAAATTCTGAGAGCTACGAGCTCAACCTGAGAGAAGTAAAAAGTAAACTAAAACTATCCCCAGATGAAAGAAAATATTCTAAAGAAAACAGAACAGACAGCATCCAAATCTCCAGTACCTCCATTTTGGAGTAATCAATGCCAAAAACAACAAGAAGGCAATGGCCCATTTCAGAGAAATGGGACCCCTAATATACAGAGAAATGGTATTAACAATGGTGTAGTTTCTTTTGCCCCAGTCACTTGTCTCAAACAATTGAAAAACTTGCTGAAGACCTGGATTACATCTAAGAGGAAGATGGAGAAGAATAGTATGTAAACAGCAACGCAACTGATGGCCTCACATTTTGCGCAAGTTATCAAGTCGAGCTTGTAGATCGCTGTCGATCCCTCCATCATCCGCTGGTGGACCACCTGCTCCCTGAGGTTGAGCAATCTTCGATGGTGTAGCTTGAGCAGGAACTGCTGTCGCATGAGCTGGAGCACTCATCAACTGAAATCCCACCCAGAATGCAAGCAAATATAAGAAACTGTCAGTGCTCAAAGGGGCATACTACATTGCTGTCGTTGTAAGAATTATGTTGAATAAGGAAATAATGCACATATCAATAAGAAAAGAGAAAATTAAGAAGGTGCTAGTCTACATGATGCAGAACTCTTCTTCTGCAAAAGTATATCCAACATTATTAATAACCCCAATACGAGCTAGACCACAAGGAGCTCGCAAATACACTCTTCCAAGGACAAGTTGGATCACCAATGTGCTCATATCCAAACCACTCACTCTCAAATCCTTCATTGCAGAACCTCAGTGGAATTGTCGTCTAAATATCAATAAAGAAGCGACTAAGAATTATTGATATTCGAGACTTGACAGATACTTAAATCGATTTCACTGTAAAATGAGAGCCATCCATGACCTTGAATAAATGCTGCCCATACGAAAGCAAACAGATGACACGATAGAGAGAGAGCTGGATTACCTGAGAATCAAGGTCAATACCAATTTCATCAAGAACTTGGCTCACAAGCTCATCAGTTTCCTCTTCCTCTTCATCTCCCTCCAAAGCGTCATCAATGGCATCACCCATAACTTCAGTTGTCATTTCCATTTTCTCATTTTGTCTTTCAAATTCTTGCATAATCTTCTGCAGTGCTGGTAAATTGAGCTGCCTGTTCATTTGCCCCATAGCCTTGGTGACGCCATTCATTGCTTCCGCCATAGCCTGTGTTGACTTCAACGTCTGCCATATGCAAGGAAACGATTAGCCTCGAGCTTGAGGTTATACCAAAGGCTGAAAATCCCAACGACATCCTTTATTTCCCAACTATTTGCAGAAAAACCACTCAACTCCAGCACAATCACTCACCTGAATGCGCAAGGAGATGCCTTGAAGCTGTGATTTAAGACCATAGAACTTGGTGATTTGATGTCTGGTTCGAATCAAATCCTTGGCCATCACTTTCACTGCGCCCTACGAAGGTCGCGCCAAAAATTGAAGTGTTAACCCACGCATGGATACAGTCGACAAGAGCTAGTTTGCAACTAACAAAGAAAGCATCCAAGCTGCCGAAGCTAAGGAAATAAAGTTTCAAAAGTCATCAGGCTTCTCTCCCTCTTTTCTAATTCTGCTAATCTACTGTTCTGACCTGAATAGCTGGCAAAAATCAACACTTAGCAATGCAATTTGGTGCAAGAATACGTCAGCACAAACAAGAGCTTGTGCTCCATATCTCCTAAAATGGGTCGGAAAACCCACCATCTGGCCTTGCTTGGCAGTCTTCTTTATTTCCATAATCAACTTCTTCTCTTGATTCTGTAGATTTTGTCTCTCACGCTCTATCTCACGAATAGACTTATCAAGTGCACGTTTGTTTTCCCGCAGAAGCTCTGTCGTGCAAAACAACCGAAGATACATTACTCGCAAATTCACGTACATGACCAGATGTTTGCAAACTTACAATCCTCAAATTCAGTTCAGGCCAACAAAAGAAAAAGGTCGTTTCAGTTTGCCTAAGGCAGCTTGAACTACTTCATACCACTGTCGACTTCAGTACGTAAGCTTTCAATCCATTCTAGAAGAACAATAAACGAGGATACCTCTGCGATACCAATTAGCATGCCCTGGTTCTGAAAATTAGGAATCATCGACTCTTCTGTGACTAGCACTCATGCAAAGTCGGCAAAATCCAAATCCAGAAAAGAATAAAATACAAACAGAGAGATTTAGGGCAAACATGTACGAATTAGTAATGCCTTCAATATGCCACTAGCGATCCGAGTAACTAGCAGCCAAATAACAAAATTCTAAGCTATAATGCTCAGCACACCTTATTGCCACTTAGTATTGGCAGAGCTGAAAATGTCCACATATCCCTCAACAATCTCAAGTCTCAACCAAAAGTCGACGTAACACATCCTAAGTGAGACTAATCAGACTAATCACCAACAAACTGAAGTCACAAAAGTCGAGCTCAAAACTGAAGTCACCCAATAAGATGACATCCCAGCTTCTACTGAAGCTGCAGAGCAGCAGCGACCAAAAATTGAACCTAAACCATCGTTAATTTGATTCATTTCCTCTACAGCATCACGAATTGCCAAAAAGCTGAAGACCCTAACCTCTCTATAGAGCACATCCGCAGACTCACTAAACAGTTCCTCCATTGTACAACGCAGGTCGAGTATCACAACCAACTGTGGCAAATTAGGGTTCACAAAATACGGAAAGAACCAAAAAGAGCGACAGACACCATGATGTTGCAATCACCCATACCTGCGGGAGTTTTCCTCTTCCCAAACAAATTGAAACTCATTGTGAAAAATTGATCAAATACGTGGGTAGTGATCAATTCTTTTCCGTAAGCTCGTGTAGAGCGACTTTGGATTGATACAGAAGCCGAGTCCCTGCAACGAGCGCTGCACAGATGATGGATCGCAACAGCAGCGAACCCTAAATTGACTGCCGCTGACTGCTGATTGAGATTCTCGAACCGATCAAAAGCAGAATTCAATTCAATTCCGTAATCTCGTGTAGAGCGAATTTGGATTGATACAGAAGCCGAGTCCCTGCACCGAGCGCTGCACAGATGATGGATCGCATCAGCAGCGAACCCTAAATTGACTGCCGCTGACTGCTGATTGTGATTCTCGAACCGATCAAAAGCAGAATTCAATTCAATTCCGTAATCTCGTGTAGAGCGAATTTGGATTGATACAGAAGCCGAGTCCCTGCAACGAGCGCTGCACAGATGATGGATCGCATCAGCAGCGAACCCTAAATTGACTGCCACTGACTGTTGATTGTGATTCTCGAACTGATCAAAAGCAGAATTGGACGCGGGGGTTTGCAGCATAACCAACAGACTGCCAGCTTCAATGGAAGGATTGCACCGCAAGTCTGATGGCGATTGGCCAAGACCCTGCATGCCAACTCGGCGAGAGTCCAGCTAGGATTAATCTGCCACATCAGCACTATGCGCTGCTGGCGTAACATCATTGATGGGTCCCTTTTGCATTCCATGGAATTCAAGACGCCCCCAACAACAATTGGCTAAGGTTTGTACACCCAAAATTAGTGCACCCCAAAGCACCTATCCACTGAAAAGAGGCTGCACAATCCTATTCCTCCATTTCCTTTCCTCCCGGACCTGAAAATTTGAGAGCCATTGATTTTTTTTCCAAATCCTCCCCCATGTTGTTGATCTTGAATATTATAGTGTATATACAAATACTAACAAGAGATATAGATACTAGTAGGGGATACAAGATATATCCCATATCAATTGTCAATCCTATTTCCACCTAAAATTACTAAGGGGTGAGAGGGGTGGGAGGGTAAAAAAATTAAACTTTTAAAATGAAATGGGAGAAGGGGAAGGAACTAAATGAAATGTAAGTAAAAAAAAATTGGAGGTTTGAGTGCATAATTTGTCACACAATGCCAATGCATTGAAAAGAGGCATACCACCCTGGTTTGCATTAGGTGCCCCCCCCCCCCTCTTTCAAAAAATCACAAGCCATTGTTCTTACGAGATTTGATTTGAGCCATCCAAATATGAAATATTGGATATGGATACGATACCACATACAAATATGCATTGAATACTAAATATGGGTATCGAATATAGATACAGTATCGCATACAAATATGTACTAAATATAAATACAGATGAATTGTCCCATATTGATTGTCAAACAAATTGGTTTCTGAAAATTACAAGAGGGGGGAGGGTGGTTGGAAATTAAAATTTTAAAATCCTAAATTTTGAAAATTTTAAAGTGTCACAATGCACTAAAAAGTGATAGTAATTGCCAATCTACTTTATAGTATTGGAATCACTATGCACTCAAAAAAGCCACTTTATAATAGTGGAATACATTTGATGCACCTAAATGTAGGCTATAGGTAGAACCTCTCTTATTGCAACATCTAGTATTGTATAATATACAATAAAAGAGTTAGCAAATAGTAGGTGGTTCTACGTATGTAGTCAAGATGGAAAGAGGCATGTGTTCCTATGGCCCCTCTAGAAAAGACACATATTGCTATGAATTCTCTAACTACATAAACCTCTCTTAGTGCATAAGTCCCAATAGCATACACTAAGAGAGGTTTTGTTTATAATATTACATTTTCCTAGTGTATTGGTTTTAGACGTGCTTATTTAGTGTAATACTTTTGGGCAATCCTTGGAGCTTTGACAAAAGACTTATAATTGGAATCCCTTTGAGGTATTTTTGCAACATTAAATTTCCTTCCCTAGGTCCCAAGGGAAAGAAAATCAAGTAGTTAACAATGCTCTATAAACAAAAGGTCATTGTACAATCAAAAAATGTTAAAATTTATATTTGAGAAGTTGAAAAATGAAAAAAAGTACATATAAGATAATACAACTCTCTTTTACAAAGATGGACGGTCTACTCATACTACTTGTAAATAAAAAATCAATTTCTATATAAGGACAATTTAAATTAATTGTTGTAAAGGCATTACATGTAATTGAGTATTAAAAGTAAAATTAATGAAAGTAAAGATTTAGTCTAGGTTGGGAACTAATTTGACAAAAAAAACTAAAATATCATTCTCAATCATATCAAGCTTACCAACTATTTATAGAGCACTATTATAACAACAATGTCATTGCTATAAATATAGCTTGATATTTGCTTAAGCTAAAGAGGAACTATATGCAAAAAAAAATAAACATTATGCAACTTCAACTTCATATGTTGTTTCTTCATTGCACCTTCTATGTCAAAACTTGTATCACGGACTAGTGATCATGCCGATGCCCAACATTACACCTTCCTTTTCTAACCTATGATTTTCCCCATATCACCCAATACATATATAGAAGCAATACTACCAAGCACAAAATCTAAGAAGAAGGCGCACTTCACTCATAATTCACACCATCAACAAAGGAAAGGGAAATCCAAAGCATTCCATTGTATTAATAAATTGTGATGTGAGAGATAAAGCCCTTCTCACTAGGTTTTAAGGTACATGACTCCGTAACTACCTTTATAACCACTTGGATGAAGTCCCCTCCTACTAATTAGGCATGTTGATACAATGAAGTCGTAACATTCTCATTTGTTGGGTGTAGATAATATAGTATCCATATACCATCTTCAAGGTCAAACTTAAGAGTAACATTGAAATCAAACTTACTTTCAAATTCCACATGCCTCTGAGTTGTTGTTGTGTTTTAGAACAATTCCAACAATCATTGATTTAATTCAAGTAACCATTGTTAGAAAAGCGTATTAATTTCTCTCAGTGGGCATTTAAACTAGTATTAGTTTGTTTCATTTAGTCATCTTAAGTAGCCACTATCTAAACTATATCCAACCCAAAAGTGGAAATTATCCTTTATCCATTCATAATTCATACTAGAAAGTATTAGAAAAAATAATCAATAATTGTTTAACTATCTTTTAAGTTTTATTTTGCAGAAATACAAAAAGAAAACTATTAGTGAGTTATAACCTATATTTTGATAACATTTAATAAACACCAATTTTAATTGTAGTAAACTAATCTTGCCAAAATCATTCTTTCGTTTAGAATTTATACTAATTAATATAATTAGAGACAAAAAATTATCAATTTTGATATTAATTAACCAAAACATCTTTAATCATGGAAGATGCAAGTGCACATGTCCAATTTAAAAGGTGGCCCTATTTGAGGGTTATCTAGACTTTATAAATTCCATAACCAATTACAACATGAATATACCTTAGAGGCACACCTAAATAGTCTACACCCTTGAAAAGCCAAATTCTTCAATCACTTCTATTGCAAGGTTGCTTAAAACTTATTTCCTTTGCCGATCATTCATTTACTTTTTTTAAATCTTTTCCTTCTAAATTTACTACTAGAAAAAACAATATCTGACCCAATATGATAACCAATTCATATATAGTGATTAAATCAATTGTGTAGGACATTTTGTTTAGACAATAATCAACACTTCTATGTTGATTTTATTTCTTGATTTCTTCAAATTCCAAAGAAAAATATTATCTTTCAAAAATCAATCTCATCAACTATCACATAAATAAAACTTACCACATCATCAAACCGACCATGTGTGTACTAGGGCTACCACATCAACAACCACCATACAAGCAAGGCCACTAGTGGAGTTTGAACCTCCAACCACCCACAATATTTATAGGGCACATTGATGTCAAATAATTTAATTAATTAATTTTTAATTTCCAAAGTAGATTCTACACATTCAAAACTAATTTCAAAAATTCACTACAACTTTGTTATAATTCAATATATTTAGCAACTAAACCTTTGAATGCCACTTACCTTGGTGTTCCAAGAGATGTGAACACAAGCCCTTTATACAATTAGGATGGTAGTAGGAGGGACAACGCATATGAGATACGTGCATTAGGATTAGAAGGGCTCAACCACTTTTAGTTAAGTCAAAAGTAGGAATTGTGGTTAAAGTAGAATTTCACACCTCATTTAGGTAGTCTAAAAATTCTTTTTCAAAAATCTTTGAACTTAGTTAACGTAGAAAATCAAGCTAAATCTCATCTCCAAAAATTCTTTTGAGATTTTAATACTCCAATCAAAAGTCAAGGACAAATTTTAGAGAGGGGTTGGAAGAGACATTTTCTTTGACAATTTCAAACATCTTCTTTGAAATTTGTCCAACTTTTGATTGGAGGCTTGAAATCTCAAATGGATTTTTAGAAATGAAATTTTCCTTGATTTCACAACTTTTGGGGGTTCAAATTCTTTTGAAAAAATTCATTTTGTTATGCCAAAATGAGGTATAAAGTTCTACTTTGCACACAATTCCTACGTTTTAATTTGGCAATGAACAATTAAGCTCTTATCTTCAAATTATCTCATACATTTTGAGGATTCATGACAAAAAAAATGGATTTCATTATAAAAACAACCTCTCCACCTTTGATTTCACTAAATGTCACTAGAGTATGTCTTTCACCTTGCCATTTAAATTTTTCTTGAGGATAGATGGTCATTGGACTTTGTTTTGGACTTTCCCACTAACATTGATTTTTTCAATTTTTAACATCTTGTCCATTTAATTTTTGTTGAATTTGACATCTTTTATTTTATTTATTTTTTGGCTTAATTTTAAATTACTATTTTTCATTGACATTGCCTTACTATTATAATATGTGGAAAAATGAAAATAATGTTTAACCCCTAAGTAATTTTGACTATGTTTTCACCAAAACTACTTCCAAATTGCCAATCCTAGTACATGTACCAAATTTTAGGGAAAAAAACATTTTTAGACACATCTAACCATAGGATCTTGTATTAATTTTCTTTGACAACATGTCGAATTTTTTTTTTAAATTTACATCTTGTAGATTGCAAGATATTAACATTTGAAGTGACAAAAAATCCTTTTTTTGGCCCTGCAAAAACCTGAGTAGTTGCACTTCAGAAGGTCACATTTGTATGAAAAAATGTCCAAAATGGTTGAAACTCTATGCATTCATTTTTCAAGTCAAGTTGGCTAAATTTTTGAAAAATTTAAGATCATTTGGAATCATACAACATATAGGAAAAAAATAGTAAGTAGAAAGGAGTAGAGAATGATTCAAAATACAAAATTGTTAACAATTTATTTAGGAAATTGAAAATGTCAATTCCAATAGTTGTAATGTTGTAATAAATAATTTGCACCCGATTATTTTATTTTTTTCCAAAAATATTTAAAATGGAGTTAAATAAAGGACTTCAAAATTTGTCTTAAAGTAGAGATTCAATAACAACTTGCAAACTCCAACAAACTAAAACTCCTCATAACTTTTGATTCATTGATCAAAATGGAATGATTCAAAGATTTTCAATTATATATAAATTTAGAGAACCAATTTCAAATTTTAATATCTTAAAAAAATGATTTTTAAAGAAGTTTTTTTTGCTACTCGGGCTACCTAGTGAGCAATGAAAAGTATATATTATACAAAAACTTTTTAATAATGTAGTCAAAATTTATGAAAATTGTTGAACTTTAAAGCTACTCTTTAGGCACATGTTGTGTTAAAATTTCAAAGAAAATAATTAAGAACTCCATTCATAGTGAGCTGCCCAAATTTTCTATGTTGCCAAAAAACGTAGTTTAGGCATTTAGGGGTTAAAGAATTGCCAAATCAATTGAGTAGATTTTTTTGGTTTGAATCAATATAATTATTTTGATTGTTGTTTAGAAGGCTACTAAATGAATAGAGCTCAAAAGAAAATTTTGTAATTAGTTACATAGATGCATTAAACTTATGATAATTAGGGTCCCATTTTTCGGAAGTGATTGAAGGACTTATATTGTAAAGTATCCAAAAGATGTCATTTTTAAGGAAATAAGTAATAAGGTATGCACACCTATAATAAATAGTAATTACAATTGAGCATAGGTATTATTATTAAACATAAATTATTTTAATATTAGATCTTATTAGCAACTAAAAGAGGATTCCAACGCACTTTATCATGCATTGTTTGGAAACCATATGAATAAGGTATGAATTTTCAAAAGTACATGTGACCTTGACTTATTCGCTTTGGCAATGGTATACTTGTTGACCAGTGACGTGATTATGAGTTTGAACGTAGACATTGGGAGAGTGTTTACCACTATAGTCTACCCAACTATGGTGGAGGATCACATGACTTCATTGTCATATAGGAATTTGAGAATTTGTTAGGGGAAGGAACATATTGGCTCTTTACATGGTCTACTTCCTATCGGAGACATCAAAGATAGAATTTGCCATCTTAGTCTATACGTGAGATTATGATAGTTGAGCCATTCCCAAGAGTAGGAGAAATTCTATTTTCTTACACAAATGAGAGAGATTTCATTGCAAGAGTATTACACAACAAACCTCAATTGAATATGATGGAAAAACTTTTTTAGTTTTGAATAAAAACCAACACAAGAAGGGAAAATAGTATACAATGACTTGTCCTAATAATGAGGGGGAGAGAATTAGCATCACCTTGAAAATTAGTGTCACCCCAAAATTCTAATATTTGTTGACATTGGTGCAATATGGTATTATTTCAACCTACACTAATTCAAGATAGTGTGACTCTAATAATTTATTATCCCACACACTATTCAGATAAATCAATATAAAGTAGGAAGTCCAGTAAGTGTTTGGGCTTTAAAAGCATCCTCTAACATAAATTGAAATACAATTTACTTTCTCATTGCACCAACACTGTACAATCAATGTACATTTCAAGAAGTGGACACTTTTGGTGACTACTCTGTTTCAAACTTCAAAAATTCTTAACGAATTCCACAACATTCCAAAAAATATGAAATGAATTGAATTAGGTGCCAAATCCATTTGTCCTTCACAAAAAATTTACTCAAAAACATTTCAAGTAGTTCAACTTCCTACCTTTGGTTAGTGCGAATGCCTTTTATACTTGTTAAGTTCTTCTGGAAGTTGGTCGGTCGGTCGGTCGGTGGGTCTCATCAGGCTGTGGCATGAAATTCGTGATCCACGATAAACTAACTTAACTACGGTTAGTATCTGGTCTCCTGGTTGGGCAGGAGCCCACCTTTGGTCGACAATGTACTGTATGGCTCCTTTTCACACGACGACTTGCATAGTTGCAGTGCACTGTACTGTACTCATTCCATGCCTCCACAGTGGGAGCATCTCCACTGCTACTGGCAACAGCACCGATGAACCGGTCCTTCAATTAGAGGTCCTACTCATTAATTGAAGGACACTATTGCACACGAAAATAAATTCAAGAAAAATTTAAAATTTAAAATTTAAAAAAAATTGCCCTCACATGTTGCACTTTGAAAAGCCCTATGTTTGCAACATGGTATGGTAGCCGACCCAATTTTGATCCCCCCCTTATTTTTGTTATATAGGTTGCTCTCTTTCCAATTAGGGTGAGCTTACATGTGAGTCTAGTGGGCAAGTTTTGTGGTAATTCAAGCAACAAGACAAAATAAGCTTCATCGTTTGTCTTGCTAGGTGGACAAGCAAGAAAGGAGCAGTTGAAGTTTCATTGATATTGGTGGACATGCTTGTTGGTGGAGATTATTCATCTTGAGATGATCTAATTCCGGCTATGGATTTCTATTGGATCCCTTCCCACCCACTGGGTCCACATGAAAGTGCAATAGCTATTTTCAATTGCAGCACCCCCGTGAAGTTTCCCTAATGCTTGATACATGTAAAGAGACCCTTAGCTAGATATGAACGGTGATTAATTATGGCATAGTTCCTGGTGTAATTGTGGCGCGTTATTTATGATTGGTTGTAAGACTTTCAATATTGTAATAGGCCCTTTGTCAATTTTACAACTAGCTTGTGGTTGGAAATAGAAAACCTAGCTTGTGGTTAGAATATAATCTTCAATTAAAAAATTCATAGTAATTATATTTGGAGTAATCAAATTTTGAAAAATTATGGAATCCTTCTAAACTCTATTTCTATACACAAGAAAATTTCCCCACTCAAGAAACTTGTACTTTAGATATGCATAATTGCTTAAGTGGTTGGAAATGTATCATCTACCTTACTAATGTTTGTAGTAGAAATTGCCTATTGGTTCATTGTTAGCTAGTAGAATTGGGAAAAAAATTTGATTGCAATTTTAAAAAATTGAAAAAAAACGGTAAATCAAACTTTGAAATTTCTATTTAAATTAAAAATTGACAGAAATAACAGACTCAACTCTTGAAAAAAAATTCTATGTGGGAAATGAAGGAAAATTGATGGTAAAAGTCAAAAAATATCTGTAATGTTAGTTTGTAACATGGTACAGTGATGGACGGTTGTATTCTATCAACAGAATTATGCAATGGCTTTCATACTATACTTCCAAAATTGCCATAACTAATTGAGGATTAAAAAAATCCAACAAGTTTTAGACATATTGAAGTGCAAATTACACATTTGTATAAAAAAAAAATTTTATATTTTAAAATTAATTTCTTATCTTTTATAAAATTTAATCAAATTCATTAGAAGAAAAAACTTTTAATACAAGAAATCTTTTCAATATTCTTTAGTTATGAGAATGAGAATTATTTTGGAGATTTTGTAGTAAGAATTTCACAAATTTTGAAAAAATTTATTCAATGAAATATTATTGATTAAAATACGACTTCAAATATTTATGTTTCTTACAACTTATTCTAAAAGAATCCCAATAAATTATGAAAAATAATATATAAATATTTTAGAAAATTTAGAAAAAAATTTGGATATTTTTGGATTAAATTGTAAAAAATGTAAATATTTGGAGTCATAATTTAGTTAATAATATTTCATTGAATAAAATTTATGGAATTTATAAAATTCTTATTGCAAAATTCCAAAAATTAATCTGATTCTACTTTGTAAAGAATTGTTTAACAAATTAATTGTAGTAAAAGTAGTTTTCACTAATAAATTTGATATTAAAAAAATTATTAAAAAAAATTGACAAAAATTTCGAATTTTATTTAATGCAAGTGTGTTATTTGTACTACAACATGTCTAAATTTTGTTGAAAATCTTTAATTTTTAAATTTGCTTGATGGCAATTTCTATAAGTGTACAAAATGTTATGAAAGGCAATGTATATAGCATTTGAAGTTGTAGAATTCATTAGGGGGAAAATTATGAGCAACTATGCTTGTTCATTTGTGACTCTAAAATCCAACATTATAGATGTATGGGAAAATTGACTTCTAGAAGATCAAGTGTTTGTATAATGAAGAAATGCAGTTTTGGGTAGGCGCAAATGACACCAATTTTCAATAGCATTCATATAAACATGACTAAAGGTACAAAAATCTACCTCCTTTACAAAAACACAAATTTTCTCTTCTAGTTTAGCTATTTTCATCAAATTTCAGTCCAAAAGGAATCAAAATCTATTGAACTTGTTCAAAACAGCAAAAAAAATCTTCAAATATCAAATGCTATAATCATGATAAATATTTTGAAAGAGTCTATGAATTGTTATCTACAAATTTCTATAGCATTCAAGTACAATTTGTACAATTGAAGTTCATCCATACAAACTTATAGTACACTATTATTGGAATGAATAGAAAAAAAATTCAAAATTTTTATTGAATAAATTATAGATTATAGCATTTGAAGTTAGAAGAATTATTTTTTGAACCTCATTTGATATAGATAGTAGACTTGAATTCCTTCTAGAATAGTTTTTTGCACTATACATGTGTATATTTTTTAAATTTGTATCCTATATTATATTATTCATATACCTACCAAATTTTGGGGGAACAAAATGAATTTTTTATATGTTGCCTAAAATTGCCCACCTTACCCCAAAAAATTTAGATAGAATAATTTTTTAATTGGACATTTAATTAGAGAATTAATTTGTATTCCTAAGAAGTTGGTAATTGTCTATATCTGTGTCAAAATTTCAAAAAGATTTGTTCAAAATTGAATTTCTAGGAACTTATCTAAATTATTTATCAATTGGTCATTCAATAACCACTTGGTATTTTAGGGGTTATAGAGGAGCAAAATAAAAATATAGGAGTCTAATGTTAAAGATTAGTTGTTTTCTATTGTTTATGGGCCCATAATGGCTTCCTTTGCATTAAAATTAGTTCACACAAACTCCCACTATAACATCTCTTCTAACAAGAGTCATCTCTAAGTGTGCCAATCTTTGCATTCTCAAAACATCTTCTACATTATTTCTTGGCTTCAATTTGATAATGCATGTGAAGATTGGAACAATATCATGACTTAGAGAAAAAAATTGAAAGATCAAAGGATTCATCTCCTTCGGATTGTAACAAAAAGATGTGTTAGAGCCTTGTACTTGGCCCCCTCAATCATCAAAAATTCACAACCATTGATTTGGAAGGGAAAAATTTTAAATTTGAGAAACAAAGAGGTCAACAAATCTTTTTTCATTCAATCACCAATAGAAAAGTGACATTAGTTCAACAATATTTATTCTTTTTTTACAAATGCTTTTATCACCTATCTTTTCTATCACTCAACTAGACATTATAAACCATTTTTTTGAATAAATATACATTCATGTCATTTATTATACATGGCAAGCCATTTATTAAACATGATTGCTACTTATATGCGCATGATGCAAAATAATCTCAAAGAGGTAGAGTTTAAAATTATATATGTATATATATTTAATTTTTTAATTTAAAATTTTATAAAAATATCACACATTGTAACTTATAAGTACATTTCTCATTATTGCAAAACCTCGGTGACACTTAATTTGCATTGCTGCAAATTTATTCACATCTTTAGTTATGGACTAGAAGTGCTTGAATTACATGGAGGCTTTAATTAAGCATTTTAGGACGTAGGCTATTGTAAAATCAAGATTTTGTGTTTTATAATATGTCTTTTTATATTCATTATCTCCCATTTGCATTGCTCATCTATCCTTTTTCACATTTCATTTTCACTTGACAAGTTGATGGCACTGAATTTGAAATTGGAATGGTTTTATATGAAGTCACTAAATTTGATTGGTTTGTCTTATTTTATAAGTCAAAGTGGATTAATCCTACAATAATATTGTGGCCCAAAAGTGGCTGATGGATGATAGGATTGTTCACTATTAAAACAAAGAATGCACCTATTAGTCCAATAATTGAAGTAGGTTTGGTGACTATCTTGGTCATGGAGGTTGCATCCTTTAATTCTTGAACAATGGTTGGGCACTATTGAAATCATATGTTTTTGTACAAACCGTGTGAATTTCGGAATTCAAAAAATGCAAAAGCACTAATTGGAAGTCAAGCTACTATAGAAGACCTTCCCTTTCATACAAAATTTGAAGGATGAATAGTTGCACTTTCACTTTGCATGAAGAGATTCTATGTCATTTATCAACCAAAAAATGTCTACCTTGTCATTTATGGGTTAACCGTTGAAGCCCTAAACATATTTTTTTGAGAACATAGCATTTTTGAGTAGCTCATTGCGAATATAATTTTTAATTTTTTTTGCCAAAATTTTCACACAACATGTGCATGAAGAATAGCTTCAAGGCACAATAATTTTCATAACTTTTGACGACATAGTTCAAAAGTTATTGTATGATATGTCATTTTTAGGGAAGTGCAGGTAGTTCAAAGAAATTCTTTCAAAACATTTTTTTAAGAAATAAAAATTTGAAATTGGTTTTCTAGGTTTTTATCTTTGCAAAAAGTTTTGAATTATTCCATTTTGATTAATGAGATGAATGTTATGAGAAGTTTTAGATTGCAAGTAGTTATGGAATTTTACTCTAAAATAAACTTTGAAGTCCTTTATTTAACTCAATTTTCAATATTTTTAAAAAGGTAAAATTTTTGGGTGTACATTGTTTATTACAACATTACAACCATTGGGATTGGCATTTTCCAATTTCATAATTGAGTTCCTAACAATTTAGTGGTTTGAATTATTCTCCACTTCTTTCTACTTACTATTTTTTTCTTGTATGTTTTACAATTCTAAACAATATGATAATTTTCAAGCGTGTAGCCAATTTGCCTTGAAGAATGAATCCAAAGAATAACCACCATTTTAGACTTTTTTTGCATATATATGACCTTATGAATGTCAGCTGCTTGATTTTTTGTAGGGCCCCCAAAATGAATTTTTTTCCATTCAAACACTAATATCCTACAATTTACAAAGTGAAAAATTCTAAAAAAAATTCCACATGTTTTCAAACCAATGTACTACAAGATCCTACGGTTACATGTGTTCAAAAATGTTTTTTTTCTAAAACTCGGGACTTATACTAGAAATGATAGTTTGGGAACATTTTTGGTGAAAACATAGTCAAAACCTTTAGGGATTAAATTTAAACCCTGAGCTCCCCAGTACCCCAAACGTAGCCTACTCCCAAGAGACGTTTGACCATTATGATCTTGAAAGTCAAACGCTTGTATGGTGAAAACTTCCACAATTTTCCTCAAAGAGACCCTCCCTAACCCTCTTGCAATCTCAACGGCCACGTCTCTTGGATCTTTTTTTTAATCAACCGGGCCAAATTAAATGGCAATTTGTGGCTTGTTTTTGGAATTCGTGCTGGGTGCTGAGAGGTTAAGAAGGTCAAAGAACTTCTGCAAAAATACGAGGCAGTCTAGGGAAGAGCAGCACCGGATGTGGCATCCTGATTATTGGCAAGAAGAGCGACAAACCTTGTCATGACAGAAGCTCGGAATCAAACAAAGTGACTGAGGGACCCTCAGTCGTGGAGTCCTGGTCTGTTGTAAGCTTAATCACTTGCACTGAAACTCTCATGAGCTACGTTTCATTACAAAAAAAAATATTACGAAAAAAAGGACGCCGGGAAAAGTTTAGTGGAAGTTGTCCAACCAGAGGGGTACCGAACATGACAAATTCTGAGGATACAGTACAGTACTCGATCACTCAGGGAAGGTGCACGCACAGAATGGGTTTCAGAGTGAAAGTGCCGCACTGAATGCAATTCCAACGTCAGGAATAACAAGTGGGTACCAATAAGACGCACAAATAAGACAAAGGGCGTCTGTCTGGGGAAGAGCAGCATTGGCTGTGTCATCCAGATTAGCAAGTAGAGCGACAATCCTTGAAGCGAGGAATCCTTCCAAGCCATGATCGATCTTAATACAACTTTTTTTGGTCACTTCAGCGAGTGAGCTGCAATGGAAATTCTCAGTCATTTGCTTCAAAGTTTAAATTTAAATTTAGGCCTAAACTTAAATTAGCTAGGAGGATACCATAATAGCGGTACTGTACCGTCGTCGAAGCTCGATCTAAAGGATGCTAGCTCCTGACTCGTCCAGTGAGAATCTTACAGTTGGCTGTGCGATCGAAGCTCTAGTAAGGGTGCCCCTGGCTCGCCTAGAAACTTACAATGTAACACTTCCATTCTGATGAAATTCCCAGTCATGTTAATTTAAAGTTTACGCGTAACTAATACCTTCGGCGTCAAAGCGAGGACTTAGGGGTAATACTATAACTAAAGTAGCCCTACAGTGCCGTCGATCGAAACTTAACGGATGCCCTGACTCGCCTAGCAACTTTAGGTACCGTGTAGTGCAGTTGGGTGGATGTATCTCCAGAATCCATTCCAAGCCAAGCCAGAGCGAGCGCCGGCGACTCCATCTAGCTTGTGGGACAGTACAAAAGCCAAAAGTGCACGGACGGGTCCTGTAGCCTCTGGACGGTGGCGTGCATTGGGATTCCAGCTCTCAATGGGGTTCGTGATCCGATGCATGGAAAGTGGAGGTGCAGCCGGCAGCAGACCGGCAGCTAGCTAGCTGCAGCTTTGCATTGAACCTGTTGCCACCCATATGAATGGGCAGGCGCTCCGTTTTCGAGGCCATCCGACTTGCTTGCACCCACAGCGCGTGCAGCTATGCTACCTCCGTCATCAAGTGTGCCAAACTCTACGGGACTGGGGTTTCGAACACTCAGGCACCCTGTGTACGGTATCACGAGGCAGTAAAAAAACAGACAGTCAGTTAGGGTCCCACTGCACTGAAGCAGGGCGACAATGGAAAGGGAATGGAATGCGCCAATTTGTAACGTGCAAGTTGCAATCCTGAAAATAGAGTCAAAATACAAAGGAAGAGGAGGATTCGGGAGTGACAGATCCTGCAATCGATAACCTCCGCTGCAAGAAGTCGCAAGTATGTACCATTGGAGTTTGTCATGTGCAAGCTTGCTGGGGTTTGTTGAGAATGTAGAGTTTGCATTGGAGTTGTGAGGGTCATATAGCAAAATCTAATCACAATAAAGAGATACGTGTTTTACAAAATTTTGGGCATTGTTGCCCAAACATTGAAATCTCTATAGAGGAAACTATGAAACTTTTTTTGGAAATGCTTGTTGAAGAAGTGTAAGTATAGATGTTTCCTACAAAATAATCTTTGCCATCAATTTTAAAGAATTCATCACTAGTATTTTTTAATCAATTATCATAAATTATATTAAATAAAGTAATTCACCAAAAATGAGGTTTTGTTTGTTAACGGAAATTTGATATACTTGATTGGGATTATGTAAGAATTGAATGTTAATTACGCAAGTTAGATGAAAAATAAAAATTATATTCTATATTATGCAAAATAAAATTAGTATGGCACAATGTATAGTTTGTAAGCGGATTATTGACCCTAACTGTACATCTATTGCAAATCTTTATCTGCAATGAAAGTTTTGTCTAACATTCAGGATATGTTTTGAGTTTTCCTAGCTCTTTTTTATAATTCCTATACTACACCAATGACCGATCTTTCATGTACCAAGTCCAATTATTTTTCTTACTCTATTTTTTTACCCTAAATAGAAATATTAGAGTTCACTGTGAAGTGCGTGCAATGAGGGACACATGACAAGCTGGAGTTCGAGAAAAACATAGGACAAAATTCCTTGAAGCACCCAAACTTGGTCTAATGGAGTTTGCCTGGTCGGTTGGTTGTGTTTCTTTTATAAATTGGGGTTCAGTTTACGATTAACTCTGTTGTTTATTTGATTTTTTTTCACCGTTTTCTTCAGATGTTTTCCAAATTACAACCGTTTTTTCTCTCAGTTCCACCGGCTAACACTGAACTATTGTAACCGGAGATTCAGTTCTCTCCGAACATTGGTTTCTGTTATATGCGTACAAAAAACCCTGCAAAGGTGGTCTCGGGAGCCATGCGTGCGTGTTTGCTGCCAAGCCAGCGGCGCGGCGGCCTCGACGTAGGCGTCTCGTTCTGTTTTCAACGACTCGTACGTACGTTAAGTTACTGTTTGAGATCGAGCAAGCAGCCGATCGATGGCTTCTTCTTCTTCTTCTTTTTCGTCCTGGTACGTTGACAGACAGAGAGACAGACAGATGAGGTGCTTCGAGCTTCGGAGTCCGTTACGAAAGGCCTCACCCCACCCACCCAGCTGCTAGTGCAGTGTCGTCAGGCCGCAAGCTCGTGGTCACAAGGCCAGCCGCCATCTACCGAAGCGGCTGCAGTTCTCCAGCTGCAACTGTTGGAATGACCATGGAGAGAACTGATCGAAGCGGAGAAGCCGGAAGTAACTGTTGTCCTGGTAATTGGCCTCCTCTTTGGAGACTGAAGGAGCTCCTGGGTTTTATTTCCAAAGGCAATGCACCAATTCCATTCTGGCCAGGGAGGATTGACCCCTCTCTTGCCCCACCAGAGAGTAAATGTCAAAAACTGCCCCCCTAATTTGTACCGCTTAAATTTTGTATTTCGTCATGCCCCACGGTTAGTTTGGGGTGTTTGATTGCTAATATGAATTCAGAATTTTGCAAATTTTATCATATGTAGCAAATTTAAAAACTCAGGGTTTTCTACAAGGGTAAAACACAGGGCAATAGAGGGGTCAATCTTCCCTGGCCTTCCATCCTCTCCTTATCAAAAATCACCAAGTTCACTTCCTCTAATAACCAATTCTCACTTTAACACTTCCATTCAAATTCAAATTTGCAAAGGCTACATGATCCTCCTCTTTCAAAGATAGGCTAGTTTTGAAACTAAATTCCAAATTTCATTACAATGATATTTCATTAATTTGGTGGTATTACACAAACTTGGCACTTTTAAGTCCACAAATGTGCGGTTTGAATTGTACTATTCTCCTACATTTTCAGGGTTTCGAGGTCTAAAATCTATACTAGTCTTAGAAAATTAATGGAAAAATGGCAAAAGAAAATAGCACCATTTTAATGAAATATCTTTTTTACATCCTTGGTGGGATTTGAATCTAGCATAGTCCTTCACCAATTGAAGGTCAATGATCCACCCAATTCGTCTAAGACTAAGTAGAGACGGTGGTTTAAAGAAGGTTGCAAAATATCAAAAGAATTTAAAGTTTGAGATTTTCACCTTTTGTAGATATGTCTTCAACTTGCAAGGTACTTCTCTAGATTTGTAAACAAGTATTAAAACTTCATGCTATATTATTTCCACAATACAATGGCATCCACAAGTGTAGAGTCAAACTCTTTCTGAGGCCCTTTCATATCTAAAGACTTGCACAATACTTTCCAAATTCAAAGCTGTCATGCAATATGGGTTCTTAACCCCTAAAGTTCCATGACTATGTTTTCACCGAAAACACTCAAAAATTGCCATTTTAGATACAAGTACCAAATTTTTGAATTTTTTGACATATGTTACTATAAGATCTTGTAGTATGCTGACTTAAAAATATGTGGTAAGAATCTCAGAAATTTTCACTATAAAAAATTGCAAAATATTAGCATTGAAATTCATTGAAATCATTTCTTAGGCCTTGTAAAACATAGGGCAGCTACACTTCACAAGCTCACTTTTCTATGAAAAAATGACCAAAATGGTGGTGCTTCTTTGAATTATTTTTTCTAGACAAGTTTTCCACATACTTGAAAAATTTTAGATCATTTGGAATTGTACAACATATAGGAAAAAATAGTAAGTAAGTAGTAGTAGAAAATGATTCAAAATACTAAATTATTCAGAATTGAAATATGAAATTGAAAAATGCCAATTGCAATGGTTCAAATGTTGTAATAAACAATCTACATCCTAAGAGTTTTATCTTTTCCAAAAATATTGAAAATTGGATAAGATAAAGGATTTCAAAGTTCACTTTAAAGTAGGGAATCCATGACTTGTTTGCACGCAAAAAATCCTCATAACTTCTAACTCATTGATCAAAATGGAATGATTCAAAGCTTTCCATATATATATAACTCTAGAAAACCAATTTTAATTTTCTTATTTTTGAAAAAAGTGATTTTTTTATTTGCTTAAACAGTTCATTTATAAAAAATAGTAACATATTAGGCTATAACTTTTGACTCATATTTTCAAATGTCATGAATTTTAGTGCATATGAAAGATATTTTTCCCCCACTTTCTATTAAAAATTTGGCCAAAAATATGAAAAATCTCTAGTCACACGTACCTACCCAAATTTTTATGTAGCCAAAAAATGTAGCTTGGTACTTTAGGGGTTAATTTTTACGGAATTGTATATAGAAAATATAAGTTCACAAATAGTGGTGCTCAAGCATCAACACTTTGCTATCTTTGCAAGGATTAGTAGGTCAAAATATGTTAATTTAATTAAGTGATGGGCTCCAACTAATAAAGGCCCACAAGTCTCCAAATGTTCTTTCCAATTGCTTAGTAGAGCCTTGCAACTTGAAAGCAACAAGTTGTAGTATCCACCAATGGATGCAAGAATTTTCAATCGACTTACTTTCCTTGCATATACTAATATAAAAGAATATCTAACTCCACAATATCCCAAGAACTCAATTCAATTTACCTTTGAAGATGTGAATAGTCTTAAGAATTTTAAATACATCAATCAAATCATTGTTGTCAAATCTAGCATATATATTTAAGCTTTACACCCAACCTTGGCATACAACTTCTAAAGTATTAGGGAAACCTCTAAATCAATCTCTAACGGGGCTTTAGTCATTTGAATGGCATGAAATTTGGCCCCCTAAAGTGTAACGAACAAAAGTAACTAGTGGAGGTCTAAATATAGGTCTTCTATGAAAATCCATACTGCGATTGAATGTGTTCAAATTCAAATCAGAAGAATTGACAATAAACACATTTTAATTAAAGCAATCTCTATCTTCACCTATACAATAGACCGTGTAGGTGATATGTATACAAGTTTATTTTGGAAGATTCTAGACAACTTAAACAATATGTGTAAAATGTTAGCTAAAAAATATAAAAAATATAAGAATTGGAAGTTGCTTACTATATTAAACAACAAAGGGGTAGATCCACCAGATTGAAGAATATATTACATAAAGTCTAATATTGACTCCAAAGAGTTACATAATTGTAGTCACAACATCAACAAATATGTTTTTATAAAATACACTCTTCAAAGCCTCAAGAGTAATTAGGCTAGATTGTTGAACTATACAAGAAATAGAAGTTATAAAAAGATTTATCTTTTTGAGTTAGATGGTTACTCCAATATGCTTCCCTATCATTGTAGTTGCTCTATGAGATCCAAATCCAAGGTATTCATTTTGGCAGGTCCAACATTTTTGTCTTTACAACAACCATGAGATATTCAAAAATGATTTTTGAATTCTTCTTCCTATCCACTATTAACAATACACTCAAGAAACAAATTATGGACACACTTGTCTCTAAGAAAATAACAAAGACAACAAAATGTGCTCCAACTGAAATGGCCGTAGATTCATCAATCATCAACTCAAAATACTTATCTTGGAATTACGTTAGAAACATGGAAGACCATGTCCACACATATTTTCTCATTATGATATAATATCAAAGTCAATGGTGCATTACAAGAGAGAAGAAGATTGCACAAACTTGGAAATTTATGGTAAGACACACATTCTTTGTCTACAAAGTAGGAAGCCTTCCAAAGGGACATGATAGCTTCATCACAACTGCAATTTCCAGCTACAACAACTATAAGCTTTTCAACTAGTTATAGTCCAAAACCACATGGAGAATGGGCTGTTAGAAAGTCGTGACATTAAGATGTTTCCAATTAATGGACTTGCTAAACAACAAACTACATATTATTATATTTAAATGCTAACCCTAATGGTATTTTCTCAAATAAGACTCATTCTCTTCTAAATTCTAAAATGCATACACCATAATTCACCACAAGTAGCCTAACATCATTGAAACAATCAAAAGACACCTTGATCAATAAGGCCAACACTAGAAACACAATAAACATTTATGAATCAAGGCAAAGTAACAAGACCATGGCAATTGTCAAGTGTTAAAACACCAAGGCAAAGTGACAACTTCATGGTGATTATTGAGCTTTACAATCCAACCAATCCAACCTATGGAGCCCAAATCAACCATTTTTAATAACAAATTGAAGTGGATATGATAATTAACTCAAATACAAATGCTAAAATCATAAAACCTCAAAGTTGTTGCTTCAAACCTAGGAGCAACAAACCTTTTGCCCCTAAAATAGCCACTACTACCTTCATCCTTTTCTTTAAATGAGGTGAGTTTAGACTTGTTGGAAAGCCAATCTACAAATGAACTAGATCACCAAATATGAACTCCAAATTCTTTGTGACTTCTAGATCTTGTTCTCCAAAGTTGTTGCTCTTAATGAAATCTCCATCTCCTTAACCCCTAAAGGACCATAAGGCCACCATCTGGTTTTTGGTTCTATATTTGTAGAAAATTCGATATGCTAACATCAATTACAACTTGTGAATAATAAGGAGACCCTAGATGATTTTTTTCACTAAATCCATTGGTGCAATCCAATTGAGAAATGATTAAATATGTGGTTTTTGGTGAATTTTTTGAAGATAGAAAAGATACTCTGGGCTATCACTTCACATCCTCGTATCTTTTTTTCTACACCTCAAAATTATTTAAAAAAAATTATACATCAATATCATAATGATATGTATTTGTGGAAAAAATTGAAGTTTTTGGAGCACTTTTGAGCATTCTAATTTCAACACTTCCATTTTAGGGTATGCACAAAGTACTACCTAACCGAACATCTTTCACCAATCTTGTCAATGGTGGTATTTTTTCAAAAATTGTGCGATTTCACTAATCTTTTTTCATAGGAAAGTTACATGAGTCTTTTTTCATTTTGATAATGGTGATCATCAAAATTATTCCATACAAATGAAGAATTATACTTGTTACAAGAGCTAGTCAAGAAAACAAGAGCTATGCTCAAATAACCCTAGTCCAATTTAGAGGGTAACTCTAGCTTCAACCCACTTCCTCGAAGTCCATGTAGGAAATTGTATTAAATCTACTTAGCAAATTTCTACCCACTCTTAACTTCTCTTTTAATTCTCTTACTCATTCTTCTTCTCAAATGTAAGTGCTCCAAGCTTGAATTCAAGTATAAGAGAGAGTTTTTCAAAAAAAACTAATCCTAACAAGTTTGAATAAACGACTTGGGATTTCCAATACTACTTCTTCATCCCTACCCTACCTTAGTGTATTCAACTCCATTCTACTGCATTTTCACTACTATGGTGTGATTCTTACTATCCTAATGCTAGTTCACTATTTAACTATTTGCTTTTAAATTGTTGTATAATTTGTCATTAAATTTCTTTCTTCTAGTTTCCAATTCTAATTCTAATTTCTAGTTTGAGTGTTTTGATTTTCATTCCCACTAATTCTATTGTTCACTCTCTTTTTCCTTTTGCTCTTTTGTACTCAACCTTCTAAACTTATCAAATTTTAGTTCTACCTTTAGAAATTTCCAATTCTTTATGACATAAATGAATTCAATGACCTCCACACAATTGCTTCAAATTTTTCACTACTTTCTTGTACCAACCGACTAATATATTTTTGATGTAAAATCCTTCTATTAATCTTTGCTAATTTTTCAAACTACAAAACATTGTATTGATTTTTAAAAACAAAATTTTGAGCCAATGTGGTGGCTTGCAACAACCTATTGCAAAGATTTTTGACCACTATGTTTTTCCCATGAAATTTCCTATGTTCTATTGATTGTATATAATTTTGCAAGGTTGAAACTTTAATATTTATTGAACCCTCAAATGTTAGCATAAGCATATTTATGACCTTCATCTTTCTAAATCTTACAAAAGACCCTTTCTAATTTTCTATTAAATGTAAACCAATCAAATCAAATATCCTTCCATTCAAAATTGACCTTCTACATATCATTAAGTGAAGTAGAAGAAGGTGGAGAGGATGTAGAAGAAGTACTATGTGTAGCAACTTCCAATTCCAAAGTTTCTATAACTTCAACCATGGAGAGCATATCATGCATAGATCTTTTACGTTTTGTCATTTAAAATAAATCTGAAACACCAAATTGCAAATGAGAAAGAAGAGGGGGAAGTCTTCTTTGTGGGCTTGGAAGAGAGGTGCTCATCCTAAAAAGAAACAACAATGTAGGAATAAGAATGAGGTTAGAGCATGGGACAACAACAATGAGCAAAAGTTGGCTTATGAGTAATGTAGGAATGATGATATAAGAGCTAGCACAACAATGCAAGAGCTTCAATTAATAGGTGTGAAAAAGTAAGCGAGGCTCAACTGTTAAGATCCATCCCAAATCAAGTTCATCATATTATGATGAACTTGATTTGTAGTAGATAATAATGTTGAGTCTATCCACACCACGTTTTGAGTAGTGAAGTTCATATTGCAAATTATTTCTACAAATGGAATCAAAATAATCTAAAATTATAAGGTAGGTTCCAAAGAATTTTTTTTCCACTTCAAATGCTGATATCTTAGAGTATATATGGTCAAACTTTCCAAATTTCTTATCCTATCTTTATATACAAGTGTAGTGCAATGTTTTATAATTAGATAAGAAAAAATCATTTTTTTGTTTTTTATACTCAACACAATAGAAATGGCGACTTTGATTGGTTTATTAGGATAAAATGACCTTAAGACTTATAGGGATTAAACTCTTTTCAAGTCATGACTTAAATAAATAAAAAGTTCACTAAAATTTTCAAATTTTATGATTCTCATTTGTTTAGATGAAAGAAAAACTCTAAATGTGACTTTGAGTCTATCTATGTACATTTGAGGTAGAACTATCTAATTCCATTCATTCCACTTTTGTCAAATAAATATCTATTGAAGTGTTACAAATATGACTTTATATTGTTTGCTTTGAATGATTCCTACTTTGCAAATGATGCCTCATGCTTATAAAACAACAAAATTTTAGTGAATGATTTTAGATCTTTTTTATACATTTCAAACTTGTACCAATTGAATACTTTAAAGTTTCTTCAACTCTTGACTTTGGGAATTCACAAATAATACAAAACTCTCAATATTTTATTTTATTTTCATGTTAATGGTTTGCATTTATCTACAAAGTAAAATTAATACCTAATTGTGATTCTTTATTTATTTTTATCCAAGTGAAAGTTATATTTCATTACAAATAGAGAACAGTAGTCAAGCATCCATGTTGCTAAGTAATCTTAATTGAAATTTGACTCCATCTATACACACCAATTTAAATGAATGGTAATAGATGTTTCCACCTCACGCAATTAATTTAATATTGAAAAGACCAAGTGACTATTTAGTGTTTGTAAGAGATCTCAAGCAGTTGTGCACAAAGTCAATCTCAGTTGGATATTCACACAAGGTACAAACACGTACCCCTTTAGTGATTATAGAATATTTTTACTCCAATTTGGTGCCCCAAATTGAAAGTTATGCTACTCTAAAAATTTTAGGCAACCTAAGCAACTTCAAACAATATGTACAAAACTCCTTAGTTTCTTATAATTTTGAAATTTGATAGGTATGTAATTTACATGATGCAAGATGCCAATGTAATAAAAAAAAAATAACCATGTGTAGTTTAAAAATCTCATTCTAGCCAAGGTCATAATGTCTTTTAGCTAGCCTTGTTAGGGAAGGTCAGAAAAGAAAAAGAAAAAAGGATTTCTTTTAACTTCAAAAGTTGTAATCTTTCAATCTGTGTAGCCAAAGTTTCTGAAATTTTTTCCACACATTCCTATGGTAGTCTAATCTGTGCTGTTGGATTTTGGAAAGAAAAGAAACCTTTCTTTTTTCTTTTTTCCTCACTACCCTAAAAGTGACCGTTTTTCACAATTTCTGTCCTCAAGGGGTCAGATGTGATAATTCAGCTGTACCATATATGGTTTTACTATTTTTCCTTAAAAAAATGTAATTCCGTTTAATTAAAAATAAAAATAAATAAATTGGCTGGTCCCTTTGTCAGACCCCCCCTTTTGCTCCAGCTTTCAATTTTGGGTTATTTCCTAGAAGGACTGCAGGCGAATATTATTCTTTCCTGCCGTACTCTTTACAGTGGACTCCAGCTCCAGGAATGGCTGCTTTTCTTCGAAGCTGATGAAGGCGTTCAGTTCAAATTTTTCCCTTGATTTTGTTCCCCAAGAAAAAATTTAAAAAATGGGACGACGGCAGAACCCAAGAGCCATGCACCCCGTGTTTTTCGGTGACTATTTTCAGTGGGGCAGAAACATTTTTTTTTAAATTTCATTTTTTTCTTTAAAATTTTTTAATTCTTTTTTGGGTGGGGTGGGGTAGTCATAGAAAAACTACTTCAACGGGCAATGGGGATCTTAAAAAACTTCACTTCAATAGCAAAAAATGGGACTGATTTATCCTATTAGTATTTGTAACACTAATTTATATAAGTCACGATGACCTACATAACATTGGTAACTAGCCTAAAACCATTCTTGCATCTTGATTGGGATAACTCTTCCTTGAATCCCTATGAGTGAATTTAGTTTTATGTACAAAGAGTCATTGGCTAATTGGAAAGTTGTACTCTTGGTGCCATTGGCTAACAAGGAAGTCATAACGCTAATGTCATTGATTAAGTAATTGAGAAGTTGTAGTGAGTCATTGGTTGGCTAGGAAGGTGCCACACTAGAGGGTCCTACTTGTTTGTTTTGTTTTGTTTTTAAACACAGGACCTCAACTTTTGGAGGGAGACAATAGGATTACCAACGGCATTGGAAGTTCCATGACTATATTTTTCATCAAAAATGCTCCCAAATTGCCATTTTTAGAGCAAGCACCAAAAAATATGAATAAAAACATTTTTGGGCACATCCAACAAAAGGATCTTGTAGTAAGCTGATTTGAAGAGATGTGGAAAAAAACTTAGAAGTTTCCACCTTGTAGATTGCAAAATATTAATGTTTGAATTGACAAAAAGATTTTTTTTTGCCTTCCAAAAAACCACGCAGTTGCACTCACAAGTTTTTTCTTATACGAAAAAATATCAAAAATTATTGCAATTCTTTGGATTCATTCTTCATGGCAAGTTGGCTACATGCCTGGAAAATTTAGATCATTTAGAATTGTACAACATATAAGAAAAAAATAGTAAATAGAAAGAAGTGAGAATTAATCAAAATATTAAATTGTTAATAATTTGGTTATAGAATTGAAAAATGCCAATCCCAAAGGTTGCAATGTTCTAATAAAAAATTTACATTCTAGAATTTTATTTTTTTCCAAAAAATTATTGAAAATTGAATTAAATAAACAAATTGTGAGTTAATTTTAGAGTAGAAAATCTATAAGTGCTTGCAAATTAAAATTTCTCATAACTTTTGATTCATTGATAAAAATGGAATGATTCAAAGCTTTTTAGGTATACATAAATCTACAAAATTAGTTTCAAAGTTTTATTTCTAAAAAAAGTGATTTTTTAATCTACCCAAGTTATCCACTTGATGAAAAAAACTACATATCATACAATAACTTTTTAACCATGTAGTCAAAAGTTATGAAAATTGTTGGGCCTTAAAGAAAAAACTCATCCCTATATTGTATGAAAATTTTAGCAGAAAAAAATGAAAACTCCATTTGTAGTGAGCTACCCAAAATCACTATGTTGCCAAAGACGCAACTTGGTCCTTTATTGCACTAATTTCTATAGAAAATAAATTTTATATTTTTTTACTACTTTGGCACCTTCACTAACCAAATAAATTAGTGTAATGCCTTGAAAAGAATTTTGACATATGTTGTGTTCTATATTTGACAAAGAACATTTGCATGTACAACAATGGTGCCCAAGCAAAACTTGTCACTCTATTTTGTTTTTTTGAAACAAATGGAGTTCCATTGGACAACAAAGAATACACAGAGCCAAGCTCAAAGGTTGGACAAAAGACATTCCCTCATTAGAAGAATTTTGGGGGGTCCAGAAGCCTATTTTGGGCCTGTTCCTCGGCAGCTGTTCTTTGTAGCAAGGAGAACAACCCACTGTCAAAATTTTCTTTTTCATAAAAATAATAATAATATTTTAGTCTCCAAATGCAAAAATATTAATTAATTAATTAATTAATTTTTAAAAAATTTAAAATTAATTAATTTTTTGTCAATGACATGATAGGGGCTCAGCCACATCAGACCGTTGCATCGAACCTGTTCCCTGCGTTCACAGGTTGTGATAACTCATAGGCATCCGGAGGCCCCAAAAATCTTCTAATGTTAACAATTACATAGAAATTTTGGGCAAGTGCGTGTGACTAGAGATTTCTATATTTTTTAGCCAAAATTTTAATAGTAGGTGGAGACAAGGAATATCTTTCAAATGCACTAAATTTCATGACATTTGAAAATATGAGTCAAAATTCATAGCCTGATATGTTAGTTTTTCTTTTTCATAATTGGGCAGTTTAGGCAAATCAGGAAAAATCACTTTTTTCACAAACAAAAAGTTGAAATTGGTTTTCTAGAATTAAATATATGTAGAAAGCTTTGAATCATTTCATTTTTATCAAGAGTCAAAAGTTATCAGGAGTTTTTGTTTGTAGGCAACTATGGATTCCCTAATCTAAAAATAAACTTTTTTCTTACTCAATTTTCAATATTTTTGGAAAAAAATAAAATCATAAGATGTAGATTGTTTATTATAACATTGCAACCATTGGAATTGGCATTTTTCAATTCCATATTTCAATTCTTAATAATTTAGTATTTTGAATCATTCTCTACTATTACCTACATACTATATTTTTCCTATATGTTGTACAATTTCAAATGATGTAAAAATTTTCAAGCATGTGCCAACTTGTTTAGGAAAAATAATCCAAAGAAGCACCACCATTTTGGTCATTTTTTTTTTTTATAAAAAAGTGAGTTTGTGAAGTGCAACTTCCCTACTTTTTCTAGGGCATAAAAAATGATTTTGGTAGACTTGAATGCTTATATCTGGCAATCCACATAGTGGAAATGTCTGAAATTTGTACCTCATGTTTTTGATACTATATATAGCAAGATCCTATAGTAGCATGTATAAAAAAATTCAAAAATTTGAAAATGGCAGTTTTTATACTTATACTAAAAATGGCAGTTTTTAAGCATTTTTGGTAAAACCATAGTCATGTAACTTTAGGGGTTAAAGGTAAACTAGTCCTTCATGACCTTGATTTGTAATCTAACTATTTTGGGGTCAATTCCAAGAAGGGCACATATTTTTCGAATGTGTGCACTTGTTTTGCGAATCATACCCAAGTGGAATTATAATTTTTTAATCAAAATTACAATTTATGTGAATTTTTAAAAGTCAACTATGAAATTACATAATTGTCCTTAGACTGGAGTCATGATCAAACCATAAACAACCCATTACTACCTAATCAAATACTAAGTATTCACCATTAATGGAGTAACATACAATCCCTTGTTGTCATAAAAATCTTGATTTTGTCAAAAAATGAAGGAAATTGGAAGGGATTTTAGGTGAATTTGGGGCCAAATTAAGTGACGGAATTAGGTTGGTCTATTTTGATGGAATTGGTGTTGTAAACATGTGAACAGGAATGGGTTGGTGTAATATATAACATTCATAAAACCAACTTAGGCTATACAAATGATAGATCTCTTAGTTAACCTCTAAAGTTTTTGGGTGTTTTAGGTCCAAATTTGCTTCTAAGCACTCAAATCAAGAACAAGACTAAAATCTTCATCTATATTTATTTCTTAACAAATTCAACTATAAAATCCTTAAAATAAGCTTGTTAGAGTCCCCCTTCCTAAAATTTCAGAACAAAAACCTTACTAATTGTAATTTCTTAATGATTGGATTTAAAAAAGAAGTATTTTTAACTCTTCCAAAATTGTTAGATTTCATCTTGTAAACTGTTTGTACCCAAAAATGTGTAGATCCTACAACTTGCAACTTTCCTAATATATTGAAAATAATAAGTTGGTAATATATAAATTTCAACAATAAATTTTTTATAATCAAACTTGAAAAAAGTAGAAAATAGAGAGAATAGAGTAGGTAGAAATAAATAGAGAATGATTCAAAAATATAAAATTGTTAAGAATTTGGTTATAGAATAGAAAAATGCCAATTCCAATGACTATAATATTGTAATAAACAATCTACATCTTATATTTCTATTTTTTTTTCCCATAAATATTGAAAATTGAGTTCAATAAAAGACTTCAAAGTTTATGTTAGAGTAGAGATTCTACAACTACCTACAAACGAAAACTCCTCGCAACTTTCATTTTATTGATCAAAATGGAAAGATTTAAATCTTTCCACATCAATATAAATTTAGAAATATAATTTCAAATTTATATTTATTAAAAATAATTTTTAAAAATTGCTCATATTTCTTGAGCTCCAAATAAAATTACATATCATGTATAATTTTTTAACCATGTGGTCAAAAGTTATGAAAATTGTTGTCCCTTAAAACTAATCTTCAAATGATTTCAAAGGAAAAAATGAAAATTCTATTCATAAATGGATGACCAAAAATACTTTGTTTCCAAAAAAATGCTAATGGTCTTTTTGAGGTTAACAATTGTGTGTATTATATTAAATTCAAACCATGTTATGACTTGTGTTACATTTTTATCTACATAGTATTTTTATGAATCCATTATTGTTATAGTAAAGTACCTGTTTCAGACATCACTTCTATAATGGCTTTATAGATTGATCCATTTTAAACAACAATTGGATGCACTGTTCATTGAAAAAGATTCTTTTTGTATACCTTCTCATCTACTCATCTCTCTTCCCTCTTAGCTTAGGGAGAAGTGCCAAAGCTAACTACAATAGGTGAGTCTACGAGATTGGAATGGGTCTAGGTGAATTTTTTAAATTTATATTGAATAAAATATTCATCCTTGAGTTTTATTTTATTGTGCATTCTCCCTCATCCTTATGTTTGATAAGAAATTAGTGCTCCTTTGGAAGTTATGCCATAGGTATCTTGACGCACTCAAATCTTAAAAGTAAGCACTAAGGTGTCTTTTTTTTCATTTTTATGAAGTGCCAAACTAACAATATTAAATGTTATAGTGGTGCTTGAAATTTCAACATTCATCCACATATTGGATAGAAAATACCACATCAACACATATCACATACCAATAATTTTGTTTTCATCCATTCTCTGATGATTTTATCCAATAAATTTTTATAATGTGAAGAATTTTGACAATTTCAACCAAAATTTAACTGTTTATGTTCCAAAAGCTTGGTGCAGGGTCAACTATTTTGGTGCAATTAAACAACAAATCACCGGAAAAAAACCCACACTGGTGAGAGCTGTGTCTTGATTACATGAGTGCATGCAATTGTGCCTCTCAAGGATGGAGCCTCGGGACATCCACGAGAGTAGTACAACTGGATCTTTACCAATCTTGATCTTGTCAGGAATGAAATGGGGAAACATACAAACAAAGGGATGTTCACAATGCAATGACTTATTAAAAGCTTACTTGCGCTCACTTCTCAACCATACAAAAGGTTGTGCATTCATTTGTGGGCAAATTTTACAGACAAACCAACTACAGTAGGCTTCTAACATAAGAGCCTCTGTCATAAACTAACCTATGACAGTCCAAATGCCATTTCAAGAACTGGAATGTACACCACTAGTACAATTTTGCTTGTGATGGGCTGACTCCTATTTGGACTGTCGTAGGAAGAGTTACCTTGGTTGGGGAGTTCTGTACTTTTACTATGCTGTTCTGACTCACGACCGGAGATTGAAACTCAAGATGTCATTATTATGTCAGGTTTCGCGAAAAAAGGGCGGTCCGTAGCTTCCATTTCAAGATAGGAACAATGACAAACTAGCAAATGTGAGTGGGATAGTACTTTCATCTTGGAGTTTGCCTTGTATTTTTTGTCTCTTCTCTTTGAATTCGAGTGCTGCTATTATGTGAGCCTTGGAGCATGGGCCCATGAACCTAGAAGACTGTACACCTATGTTATACTAGGTGTTTGTATTATAAAAATCTTCCATGATTATAGTGTAACTTTGTTAAGTAGGTGCTCTAGGTTTGCATTCTCAAAAATTTAATAATGATGCATTTTAGTTAGTCGTTATATAATGAAATTAGTGCTTTTTTTTATGGCATTATATAAGAATGCCATAAGCTTGATGGTTTGTCGGTGCTTTCATTGTTCCACCCGGCCCTGTCATTTGCTATGCCAAGGATAAAGTAGACAACATAATGAAATCTATATAGATTTTTTTTACATCACTTTTAGATACCTATATTAAAAGTGTTTATCTTATAAGTACCTTCAATATTTGTAGGATATCTATTATGTTCAAAGCTCACATGCTTGCATTTTCATGCTCACATACTAACATTGTTGCCTTGAATTTCAAACTTTTAATATCACAAGAGATTTTTGTTTTTTTATGTTTTATAAATGAGCACAATTTGGAGCAACTAACCGATTGGATTTCCAAAATAAAGTTGTGATGAAGAGTCATATTAATAGTAGAGCTTGGTCAAAAATATCAAGATGGGATTTACTAATGAATGGCTTCTAATTAAGACTGAGCTAGGTTTTGTATTGCTTAGGGTCAATGACCAACAATAAATTCCATCTATTTTCATTGTTGTAATCATTAGTTTAGAGTTAAGAGGTTTTCCATCAAGCCACTTATCAAATTAACCCCTAAAGGTTTTTTTAAAGGTAGTCATGAATTTAAAAAAAAATTCTTTTTTTTTTCTTAAATTGTTTTGATTTTTCTTCAACTCTATGAGCCTAATGTGCATGAAAGTTGAACATGGATGTATTTTCACATGAGCTCATAGCTTGACATGTACATCCAATAAACTTTGTATACAACAATTGTGATGGAAGGTCAAAGGTGCTAATATTGCCTCTTTCTTGACATGCCTTCTAATATAAGGTTAGATATTAAATTTTTTATTTATAAGTGGTGAAATATTAGGGTGAAGATGTCATTAGGAGCTTCCAAAATTTTGCACTCTCCTTCCTTTTTAGCAATGTGCTTTCATTATTTTTAGGGTTTAGGGTTAACATCTCCTTAAACCCATTTTCAAATTAAAAAAAAATTAGGGTAGAGATGTTAACCCTAAAGTTTCATGAATATGATTTCACTGAAAATGCTCAAAAATTGCCATTTTCAATACAAGTATCATATTTTTGAAAAAAAACTTCTTTTAACATATATAACCATAGGATCTTGTAGTATGCTGACTTGAAAACATGAAGTAAAATTTTTAGACATTTCCACTTTATGGATTGCAAGATATAAGCATTCAAATTCACTAAAATTATTTTTTCTTCTATGCAAAAGTAAGGCAGTTGCACTTCACAAGCTCACTTTTCTATGAAGAAAGGTCCAAAATGATAGTGCTTCTTTGGATTCATTTTCTGAGACAAGTTGGTCACATGCTTGAAAAATTTCAGATCATTTGGAATTGTACAATATATAAGAAAAAAATAGTAAGTAGACAGTAGTAAAAAATGATTCAAAATACTCAATTGTTAAGAACTTAATTATGGAATGTAAAAAATGCCAATTCCAATGGTTGAAATGTTGTAATAAACAATCTACATCCTATGATTATATTTTGTTTTTAAAATATTGAAGATTGACTAAAATAAAAGACTTCAAAGTTTATTTTAGAATAGAGAATCTGTAACTCCAAACTAAAAGTCTAAAACACCTCATAACTTTTGGCTCATTGAGCAAAATGGAATGATTAAGGGCTATCCACGTATATATAACTCTTGAAAATCAATTTCAAATTTTTATTTTTGAAAAAAATGATTTTTCTTGATATGCCCAGATTGTCCATTTACAAAAAAAATAACATATTAGGCTATAACTTTTGACTCTTATTTTCAAATGTCATGAAGTTTAGTGTATATGAAAGATATTCTTCATCTCCACTTTCTATTGAAATTTCAGCTTAATTCCTAAAGTTCCTTATATAAGAAGATTTTTGAGGGCTCTAAGAGCCCTTGAGTTATCAAGCCCTGTGAACTATAGGAATACACTATTGTAGTGACTGCACAACAATTTGATGTGGTTGAGACCCTGCCACGTCATTTTTGAAAAAAAAATTCCCAACTTTGTTTTGCATTTGAAGAATTAAAACTTTTTCTTGAATTTTTTTTTCTAACAGCCGGTTGTTTCCTCTATTGTGGAGAAGAGCTATGGGAAATAGGCCCAAAACAGGCTCTCAAAGCCCTCAAAAATCTTCTAATGACTATATTTTTGCCAAAAATGTTCTAAATTGTCATTTCTTGTACAAGTTTCAAATTTAAAAAAAACAACATTATTGGACACATATAACAATAGTATCTTGTAGTTTACTAGTTTGAAATTACGTGGAAAATTTAAAAAAAAATTCCACTATGTAGATTGCAAAATATTAGCATTTGAAGTGACAAAATTCATTTTTTTGTCCATGCACAAAAATGAGCAATTGCACTTCACAAGGTCACATTTGTATGAAAAAATGTTCAAAATGGTGGTGCTTCTTTGAATTCATTTTGCAAAGCATGTTGGCTACATGCTTGAAAATTTTTAGATCATTTGAAATTGTATAACATATAGGAAAAAAATAATAAGTAGAAAGATGAAGAGAATGATTCAAATATACTAAATCGTTAACAATTTATGTCAATTATTGAAAAATGCGAATGCAAATGGTTGTAATGTCGAAATAAAAAAACTTCACCTAATGTTTTTATTTCTTTCAAAAATATTGAAAATTGAGTTCATTAAAAAACTTCAAAGTTTATTTTGGAATAGAGAATCCATAACTACTTACAAATTTAAATACCTCATAACTTTTAACTCATTGAACAAAATGGAATGATTAAAAGCTTTCAATGTACATATAGATCTAAAAAACCAATTTTAAATTTGAATTTTAAAAAAAATTAATTTTTCTAGATCTGCCCGAATTGCCCGAGTTGGAAACCAAACTACATATTAGGCTATAACTTTTAACTCATATTTCCAAATGTCTTGAAATTTAGTACACATGAAAGATATTCCTCGTCCACACCTTCTATTAAAATTTAGGCCAAAAACATGGAAATCTCTAATCACATACACTTACCTAAAATTTCTATGTTGCCAAACACAATAAACAAATCTTCATTCATAGTAGCTTGCCCAAATTTTCTATGTAGCCAAAAAACACATGCTGGTCCTTTAGAGTTAATAAAGCATTATGTCATACAAATTTTAAAATTGTAACTAATTCCATAAGGTGTTCCTAAAATATGAATCAAAGTAGGCTAAGGTAGCAATATATTAAACTACCTATTCCAAACAAACAAACTCCAATTTTGTCTTATAGCAAACCAAATCTACAAGTGAAAATTCAAGTCTCCTATTTAGAACTTGAATAGATTATCAAAGTGAATATTTAGGGGTGTTGCTATTTATACATCACTCTTTGTTGCGTCAAAGTTTTAGATGTGTTGTTTCCTACTAAGCCTATGATCTAATGACCTACAACATATTGATTGAACAAAAATTTCTCAATGCAGATAGACAAAAAACATTGAAATGTTTATAATGACAATTTAACCTTGGAAGGATGATGAGGCTGAAAAGTCATTAATAAAATGGTCAATGACTTTCAAGATTGCTATGGAAATGAAGAACGCACTTGTTGTTCCAAAAGTTAGATCATTTTTGACAAAATACCTTGCTAATAGGTTTCATCATTTCAAGATTAACCTTGAAATGACAATATGGACTAGAATGGTCTAATGAATGATAATGAGTTTGTTCATGATGTAAAACAAAAGTGCACATATTCACCTTTGAAATTTTGTGTAGAAAGGGAAGGTCTTAACTTGCATAGTAGTTTGACCTCCAATATATATATATATATATATATATATATATATATATATATATATATATATATATATATATATATATATATAATTTATTTATTTATTTATTTATTTTTTAAGTAGATGATTTATAAAGTATCTAAAAGGATGATTTCTACTATGACCAATCTCTTTCTGTTGGATGAAGATGCCACTAGGGTAAAAGCATCCAAATGTAACACTAATTGTTCTCTAACACCTAAAAAAGAACCTAAATCCAAATGCAAGTGGATCCAAAATAGACGAGGGATTCTGAAGTAGATATATAGGGTTCCAAAAAGTTGTTACTTTCCCTTATATTGACCAATCACCTATGCATGATTCAAACTTAGAGTGTATCGCTTTTGGATATTTCTATACCCACTTTGGTGTTGGTCTTGTATCCACAATACTGACAATAGGTGCATTTATATAGTTGTTTTCAAAAATTTATATTATATTCATACAAGCTTGGAAAAATACTAGACTAATTTTGTTGGTTTCCTATTAAACCATTTCCTAACAAATGCACATCATTTTATTCCATAGCTACCCTCAACATTTGCAGATTCAAAACAAGTGGTGCTTCTACCTTATCTTAAATGAATAAGTGTGACTTTCATTTGCCTTCCAAGGAACTGAAAATTTTCTAGTGAATGCTTTGAAGCATGCAATCCGCTCCAAATAGCCTGATCAGCCCTTTAAAACCCCCGCCGTCTACCTCATTTCAAGGACGTGCATGGAATGTGCAATTACAGAATCTGTAGGGACAGTTGATTCAGGTTTAAAAATTTTCTAATTCATTCCTCTGCAGTCGTGCTAAAATAGCCGGATCAGCACTGAAACATGAACGACACACAGACGGAATTTGAACGAGAGTCGATGTTTGAAACCGAAATTAGATCCACAGATTTGCAAAGGATCTCCGATTCTCGAAATGAAACCTACGATGTTGTTAATCCCCTATAAAAAGCGGACTGAATTGCATTAACCTCACCTGAACGTTAGAGATAACTAACCTAATATAGGCCTACAATATAATGAAAATAACACGGATAAGAGTAAGTAAGCTTAGTAGCAAACTAGCAACATGAATCCCCTGCGCCTCTGATACTGATTGCATGGTAGACCTGCAAAAATCAAATCTGGATCACTGGATCGAATGGAGAGCAAGCAAGCAGTGATTGAGGCGGTCTACAAAAAAATCTCCAAAAATTTAAGTTAACTTAGTGCCACAAACGCAAGATCCCCACTTCCGACACGTCATACTGCTCTGCAAAAGACGAACATTCTGCGTGCTCTGCACCCCAAAATACACACTCATTTTTTGTCTTTTTGAAAACCTTTTTTTGTTTCACCCCGGTCCTCACTCAAAAGAAACAAGAATATTTAATAAGCACTCATTTTCAGAAAGCTCACCAATCGGCACCCACATCAGTGACATGATCAAAACCATCCGTACTGCCACCCATGAATTCAAAACCCAGCCACAAAATTAAAAATACCCCTCCTCGTCACGAATTGGCCACAAATGGGAAGGAAACTCTTTAGAATTCCAACAGTCAACATTGACCTTCCTGGCCAGTGGTGGTGGTTCTTTTGCCCGTCCTGCCCGGCGGAGGCTCCCAGTGCTGAAGATTCCCTTGGTCCGGGCACGGGCAGCTTTTTTTTTCCAGGGAAAAGCCAACCTGAAACATGTGAAGCCCCGGCCTTGTGGCTATGGCGGAAAGAGGTTAAATAGCCGAACTTCCCCGTCTAGAGCATTCATCTCATCTCATCTCAAGGGATGCGAACTTCAATTGATTCCTTCAGGGTCAGACAGACAGACACAGACAGCGGACGGACGGACAGACCGAGCGGGGCTTTTTGTTTTCACCAAAGCACAATGTTCAAGTAGATTCATTGCTTGCTAGACAGTCTGGTCTCATGTTCGTGTATGGATCCCGGCCTCATTCCTTGTTTTTCGTTCCAGAACGGGTAGATTTGGAATGTGGGGTTGAGTTCAGTTCCGGCATACATCGACGACGGTATCTAGCTATCGACGATGCTCCGGCCTCTCGTGGTTGCTGCTCCGTTGGTGCTGCTCAACCTCTCTCTCGTATTTTCTGGGGTCAGGAAGAAGCATCTAGAGCATCTGGCTCCTGTTGGCTCCTGTTGGCTCCTGTTGGCTCCTGGCGACTTCAGTGGCTCCGAAATTCCGCGACTCGTTGCTAGCTAGTGGAAGCTTAGTCAGTAGTAGTTTTGTGTGTAACTATTCAGTTTGGGGTATGTGTATGTGTATGTAGTTGGTGCGTGGTGGTGGGGAGCGAGCTAGCGCACTGATACTGAGCTCACTAGTAATTGAGAGCGGGAGGTTTCTTGTTTGCAATGGCTAGCTAGGCGGCTGCTGTACAGTTCCGATGACACTGGTGGAGAGATTTACCGGGTAGGGTTGCCGTCGTCTGCTGCGAGCGAGCGAGTACGTTTGCTGTGCGGTGCGTGAGTTTGCTGCAAATGGAGTGAGTTCGGTTGGACCAGAGCTCCTCTCATTGTTGTCATCATATTTGGGCTGTAGAAACACCTGAAGCGAATGACGTTGAGCCGATGTACGTGGGTGCAGTTGGAATTGAAGTGCATTCCGTCATTCGTTTCATTCACTCCAGTGTTTCGATTCGTTGGACTACGACGTCGGTGGAGGTGTCAAACTCTTGAGGTGTTTCTACAGGCTACATATGGTAGACAACTTAACTTGCTGGGATACATACATGCCCGGAGTTTCATCTAATTGCGCATCATCGTCATTGCCTGCTCCATGAATCGAAGTCGATCTCCTTAATTTCCTTAGTGGACATGAAGGAAGGCCAGTCGTTCGGTTTTGTTTGCATTTCAGCTTCGACCGTTCCGAGGGTAAGGGTACGACTCATATATTGTGGCTCATGGTTTTCAGTGCATATCCCTTGTACGTCTGTTTTGCAGGTTTAGCGAAGGTTTAGCGAAGGGACTCAGTTGCTAGAGTTTGATCTCCTAACGCATGTACGTTTGCTTGTGTTCGGGTAGCCAGACTGTGGGGCTCTCCCAACCGAACACTGTTTTTCCATGTTGTTTTATGCATGCACTACTTGGTGCTAGTTTGGCATTTTCTTTGGTTGCTTTATCACATCAGCGTATGTCTATATACCATTCTACGATCCTCAGATGGGATAGATCAGATGGTAACGTTGAGTCGAAAATTTAGCTGGGCGATATAAAAACAGCTCATTCTTTGATGTGCAGGAATGCCTGGAGGTTTTAATTTCTTCAGCTTTAGAAAATGAAATACCAAATCACATCAGTCGGTGTATATGTAGTAGTTAGCAAACATAATGTCTGAAGTTCATGCTAGACTTGATATTCCAGGAGCTGGTGTAGCTAGAACTGGTTTCTTTTTAAATGGGTGTTGTTGTAAGAAGGCAATCTAGCTAGCTAGATGGTCAGCCCAAGAGGATTCGAAGTCATCGATACACTAATTTCAGCATTGCTTCCCTACTTGTAAACTCGGGCTCCTCGAGAAATTTTCAGTATGAGGTACGTATCGGTAGATTTACGTTTCCATGTAGCCTTCGTGTCCGTATTATTACTGTCCAGCGTTCGAATGTAATCCAATTCTTTAGGGAGATAGCGATTAATTCAGTTGATCATTCTGCACAATTTGTTTCACGATGTGGAAAATAATCAAAATTCAGTGTCTGTCTGTTACGCTCAGCAATCAGGAGTTCTGCTATTGGATGTACTGTACATTGACCGGTTGTAGTATATCTCTACATCTAGTAGCTTGTTCTAACAGCTTTTTAGGTTCAATCTACAGAGTTGCTAGCTTGGGGTTAGCTAGTGCATTCTAGTCTTGATTTGGGGTATCGTTTTCTCACTTGCTAGTCGAGTAACATTACAGATCCTAACACGAACAGTAAAATTGTAAAAACATGATACTTTCTTTCGAATTTTTTTTTCTTGTTTTTTCTTACAATTTTCTCTTACTTTACACCTAATAGATACATACCCTTAGAAAGGGCTCTTTAAACCTTTAGGGATTTAGTTTAGAATGTTTTCTGTTTAACCTAGGAAAGTCATGCACACAGAGATAATTTGACACAATGGGAATTCATATGAATCCTTTGTGCGACTGCAAGGGAATACACGTATGTTCTCACTTCTTCCGAGGCTCTAGGACTGTTGCAAATCCTCTTGAGTGCAAGGTGAAGGGGGAAATGTGGAGTTTGAAACATGAGGAAGTCGGGTGTTATAACCTTCCCATGTAACCGTAACTGTCTTTATAATGTGTGAAAAACAGTGAACTGTTGGACAAACCACTACAAGAGAATATAGAGTTTGCAATACTTTTTGCATTGGATTTGCAGTGCCCACGAATTTTGTTTCAAAGACTTTGCAATGGTCTAGTATGAAATATTGCACTGTGTTTGCAATGGTTTAGAATTTGCGACAGTTTAGAAATATAATAGCATAGATTCAGTGTCCAATACTTTTATATTGAATTAATCACAATTTTAGCAACGGTTTTGCAATGCATTATTTCTTTTTCGAGATCCAAACTAAGTTCGTTTACACATTGTTCCATTGCAAAACCATTGCAAACGCCTTGCTATTGTGTTGCAGTCACTGCTTTCTGTTGTTGTCAACAGTAGATGTAAATATTTTACGCTGTGACGTAGCTTGTGAATTGAGTTGTGAAATGATCGACACATGCACGCAGAAATTAAAAACCGAAGTCTACAGTGCAGAAAATTTGTCCTGCTTCTTAGTACTTTTATTATTAGGCATTAGTGTATTGATGTTTGGAGAGTGGAATACATGGGATTTGACAATTTAATCTGATTTTAAATTACATCACTTTCATCTGACTTGTACCTTCACATTTAATTTAAGAGAGACTCCTGGTTAATTGTGAACATATTTCTTCTTTTGCTTGCCACTCAGACTGTAAGTCTGGAACCCCAAAATGCACAAGATGTATGATCTGATATTGGATTTGGATATGGGACAAACGTGCTGTATATGAGTTACAAAGTAGCCAGGGCTTTTGAAGCCTTCTTTTCACATTTGCATGACATGAAAAGACGTGGAGCATTAAGATTAGAAATTATGCTTGTGATCAAAATAATCTTGAAATATCTTTCTAGAATATCAAATTACTTGAATGTGAGCTATTTAAAAAAAAATCACCAACAATATTTTTCTTGAATTTTTAAGGTTTAAATGCCCACCAAAAGCAAAGTGTTCTCTAAAATTGGCGATTTGGGAAAAATCATTGTAAAGTACTATTTTGGAAGAATATTTTGGAATTGATATACAAATGAAAGCTGTAGATTTTGAATTTTAAATTCCATCTACAATATCCTTAAATTCAAAATCTACAAAAATGAGGTTATACATAATTGGGAATGTAGACATATAGTTGTAAACATGTTCTCTACATGTGAGCAATTTAGGTGCCCTAATTGACCACATATAGTCATGTAAAGTATGGGAATTTCCCTAGTCTTGCCTTCCACTTGGAGTTCAAATAAGCTTTGTTTCTCTAGACTATTTATGCTTTGTAGTTCCTATAGCTATAGTGCTACTCATATATTCTTTATTTTAGTCATCAATTCATTTTTCAATTGAATTTATATTTCTCATGTTTTACCTCATTTAGGGCTTTGATTACTGCTATAAATTATTGCTATCAATTACTCTTTTTTTTTTTAGTTTAGAGATCCTATATTGTAAGAATTTCATATTTTAATTGATTGATTTTTAAGAATATCCAATGTAACAACTGTGTTTTTTATGTCAACAATGACTTTCAATTTAACATCAGCCTACAATTTTTTGAATCCAATCCTCATCCTATCTAGTTGCATTAATACTTCTAGTCAATACATCTAAATGGATGAATACAATTTGTTTTTTGTATTGTTACTCCTAGACATCTACTTGCATCTTGTAGTTGCTAAGTGCAACTATACACTGAAACTCGCTTGCCACTCCCATTAGTTGCCCCCCTCCTCTCTCAAAAAATTTGTGAGCCGTTGATTTTTTTGGAAAAAAATGCTTACCCTCAAAATTGACGTTGATTTCTCAAAAATCACAAGATGTTGATCTTGTGAAATTTAATTTGAGCCATTCAAATATAAAATACGGGTACTGGATATACGTACTGAATACGTGTACTAAATACATGTACTAAATATGGGTACTGGATATGCGTACTAAATATGTGTACTAAATACATGTACTAAGTATAGGTACTAAATACGGGTACTAGATATGCATACTAAATACGTGTACTAAATACAGATATTGAATATGGGTACTGAATACGGATACAATATTGGATATGGAATCAATTGTCCCATATTGTTTGTCAAGAACTTTGATTCTGAAGATTACAAGAGGGGGTGGGGGTGAAGGGGGGTGATAAAATAAAAAAATTTAAATAAAAATTGAGGGGGCGGAGGTGCATAATGACACAAAGTGTCACTATACACTCCCCCCCTCAATTTTTATTTTATCACCCCCATTCACCCCCACCTATCATTTAGAATTTGATTTAAATTTTTTTATCTCACCCCCATCTTCACCCCCTCTTGTAATCTTCAGAATCAAAGTTCTTGACAAACAATATGGGACAATTGATCCCGTATCCAATACTGTATCCATATTCAATACATGTATTCAGTACACGTATTCAATATTTGTATTTAGTATGCATATCCAGTACCTGTATTCAATACTTGTATTCAATATCCGTATTCAATACACGTATTTAGTACTCATATCCAGTACCCGTACCTGTATTTGTATTTGTATTCAGTATTTGTATTTTATATTTGAACGGCTCAAATTAAATTTCACAAGATCAACATCTTGTGATTTTTTGAAAAATCAACGTCAATTTTGAGGGTAAGCATTTTTTTTCAAAAAAATCAACAGCTTACAAATGTTTTGAGAGAAGAAGGGGGGAACTAATGGAAAACTGGGGTGGCAAGTGAGTTTCAATGTATAGTGATTTAATACCGAAAGACATTATTTTGAATTATTCATATTCGGTGATGAAGGATTGTTATATTATCACATTCATGAAGCAAAGACATTTGAAGCCTAAGGTTAGATTTCAATAGAAAGGAGCAAGCTATGGTCTTTACATATCCTTTTCCTACCTTCGTAAATTTTTTCCTTTTCCATTTCAAATTTCCTAAGCTATCCTAAATCCATATTTTGGATGATGATATTTTATAGCATTTTTTCATCCAAATAATATAACTTTCATTCATCCAAATTTAATATTTAATGCTTTGAAAATTTCTAATATTTTTTATAATCACATTTGATGAAATTGAAATATTCAAAATTTATTTTTTCAAGAAATTAACCCCTAAAGGTCAGAGACAATGTTTTCACCAAAAATGCTCCAAAACTGCCATTTCTAATACAAAAACCAAATTTTAGAAGAAAAACATTTTTGGGCACAACTAAACGTAGGATCTTGTAATACAATAGTTTGAAAAGACATTAATTTTTTTTAGAAATTTCTATCCTATAGATTGCAAGATATTAGCATTTGAATTGACAAAAATCTTTTTTTTGGCCCTACAAAAAATCAAGGTAGCTTCACTTCACAAGGTCACATTTATATAAAAAAAATTTTAAAATGGTGGTAACTCTTTGGATTCATTATTCAAGGCAAATTAGCTATATTTTAAAGAAAATTTAGATCATTTGGACTAGATTGTACAACATATAGGAAAAAAAATAATAAGTAGAAAGTAAAGAATGATTCAAAACACTAAATTGTTCAAAATTTAATCATAAAAATTGAAAATGACAATCCCAATGTTGGTAATGTAGTAATAAAAAATTTATATCCTATGCTGTTAATTTTGTTTTAAATATTTTAAATAGAATTAAATAAAAAACTCTAGAATTTATTTTAGAGTAGGGAATCCATAATTGTCTACAAACTAGAATACCTCATAATTGTCATGTCATTAATAAAAATGGAATGATTCAAAGCTTTAAACTTATACACAATATAGAAAGTCAATTTCAAATTTTAATTTTTGAAAAAAGTGATTTTTAAAGAAATTTTTGGATTGCCCACAAAGCAATGAAAATTACATATCATGCAATAATTTTTTAACCATGTAGTCAAAATTTATATAAATTGTTGGGCCTTAAATCTACTCTTTGGACACATGTTGTGTAAAAATTTCAAAGGAAAAAAATTCCATTTGTAGTGAGTTGTCCAAAATCACTATGTTATCAAAAAACTCAGTTTGGTCCTCTAGGAGTTAAGCAAGTAATTATGTGCAAAAAATAATAAATGGATTCAAGTAATAAAGTTTCAAATTAAACAAGGAATGTTACTTTTGAAATTTTTATTCTTAGAAAAGAAGGTATTAACCCCTAAAGGCCCAAGTATCATTTTTTTTGGCATTATAGATATTTTGGGCAGCTCACTACGAATGGAATTTTACTTTTTTTTCTATGAAATTTTTACAGAAAATGTGGACGAGGAGTATCATTAAGGCCCAACAATTTTCATAACTTTTGAGTACATGGTTGAAAAGTTATTGCATAATATGTAGTTTTGATGCCACAACGGGCAGCTCAAAAAAATTCTTAAAAATTCCTTTTTTGAAAAATAAAAATTTGAAATTGGTTTTCTAGATTTATATATACATGGAAAGCTTTGAATCATTGCATTTGGATTAATGAAGTGAAAGTTATGAGGAATTTTAGTTTGTGGGCAATTATAGATATATAGATTCTCTACTTTAAAATAAACTTTGAAGTCCTTTATTTGACTTAATTTTCAATATTTTTTGAAAAAATCATTTGATGAAGATTATTTATTACAACATTACAACCATTAGGATTGGCATTTTTCAATTCCATAATAAAATTCTTGACAATTTAGTATTTTAAATCATTCTCTACTTCTTTCTACTTCCTATACTTTTTCTATATGTTGTACAATTCCAAATGATGTGAAATTTTTCAAGCATGTAGGCAACTTGATTTGAAGAATCAATCTTAAGAGGCACAACCAGTTTGAAGATTTTTTCATACAAATGTGACCTTGTGAAGTGCAGCTGCCCGTATTTTCACAGGGCCAAAAAAAGGATTTTTATCAATTTAAATGCTAATATCTTGCAATCTACACGGTGAAAATTTCTGAAATTTTTTCCACATCTTCTTGAACCAGTTAAATACAAGATCCTACGGTTACATGTGTCCAAAAATGTTTTTTTTCTAAAATTTGGTACTTGCACTAGGCATTACAGTTTTGGAGTGGTTTTGGTGAAAATATAGTCTTGGGCCTTTAGGGGTTAACACCCAACTTGATCTTATTACAAAAACCAACTCATCTAGAATTGTACCTAAAAACTCTCAATATGAAAATCTACTAGCATATTCAAGCAAACAATTTTAACCTTAAAAATAAAAATAAAAATAATCTTTTAGTCTTTCTTTAAAATTCTCTCTTTATTAAGTGAACATTTTTTTAAGAAAAAAATTGATTGGTTCTCCTAAAAAAATGTTTATGCAAGACTTTTTAAATAGAAGTTTCATTCAACCTAGTACTTCCTTTATTTTAACCCTAAAGGTGCAAGCATCCAAAAAGTAGATGCCCATTGGTCAACCTCAATGACAACTTTTAAAATAACTTTTTTTGGAATTTGATTTTAACTAAAAAAAATGAAGTTTGAAAAGTTTTGTTTCTATTCCATTTTAAAGTTTTAAAAAATGTCAAAAATTGAAAGAGTTATTGCAATTGAAAGCATCATGTGTTAAAATCCAAATAACACAATATGGTGTGCTTTCATTCATATTTTCTTTTTTGTAAATGTATTGTGAATTTAAATTACAAAACTGTGGTTTTCATTCCACCCTTAATTTATAGTAAAAATTATAGATCATTCTCATATATATTATGATTGATATAATTTTATTTCCACCTTTAGCTTTGAAAAATCACAATAATTTTCTTTTTCCTTCCAAATTATTGAAAAAATAAAGAATGAATAGAAATTTTATACATTAATTAAATAAAAGGATAAATTTGGTTTGATAGTTGAATTTAACTTCAAGGTGTTTGATGTGGCTATTTTGGGTGTAAAAAATAAAATAACCAATTGAAATTTTTACTTGCTAATTTCCATTGCTACTTTTAGGTTCCAAGAAAATTTCATATAATTTGGATTTTTTTTTCTATTTTTATTCATTTATGTTCAATTTTTGCAACAAAAATAATAATAATTAGAAATTGTCATGAAACATATTGCAATTTTTCAAAGTGATATAGAATTCAGAGTTGTAAGTAGGAAAAATATTAGATTGTTGTTTGAACACAATTGAAAAGGCAAAAATGAGCTCAGATAAGAAGTTCCACAATAGATCAAGTCCTTAAGGGATTAACCCCTAAATTTGTTTCATATTGGAGGCCTAGAACTACTTCAAAATACTCATTCCCAAAGGAAGGTCAAAATCTTCATTAATATTTAATATTTTTTAACAAATTCAATCATAAGATTCTTTAGTTAATTTGTTCATATACATTCTCCCAAAATTTTGGAGTGAATAACACCACTAATTTCAAGTTCAATGAAATAAAATTAACTTCAAAATGAAGGCATTTCTAGCCCTTCCAAAAGGTAAAGTTTTGTCTTTCAACATATTTAGATAAAATAACTATGTATATCCTATAAACTTGCATATTTTGTCAATATGTTGGAAAATGGATTGAAAAATATTTTAAAAAGTTTATGAAAAAAAACTTCCATGCCATTCATTTTTTTTAAAAAAAATTGTAAAGTAGAAGATGTTATTGAATGAAAGATGAACCAAATTTTCCAATAGCAAGTGAATGTAAGAAAAACTGATCCTATTTTGTGTTACTTTTGAAGTTTTTGAGTTGTCATTGGCTATAGCTTTTGCAGATTGAAGCTAATGTATTTGAATTTTTTTTCTTGAAGATCATCAATTAGACAATTAGAAGAGCACTTATTTCTAAAATTTTCAAAAATCATTTTATATTTAAATTTTAGTTTAGCTAATTTGTCACACTTTGTGGTTTAGGGTTTCTTAGTATTAGGGACTACCTAAAATTAATTCATTCTAGTCTAAGACAAGATTAGAATTCACCTCCACAAGGAAAAGTTGTAGTACGTGAATGTTTGAATCAAACATTTGTAGCAAGATATCAAGGTTGCTAACACTACAAAAATGTGATTCCAAAGTCAACAATCATTCAATGTATCTACAATATGTTGTTCAAAGTGAATAACATTGCTGAACATGTCCCCGCAATAATTACCATTACATCCTATTTTCTGTGGCATGTTCCAAAATTTTCATATCTGCTAAAAATCATCGCTACATCATCATTCTTCCAAAACGTTGCTACAAATTTCTTGGCCCTCCAAATTCTAGTATTAATTTATATTCACTGCATAGTCACATACATTTCAAGGTGTCTTGAAACATGTACAAATGTACAATAGGGTAGCAATCAAAATGTTGTTTTTGATTTCGGAGTGAGAAAAATTCCAGTATTACCAACTTTGAAAGCCTCCCGAGCGCTCAAAAATTGGTGTTTTACCATGAACATTTTTCCACAACATCATCTTTATGTTAATAACACGTGTACCAAATTTGAAGGCCAAAAGATTCACCAAAAAAAAGTTATTCAATATCTACCAACATGGATAGATGTGGAAAAATTTTCACTGCTAACACTGAACTTTGTCAACTTTGACAACCTCCCAAAGATTGAATTATTTTTTTTTGACATGAAATTCTTGGAACAAATTTTTTTTTATGTTAATAACATATGATATAAATTTAACCCCTAAATTCTCATTGTCCCCTTGGGGGACAAATTAGATTTTGGGCAGGTTCCTGTGATTTTAGTTTTTGGTGAATTGTTTTGAAACTTTCCCATAAGATAGAAAAATTGATTATCTATGTGGGAATATAATTTTTATTTCAATTGGTGCCCAATAGCAACAGTTATACCACAAAAAGCCTAAAATTAAACTCGGCGGGTAGCACAAAAAAATTGCAAAAAATCAAAATTAAATTAAATTTTTTTTTCCCTAAATTTTTTTTTTGTCTACATGTGAAGCTTTGATTCATTCTATTTGGACTAATAATGAGAAAGTTAAAGACAATTTTGTTTTTGGGCAATTTCAGCACCTTTTTAAAAAATAACTTGTGGGGTTCATTTCTAAATGCAATTTTCACAATTTCTTACAATGTTTTTTTTGAGAATATTGTGTTTAATTGCTAAAACAATCTCACCATTGGAAATATTGTCTTTCAATCCCATCTTGGAGTTATTAACAATTTAGTTTTTTTTCCAATCTTGGACCTACTTCTACTTGACATTTTTTTAAAGAATGAAAATCAAGTGTTTTTTAAAAAAAAAATTCCTAGACTTTCAACTCAATTCTCCAACATAAAAAAATTTTAATTCAAAAATTGTAGTGCAAAAAAAATTCACAATTGGCGGTCAAAGTCATTTGGAATTGTAGGCTAGTGTTCAAAAAAACTTTCTTTTTCAACTTTGAATGCTAATATCTTCCAATCTATAAGTTAAACTTCATGAAATTTTTACCATATGAGCTAAGACAAGTAAAGTACAAGATCTTACGTTTAGATTATAAAAAAATGATTTTTTTTTGTATTCTTGGATGAACACAACAAAAACAACATTTTTGAGTGGTTTTTGATAGAAAAATGACCTTGGGAATTTAGGGTTTAAAGGCTTAAAGATTAATACAAAAAAAGATATTAACAATCTACCAACATGCATTGTTTTGAGAAACAATTGTGGAAACCATTTCACTACTTCAACTTTGACACCCTCCCAAGGGCTGCAAAATTGATTATTTACTATAAAGTTTTTTCCACAAAGTGATTTCTATGTTAATAACATTTGTAACAAATTTCATAGCCAAAAAAGTTATACAAAAAAAAATATTCAAAATCTACCAACATGTGTAGTTCTGAGAAACCATTTCACTACTTCTAACTTTGACCCTTCTTAAGAGCTACAATTTTATTCATTTATCGTGAAATTTTTGGCACAAGATCCCCTATATGCAAATAATATGTGTGCCAAATTTCAAGGTCAAAAGATTTATACAAAAAAGAAACCTACAATCTACCAACATGTATGTCCTCCATTTGCCTCAATCATTGCATGTACCCTAGAGGACATAGAATGACATAGATTCCCATGTAAGGCCCTTCCAATAGTCTATCTAGACACTATAGTAGAACATATATTAGTAATCTCAAAGAGTGTCGAGTGACAATGAGTTTTTGAGACATGTATAATAGCATGAACATCTCTATCACTAAGCTTTTTAGTATGACTTCTACCACAAGGTTTGTACTCATAGGTTCCATCTTCTTGAAATTTCTTCACCACCCTTTGAACTATTCTAGCATGGATTCCAACAATAGTTGCAATGTCAACCCCTGTTTTCCGTACTTCACTCAAACCTACAATGCGAGCACGAGTTTCATCTGAAATAGCCACCATCTACAACTTTAGAATGCTAATTGAATCCAAAAATTTCAATAACCAACCTCATGCACTCATCACTCAAACCTTAATCAATTATCACCCATCATCCATGATCTAGCCTTCACTCAATCACCATGATCCAGCCTTCACTCAAGTAACCTCATTCAATTATAAAAAGAATCTCATATACCGTCTCATACCTTCAATCACTCACCATGATCCAGCCTCATTCACTCACCAATCACCACATGTATAACCTTAATCACTCTAAAAAAATGTCACATACATCCACATACCCTCAATCACTCATCACATGCTTCATCCACTCAGTTATCACATAGCCTAGATTTACTCAATTAACTCCTCTTCTATACACTTAATCTTCACTTAGGCTACTCATGTTCACAAAGTTTCAATCCTCTACTTAGAAAATAATCACCCATCACTTGCCTCTCTCATCATCACACATCCCACCTCCTATAATGCTCCATTCTAAATGCAAGCATTCTTATTGAGAGGAAAAAGCTTCTTCATGCATGTATGGTGTCCAATTTTTAAACAAGTGCATTCTTTGAGATATGACAAGTGCACACAACTAGACTTGGCTACCCTTGATTTTATTGAGAAGCATTCATGATTAGAGATTTCATCATTTGAAGAATTTCAATCTGGTAACATAAGTATCCAAGATATATACTTCAACAATTTCAATAATATGTCTTTAATAAAATGTTTCTCACAATTACACACATTGATAAATTGTAAATATTTTTTTGTATAAATTTTTTGACATTGAAATTTTCCATGTATGTTATTAACATAAAGAACATCTTGTGTCAAAATTTCATAGTAAATAGACAATTTTTCAACCCTTGGGAGGATGTCAAAGTTGGTAGCAATGAAATGGCTTCCCCCATTGCTTCCTACAACTATACATGTTGGTAGATTGTAGATTTCTTTTTTTGTATAAATCTTTTGACCTTGAAATGTGCCACACATTTTATTAGCATGTAGGGGATCTTGTGCCAAAAATTTCATGGTAAATAAATAAAATTGCAGCTCTTAAGAGGGGTCAAAGTTAGAAGTAGTGAAATGGTTTCTCACAACTACATAGGTTGGTAGATTTTGAATATTTTTTTTATATAACTTTTTTGGTTTTGAAATTTGTTACAAATGTTATTAACATAAAAATCACTTTGTGGAAAACATTTCATAGTAAATAATCAATTTTTCAACTCTTGGGAGGGTGTCAAAGTTGAAGTAGTGAAATGGTTTCCACAATTGTTTCTCAAAATGACACATGTTGATAGATTGTTAATATCTTTTTTTGTATTAATCTTTAAGCCTTTAAATTTATATCATATGTTATTAACATAAAGGAATTTTTGTTCCAAGAATTTCATGTCAAAAAAAATAATTCAATCTTTGTGAGGTTGTCAAAGTTGTTAAAGTTGTTAGCAGTGAAAATTTTTTCATAGCTATCCATGTTGGTAGATATTGAATAACTTTTTTCTGGTGAATCTTTTGGCCTTGAAATTTGGTACACGTGTTATTAACATAAAGATGATGTTGTGAAAAAAATTTCATGATAAAACACCAATTTTTGAGTTCTCGGGAGGCTTTCAAAGTTGGCAATACTGAAATTTTTCTCACTGTGAAATCAAAAACGACATTTTGATTGCTACCCCACTGTACAGTACAGTAAACCTGATTACACCATATTTTACTCTTCATAGTTCCTTGGAACTCCATGAAGAAAATGCCACAAATGTATGAAGCTCTTCGATCAGAAACCACGACGATTCATCTTCTCTATCATCTTTGTCGTTCCATCTCTTGCGGCCGTCGTAACAATGAATTTCTTGCGCGTACATTCCTAGCATCCTCTAAATCTCTTGAGCGGTCGTGCCCTTCAAGCATCCTTCGTAACTCATTTCTCATTAGTCTGCGCCGTACGTTGATCTCTTGAGATTTCATTTAATTCTCATTGAGATTATCACTAATTTAGATATTCGGAACTTGATTAAGCAGCAGCTGCATAAAATGCAGTCTGGGATGAGTCGGTGTCACGTTATTTTCCACGGCATTCATCCCCACCGGCGACGGTAGTCAGTAGAATGGGAGTTGGTATGCGATCAGGATGGTGGACGCGGCCGTTGCGGATTGGTTGCATTGATGTTGGATTGAATCTCTGCTCCGGATTCACGGACGCCAGTGTTTGTGAAGATGGGAAAGATGTTGACGCCTTGGATCAACTCTGTTCTGCACATGGGGCAGGGGCGAGGTTGGCCTCGAAGCCATGCGAACAAGCATTCCCAGCAATATAAGTGACCGCAGATGGAGACGATTGGGTGGGTCGCAGTTTGCAAGCAGATGTTGCATGGGAAAATCGCCTCCTGTCGTTGTTGTTGTTGTGGTTGTATTGTTTGATCTACGGCGTGAAGATTTTGGAGTGGCTTTCTGAATCCTCACTTCTTGCTCCGTCCATGACTAAGTCTTGGTTTTCAATTCGTCACGTCGAAACTGTTGTGATACCTGATTACAATTACTGTATATGGAAATAACGAAGCATAAGCGCTGCGTCCCATTAATTTATAAACACGGGACCATTCAATATCTACATCATGCTCTTGCACGGAATAGCAAAAGAATTAGTTGCATGGTCAGATTCATCAATCAACGTTGCTTGATAGTACTCTCGATCTCTAAAAGTAGAAGCAATTCTTAGCAAATTATGCGTTCGCATTCAATTCTCTAGCTACTGATGGAGTTCTCAGTGACTACACAGAAAGAAAGTTAAGGCAGATGTGCAAATTCTAGAAAGAAACATGAACAGAAATGAAATTAATTCGCAGCATGATCTCGCACCGCTCGTTGCAATTGGAAACACCGAAAGAAATTTGGATCATCGAGATTCATCGATCATTCCGCAAAGCATTCTCTTGGGAATGACTCTTGTAAGCTTGTAGACCAGACTCAGTATGAGGTGAATCAAGCAGGCCATGGCTTCAGTTTTATAATGCCTTCGTGCACCTACTGCCGAGACTAGCTGGTTTCTTCCAACTCATTTTAAACAAAGAGTTCTTGGTTTGGTATAACTTAGGGCAATCACCGAGGTGGAGGGAATTCTGAAAAACGAAAACTAACCCAAAAAAAAAAAAAAAAACTGAGGAGGAGGAGGGCAAAGTCCAATGGGGAATGCCTCTTTTTTTTTCTTTCCAGAATTCACGACAACAAGGAGATTGCCCTATTTCAATGCCTATCTAGAAGTGGATGAAATATGTGATCAATGAATGAATATATCTGTAATCCCTGATTACAGGAATTTCACATGTCAAAAAGAGATTATAGGAAACCATCCTCCTCCAAGATGAACAAGATAATTCTTGGTGGGGGTTTACAAGAATTCTTTTTCTTAGTAGTGAAGAAAATACACCTAATTTTGATCTTGTTATGAAAACCAATTCATTTAGAATCTTGCCTAAATTCTTTTAACATGAGAATCTATTGAACCTAAGGAACACCAAAAATCATTGTTGTGAAAATTCATAAGGCTACTCCAATCATCTACACAATGAAAATTCAAAGTTTATTTATATGCCATTCAAAAATGACATTTTTATTTCATATGGTATTTTGGAATTACATTTTTAATGACTCTTGGTAGAAATTTAAAAAGGATTGTAGATAGATTTAAAAATTTTCAATTGCATATATGAGCTATAAAAAATAAAGATTTGAAAAGAAGTTATTTCTACTTCCCTCCACTTTATTGGAGACTCGACATATTAGGCAAAAAATTGAAGAGGCAAGATTGAAAGTTGCATAGAGCTTATAAATTATATAATTAACATTTATAAATTTATCTCTAAAGTGATTAAAAGTACCTCGTTTTTATATTTGCAATTAATTTACAATATTTTGTATAATAAGGTCACTACAACATCTAAAAAATAAATGCCAATGAAAAGCTTGTAGAAGTCTTCTTCCAATTTTTTGTTAAATGTGAAATGATAAAAAAAACTAGCCTTTACTATAAGAATGAGCAATTTTGAGAGGTGTAATGAAAGGAGGTTCCTACTTCCATTGACTTATTTGGCTAAGATTTTGCCTAGTCCACAATTCCCAGTGTAAGAGATAAGAGATCCAATTGAGAGATTTTCAAATGAGGTCCAAATCTTGAAAATAGGTAGAGCATGATAAAAAAATAAAAAAATAAGCTAGTCTAAATTGTTGAATAGAGCAGAGAACAAATTACACAAAGTTTGACAAAATGCTAGTGTTCATCAAAGCTCTCGATTTGACCTAAGGAGATATAGCAACTTACTTTTGTAAAAAGAAAGGACTTGAAGCTTTAGGATAAGAAGCTTTAATATGTATCCAAGAGAAAATAACCTTGGAGTTATATAAGAAGATATTTAGAAGGTAAAAAGATTAAAATCAATTGTTGCCTTGTTACTTTCTGGTATTTATTCTTTCACCACAAGCACCATTGACAATTGAATAGAGGGAATTCTCTCCTAGATTTGACCAATTACACCCTTGAAAACTCGAATCTTCACATCAAATCAAGTACTAGAGTTATAGAGTAGGAGATTTGAAAGTTGAAAAATTTACGTTCACAAAAATATTACAGAGTATCAAACAAGATAGAAAAAAAAAGGAAGACTATAACAATAACTACAATGTCTCATACTCACATGTTCCCACGAATTGAAAAATTACTGAAGTGTACCAATTTCAGCTCAGGGATATCTCTACCTTTGGATGGGCATTACATCAGTGAAACAACAGATTGCCAGACTGTGTTTTGATCAAAATCGGAGTAAACTTCGTCCGCTGCCTTTGATAATTTAACGACAACATTCAAATGACTATGAAATTCAATCATCTTCGATCTTGAGTACCAACAGTGCAACCAAAAGATGGAACTTCAACAATTTGGCATCTAAAATATCCTCTCAAAAGAAAAAACATTCATATGATTTCTCACAATCATCAGCATATTATGCCATTTGATCATTCAAGCAGGAGCAATTTACGCCCAGACTGGACCACGACCAGAGTCTTAGTGCCGCTCCATTGAATAGAATCAAATCAAAGATGTACACAAAGGGGATGCCGCAGCAGATATACACATCTCGGTGTATTTCCATTACCACAAAATCCAAAACAAGTACGTTAAGAAAAAGTTGAAGGATACCCAAATCCTCATGAAATTGAAGTATGATGACCAATCTCAAAAGTCTGCGACTGAAAGAGAACACTCCGTTGATCAATCTCAACCCTCAACAACAGATTCCAAGACTGACTACATCAGTGCATGCATTTCAATCCCGTCTAATTGGAGGTACCAGCGTGAAAAGCCCCGCAAGGCTTCAGGAAGCCCTCATCACCAGTGAGGCTAAAATTTTGAAAACCTCCTCTGGCAAAAACATTACAGGTCTTCACGCTGAAAATGTGATTTTTATTTTTTCAGCCCATTCACGATCGATTACTCTGAGAAACTTGAGGTAATAAAAAATAGAACATTGGCAGGGACAATAGCACTGTCACATGACGGCCAAAACTGAAAAGCTCCTGCCAAAGTGCCAAACCAAACTTCCAAGACAACACCAGACTCCCATGTATCCACCGCACCGTTCCAAGTAAGAAATCCAAAAATCACCAATACAAATCCACCATGGGAGCCCCAAAATGGTTTTCTAGCTGATAATTCTGTCTTGAGTTCGTTTCAATGCAATTTGTGTTGGTTTTTTTACATAGATTCACCACAAAACCATTTCAACCCATGATGGAATTGTAAGTATGAATGTAGCCAACAATATGTCCACCGACATTCTGTGTTCCCGAGTCCCGACAATCAGTAAACGGAAGCAAAATGGAGAATCCTAAACCCTGATCTAGCTAGACTGACAACTTGCTTTTATACAATACGACCAACCACTGCAAGCAGAAATAAATGCAGCAAGCACATACTTCAACCACAACCACGGATTGGGATAGACAACATTCAAACAAGTTCGAATCTAAAAGCCATGCCCTGCACAGCATGAACCTCGATCGTCGCCACCTAACAAGCCAACACTCCGACGAAATAAAACGACAGAAAAAAAGTGCACAAAAGTCGAATACTAGATCGACGAAACGAAACAGTAGTTTGCTTTACAAGTCAGTTGGTTGTCCATGGATGCCGGACATAAATTCGTTCGTGAAGAGGTTCACGACCTGTAAAGAACACTGTCAGTGCAACTCAATTCATAAGAGTCCAAAATCCTTGCCCCAATCCAAAGCAAAATTCACGTCGCCCGATTCACCCCGATTGCACCTCGGGCGACACAACAAAGCTGAAGTGCCAGTACTCCGCTTCCGTCCATCACATTCACCTCTACTTCTCATTTGGACAGAGCAAAGTTTTTACGGTCAACAGTAGTTTTCAAGTTGGAAGTTTCACATCGCCACCTCAAATCAGCTTAGAAGTCCTAGTTCTGAAAGCCCTAGTTAGATACAGTTTGAAAATTTAAGATTTTAGGAATTTGAGCACTTGAATGTTCACATTATTTTCCAGTGCTATGGAACCCATCATTTTAACAAACATGACATCATTATATTGGCTTATGTTTCATGATCATAGCAGTGGACAGAGCTTGCGTTCATGAAGTCAAAGAGCACGCTCGAAATTCCATTCCAACCACTAAGCAACAGTATTGTAAGTTTGACTCGTCAGTGAGCACCAATGCAACACAACCTGCTGGAGATCATCCAACACCCTCAATCATCAGATATTCAGATATCTCTTGCTGCAGCGTTGCAGCTCTGGCGCATGGCTCCTCAATCTGAAAATTTCCACTCAGATCGAGGAGAAGAGCTAGATTTTCACCAATATCGATCCTTGAAATGGCGATATTCCAATACCTTGCGGCACCTTTCAGAACAGGCATTCTGATACAAAAATCATACCTGTCTTTGATTCAAGACAGAGGTATGTTTGCACTTGGTGTTAGAGGTGATGTTTGCAATGTTAATCCGGTCCAGAGGTACACCTAAATTTGTTCCTAAGACCCTCAGTAACAACACTCTTTAACTTAACACTAAGTGAGAACATACCGTAAATGATCACAAATTATGTACTGTACAAATAGATCACGATAGGAATTGGACTCTCAAAATTGAGGAGTTGAGTATATAGTTTATGTCCTTAAGACATAGTTTAAAAAAATTAAGCAATTTTGGTTCTCGTTACTTCAAAATTTTGAAATTCTTAGAAGTGATTGAGTTATCTCAATTACAAGCTAAGTGGGCAACGTTTTGAATATTTGACATATGAACCCGCAACAGACTCCAGGACATTGCATTTCAATTCGCTAATTGAAGGTACCAGCATGAAAAGCCCCGCAAGGCTTCAGGAAGCCCTAATCACCAGTGAGGCTAAAATTTGAAAACCTCCTCTGGCAAAAACATTACAGTACTTCACGCCAAAAATGTGATCTTCATTTTCAGTCTATTTGAGCTAATAAAAATAGAACATTGGCAGGGACGAGCTGGTCACCATGGAAATCATCTATTTAGGAACCATGTGAATTGTTGGCTTAGAAAAATGCAAAAGCACTCATTCGAAATCAAAGTACTATAGAATACCTCCCCTTTTCACAAAAAATTTGGAAGATGAATAGTTGCACTTCTGTCTTGCATGGAGAGATTCTTTGTGGACTAAAAAACGTTCTCAGCATCGTTTATGGTTTAACATAGATTCACCACAAAACCATTTCAACCCATGGTGGAATTGTAATAATGAATACAGTCTATCAAACAGGACCACGACCATCGTACCATCGAAACCTGTAGTGTAGCCAACAATATATCCACCGACATTCTGTGTTCCCGAGTCCCGACAACCAGTAAACGGAAGCAAAATGGAGAATCCTAAACCCTGATCTAGCTAGACTGACAACTTGCTTTTTTACAATACGACCAACCACTTCAAGCAGAAATAAATGCAGCAAGCACATACTTCAACCACAACCACGGATTATGAAAGACAACATTCAAACAAGTTCGAATCTAAAAGCCCTGCCCTGCATGAACCTCGATCGTCGCCACCTAACAAGCCAACACTCCGACGAAATAAAACGACAGAAAAAAAGTGCACAAAAGTCGAATACTAGATCGACGAAACGAAACAGTAGTTTGCTTTACAAGTCAGTTGGTTGTCCATGGATGCCGGACATAAATTCGTTCCTGAAGAGGTTCACGACCTGTAAAGAACACTGTCAGTGCAACTCGATTCATAAGAGTCCAAAATCCTTGCCCCAATCCAAAGCAAAATTCACGTCGCCCGATTCACCCCGATTGCACCTCGGGCGACACAACAAAGCTAAAGTGCCAGTACTCCGCTTCCGTCAATCACATTGATTTCACCTCGATCTACTTATCATTTGGACAGAGCAAAGCGTTAATTTTCCAGTCAACAGTAGTTTTCAAGTTGAAAGTTTCACATCGCCGCCTCAAATCAGCTTAGAAGTCCTAGTTCTGAAAGCCCCAGTTAGATACAATTTGAATGTTTAAGTTTCTAGAAATTTGATCGAGCACTTGAATGTTCACATTATTTTCCAGTGCTATGGAACCCATCATTTTAACAAACATGACATCATTATATTGGCTTATGTTTCATGACCATAGCAGTGGACAGAGCTTGCGTTCATGAAGTCAAAGAGCACGCTCGAAATTCCATTCCAACCACTAAGCAACAGTATTGTAAGTTTGACTCGTCAGTGAGCACCAATGCAACACAACCTGCTGGAGATCATCCAACACCCTCAATCATCAGATATTCAGATATCTCTTGCTGCAGCGTTGCAACTCTGGCCGCATGGCTCCTCAATCTGAAAATTTCCACTCCGATCGAGGAGAAGAGCTAGATTTTCACCAATATCGATCCTTGAAATGGTGAATTTCCAATACCTTGCGGCACTTTCAGAACAGGCATTCTGATACACAAATCATACTTGTCTTGGATTCTAGACTAACTTATAAGTACAAATAAGGTAGGAGGTCCATAAATGAACCATTTAAGAGCTGGAACTGATTTTGGGGGAGGTGAAACTTCTTGAAATGTTTTTCAGTGATTTTTCCTTGGAAGACAAGTGGAATTGGCATCTAACCCAAGTCGTTTCATAATTTTTGAAGCTTTGTGGAATTAGTTATGAAATTTTGAAGTTGAAATGGGCTCTGAAAGCAACCACCACCTAAAATGTACATTATTTGTATATTGCTGAAGACTACAGAAAAGCAACATGTGCATATAGTGTACATTTGAGGAAGTGAGCGCTTTTAGAGCCTGTGCGCTTGTAGAACCTCCTACCTTGAATCCCAATAGGAATTGGACTCTTGAAATTGAAAAGTTAAATATATAGTTTGTGTCCTAAAGACATAGTTATAAAAAATTACAAAATTTAGCTTCTAGTTATTAACATGATTTTTGTAGAATGATAAATGTACAACTTTCTTTCAAAAATGTAATTCATGTACCGAAAAAATACATTTATTTTGTAACATTTCCAAGTTCACCCTACAACTTCAAAGTCATAATGGAAGGCCTAGTTGAAGAAAATGTCAATTTCTTTTCATGTTCTTGTATGCTAACATCTCATCATTTTATTGCTTGAAAACAATATTGCCTCTCTTCCTATTCTTCAAAGTGTCATTTTTGGGTGGTATACATCCCAAGTGCAATGTCAACCTCACCCCCCAATTGAAGTGCAAAATTGTCTAATTCTAATAACTTTGAAAATTTGAAATTTTTAGAACTGATTGATTTATTTCAATTACAAGCTAAATGGGCAACATTTTGAATATTTAACATATATGTAAGGTTATTTGCTCTAAAGGACCAAATGACTAAAAAAATGAACAAATGTTTCTAAAAATTTGACATGAGATGGTACATTGGCATTCCCTTCTTGGCAATGTAAAAAAAATTGATTGGACTTGGGCATTTTTGGCAATGTTTGCTAAATTCTTCATCTATTTTTTAGATTTGGCATGAATGCAACTAAAAATGATATGATATGAAAAATTTAAAACTACTTTTAAAGCAAAAATCTCATTTCAAAAAGAGTCAAAACTCTACTAACCCTACTTAGCAAGTTTGAATGAAAACATTTTTGCTTAACTACCGAAATACTATTATTTTGAAATTTATATTTTCAAAATTTTCAAAAAATATTGCATATGTCTTTCTAAGTTTTCACCATCTAAATTTCAAAAAGAATTTTCTTTTATAGCACAAGAAATCATCAAAAATGCCTAGTATATTGCCTATTGATTGAACCTCCTTATATTGTAGGGTGATTTAGAATAAGATAAACCCTTTATTTGCTACTGAAATTTTGCATGAGCATATCTAATAAGATGAAGTAGGGGAATAGTTTTGTGTAGAGCAAAAATTTTACTCCAAGAGGGATTGAAGTATGTTGACTTTGTTTTGCAAGAATGAAAATATTTTCTTCTCACTACAAACATTGTAATCTTTCAATTTACATAGTCAAATGGGCTGAAATTTTTCTATACATATTCATAGTATTATTCTAGACTTTTGTACATTTGAAGCCAACAACAATTTCTCTTGAAAAACACACCCACTCCTTTCAAGTTAAAAAAGAATATATTTTTTCTATACTTTGAGAAAAGATGATTTCATACATTTTGAAAAATGTTTCAGATAGATTTTTGTAGTTGTCACTAAACTGCCAAATAGTAAATAATAACTTTTTCCCTAAATGTTAAATTTTGACAAGTTTTTATTTATTGAAACTTGACCATTTTCATCCATTTGAGTATTTTATCATTCAATTCACCACCTTTCATCTAATTTCAACTACAAAACAATAAATAACAACTTTGGCTATATTTTTAAATTTGAAGAAAATATCAGAATTGATTTCATGACATGAATTTACTTTAAATTTACAAAATATAAACAAGAATTTCAAGACCATGGTTTTTAAAGTTGTGATTACATGTCAAACATTGAATGCTACAAAAAGTCATTGAATTGTATATGTTTTTCATAAATATTAAAATTAATGTCATTTCTATATGAAAAATCATAAGAATTCAATATACAATGCTCTAGGCAGTTGATGATTTTTTTTAAACTCAAAAAATAATTTTTTTTTTTGAAATTGAAAAAAATTGAAAAAAAAATTGAAATCTGATGTCACACTGATGTGGCACAAGTAGTGCCACATCATTGAGTTTCATAAAAAAATAATAAAAAATAATAAATAGTTTAAATTCCTCTCTAATTGCACTCAAGGGGTTTCCATAGGTTTCAAAACTTGCATCATTTTGTAGGGCTGAAATTTTTTGTATTGTTTAGGGCACTAGGGTGCTCAAGAGTTAATCCACAGATTACCCTCATAGTGTATTTTGGCCATTTTTTGCTATTTATATTTGATGTGAAATTTAGCCATAAAAATGATATTTTCTGAATTTGAATCCAACCAATGAAATAATGTTTTTTATGTGTAGTTTCTACTTCAATCGTAAATTTTGTAAAGTTCATAAAATTCCAATATTTTATAGCAATATGAATTTTGGCCCTATAACCATGGTTTGTTAATTCTCTAATTTTAAGGTGAAACAATAACTTCTGTTTATACCATGATGTTATACACCATAATGTACATCTTTAGTGAAAATTTCGTATTTTCGAAGTATGGTTTTGTAATTGATATGAATTTTCTTATTTTCTTTTTAAAAAATTCACAATAATTTCAAAAAAACTCCAAAAATTCTGAAAATTTTAGAACTTGTAGTAAACATGTGATTTCATCTCTAAAAAATAATTATAATTTGTTCATTCATATCTAGTTGCAAAGTGGTAACAAAGAGAGTGATAGATACTAAGGCTTGAAATTAGTGGGTTCATGTAGGAATATCTCTATATAATAACTACACTTAAAATGGATCAATCCTCAAAATCGCCCCTTTGTTTTTGAAGGGAAATTGAGTAGCATGAAGATATCCATAATGGTGCACATTACAAGTACAAGTTTAAGGTTGAACTGGGGGTCATTTTTAGCAGTATGCACTTCTATTTTTAGTATTGTAGAGGCAACTTTATAAATGGTCAATTTTGGATATACTTTCTGTTGTTTTAATTTTTTCCCTATAACTTGTTTTGATACTACTAGAGTCATTTCTTTATGTGATTGCATCAAATAACATTGTGGCATCACCTACATGACACCTTTAGCACCCTACACTTTGCATCTTAAAAAATTTGTAACTATTTCACAATGTGTCTAAAAATCATGGAACCACTTGCATTTTGATTCATAGTCCTTCTTCCATGTGCAAAAATTGTTGCCAGTCATTTTCTAGAACATATTGGTTATGCAAAAAGCTCAATATTTGTGTGATTTTAGATGTGTGGTGGGTACCTCAAAATACATCATTGACCCTAAACCACCATCTTCACTTTGTGCACATCTCCAAAATCAATTATATACCTATGTGGAAGAAATGCTTTTGGAACCAATCTTTATTACTTCATAACTTCTATATATAGTATTCAAAATTCAAAATGTCGTGTTCATTCATGTATTGGAACCTCCTTTAACTTGTCAATAAGAATATATAAAAATTTGAATAGCCTAATAATAGTAATTAGGCACAATAGCAATTAGTGGCAATTTTGGAGGTACCTACTTTAGTTCAAGGTGTTTTTTTGGGGGGGCAAAATTTTGCCCCAAAGCAATGAGATTTGTTTTTTAGGGAATACTTGGTGAAATATTCTTGGTTTTTAGCAAATGAAATTGCTAATTTGCTACCAAATCTTTGGATAGTCTCACTCTATTTTAGATGAATATACATTGTTTGGATGAATGAATGAAATTTCATCCATATATTACAAGTTTCATCCATTACCATGGATGTAAATAGATTCATTCTTCCCATGATCATCGCTTTCTGCACTACCTAAAAGAAATGGAAAAAGAAATGCCTTGTTAAAGTTAGTTACCTTACAAGTACAAGGGAAGTGCAAATAAGGTAGGAGGTTCCAAAAGCACATAGGCTCTAAAAGCATCCACCTCCTTAAATGTACACTCCCTATACATGCTGCTTTCTTATTGCCTTCAACCATGTACAAACAATGTACATTTTAGGAAGTAGACGCTATTAGAACCTATGCCACCTCAACTTCAAAATTTCATAACTAATTCCACAAAGCTCCAAAAAATATGAAACGGCTTGTGTTAGATGTCAATTCCACTTGTCTTTCAAGGAAAATTTTCTGAAAAATCAATTTGAAGAAGTTTCACCTTCCCAAAAATCAGTTCCAGCTCTTAAATGGTTGGTTTATGAACCTCCTACCTTAGAGGTTACGCACTGTAGTAAGATACTCCCCACCCCAATCCAATCCAATCCAATCGATGCCACCACCCAGCTTGCCCACCTCCCTCGGAGGCTCAGATAGTCATCAGATTGACCCAAACAGGCAGCACCGAAGTGGCGTGGCTGCTGACGCCTTCGTCTGTCTGTCTGTGGTCCCAAATGGCAAGCCGGCAGTCTCATGCAGAACAGAACATAATATCTGCAGCAGGAGCACCGACTAAAACTTACTGGAATTGCACGAAATGAAAGCATAATAATGATATGATTCCTCAGTCATTTCCTCCAAGAAAGAAACTAAAAAAATAGCGATCTCAAATGATAGAGACGACGCGACGGAGTGACACAACTATCATATCATATCATATCAGTCGAAGAGAAAATGATATGATAAGTTAAGTGAAGAGCTGAACACACGGCAGCAGCCCACACAGGGAGGCAGGCAGCCGGCCGGCTTCCTCCCCCCAAAACAGGGCCGGATTCATCTCATCAGCCAGAACTGTTCCATTCCGAAACACAGGCGGGCAGGCAGCCTTCTTCAGGCTTTGGGCCTGACTCGTTCATCACGAGATACAGTAAATTTATTAGGTGCCGTGCCGGCCTAAGGAGGTCCAAAGGAACAGGTCGCTGGCTGCTGGCGCCACGAACGAACGAGAAAACGAACGAGAATTGCAACTCAACGAACGAGAATTGCAACCCAACGAACGAGAATTGAAACCCAACGAACGAGAACTGCAATCCAACGAACGAGGAATTCACTCCCGATGAAGAGACGACCAGATTTTAGATTTTCTTACAAGATATTTTTTGGAGTTCATTTGAATTTTTGAAGAATTGAAAATAGGTAAATCCCAAAAGCAACCCTAGACTCTCAGTTTTAGAAAGGGGTTGCGATTAGGTGCAGCAGTTACCTTAATTTTTGTCCATACCCTTTCAAATTTGAATCGATAATTTGGGCATTTCATCCAACGACAGCGGCTGTCAGTCAGCTGTCCCGAACATCGTTCGTTCGTTTGTTCGTCGTCTTCGTCGTCTCCGTCGTCTCCTATGATGCGGGGCTTCGTCGTCGTCTTCTTCTTCGTCCCGTGGAAAGCCCTAGAAACACTCCATCGCTCTGTGTCTTGCGACCTCCTATTCTCACCAGTTGTGTTTGTATGTTCTCCTTCGCAGTCTGCGCCATACTTACTCCTCTCACGCTTCCGTCAGAGCTTACTCCACTTCGTCCCCGTTTCTTTCTACCTGGACACACGCTTCCTCATTAAGGTACGATTTCGCCTTCGCATATTGCTCTGTATCATCCTGTACTTCACAATCTTCTTTGCCAGTGCAGGTTTCCTATTGCGTTTTCTTTGGGGAGACATCTCCATGCGAGATGCTACTTCTACTCCGAGTGCGGGATTCGTGTGCACGGCGGTTGATGTGCTTGTGGTGGTGAATCGGTGCTTGTCAGGGGGATTTAGGTGACTAGGTGTGGCAGATTTGAGGAATATTCTGGTAGGGAGATGTGGCTCTAGGTTACGCGAATTTTGAGGTTGCATCGCTTAACTTAGTAGTTCGAAGAAATTGGTGTTATTGTGAGTGAATGGAAGTGTCGTTTATGTCTTATCTACACGAATTAGAGCTGAATGAATTCAATTTTGAGAAGGCGGCAGACCTGGATCGGGAGTCGTGGTGATTTACTTTGATATGATTGTTAAAAATCGGGTGCGCTCTGCGATTTATGTTTTTTTCGGTACTGAGGAGGCGAATTGGTAATACTCGTAGTTGTAATGGGGCTTGCGTGTCGGTTTCAGTGGATTTGTGTTGGTATGGTAGTCCTGTTCAAGTTAGGGCTGAATGTGATAATGGTGTTATGGTTAATGGTGAGTGTGCACTAAGTGTTAGGAGTGTTAAATCTTGCAGAAGGGCTGAGGGAGCACGATGATTAAGCTATTTAGTGTGAAGCAGAAGCAAAAAGAGGATGCTAAGAATAATAATGGCCGTCCCATCAAGAAGCAAAGTGCTGGCGAATTGCGGGTCCAGAAAGGTGTTGGTGCACGTTTTCCTTGTTTTCGTTCAAGTTTCATTGTGATCGTTAAAAATTACTCGACTTTGGCTTGTTTGTTGATGAGTTAGGGTTTTCTGTCCTGCAGTTTGCATTTTGGTGACCTATTGTTCCTTGAATCTCAATATGTCGTCATCTTTCTCTGTCTCTCTGTTTATGCCAAGTTTTCTCGTTGCGTGGTATTTGCTTCTGACCTGCAATTGTTGGTTTCGTAAGAGCTTCTTCACTTTTTTTTTGGAAGTCACTGTATATCAGATCTTTTCACTCCAGTTTTGTCTTTTCTTATGATTCAGTTTTGTGCCTTTTTTTTTTGTCCCCGTGCTTCGAATTCCGCTATTGTTTGAAATCTCGATTCGGTCTATCCCTCGTTATGACCAGGGTTTAACAAGTCTGGGTTGATATTGCAGATATAAGTGAGTTGAATTTGGCCAAGACTATTTCTATTCACTTCCCGAATGGCAAGGATAATCTTCTCAGCTTTGAGATCACCATACGGCCAGATGAGGGTTACTACCAGTAAGTTCTTGGACCCTTTTCCTGTTTACGGTCTCCTTTATTGCTTCTTAGAAGCAATGGACATCGATATCTGAGCCTTCCCGAGTCCTCCAAGGGCTGCAGTCGTTTCCTAAGCGCAGGGATGACCTTGAGAAAGCTCTAATAAATGACTTAATTGGTTATGAGATTCTTTAATATGTTTTCGACAGATGTTTCTGGAGCTGACATGTTGTCGTTGGATGCTTCTGGGTTTACAGGGGTGGCACATTTGTCTTCAGCTTCTCAATCTCACAGGTGTATCCTCATGAAGCGCCTAAGGTGAAATGTAAGACGAAGGTAAGAGAACAGAAAGATCGTTGTATTTTAATTGTTTAGGTGAACAGAAAGATGCAGGAGACCCAGTTATTTTTCTTTGATTTTTTGACAAAAGATTATCCTGATGCAAGGAAGTTATATTGGTGCAGGTATACCATCCAAACATAGATCTGGAGGGTAATGTCTGTTTGAATATTCTCCGTGAGGATTGGAAGCCCGTTCTTAGTATCAACTCCATCATTTACGGCCTTCAATATCTGTTTTTGGTAAGCACTTCTTTCCTGTTTACTAGCCGGAAGTGATTTTTCACTACACACGCAAGGAGATGTTGATTTTGTGTCTCTATGGGGATCTAAGTGGAGTCGAGTATAACCACTATCACTGGTGCCTAATAAGTGCTTGTTTCTCAGGATCCCAATCCTGATGACCCTCTCAATCATGAGGCTGCAGAAGTTTTGAGAGATAATCCTCGTCAGTTTGAGCAAAGTGTGCGAAGATCATTGGCTGGCGGTTACGTTGGGGGCACTCATTTTCCTCGATGCATATAAATTACATCGACCTAAAAATAGGAAGGTTGGAAGGTATTCCCGAGAGCAGAAAGTTAATTTCTTATATGCTGATGTGCCATTAAGAGTGTGAAAGTGTCTCAGGTTGCAATCTACCGTGCAAAGATCCAAAGACACTTGTTCATTAATCTTTGGTCTTGGCAATGGCTCATTTTTCCATAGGTAGTTGATACGTTATTGTTTGCATATCGTTCTTAGTGTTGCGGAATACACCCCTTACATAAAGGAGACTGACACAGGGTGATTTGAAGATACAGTTTTCCCCGACGGTAAGGAAATTCTACTCTCTTTGGATGCTTTTAGAAGCGTGTTGATCTGTCGATGACGCTGAAGCAAACCTTCGGGCGTAAATTCTGCACTATGAGCAAGAGGTGAAATGTCTGAGGAATACAGGTCGCACCAATCAGGTGATGGGTGTATGGCTGGCGAGCGAAGTTGCATGCAGTTGAAACAATGATCCGTTTGTTCCACTTACCTCTAGATTTCGAGGAGTGCGGTTTTACCTCACGAAACTTGCAAGCCATGCTCGATTCATAACGCATCGTTTACCCTTCTGAAATTGCTGAGAGCCGCCAGCATAATTTCTTGTCTTACGGTAGGGGGGTGCATAAGGTGGTCATTGAAGAGCATATTGGGCTTAGGATATCTTCTATGTGGATCAAAGCATTTTCTAACAAATTTTCAGGGAGAGAGAAAGGGAGACACACCTATCGCAATTTGATTTGCAATTTTTATACCTAAATCAAAATAGAAATGATTTTCTAAAGCTTGCAGCATTAGGGTGCTATTCAAGGGTGCTATTCAAGACCATAGGTAAAGCCATTAAATGTCAAACAGGTGTCCATCAATGGTTCAAATGGAGTTAAAAAATGAAGGGGTGCAAACCTTCAACTAGAATATGTTGCATGTAAGATGGACAAGCCTATTGCCATCTTGATTTGCAATCTCAATATCTTTAGACCAGTTCTAAGAGGGGGACACATCTTTTGGAGGTGTGTGCTTTGACAAATCAAAACTAAGTGGAATTATAATTTTTTGATTATGATTGTAATTTTTGTGGATTTTTGAAATGGTTAGCATTGAAACTACAAAAATACTCATTGACTTCCCTCTATTTGATATTGATCTTATCAGCTTCAATTTCTTATTCCAAAATGATCTTTTTAATGCACTTGTGACATTCTGAATTGTTTAGATTTGCCTTTTGAATGTTATCAAATACTAATAGAACATTTCCAAGCAATAGTCTCCCTTCTACTCATGCAATCATCAATCAAAAGACAAATGAAATGATTGAAGGGATCAATCAACACTATTTGTTTTTATTTTATGCATCTCTTTGAGTATTGTCCAATTGAAGGAGATGAAGCTTTGGGAGGCAAAACAAAGGTTTGCATGTGGTCTTGGGCCCACTAAATATCCATAAAATGATGACTTCACACTCAACAATTAAATGCCTATTGGTGCTCTTTGAAAATGCCCCCAAAATTCTTGTTTCCAATACTTCAAAACTATACTTTAAAAAGGACTTTGAACTCAAAGTTTCTCAAACATTAGAGTGCATCAAACTCTACTTACAACGCAAAATGGGTCTTGAAAATGTTATTTTTAACCTTAATCTGGAACATTTTGTCGAAAAGGAAGATCATTTGGGGACAAAGAAAGTACTTGAGTATTCTCCATTGTCACATTATTCCTTCTTAGGATTGATGTAGTGATTTTGTCTACAAATCAATAGATTTGGATGTTTTAGGGGATGGAATTGAAGATAAGAGTAGGATGATGGAATTGAATTGGTCTACCTTACTTGCCTAGGATGGCACTAAGTGTCCCACCACTCATAACTCTATATTATTTATATGGAAATTTTGTCTACTTCTAACTCAACCCCAAACCACTCATAAAATCATGCAATAGTAATTCTAAATCGACACCAATTCATCATTGAATAGTTTTTCATTCCTATAGTAGCAATTCATGGTATAATCTAGAATCTATTCTTGTAGAACACAGACAAAATATAAACAAGCTACCTTATTTGCCAATCCTAATGACTAGATCCAAAATTGTTTGAGGATGTTTTCAATGCTTAACTCCTAAATGCTTGAGGCACAAAATTTTAGTGTCAACAATACTTTGAAGTGAAATAAAACCTAACCAAGTTACTATTTTTCATAGTTTGTGTTTTCAATAAATTCTTCTTGAAGTCTAGTTTTAGCATCAAAAATTTGATTTTAAAAATGATTGATTTTGTTTTTTTCTATTTAAGATTTTGTACAAGGATATTCATAGCAATCTTGACTCTCCGTAGTGTTGAGAGCTCTTGGAAATGAACCTCAAATACACTAGATCTTGGAAAAAAATCATATTAGAAATTCATTTAAAAAAATTGTAGAAGAGATTATGGGAAGCCATAAATTGATTGGAATTATGCATGTTAGGCCCTTTAACCTCATATTTTTTTGGTGACCAATTTTTAAATTTGACATGTGAAAAGAGGATTGAAAGACTTCAAATCACTTTCACAAATTTAACACCCTTGTGATCAAACATTATAATCTTTCAATCCATAAGTGATATTGCTATGTTTTCCTCTCTTGTGTGATCTCTAGCATATCTAGTTTGAATTTGTATATTGTGATTACAATTCAAAAAAAATTGACACAACTTATTGAAATATTTGCTTTTTGTTCAATTTAGAGCAAATTTATAGAATCTCTAGAAAGGCCTTGGGCATTTAGGATTTAACAAATAGCAAGTAGCTCACTTTTCAATGATTAACCATCAAGATAGAATTAAGACCCTCAATATTGATTTGTGCAAGAAATTTCCAATGGCATTTTTATATTTCAAAAGCTCAAGGAAAAATCTCAAATAGACAATTTTTGTAGGGTACAAGCCTCCCAAAATATAATAGGGCATGCAAAGTTTTCCACAAATTGTATGAAAATTAACTTTCAAGTGTAAAAGGAAAAGAGAGGTCAACTACAAGTCCCGTACTCGATAAGCAAGGACAAAGTTGGCTTTAGATATCCAATGGTACCAAATTAAATGGTCATCACTCAATGGGTAAAAATTACTTTAAGGATAATAGATTGGTCTTCTCCAAGAGCTTACATCAATGGCGGGAAGGTTTAGCACATTGATGTCAGTTCTTTGCCACTTGGAGCAATGGTACATTCCAAATGTTAGACTATTTACCCATTAAAGTGATAAGTGATTTGTGTTCAGAACATTATAAGAAAGTTCAACCTATATCTAGTGCAAACTTTAGACCATTGTGAGGAACTTCTTTAGTACAAAAATATTGTGAAACACACACCCTCAAGTGTACCAGTTATCGTACCCACAATAAACGTTGGCCATAGCGAAATGCGGAACACCCTATATGGGATTGAAATAGAATATGAAACCTTTAGCTCCCAAGCAATAGGAAAAGAGTCAAATATCTACTTGCGTACTTGTTGAAGAATAAGAGTATGACTTATAAGTTTTAGCTTGAGTTTCAAAATTCATTGGAGCTATAGTATAAATGAATTTTCCTACGACATTTATCACTACTTATTGATCCAAATGTAGGTGATTTATTTATGACCAATTGAAGCTAAATACTCAATGGAGTCGATCCAAACTTCCTAATGTTGAAAAATTAGCGGATGAGTTGTTGTTAAACGGATAAAACTAGTTAGTTCTTCTGAAAATGCATTGAGATATAATAGTTGACTAGACTATCTAAGAGTAAGCTATGAGAGTAGTATGAAATCAAAGTAAACTTTAAAAACTAGATATGATCCCTAAATAGAAAGGGATAAAAGTCAACCAATGAGATGGTAGTAAATGCACTTTGTCATCAAGAGGAAACTACAACCTAGATCACTAGCTAAGGACTGGTAATTTGATTTGGAGATCCAATTAGGAAATCCAAATTGTATTGAAGTTCGCTCAAAGAGACTATTTCATATAGATTTGCTACGAAACAAACAAATTAAGCAATTATGATACATAAAAAAAAGGCATGCATCCAAATTGGTATACAATCTCAACATTCAATTCATCAATCCCTATATACAATAACAATTCACACAATTACAAATAATTATAACTTAGGCTCACACACAATATCTAATTTGGACTACAATGACATTCCAACTTTGATACATATAGTAACACATACACATAATAGTAACATAATCCAATTTGCTAAATCATTTCAAAGTTGCAAAAATACCAATTTCTTCATCATTCACTCCAAAAACTAAAACAAACACAACCAACTTGGATTGGAACTCACATACTCATTCTCATAGTGGGTGAAAAACAGAAAGAGACCTCCAAAGCCTAATAGGAGCCAATAAACCATTGCCAAACCAACTTCCAACTTGGCCTTTTAATTCTCACAAACAACTCTAGGTTCCAACCTAGTTTCTTAGATCCAAATTAGCTACTACATTCACTAGGGTTCAAACAAAATAATGCCTATTTGGATTAATTGAGTTTTTTCACACTACTAACATCTAATTTGCTAATTCAGTGGCCTAATTATGAAAAACAAGAACAAGATTTGAGATTCAAGATCTCTAGATCAATCATTAAATCTACAAGACCCTAAATGACCACTCAATGGTAAAAGAGGTAGAAATGTAAAGACAACCAAAAGTTTTGTCTAGAAACAATCACCTTTCAAAGAATGTGTAATAACTATAAAATCTAGAAATTCTTTGGGAGTATGTAAGAAGACAAAGATTTAACTTTAGACCCTCTTCATTTTTTTCCAACCCCAATGTTCAATGTAGCAATGCCATGAACATAAGAAGTTTATAAGATAATAATTGTTTTATACTAAAAATATACTTATATTTGCATATAGATGTTTATCATATTTTTAGAATTTTATAACTATTTCATTTGGTTTTCAAATGGTTCTTGTTGAAGAATATGTATTCTTAGAAACTCTATCAAATAAAAGTGAAATAATTGAAATAGAAATAAAAATGTTTTTTTGCATATAGATTTCTTAAATTATCTTGGATTATCTTATACTTTTTAAATTTCACTATTGTCAAAGTAGATATAAAGTATATAATATTGAATGAAGTCATATTCTACATTTATGATTTTCTTTAAATCAATTATGATCAGTCAATAGAATCGCCCTAAATAGTCATATATGGATATTTGAAAATTATCTAATATATTGTTATACAATTGTTACACTACAAGAGAAAGGGGTGTTTTAAGTGAGTTTTTAAGTATAGTCCTAAACACAAGATTATAAATAATCACCTTTAAGGAGATTTTCAATAGACTTTTATTAAAAACACATGTATTTCTAGTAAATTTTTGCTGAAAATCTTTTGAAAGGACATTACTTATAATCTTATGTACAAGACTATACTTAAAAACTCACTTAAAACATCCCTTTTTCTTGTAGTGTTAGCATATAAAGGATAATGTAAGAAAATCATTAGATAATTAATATTGTATTGAGGAATTTTAAATTTCTAAAAGACATTCATAAAAAATACAATTACTAAATAGACATCTAAGAAGACCATTGATATATGTTTAACCCATCAATACACAAATCCCTATTTTAGAATTCTTAATGTCTACTTTTATCTTTAAATGCAAATAAATTGTCTCCTTCAATTTCTTTTTTTATTATTGAGGGTTATTCTTTACAAATTAAAACATTGGAATTATTGGAAAGTTATTTAGATAAAACATCATGTATTTGCTATATGTTCACCAATTGAAATAAAGATTTTTTTAGGAGCATTTAGGTGTAAATTATATTTTGAATTGCAATTAACACTAATTTATGCTTAAATTATAATTTCTTAAAAACTCTTAAACCAATCCTCAAAATTTTGACATACACATATTATGGATCACCAAAGAATGTCACCAAGGCATGGGTATATTATGGATCACTAAAAAATGTGACCAAGGTACCATCATTAATTACAACTGAATATAGTTCATATCGTAAAATATTTTTTCTAATTGTACCTTATTGGCAATTGAAAGAAGATTCAATGGCACTTTAGCATACAATATGTAAATACCATATGAATAAATTATAATTTTTAAAAACTACTATCTATAGATTTAACAAAAATGAGCACTTGGCTCTCATACTCTCATGTTTTGATTGAGAGTCTTATGTAATCAATGTCTAGATTTTCGTGACGTTCTTTGGTACAAATGCCGATGTCACATTTCAATGGACAATGTTGATTTTGGGTGTAATTACCATATATGCTTCCAAAACACCATGTTTGTGTACTATACATCTATTATATTAATTCCTAAAGGACCATTGTCCCCTTAGAGGACAATTTGAATTTTGGATAGTTTCTTATGAGCTAAATTTTTACTTGTTTTTATGAAACTTTTTGAGAATGTGTAGTTTTGCAAAAGCTTCATGAATATATGATTCTTCTTTCAATCTAATAGTAGGTGAAGAAATTATAGGATATTTTAGGCAAAATTCAATTTGAAAGGCATGTTTGACTTCCAATATTTGGTTGACTAAGGCCAAGGGCAAGTACACAAGCTGCATTGTTTAGGAGGACAAAGGTTTTGGTGGGCAATAGGTAAAGGGCTACAACTGGAAGTCTATACAGTCTCAATGCAAAGAAATAGACCAAGAATGTAGGTGAACTAATTTTCCAAAGCATTAGAAATAGTTTTAGGTCTCAGAAGGTCTACAAGTTTTGAACCCCAACACTACAATTAAAGAGAAAATATGATTATTTTATTATTTTTGTAATTAGCATCTAATGTAGCACTATAAGTACTACATTAGCGTCACATAAGGTTTTATTATTTTAAAATTTAAAAAAATTTAATTAAATTTTTTTTAAATTAAAAATTAAATTAAATTAAATTTTGTACTTGCACCATGAGGGGCCAAAAAATGAAAGCTTAACAACCCTCCTAGGGTTCAAATTTTTCCTATTGGTTGGTTGACCAATGCCTTGTCTATATATTCTTTATACAGTCCTTCTAAATTTTGTAGGAAGTAGAAGATTTTTTTTTCCAATAACTTGGATTTTGTAAAGCATTAGTATATCTTTCAATCCAATATTTGAATTTCCAAGTTTCAAAATTATGTGGTGGCGAATGTGCTCAAAAAATTATTTTGTATATTGTGAATTTTTCAACATTGTTGCATCACAAGATTTTTTGGAATGTGCTCCACATCTTCTTTTGTCTTGAAATTTTTTGGAAACATTGCTAATATTATTTTTAGTATAATAAATTCTTAATTTCAAATCTATATTGTAAAAATTTGCCATAATCAATGATCAAAGGCATCTGAAATTATCATGCCCAATGAAAAAAAAAACTTTCCCTTCAATTATTAATATCTTTTTTATTCCATATAGTCAAATTTCGTGAAATTTTCACAAGTCTACTACAAGATTCTATACTTAGATTTCAAAAATAACATTTTTTTGAAAATTTTGATGAACACGACAATAGTAGCAATTTTGAGAGTTTTTCACAAAAAATGGCTTTGGTCCTTTAGAGGTTTAGTATGAAGTGTCACAATCCCTTTCACGATTCCTATCACAAAATCCATCACATTTTCATTCCAAAGAGATATCATTCAATTATTTCATTTGACGTTCAGGACAAAAATCTAGAGCGCAACAAGCATTCCTATGATCTATCATTCACCCATTTTCCTTGTCTCTTGTCTACTTTTTTCCCTTGTCTTTGCAATCAAGGTTGCTAACATGTGAGCTTAGGATCTTAAATCCATGAGCCGAGGCACCTATGTTATAGGCACCTTCTATGGTCATAAGATACTTATGTTATAGATACATTGTTGTACTAGGTGCCTACATTATAGGCATCCTCTATAGTTCTAGAATACTTACATTGTAGGTATATATGTTATAGACACACTTGATGTAGGTGCCTACGTTATAGGCACCTTCCATGATCATAGGATATTTATGTTATAAGTACATTTGTAGTAGGTGCCTACATTACAAGCACCTTCCATGATCATAAGATATTTATGTTATTAGTACACTTATTGTAGGTGTCTATATTAGAAGCACCTTCTATCAATGGTTATAGAATACTTCCATTATGAATACAAATGTTATACTCACTTTCAATGGTTGCAATCTCAAGGCTCATAAGTTCGCATTTCTAGGCCATGAAGTTGGTACACTCATAGGCTCCAAACTCAAACCTTGTCAGTTCACATTTCTAAGTCGTAAACCTTGCGCCGATGTTATAGATGTCCATGTTACAAATGCGTATCTAGATTCGAGGCTCGTAGGCTCTCACTTTGAGGCTCACACGTTGGTGCACCCTTCCCATTGTGCCGGCTCCTCCTTTCCTCTTTTTCTTTCCCAGGTGTACGTGTATGTATTATCAGTCACTATTATCAATGCGACGAGACAATGGCCATGTTTTTATAAGCCAGGTCGCGTACGGCCGGACTGTGTTTTTTTGCAAATCATGGCCGGGATGGCCCTTCCAAAAGCTCTTTAATTTTCACATGTGCCCCCCCCCCCCCCCCACACACCCATTTTGTGCTCATAATCTCGACAGACAGATGGACAGGTCTTCTTCTTCTTCCCCTTTCCTGTTGGTCAAAAGGCCAACGTAGTTGCATTACGACATCAGTGTCCCTTTAACTGATTATCTTCGAAGTTGGGTGGGTGCTGCTGTGGGCTGGCTGACAGGTCATTGAAAAAATAATGCGGGGCTCAATGAAGTCCATTATTTCCCAGCACCGGCCTTGGAAGTCGGCCCCACGAAGCCTAACCTAGCTGGAGGCGGGGCTGGCTGGACGTTCGCAGAGAGAGAGAGAAAGAGAGAGAGAGAGAGACAGCCCAGAGCTCATAAAACTTGGGATATGATTACGGGGATGGATGGATGGTTTGGATGGTTTCCACTCCCAAAAAAAAAAAAAAATTCCATATGAATGATGAGTTACAACCATTCACATGATGCCCATCCTCTGTCGAACCTTAAGGTAAGGTAGTCTGCTCTTAAAGTAGCCATTTAACCCCTCAACGCCCAAGGGGCTCAAAATGCACCCATTTTCTGGACTGTACTTGCCACAGATCAAACATTATACACTTTCAATCCATGCAGTGGATTTTAAAAAAATGATCACAAGGTTACTGAAGGAGTGTACTTTGAGTTTCAATGGTGAATTGTAGAACAACGAGCCTGATTTCCCACTGCACTCTGGATTTTGAAAGTTAGTACTCAAAATCAGGCTCTATGGAGAAACAATCAAGGGCGTTGAGGGGTTAAGAGTTGATTGCATTTTTTCGGAGGAGGGAGCTAAACTCCATGGAAATAATTTTCAATCAATTTTAGTAAGAGGGAAAATGGAATTGGGATTTAACCCAAGTTGTTTATTATTTTTTTGGCCTTCAAGGAATTAGTAATGGATTTTTGAAGTTAAAATGTAGTGGTCACTAAAAGTGCCGAGTCACTTATTTAAATGTATATTGTTGGTACGTTGACAAAAACAAAATGTTGACCTCTGCATCATGATCACTTTTAGAGCGTGCATGGGTGCTTTTAGAGCAAACTATCTTCAATTACCAAATGGAAGGTGTTTGTTCAGGTCTATGCACCTATAAGAGACACTCTCCTAATTGCACCACCTATCTACAACTGTCCAAGATTTCAAGCTTGAAATTTTGGATTGTTATAAATAAGTGGTGCAATTAGGAGAGTGTCTCTTTTAGGTGCACCATACCAAAACTAGAGAATGTAGTTTGCCAATTTGGATTGCATGGGTGTAGAATGCAAAAGGTGCCCCTATATTGGATGTTGGGTAGGCCTTGAAATTTTAGTGCAACAATCACAATCCTTACACACCTACATATTAATCTTCCAAGTATGCACCCACAAAAGACACACTCTTATTACCTAGACTTCAAAATCCCTTCATTTGATTGTGGAACAAAGGAGGAATAGCTAAAAGTGTCATTTTTTACAATGCATAGTTTCTATTATTAGACTTATATTATAACTAGCAACTAAAAAGAGATTCCAATGCACCCAAGAATGCATCATCTCAATATTGTATACAAAATTAATGAGGGATCAAAGTTTTTTGGGTAGGTGTTTTAAATACAAGCCTTGTTCCAACTTTGACATTATATACAAAGGACTCGTATTGCTACGGCCTCCATGGTGTCTATTTGTACAAATAGGCACTACCGGTACCGGTCCTTTCCAAAACAATCTTCAATAGCATTGCTTCAACATTAATGATCGTTCATTCTTGTCCTTTTTGTGTATAATAAAAATTTATGAGAGCATTATAAAAGCTTGAGTATTACTTGTATTAGAGCATAGTGAAGGACTTGTAGAATTATCATTGAACATAGTGGGAGTAATACATGGTTGAATTGGATAGAAGGTGCTTTGTTTTCCTCTAAAATTTTCTAAACTCTTCCATCTTTTGGCCTCTTCATACTATGTTCCTAAGCCCCACTAAATTCTCAAGATCTAATTGGTGGAGAGCTAAAAATTAGGACTACTTTCCAAGTCCCACATCACTCCCAAATGTCTATATGGCAATATTTTCTGAGAGTTTTTGCACGAAGGAAGTGGGACTTGGGGGTCTAATTGGGTCTAGCTAAAATAAGGCCCCAACTTGGCATCTAAGTTCCAATTGTGGTTTTGAATATAAAATTAGGAAGAAAATACCATATAAACCATCTTCATTGGCTAAAATTATGTTCGAATGTGTCTATATCAAACTTGATGCTAGCAATGTCTAAAAATGAGGTTTTGACTTTTTGATCTATTTTTTGGGCACTCAATTGCTATAAAATACAATACAAGAGATAAGTTGGGGCTTTGACCATATCACTTTGAAGCCCCAAGTCCCACATTTGATATTTTTTATTCAACTAATACTGCCCAAGGAAGTTGGAATTTTACCTTAAAGAAAGACTTAGAAACTTGGGACATAGGATGAAATGCCCCTTATTGTTCCATAGATAGACCCACCTAATCTTTGTTTGGTCAACTAAATCACATATTTGACTAGTAATAAGAATATCTCTCCCCCCCAAATGGTAAAATTTACACTCTATACTTCAATTATAATTTCAACAAAAATCCCCCCAAACTGTCATTTTTAGTACAAGTGCCAAATTTTAGAAAAATAAATATTTTTGAACACATGTAACTATAGGATCTTGTAGTAGATTGGTTTGAGAAGATGTGAAAAAAAATTCAGATTTCCTGCCATGTAGATTGCAAAATACTAGTGTTTGAATTGACAAAAATCCTTTTGAGGGCCAACAAAAAGAAATGGACAGTTGCACTTCACAAGGTTACATTTTTATGAAAAAATGTACAAAATGGTAGTGCTTCTTTGGATTCATTCTTCAAGTCAAGTTGGCTACATGCTTAAAAAAATTCAAATCATTTGGAATTGTACAACATATGGAAAAAAATAGTAAGTAGAAAAAAGTAGAGAATGATTCAAAATTCTAATTTGTTATGGAATTTAGTTATGGAATTGAAAAATGCCAACTCCAATGATTGTAATGTTTTCATAGACAATCTACATCCTAAGATTTTATTTTTTTCAAAAAATATTGAAAATTGATTAAATAAAAGACTTCAAAATTTATTTTAGAATAGAGATTCCACAACAGTACAACTACCAACAAACTAAAACTCCTCATAATTTTCATCTCATTAATCAAAATGGAATAACTCAAAGCTTTTCATGTATATGTAAATCTAAAAAAATAATTTCAAAACTTCATTTCTTAAAAAAGTGATTTTTAAAGAATTTTTTTGAGTTGCCCACTAAGCAATGAAAATTATATATTATACAATAACTTTTTAACTATGTAGTCAAAAGTTATAAAAAAAAATTGGGCCTTAAAGATACTCCTTGGTCATGTTTTGTGTGAAAATTTAAGAGGAAAAAAATAAATGTTTCTTTTTAGTGAGTTGCCCAAAATTGCTATGTTGCCACAAAAACATTGTTTTTACCTTTAGGGGTTAACCTCTCAATCCCTAACAACTTTTTGACAATGGTGGTTTTCAATGAATTGTCCCACTTTGATATTTTTTTTGCACATGTATCTGCTTGAAAATTTTAATTTAATCTACACAAAAGTAAAGAATACTTTGTCTAGTATACTTGAAATTAATTGTAGAAAATATTGACTAGTCCATTTTTAGATGATAACAATTTTATATGCTCAACTTTATAGGCAAAAAACACCTTTTGCAGAAAAAAAATTATAAAAAGATGAAAAGTGATTTTTTTAGAAACACACACTCTCCAAAAAAAAACTTGTATTGGAATTTAAAGCAAATATAGTATTATTTAATTCAAAAAAGGAAGAAGAAATTCTCTTAAATTTATACACATTTTCAAACAAAAAGATTAGAAATCCAAAACTAACCAAATTGGATCTTACAAAAAATTTAAAAATTTATATATGCGTCAATTTTTGAAATTTAACAATTGATATTATTGGCATATTGTTTGGAACATCTTCAAAAAATTTGGAATCATTCTAATAATTTTTGTATTCTTAATCACACCAAATTGAATTTTGTATTTTTAAAATTGCAAAGAATACAAATTAATATTTTTTTCTCTTGGATCAAATTTTTGTGTAGATTAAAGACTATAAATTTTCAAGAAAATGTTTTTTAATCCCTACTATTTCTTTTATTATAAAAAAATTATGTTTGATCCCTTCTCTATTAGACTACATTTTCTAAATATATTTTTAATACTTATCACATTTAAATTTTGAGGATTAAAAAATGCATCAAATATGTCAACTTGTTACTCTACAAGTCCTCAGTTTTCAAAATATTGAGATTTGTTTTACCTTGCCATTGAAAATTTGAAGAGGACATATTATGTCCTCTTAGTCCTTGAGGAATAAAGGTGCCTAGCCTTAGATTTGGCATGCCAATTACCCTTTGACATACCGTAGTACCTCTTCAATTTCGACAAAATTTAATTGTTTTTAAAGATATCGTAATTTCAGATAGCTATAATAATAATTGCCGAAAATCTTGAAAATTTACAACGCTATTGCCAAAATCAAAGGAAATATGTGACTATCTACAGTTCGGTAATCTTGCCTAAATCATAAAGAATTAAATGATTAGTTTGTTCTGAAAAAAGAAAATAACCAATGTTAGTAAAAAGGTATAATATAGGGTCCAATGATCATCAATCATGTGTACAACAAATCATCAATCATCAAGAGATTTGTTGATGGAAACATCATGGAATTTCATCATTGAAACTAAGTGGGAGTAGAAGATGGAGAGATTGTTTTTATAATGAAATTCATTCTCTCTCATGAACCTTCAAAGGATATGGGGTAACTTGAAGATGATAGCTTGACCTCTTATTGTCAAAAAGTAGTACTTGTATTCAAAGTAGACTTTTAGATCTCATTTTTGCATAGTAAAATAACATTTTTCAAAAAAACATTGATCTAAGAAAAGTTGAGAAATAAATCTAACTTTCATTTTCAAGGATTCTTTTGTGATTATGAGCGTCCAAACAAAAGTTATAGACAAAATTCAAAGGGGATGTTTGAAAATGTCAAAGAAAATTAATGTTCCTTCCAACTCCTTGAAATTTGTCCATAACTGTTGATTGGAGGATTAAAACCTCAAAAGGATTTATGGAGATAAAAGATGGCTTCATCTTCCACAATAACTTAGTTCAAATCTTTTGAAAAAAGTTGTTCTACTATGCCTAAATGAGGTTTGAAATTCTACATTCAACACATTTCTTGTGTTTGACTTCTCTATGAGCACTTGAGCTCCTACTAATCCTAATTATTTACATATTCCACATGAATTGTTTTACCTCTTATCACACAATTTGTATAAAGATCTTGTCTATAAACATTTCACTCTTGTCAATGAATTGCTTATTGAAGCTACATGCCGAAATTTTTATTAGTTCACTATCTAGCATGACGAAAATTGCAATAATTAATTTTTTTTGCCAAAGTTAAAAAGTCAAATTTTATAAAATATTCAAGAGAGGGTACCAAAACAGAAGAGATACTACGGTAGTAGGATAGAATGATCAAACAATATTTGAAGGGCCCAAAATACTTTTCATCCAGTTTAATCATTTATCAAACCTTGGTTGTTGTGGGTTGTTGTTCTTAGTCAATTTATTATTTAGGAGAGATATTTTGTGCATAAGAGCGGGTGAGAGGGCAGGAAGTTAAGAGTCTAAGGATCTTCAAATATAGATGTTGAATTTTGGTGTATCAATTTGATTATTTAAGGCAACAATGCTCTTAAGTCTCAATAACATTTTCATTATGATATGTGCACCTATAAATAATACATTATGAAATTTAAGATTATGACATGCATTGAAAGGATTAAAATAAGGATGGTGTGGTGTGTAAGATACATATATTCCAAAACAATAGTGAACCTAAAACCAACACAAGTTATTGTTGTCATGCATGTAACCATACAAGGTTATTCTATATTATTACTTTCAGTTTTAGTATTGGTTTGGAATTTACTTTATTATAAACATCTATTATTATAACAAATTACATTTTTTCCCAAAAAATACCATTATCACAACACCTAAAATTGTCCAAATAAGGAATTTATCATGGTTCCTATGATTAAATTGTAAATATTTCTTATTAAATATTGTTGGTAGTCAAGAGAAGTTTCTAGAGTCTCTTAGAATGCATTTTCAGAAGTTGTATGCAAATGAGCTTTGAATTATCAAAGTTGGTTGGAAATCATTGTATCCAAAATCAATCCGAGGCTCTCATGGTTAAATGCTATACATTTTAGGCAAGAAATATGTAGAGATTGGTTTTAGAAATAGACCACAATTTTATTATACAATTACATCAATGTGTATTTGACCAACTATAGGTCAATTGCTTAATCTAGTAAGGATGTTGCTAACCTAAATGGTCTAGTGGATGACTTCAATATTAATTGAAGAAACAAAGAATCCACCTATTGGTCTAATAATCAAAGTATTTTGGTGACTACCTTAACTTGGACATGGGGGGCCATATCCTTCCAAGGTTAACTACTTGGCAAGAAAATGAGAATTCCAAATACTCTCATTAGTCAAACAAAGACTATTCCTAAATTGTCATCTAATGAGAGTGCTCTAAACATTATATTTCCTTGGAACATTATCAATTCTCTTAGCTTGAATCAATTGATGGCAAGTGTCTAGTTGCCTTGCCCTAATTTGGAAGTCCAGAGCAGCCATTAACACAAAGGTACATTTCTCTATCTTCAATACCAACAATGTACATTTCAGGAGGTAATCACTTTCAATGAGCATTGCATTTCAACTTTGAAAATTCACAACTAATTCCACAAAAGTCCAAAAAATATGAAACGACTTGGGTTCAATGCCAATTCCATTTTCTTTCCTACGAAAATGTACTGAAAATTGTTTCAAATTATAAGATAATGTGTGCGTAATGGCTGGGAACATGGACATCATGATACCTTTGCTGGAAAGAAATGAAGAAAGAACCAGAGAATGAGTACTCTTGTCTGTGGACTGGCCTCGACCAGGGTCTGCCATCTGTCAAAACTTGAATCATAAGACTATTGAATAATAAATTTGGGGGTCAGGAAGGAACATCATAACAAATTATTCACTAAATCAATTGTTGGTTTCCCAGTAAGGCAGCTGACCCATTTCCAACCACTTAAAGCAATTACGCGTATTTGGAGTGCAGGATTTTTGAATGTGGAATTTTTCCCATGTACAGAAATAGAGTTTGGAAGAATTGCATATTTTTCCAAAATTTTATTTCACGAAACATAATTATTATGAAGATTTTTAGTTGAAGATTTTCTTTCTCCCACATTGGTGATTTTCTTCCTCTTTCTGACCAAGGGCTAGTTGCAAAATCCACCAAGGATTGATTGCAATATTGAGAGTCTTGTTAGCAAATCATAATGCGCCACAACTCCTTTAGGAACCATGCTATAATTAATCACTATTCATCTCTTTTGCATGGAAAGAGAACAACCTACATTGTCAAAATAGTGTGTTAGTCACAAATGGTTTGCTTTTCCATAGGTTATTTTTACTTCTCATGGAATCCAAAGTTTTCAAACTTGAAAAAGACAGTCCATGCGTTTAAAAAAAATCCTAAAAAAGACCATTCCTCTTGACCTTGGAAACCCACTTACTGGGTTTTTTTTCCCTCTGAAACAAAAATAGATATAAACTTGAAATTGCCTTTTGTGGAAGTTCAATGTGGGACCCTAAACAAACAGATTCTTCTTCTTGTGGAACCCAACTAAGATAAACTTACTTAGAGTGGTTGAAGTTATAATCTCTATTTTATTTTTCTCTTCATATTTACTTGAAATTTCCAAAGATTTACACAGATTCTTTAAACAAATAAAAACGTGGTGGACGTATTCAAGATCCAATTGGCATAAAACTGATTCCAGACCTCAGTTGGTATAAAGCCATGGCCATCCAGTGAGAAACTGACACCTAAGTTTATTTCTTTGTTTACAATTAAATGAGCAGTTGCATGTGTTCTGAGACCACTCCAAAATTGCAGACAGAAAAGCCATGTGCAAATTGCCAGCATTGCCACGTGGAAGAAAAGGACCGGAGTGGCTCCTAAGTTATAAGGTGGGTAGGAGGTCCGTAAACTGACCATTTAAGAGCTGGAACTGATTTTTGGGCAGGTGGAAACTTCATGAAATATTTTTCAGTGAATTTTCCTTCAAAGACAAGTGGAATTGGCATCTAATTTGAGTCGTTTCATATTTTTTGGAGCTTTGTGGAATTAGTTATGAAATTTTGAAGTGAAAATGGCATAGGGCTTTAAAAACATCCACCTCCTAAAATCTACATTGTTTATACATTGCTGAAGGCTATAAAATGCAACATGTATGTATAGTGTACATTTGTGGAAGTGGGCGCTTCTAGAGCTTATGCGATTTTCAAACCTCCTAGTACCTTAATGTGCTTCAAGTTATAAAGCGACCTTTCAAGAGTTGATTGCATTTGGGGGAAGCTAAACTTCTTGAAACAAATTTCAGAATTTTTTTGTACAAAGAAAATTGAATTGGCATCAAACCCAAGTCATTTCATATTTTTTGGTCCTTTGTGGAATTAATTAGCATGATTTTCTAAAAGTGATCACCTCCTAAAATGTATAGTATTAGTACATTGAAAAAAAGAAAGGAATGTCACTAGTAGTGGTTGCTTTTAGAGCACCCTACCTTATACTTAGACATTTTTGTCATGAAATTTGTAAACAAACTTTCGGGCCTTTCCTAATGGCATGACAGAGTTAACTTTAGAAGGACATGGCCCCTTTTGACCAAGGTAGTCACTAAAACACTTTGATTATTGAACCAATAGGTTTACTCTTTCTTTCTATCATTAACAATGAAGTTATCTATTCAATCTTTTAGATCCACAACGTCCTTATAGGGTTAATAATTGGAGGTATAGGTAATCCATAGCTTCTTAAAGCAACGCACCAATAAGAATTTGATTAGTTCCTAATTTTCTCAAAGTGTACCATTCAAAGAGTAAATATTCTGGAGACAATAATTTTATAATCATGTGTAGAAATTTAACGCCTATAAATGCCTCTATAGTGAATTTCATTAAAATGGCGGTTTTTTGTTAATTTAGCAATTTTAACAGTTTAGACTGTGTATCTTGAAGTGTTTTTTCTATACTAGAATCTATACCAGTTCCAGATTTTTGAAATCTACAACTCTCCTAGACATTTGAAATCTATACTAATCCTAGACTTTTCAGATTGCTTGGTGTAATATCTATATTTGTCCTAGGTTTTTGAAATCTAAAATTGATTTAGATGTTAGTAATGTATACTTATCCTAGATGTCAAGATGTGAAAATGGCATTTGGAATACTGCCAATTTAACAAAATTCGCCATCTTTCAAAAATTTTATACACTTATAAAAATTGTCATAGTTAAATTGAGTAATTATTAGAGATTTTAAACAAACTTTGGATATGCTGTGGTATGACAAGTAACACACTTACAAAAAATAAAATTTCAAAATTTTTAAAACACTTTTTGTTTTTTCAATAATTTAATCAAATTCATTAACGAAAAAACTTACAATACAAGTAATTTTTTTCAACATTTTGTAATAAGTAGAATGACTAAAATATGATTCCTCATTTTTCCATTTTTTATAATTCATTCCAAAAATCTCTAATAATCATGGAAAATTGAAGAATGTATGAACAATTATATATTATTTTTCATTTTTTGATGATTTGTAGTGAATTATTATAAAAATAATATATTTGGAGTTGTATTTTAGTCAATAATATTTCATTCAATGAAATTTGAAAATTTGTGAAATTCTCATTTCACTTCCTATAAAAACTTGAAAAAAATTTACTTGTATTAAAAAAATTTTCACTAATGAATTTGATTAAATTATAAAAAATCATAAAAGTATTTTTAAATTTTGAAAAATCATTTTATAAAAGAGTGTTCAAAATTTGTAGGACAAATCTACTTTTCAATTAGTTATGGCAATGTTTGAAAGTATATGAATTCTTATGAGAGCAATTGTTGATTTGGCATAATTTTTTTTTCTAAAACACATTTTTTAGTTTCTATTTACAAAACATTGCTTTGTGTAGAAATATAAAAGTCTATACCTAGATTCCAATTGTAAGAAGTAGATGTGCACCTAATTGTGTTATGGTATGTCAAATTTGCATGCATTGAACAACTCATTTTACAATAGGTTTGGAATATTGCAAGGCATATGATTGAATAGTTTGCCTATTATTTAGAGCCCTCCTTGTGTTCTCTCTAGTCTTTAGTGAAGCAAACTTGGAAAAGAAATTAGACATTCCAACCTTTCTAACAACACATTGCAATCAATATATCATGCAATTTATCCTTAAATTCCCTACTGAATTTTAAAGTTAGAGAAAATGCAATCCAGATTTGGTTTAGAATATAGACTTCTACACACTTGTACATAGTATTAATTCATGTGCTTAGTACAAGACCTAGATCTAGTCAATCCTAATAGCTAAATACCAACTTTATGATCTTCAAATAACAAATCATGAAAATTGCAAAGCATTTGCATACACTACTAATACAAAATAAATAAATATTTTCATATATCAGCATATATTGTTTGTATATATTAGTATAAATTCAATACATATTAATGTATAATTATTGCAATATTTGGTGCTTTCTTGTAGGTTGGAATGTAGAGATTATGAAATACCTTTTCATACAGTGCAAGATTTATAATATAATAGATCTTTCATTAAAATGGTGCCATTTTTCCGCCATTTTTTATTAATTTTCTAAGATTGGTATAGATTTCATACCCTGAAATCTTGAAATCTAGGATAGGTATACAATTTAGATTGCATGTTCTAAAAGTGCAAAGTTTGTGGAATACCGCCATTTTAATGAAATATCCCGTTACTTGCATCCAATAATTTGCACAAAGTTCTAAATTTGGATGAATCTCGTATTATTCAAAAATTACATGCTTAGAGTGACTCAACTTTTGGATCCTTAATCAGTCCAACAAGGCAATAACAACAGGTTGAGATCCGAGATCATGCTCCCTGCAACAATCATGTGCTTCTCCGGATAAAAAAAATTCGTGTCACTCAATCCATTCATTGATTTGAATGCAAATGATCTTGGTCCCTAGCTCACTGGAATCTCACACTGATCAAGAATATTCTTCACTCAAGTAAGAGCCAGCGAAGGAGCAAAAAATTGAGTATATATATTTCATAATGTTATGCATGGACCGATCATTGACGAAGAAGCAACAACTATTTTTTAACTTGTGTGGCAGAACAGAAACCATTGATAAAATTGTTGGCGTGAGCATCATGTTGCTTGTAACTTAAGTTACGATACAGACTGTTAATTAATGTAATTGTGATCTGCCATAAATTGTGTTTTCGAGATAAAATTACCATAATTAAACCCAGTGTCGTCCAACACAATGCATTACATTACATTACATTACATAACAGAGCTTTTCATCTTCAAAAAACATGTTAATATACGATTCTTTCTTGCAAGATATCCACAAATCTATTTGATATTGGGCTCATTGAATTGGCTGTACTAACGTACGAGAGTAACGGTATGTGTCTACAGAGAGAATATGATACTCGGCACTGGTAGTAGTCTGGTACTCTTGAATGAGCTCGTACTGCTCACGGTAAAGTAAAGTTGCGAGACTGTTTGTCAAAACTCCCACCAATCACTACTACTGACACTACAGTGAAATTCAATTTCTTGGTGGTGGATTTGTCGGTTGGCATTTGCATAATCAGTTTGGAACTGCTGTAAGTAAGTTTCAAACCCAACCAATGAAACTGTTGGTTAATTAATGGAAGGACTCATGTAATCAAGAAAAAGAGATAAGTAAGTATGCGTTTTTTAAGTACGTTTTTAGGGTGGGGTTAAGCATCCTTCAAAATAATCACTGGTTCCGTGATTAGCTGTGGATTTTGACGATCATCACAGTCACACACAGCTAGAGCCGTCCTGCAACAATTGCCAAATAATAAGAGACGGAATGTCGCACATGCAGCCCTGGCAAGAATCAAAACTCCCGACCTTTTCCAAACTGACTGAGGCGACTTAGATTCTAAGCACCTCCCTCGATCAAGCTCCTCCTAAGGCGCCCCACCTCTAAATCAATGCCAAAGAATTCCAAACCCAGGCACACATAATTGTATGAGAGTCTTGTCGCGTGGCAAGGCAATCAGCAATCAGACGAAGACGGGCCCCAACCAACACTAGACCGGCCTCTAGAAGGACGGAGGAGTCCAGCTAGATAGAGTAGGACTTCCCAACCGACGGAATCCAAGTTCCCCGAATATATATATCTCCAAGCTCTTGCAAGTGCAGATGCACTGGGACGGAATAAAGGAAAGCTAGCTAGCAATTTAAAGCAGTTCGCCCTGGCCAGGCCTGGCCACCGGTATGATTAATTTGGCCCACAGTCAATAGTACGAGCTAGCTGCACTCCTTTGCTTGAATGCTAGCTCGCCCTCCTTCATTTACTTCAGCTAGCCTTTGCCTTGCATGATCACTCTTCCAAGCTGCTGCTGCTGGGAGTACGTCTGGATCAGCTCGTTAGCCTTGCACTTGCAGCGAGCGCCGATAGTGTGCACCATGCGCATGGAGCCGTTCCTCGTGGTTAGTGCTTTGTACCTTTGCCCAACTCACATATATTGCTTCTATAAGCTTGGATCTGTCTCGCTTTAATGTTCTGTGGCTGCTAGCTATTGTTATGTAAGATCGGCCACGGATCCGAGCTCATTGTGTATGTGATCGTCAGCTGCTCCGGGATTCTCATTGCGTCCTTTCGATCAGTTCAATCTGTCATTGTAGCTAGTGGTGCGAAAATTGTGATTGTTCCTCTAGAGTGCTGTATGTGTGTTGCATAGGTTACATTGCAGTTGTCATTCGAATGGAAGCATTCAGTAGTTCCAGCTAGCTATCTCGTTGCTTCGGAGTTTGTTTTTTACCCCAGTGTTTGCTAGTGGAGACGTACAGCAATGTTGTTGAAGTCGCCGTGGACTCGTAGGTATGGTAAGTCACTCGAGAGCTGGGAGTTTGAGCTTGGGCATTATTGGACGTAATGCGAAGCTGTGCTACTCAGTAAGAACTTCTAGATCAATAGTATTTGTTTGATGAAAGGGCTTAGAATGAGGACAAGGGTTATGGGTTACAATCCACTTCGGATTAGTCACTGATCTATTGAGTCTGTTCGTGACAAAGTTGTACGTATTGTAACATTGGACTCGGCATTACATACAGCCGTAAGGTAGGAACCAACGTAACTCACTAGCATCCTAATCAAGCTGACTTGTTTATTGCCGGCAACTAAGCTATTGGAAGCAGTGAGTTTGGAAGATTCAAACACATTTTGAAATTTGTCAATGTGATCTTGAAAGGGCCTCTTTGTAAACACACTAACAAAACCCAAGTCTCACTTCAAGGCGAAGTTTCGCTTCCCTAGCTTGTGCAATAGATGACATTAGACGTGGGACTTGGGTTCTCTGTTCGGTTCGATCCAACTCTAGCTCCAAGTTGCATCTCCCTAGGTGTTGATCGAAGCGTCTCTAAAGTACTACCATGTACACATTTTAATAAGCGAATAGGCATTTGGGACTTAGGTTTTTAAAACTGAGTCTCGGAACTGTAGTCTACAGTGGTCCGCAGAGTACCTGTGGTTTGAACATTGCGATGTAAAGACTATGAAATAGTAGGACTAAATGCTTGCCCTTCGATCTTTGCATTTTCTTAGTTGCGGATCAAGATGAGTGGGTTCTTTTCTCCGATAGTCGGCATACTCTGCATGTTTAGTTTGCGCCAATATTGGCATTGAGCATCTGACCTAATGGTCAACATCCTGTTCTGTAACATCACTGTCAGCTCGTTCAGATACCAATAATGCAGTAGCGCAGTCGTCGCAGGTCAGCAACCAATTTTTTCAATTGAATAGATTGGATTGGAGGCGATTGAGGTCGATACTGCATCTGTACTCTGCCCAAGTGCACATGGTGGGTCGATCGACATCGTTTCTTAGTCAGATCTAGCCTTTACTGTTCCCGTTTAGCGAGATCCCAGGTTAACGTATGATTGCTCTGGATGTCTTAACTTCAACGAGTGTATAGAAGTCGCCGGCCATCCGCTAATGTCGTGTTAGTAAATGAATACTCGACCCAATAGCTAGCTATTCTTGTTCAAGCTGATGGACGTTGAAGCTCAACTAATCCCGCTACCAACTACGAGAAAATTGTGATTTAGGGTTGACGATCGAGCTTGCTTCTTCTCATTTATCCTTCACTGCAATGTTGGGGGTCGTACAGTGAAATATGTGGACAATCTTGCATTTAATTTTCCTCCTGCATTTCCGATTATTGCCGACGAAAATAGTGGGTGGGTAATGTTGGATTGAAGCAAGAACTTGCTCCTTGCTTCAATCATTGAATGTCCTCTTGGTCATGTCCTGATGGTGATTCACTTCGTGAGCAAGGCGCTTCGATCGGCATCTCAATTTTACTCGTTCCTTCGATCGGTCACGGAGGACCGGCCATTGGGTCACTGATAAGTTAGGAAGAACGGTTGATAAATCTTCCAGATTCGACTGTTTTTGGACGGCGTTCTTGCATTTCTGTCTGTACTTTGTCAACATCTTGTGATCTTGAGCTGTAAACTCTCAGATGTGATCGAGGGAAGCGTTGAAAAAACGTTCAAGCGGGCGGTGCGCTAGAAAGCAAGGACATTCTCTGCGTTCTTTGAAACTATGCATGCCATTGATTGGATACGATCAATGGTGACTTAATGTCGTGCATTAGGTAGCGGTACTAGCGGCTGCATCCTCCGATGCACTTGTGTTTGGAAGTGACAACCCTGCTTTTTGCGACTCCCTGCGGTTCTAATCATGCAGGCCTCCATCACTGATTTGGTTCCTGATAATTAGAAGCGCATTTCTCTCAGGCTTATATTGTGCTCTCCGATCCATCTCAACTTCGATACTTTGATCGGCCGACCAATGATTGAATGCGATCAATGTCGTGAATTGTGCAGCGCTATTAGCAGCCGTATTCTCAGCCGCATTCTCCAACAGCCTATGCTCTTGAGCACGAAGCACAAAAAGCAGAAGCTCATTACAAGTGCAAGCTAAGTGAGAGCCCTGTGATTCTCGACTCCACGCAATGGCGGTCTTAGGTCAAGCCGTAGCAGCAGTGATGTATGGCATCCTCCTCATTTCAGCGGCGCAGGCTGATATGCATTCAGCAGCAGCCATAGTGGCCGCTCCTGCGCCAGGACCGGCAGTAGCCGTCCCCGCCCCGGCTCCGGCGCCTGCGAAGCCCCTGACGCTCCACGGGAAAGTCGTGGCGGCGTTGCGAGCAGTAGGTAAGTACGGCGCCATCTCGGGGCTTCTTGATAGCCTCGGCGAAAATGCCGTCATCAAGGAAGGCATCACGTTCTTCGCTCCCGACGACAGCGCCTTCGACGGACTCAACATGAACTCCAGCAAGCTCTTGCTGACGACGCTGGACTATCACGTTTCAACATCGGTTTACAGCTACCAACAGCTGTCCAACCTCCCGCTGAACTCCACCATTCAAACCGCCGCGCCAAACGTCGAGATCATCATCACCAGCACGGCGGCGAATGGTCTCCGCCTCGACGATGTCGCCATTTCCGACCCGGATATCTACAACGATGGCCAAGTGTCTGTGCAAGGAATCAGCTCCGTATTCAACACGGCGAAGTACAACAAGGGCGTGGTGCCCCCGGAAGCCGCCCCTTTGGCTGGGACTCCCGCCCTAGCGCCTGGTCTGATTACCACACCTACAGCACCGAAATCCTCCTCCCCGAAGACCGATTCGAACGACGCCGCTCATGTCGTGGCCACCGTTGCTCGCACCGTCCTCCTCATCTCCTCTGTTTCCCTTGTCATCTCCCTCTTGTAGTTCCACGAATCCCGAATTTATTTTTGGATGATTGTATGTATAGTGTGCGCATGTGTCGTCCTAGCTCCTATTCAATGTTAGGGTTCATTTGATCACAATTTTTCGATCGATTCCCACTGCTTGACCACATTTGATCATCTCCGGTAGGGCAATAAGCTAGTCGTCAAGTGAAGTACAGTCTAGCTCATTGAATGATGCGATAAGCCTAGCTCTGAGTGTTCCTGGATTTTGAATCCCACTCAACGTCTGAGTGTGTTCTACTTCTGATTTTCTCTGATTTTCTTAATTACAGGCTTCAATCTGTAGAATCGCATACATACATCATTGTGTGCTTTACATTAATGTCATGGAATATCTTTCACGAGTCGGTCGTCCGATTCATTGTCTGGCAATTCCGAGTTTCAGATTCAGACATCTCTCCGATCCAAGAGTGGGTTGTTGCGCCTTTCTGTATACTTGCTTTCAATTTGTTCTCTAACTTATCCTTGTTTTCTTTCAGCCTCTGTTCCTGGATTTTGAATCTCACCAGCTCAACGTCTGTGTTCTACATCAATCTGATTTTCTCTTCTTAATTACAGGCTTCAATCTGTAGAATCGCGTACACGCATCACTGTGTGCTTCACATTAATGTCATAAAATACAGTGCATCTTTCACGAGTAGATCGTCCGATTGTCTGGGCAAAATTTTCTGAGTTTCAGATTCAGACATCTGTAGCTCCACGAGTCCATCGGTGCTGCGCCTTTCGATCTGTATACTTGCTTTTAATTTGTTCTCACTATACTTGCTTGAATCTTTCAGCCTCTGTTCCTGGATTTTGAATCTCACTCAACGTCTGAATGTGTTCTACATCAATCTGATTTTCTCTTCTTAATTACAGGCTTCAATCTGTAGAATGGCGTACACGCATCAATGTGTGCTTCACATTAATGTCATGGAATACAGTGCATCTTTCAATTCACGAGTCGATCGTCAGATGAATTGTCTGGCCAGGCAATTCTGAGTTTCAGATTCAGATATCTGTAGCTCCAAGAGTCGATCGGTGCTGCGCCATTCTGTATCTTTGCTTTTTTGTTCTAGCTCTATCAACTTGCTTGCTTGCTTTCAGCCTCTGTTCCTGGATTTTGAACTCGCTCATTCAACGTCTGTCTGTGTCTTCCTTCTGATTTGATTTCGTTGTTGCTTGTGAAGTACTGTCTGAGGGCCACTTCACACTATGGTTGTCCAAGTCATTAGAGGATTTCTGGGCCCCATTCCAAAGCAGGAGCGTCGTGAACTCCCCCCTGCAGTTTTTTGGGAATGGTTGTTCCCGACCAAAAAAAATTCAAAAAGAAAAAATTTAATCTTGAACTAAAGAAAAAAACTGAAAAAAAAAAATTCATTTTTTTTCCAGATATGGCAATCCTTGTGCCACATTAGCAAGCTACCATGGCCCTTTGTAGGGTTGTTCCTGCAATTTGGGAACTTAAAGTACTCTCGAGGGCCTAGAAATCCTCTAATGGGAGAGGCCGTGGGATTGAGTGACCAGAGAGGCAGGAGTGTAAATCCTCCATTCAAAGTGGGCTAGCAAGATAATTTTTGGGTTTTATAGGGGTAAAAGTAAAATAAAAGTCTACTATTTTGAACGGTGTTTAGGCTATGTTTTAGACCACTCACACATACATCTTGCTAATTTGGGGTCTGTAATTGTAAATATGAATTAATGTGGAAAAAAAATTCCTACATTTTCCTCTAAGGTAAATCTAGCTTGTTGGGTCCATTTCAAATGGAGAATTTAACATCTTGATGTTGAGAGTTTAAAAAAATGGATAATAATTAAATAGGCAATAAACTATAGGAATTAGAGCCTTGGACTAGCCATAGTGTAAAGCCTCCAAAGGCCAAGTGGGATGCCAAGTCCAAAGTCCAAACCAGTACCATTTGTTTTAGACTTCTATCCTTCTCTTACCACATTAATCCATCCAATTTCTGAATTTTTTTCATGAAGCCTCACCTATACTTTGAATCTCCATTTCAGATTTGGTTTGTACTTTCTAGTGTGAAGGCTCAAGAGGTCGAATGCCACACTTCACACTATGGCCAAAGGTCAAAAGGCTGTCAATTTTCATTAATCCGATTGCAAAAAACCAAAAATTTGAGAAGGCTTGGTGAAAATTGACCACTTCTCGAGCTTTGACTATAGTGTACAATGTCCCTTATGGCTAATGTGCTTTTGGAATCCAATATGGAGTAGTAATTGACTTGTGACAAGGACAATGGACATAATCACATACCAAGAATTCTTCTAGCTCTAATAATGTTGCTGACTTATGGGAAATTTTTTGTTGAAAAAGTTAGTTCTACCGTCAAAGCATTTTATAGAGTCTAGCTCCATGGAGGTGGTTTGGTAGATGCTAATATCTTTAAAAAAATAAAAGGTGTATTTTAAAATTTAACATTGTTGCATAATAGACCTTTTCATTTTTTGTTTTTTTAATGGGAGATCTTTTGGGTGTTTTTTTTAACACAAATGTAACATTATTAACCATCCTAAACCGTTTTCCTTTGGAGATTGGAATAACTCCTCCCTAGATCCTTAACACCAAAGTTAGTTAAATTTGAAGAGAATCATGGTTGGAAAGTTGAAGCAGTGGGGGCCCTTACTTTCTAAGGGAGCAAAAGTGGACTCCAATATTGGTTAATAATGCTGTAAATATACATGATTCAATACCCCAAAATAATAAATAGTTTTCATTTCAACTTAATGTGTATTCTATTATAACAACTACTTCATAAGTTTTTACAATATTCATGGCTCAAAAAGTTTATTTTCATGACTTTCAAATGCTTTTACAATTTTTTAGATTCTATGAGTTTAACAATAGATTTGAGAGTTTAAAATTAATGATAGAAAATTGTTCCCAATATTTTGGTGGATAGAAATGTTGGTGTGCATTAATCCCTGAGGGACCAAGTACACAAGAAATCTTGGGTAGGTTCCCATGAAGTCATTTTTGGTTGGATATTCATGAAATTTAGACACAATGTGTAAGCATGTATCTCTAAGGTGAAAAAATTATTTTTTTTCCGATCGAGTGCCCGGATAAAAAGTTATATTGCTCTAAACTTTTAAGGCAATTCAAGCAATTTGGAAATATTTGGAGAATCTTTTGCAAAAAAGTTCATCAACTTTTGAAATTTGGCATGTGTATAACTTATAAAATATGGCATACAATTGTCCAAAAAAAATCAAATTTTAGTCTTCAAATTACATCCTAAGAGGAATCAAACTTAATTAGCTATATTGGGTCAGTTTCCAAAAAAAACATTTTCTTCTAACTTTGAGTCTTATTATCTTGTAATTTGTGAAGTCAAAATTCTTGAATTTTTTTGCATATATTCCAAATTTTTGTCTCTAAATTTTCACTATTTAGATTTGAAAAAAAAAATTTCCTTGTTGCACAAGAAATCATCAAAAAATGACAAGTGCATTGCCAAATTCACTTAACCTTATTGCATTGCAAGGTAATTTAGTGTAAGCTAGACATTTGAGTTGCTTCTAAAATTTTTCATGAGTAAACCTAGCATCATGTGTTTATCATTGGTCAAAATACTCATTTTTATATAGAACAAAAAATTTACTCCAAGAGGGCCCAAAGTTTGCAGACCTTGTTTTGCAGGAATGAAAAAAAGTTTTTTTCTCACTTCAAACATTATAATCTTTCAATTTGTGTGGTCAAATGGGCTGAAATTTTTTGCACACTTTGGTAAAACACTTCACTTAAATTTTTTATGGTTGAAGTTTCCAAAAAAAATTTAATTTTAATTTTTGAATGACATACCAAAAACTCACATTTTTTTACAATGTCTCTTTGAAAACCTCCCGTGGTCCTTTAGTAGTTAAATTGATTCTATTAGCTACTCCTTCCATCCCATAATATTAGGCCCTTTTTTTTATTTATTTGTCGCTTTAGTTACTTGTCACCTCTACTTTAGACTTTATTTTAGGGTTGAAGATGATTTCTTTTGTTTTTAGAGTTAACTAATGAAATGAAGTAAAAGAAGTTTAGTTTTATTATCCACTTCACAAATTATAAAAATTTTGAAAATTGAATTTTTTATAGAAACCTAAAGTTGATTGGGTTTAAGACCAAAAGACATTATTTGAACTTTTAGTTGAATCTATTGAATCCCAAGCCAATCTTGAATCTAAACACACCAAGAAAAAAGGTAGTTGTATAGGGAGTCTTACTTCTTTCCAAAGTCTATCCTTATTTTTGGTGTGGGACATTGCATCTATTGAAACCTCTTGCCGGTTTTTTTAGTTTTTTTAATCTTTCCTTGCAAATTGCAATTAAGAGCTATATCCACTTTTTTTTTTCAATATTCAGAAAAATTCTAAATTCTTAAATTTTAGAACTCAAAAATGAACTAAAGAACTTCAAATGAATTTTGATTTTGATTTTTTAGTGTACAAATTTATAAATTTTTAGAGATGCTACAAATTTTATTTAATTATTGAAACTAATATAGATATAGAATAGTAAAATAGTCTAAGACATTGGATAATGTATTAGACAACTAGACATGTTCCATTAGGCTCAAATTGAACATAACTCTCTCTTCTACACTAAATAAAAACTATCAAACCTTGAAGGCCTACAACCTTCTTAACCCTTAAAGAGCTAGTGGGGATTGTATATATGGTCTCATATTTTGTTTTTAGAATACAAAGTGTGTACTAAAGTATAGCAAAGCATGCACTATTGGGTTGAAGATTTAACATCTAACATCTTTCATTTGGAGTTCATTTTAATACCCAAATTTTTTTCATGTTCTTAGGCCCAAACTACTTCAAAGTACTCAAACTCGAATCAAAGCTAAAATCTTCATCATTATTTATTCATAAGCAAATCATACTGTAGGATCCTTTATTTAACTTGTTAGAGTGCATCCTTTTAAAATTTCAAAATAAGAAACCTTACCAATTGCAAGATCAAGTCACTTCAATTTCAAAACAAAATATTTTCAACTCTACCCAAATGGTTAGATTTCATCTTTAAAACTTTACTAAAAAATGTGCAAATCTTGCAACATGTTACTCTACATGATATATTGAAGAAATAAGTTGAAAACACCTATAAAATATTTCAAACCAAAAAAATTTCATATTCTTGCTTGAAAAAAATAGTAAGTAGAAAGAACTAGAGTATGGTTTACAATACTAAATTGTTAAGAATTTAGTTATGGAATTGAAAAATGCTAATTCCAATGGTTGTAATGTTGTATTAAACAATCTACACTGAATGTTTTTATCTTTTTTCAGAAACATTGAAAATTGATTTAAATAAAGGATGTCAAAGTTTATTTTAGAATAGAGAATCCATAACTACTCACAAACTAAAACTCCTCATAACTTTCATCTCATTAATAAAAAATGGAATGATTCAAAGATTTCCACATATATATAAATCTATTGTAGAAAATCAATTTTCAATTTTAATTTCTTAAAAAAGTGGTTTCAAAAGAATTTTTTTGCTTTGCCCAATTTGCCAAGCCAACCAATAAAAATTACATATCATATAATAAATTTTTAACCATATACTAAAAAATTATGAAAATTGTTGTTCCTTAAAGCTACTCTTTAAGCATAAGTTTTTTGAAAATTTCAAAGAAAAAAAAATTCCATTCATGTGAACTACCCAAAATCACTATGTTGCGAAAAAAATGTTATTTAGTCCTTTAGGGGTTTCTATTTAAACTTTACCATGTTCAAATTCAACACCATGTACGTTGAATAAAATTTGTCATTTAAGCACTTAGCCATATAAAATTTCACTTACTAATCATACCAGTAGATTTGTCTCATCACATAGCTATTTTGCAACTTCTCAAACACTAGGAGGTGCAATAATGATCTAAATTAGAAGTGCCAAACAATATAGGATTATATAATCTACACTCATATCGCAAGTTGTATTCATATTCATATCTACAATCATAATTGCATCCATATTTATACTAATATAACATATTATATTTGTATTTACACACCAAAATTTTTGAGGAAAGTTTTACCGTGTGTGAAGGTTTGATTTGGCACTTGAGTGCAGAAATTGAATTTCAACATTAGATTCTCAAGGATCCATGTTACCTCAAACCATTCACAAGATGGCATGTGTCTCCTTTTTTTTCCCCTCGAAAGTGACTTAATTTTTGCCGAATCTGACCTTTGCATAGGGTATTTTTATAGCAAGTGGTTTTATTATGGGGCTAGTGTTTTTGAGGGGATACCTTGGCGAGTTGGGATGATAGAGTCATACCCGAAAAGCACCTTCCCCCTTTCCAACCGTAATGTGCCGTGTGCCAAAGAAAGTGACAATAAGGGGTTATGTGTCTCAGAAGACTCCCAAGCAAGTGTGACAATAAGGAGTTCCCTCTGCCCTTCCTATATGTTTAGGGTTTCGGTTTCTCTCTCTCATACGCACTCCAAGATTGCTGACGTTCCGCGAACGCCTTCGGGTTTGTCGGTTGCACAGATTCACGGGATTAATTAAGTTATCGCCCGCGTCGTGCACTACGGCAGGCACAGCTCAAAGGTGGCGGAATTTCGAAGCAATTGGAGAAGCCCTTCAATTTCCTTGGGAGGCCAGTTTAAGAACGCTGTGCGAGTTCGTCTACTGGAATCGCCGCAGTAGCCGGCGCTTCCAGTTTCCGCAATCTTCTTGGTTGCAAGTCCGCATCGAGGAAGGACAGCGCTCAAGGAAGGATAGTCCACACGCAAAGCACGCGTTTGGACTATGGTTGTACGTTGGGGTAAAACTCTCTGGAACTCAGGGTGGAGAGATGAACCTTCAGTAGGACTCATGTTTTTTTCCAATGCGACGATTGCTTGTTGATTGAATAGATTTGCAGTTAAATCAGATGAGAGATCTCCCAAACCCCCTTTCCGACACGACGATTCTTAGGGGATACAACTGTGGTGCGGTATCGTTGTTGGCAGAGAGAGTGTTGGACCTTGCGAATGCTTCAGCTCAGTGCGTATTGCCGAGCCTTTAGGGCTTTGAAGGGGTCTCGTTTCGGAAAATGGGAGGCAGTGCAAACTCTTGCAGCAGCAAGGGATTGTACTTTCGTTTTAGATCTCGGAAGGATTTTCCTGGGTGTGTTGCTCCTTGATCACAGTTCGAGCTATTGCAATCGTGATATAGCCACTAGAGTGTGCTTCTCTTCGTTTTGTTAGCAGTGGGTTGAGGGAGTCATTTGTCGGCAATGCGGGTTAACTTGTTACGTTCTGGCAGTTTTGTTTCGCTTTCTGTAGCACTTCCTTGTCAATTTTCCACGACTACTTTCTCCAGAGATCTTTTGATTTCATGAGGATTTTGTGACCTCTGAGGTTCAGGACGACCGAATTGACAGTGAGGACCAGCGATGACTGTTTCTAACCTGAATTGCAGTCGATCGGTTGCAAGCTTGAAAGTCACGTGAGAAATCGATACGAGTAGCTGAATGTATTGTCACGAGGATTTCGCTGCCGTTCTCAAATTCTGATTGAATGCGGAATCCAGTGCTCCTTGCTCTGCGTTGCAAGGGATCGGGATGTGGCGGTATGCGCTCTTAGTGACTTTCATTATCTGTTTCAATACTGTCAGTTGATTGAAGACAATCGCCTGGGATTGTGATCGAGGAGGCGATCTGTGAAGACCATGTCAACGCCGGTCGAGTCGCCATCCGTTCCTGGCCCTCGCAAAGGTAGGTGCTCTGTTTCAAGCTGCGAAACTTTGTTTTTTATTAGATGTGAGTTTGTCTTGGTACAGTGGGAGAGCTTGTTGAAGACCTTTCTTTCTTAAACGATTTCATGTGCTGAAATCGGCATAATCCATGCTCTCGTGTACATAATCCGTATAATCCATGTACAAAATCCATATAAAGTTGGAAAAGAATTTGAACGTGCAACTTTAATTTCAACTCTGAGTGACTTGAATGAAGAGGGTTTTTTTACCTTGGGCACTAGAGTCCTATTACATGGTGGTCTTCTGTGGATCTGTGATTTCTGCGCAAAGTAGCGTAAGTGAGAGAGAGAGACACCTATTTCTTTTACTTTAAGCTGCGAATTATACAGTCAGAATATATAATCCGAGGATTTGCATATTTGCTGTCAAAATTACAATCAGAGGGTATTTTTGCATTGAAGGCAAATGGGAATTGTAAATTTTCACCAAAGATTTTAGAATTTTCTGGGGAACATTTTTTGTTATTTCTCTGAGTTCTCAAAGTCAGGTCACGTAGATGCCGTTTGCATGGTTGCAATGTCAATCTCCCTCATGTGCGTCTTTTTGTAGTCTTGAAAAAAAATGAGACTGGCTTCTGCAGTTTTTTCTACTTTGCAACCATGTTGCACCACTCGTAAAGTTGAAGATGATTTTAGGTCATATATGACATAGTTGGGGAGGTTAGTGGAGTTGAGTATCTTAACCTTAACTGGGAAAATGCAGAGTATGTGGCTTCATTGCTTGCGGAAGTGATCTGTGGGAATTTTGATAACTTTTTGGTATGGAATTTGTATCTCAGTGGTGGTGCTCTTTAGGGCTACTGGAGATGCGCCGATTATGAAGCAATCGAAGTTCAAGGTGTGTGGAATTTATCCATGTAGAATTGTATTCCTCCTTGCACTCAGACGTGCGTTCTTACCTTTGTCTTAATTTTGTCGGATGCCATTTGTCGGGCGTGATGAACCTTCGAAATCTTTAAGAGAAAGCTGAATTTGTCGTGTTTCATTTTTTTAAGGTTCTATTTGCAGTACAATTGTTGCGTCGTCTTACAGTGAGTATTTTTTTTCCCAACCTCAGATCGGAGGAACCGAAAAATTCGCTAAGCTTATTGATTTTCTGCGCAAACAGCTTCACCGTGAGACGTTGGTGAGTTGTGTGCACTTCGCCCTTCACTTTTGTTTCCTCGGACGTCGTAGGGGACTGTCTGCTTCTGCTGAAATTCTCTTGCTGCCTTACTCCTACTTTTAAGCATTTATAATTGTCAATTTACAACTTTTTTGTCTTCACATTGTTGTGCGTATTGTAACAAAATATTTGTATTGGAAACTCACCCTTCTCCACTGTCAATGGCAACTTTAAACAACAGATTCAAATTTCTGACATTAATTGTAGAGCATACATTGCACTTAATGAGTCCCCAACACCTGTTGTTTCCTTGGTACTTTTTGGTTCCATCCATCTGACAAGAACTCAAGGTTGTGCACAAAAAGAATATGGATTACTGTTCCAAATAACATTCTCCAAGGGAAACCTTCTGAAGAAATTTGATTGTCATCTCTATGTGGTATTGCCAGTTCCTGTATATAAATAGTGCTTTCTCTCCAACTCCCGATGAGAATATTTGGGACCTGTTTGAGGTATGTTTACTGTCCCTTCTGGCTTATATGAGCGCCGCTTTCGATCTTGTTCTCAAATTTTATCAGCCCGTAAGTAATTTACAATATTTACTTTGAAATATGTAAAGAAAGAACAGATCGGATGCATGACTTGTATATCATTGATAATGTGACGTGCAGAATTTTGGGATCGATGGGAAGTTGGTCGTGAATTACGCTTGCTCTATGGCTTGGGGATAATCAAGAAATAGTATATTTATGGCCTCGTCGTGAGATACCAAACCCTCTCATTCTGATGAATTGCGTCAGGTAGTTGAGGTGCCGAACATCTTGTTTTAGGACGCAGGATTCTGACTATATTCTGTTAGCACCCTTAGTGAATTTTCCAGCTTTGGAGAGCAGACGGTGTGGGATCCCAGACTTGACTGATTTCTTAAGTTTGTGACACAAACTGAACGGAGTTTAACCCTTAAAAAGGACAATGCAAGCCCCACGGGCATTTCATTGAAAGTCAAATCTTGAATTTTCACATAGTTCTTGATTCTAGATGTTTTTAAGCTTAACTAAGAAAATGTAGCTCCAATAATCTACTTTTTATTCCATTTAATTTTTTTCCAAAATTTTTAAAATTGCAACTTCTGTGACACTTTGAAAATAGTATTTTGAAAGCTCAAAATACAACATTTCTAAACTTTTTCTATTGAATTTCTCTTGATGTGATCTTAAAGTGTATAGCAATTACACTATGATGTTTGTCACTATTATTTTCATTTTTCCTAAAACTTTTATACTATTTAAATTATATTTGTAATTTTTATGACTTTTATAAAAATATATCATTAAAAAATCATATAAGACTCAATTTTATGTTTTTTAATTATGGGAAAATGAGATTAAATTTAGACATGTATTAGTGTGTGTGAAAAATATCAAAAATTTGAAATGTATGTTTTAATGTAGAAATCTGATGAAGTTTGACTAAGCTTGAATACAAAATGTCTTATAAGGGTTAATTGTTGTTTTGAATGAATGAATTGCCATTTTATGGCTTAGGAATGAAAGTGGACCACCTTGTTTATCTTTCAATATTGGTCAAGTTGGTTGTTGTAATGCATATTTAACCCTTCATTTGTTGAAGTTCCATTTGGGTTTGAAAACATCATTGCTTTTGAAGTGAAATAGATCTAAATGTCACTAAGTTACAGAGATCTTAATTGTACAATTTTGTAGTGAACATGTTGCAAATGATGTGAATCAAACTTGGAGTCATTTAATCGCATAGATTGCAAGATTATAATGTCTTAGTGTTAAAATAAAGATAATGAAATTTTCCTAGTAACACATTTGGAGGTGAAATTTGATTTCTAAACCTACTCAAATGAAAAAACTTAAAACTATAAAGTGATTCAAAACCAACATACAAACTCATTGGGGAAAAAAAATATCATTCAATTGACTCAATGTGTTTGCAAAATGGCTTGCAAATGTCAAAAAATAGATAAGAAAAGTTGTAGAGAACACATATGAGGTTGAATCTCCTACTAAAATGCTTCTCAATCAATCATGACTTCTTGAGTTGATATGAAATTTTATCCACACAAACTAGACTAGTATGTGCAACTTTTCAAAAAAATGATTGGAAACAAACATTGTATAGAGAAGAATCAAGCTGCTGAAGTTCACTATAACCCCTAAAAGACTAGATTTTGAACTTCTAAATGCTTCTAAACATTCAAAAAAACTTGGATTGACATGAAAATTTTTCCACAATAACTAGACTAAAAGGGAAATATAACCCAACAAATTTTATTTAAAGAAAACATTGGATGGAGATACAACCCCCCAAAGTTGCATCCATCAAATGCAGTTTGGTGGACTCAAATTAAATTTGTGAACTTCGATTGACTTCCAATTAATCTACATATTTTGGATCAATTTGAAAATATTACCATACAAACGAGGAGAGAGAATGAAAATTTCTCAACAAGTTTTATTGAATTTGAACATTAAATGCAAAAGTTAAAATACTTTGAATTGGATTTAAAACTATGTGAGGACATTTTTGATCCCCTTCGGCGATGAGGGACTAAGGGTGCTTTAGCTGGCACAATGAGCTCAAAAGAGGCAATTATTGTCTCAAAGATGATGCACTATGGGACTCAAGGTGTCAAAACATTGGCATTCTTTATTTTGAGATTGATTTACTACATACTTTTTACATGATGCAATTTGTTACAAGAACATGCTTTTGGATTGTCGCCTATTATTTCACTATTTGACGATCATTTCATCTATCCTTTATTTAGGAATATGAACACAATCTCTTGAATGAGTAGCACTTGATATTAGATTTTAGGGTCAAAGCAATTGTTCTAATTAAGATTGTGTTAGTTGTGAGGACTCTGCTCATGGGGCACTTAGGCTCTATAACTGACTATCAATGAGTCCTTATGTCCTAGAGGTCTTAAATTCTAGGAGTTTTATGTACATTTGAAACACCATTCAAAGGTAGTATGTTATTGCCTAAAATTAATGTATTGTTATCCAAAACGTAAACATTGTTAATTTGATTCCATGAGGTCCTCCCAAATGACCACCCAAAATGATTAGGACATAATTTGAATATGTCAAAAGTGTATTGTAGTGAATAATATTGTGACAAGTGTTAAAGATATTCCAAAAATTTATCTTAGCAAAGGTCATATTGAAGATGATGAAAATTTATTGGTACCTAATGTAAACAAGTTGGGTGCATAAGAATCACTTGAACATATGTCCCATGTCTCATTTTCCAATTTGAAAACAAATGAGCATATGTTAGAGTATTTTAAAAATCTATTGCTTTTTTCTTTCCATTACTATAGTGGAGGTATCCCATGTCCAATAAATCTAGAGTGAGCCCTTTGCTTTTCATAAACTTAAGAGAATTGGGCATAGAGAGATGATTAAGTTCAAAAGATATAAGATAATGTATATTAGTGCACATGGATCCATATCTATATTTGTTCCTATGTCCATGAATACATATATCTATACATCATATATCATATCTATATAATTGCATACTGAATGTAGGATAACATACAACACTTGTTGGCATTTTTAGTATAACAATTATAACATGGTTCCATACTACTGTAATTGAAACTACGATGTTTATAATACATTTTTACTAATGTAGCATTTAAGGAATTGAACCTTTGGAGAATTTCGGGATAAAGGAAATTCTAGTCTAAATACGTAAGTGCTTTATCATTAATCATAATCAACAACATGCTTTCATTAGAAGAGAGTGAAAGAGGGCTGGAGGGCCATTTCAAGCCTGTTCCTCCAACTTTGTTCCCCTAGTAGATTAGGAATAGCCACTGACAGATTCATTTTTTTTTTAATTAAAAAAAAAATTTAGAATACAAAAAGAAAAAAAAAAATTTTGAATTTCTTTTTTGAATTTCTTTTTGGTGACGTGGCAATCGCCATGCCACATCAAACTCTTGCAAGGCTATTCCCCTACTATTGGCAACCCAAGAAACTCACAATCCTCCAAAGGGGTTTAAAATCTTCTAATGAAGATGTTTCATCTAAAATAAATATATGTTTTTCATTTGAAATAGAGATAGAATCTTCAAAAAGAAATCATCCTTTAAAATTAATTGATGAAATTAAAGTAAAGATATAAAATAACATACACAAAGATTCAAAAAAATAAATTACTACATTACAAGATTCAAAAATTTGATATAACATCTCTTAAAGAGATGGTCCATTGCTTTCTATGCGATAATACAATCCAAAGCAAATGTTTTGATTGATTGCTAGCAACCTAGTGTTTTTATGGTTTTATTATCAACTTACTATTATTTGTAACAATATTCAAACTACACTATTTCTATTGCAAACCTATTCCAACATGCTCTACAAATGGTAGCCATGTCAAACTGTAACAATGCTCTACGTTACGATGTGTTAACCATAGTGGCCCAAGAAAGAAGAGATCCATGAAGCTTCAGGTCACCATCCTTGGGTGATACAATATCAAATTTGGTTTCGGATCAACAAGACCTCTGGATGCACTGCAACTTGTTTGAAATATCTCCATTGATACTTCAACCACTACGGTGTTTCAACCAATATTCAAACATTATTTCACCCATGATTGCTAAAGAAAGTTGAAAATACCGATACATAAAATGCATATTTGGCTAGTCAACCCAGACGTGTCAAGTTTTCTTAGGTTTTCTTAGGAGCGAGAGAGTTGTAATCCAAAACGATGTGTTCAATGTGATACTCAGATTAATCCAAAACTGCACTTTACTTTAGACGATCCAGATTCAAGAGTACACTCCAGCATTGTGTCCTGTAAACTTCTTGATCGTCCCAGTTCTTGAAGGTTATCGAGTTCATACTTCACGGTAGAGGAACCCTCGTTTGAAGATATGAAAGAGCAAAGACCACTGAGGTCGCTGCACTCAAACCCAAGAGCGGCCCTGAAGGAACAGGCTTTCCTGTGGCTGCCAATCGAATAGCTAAAACATCCAACACAGAGCACCCAAGTAGAAGTCAGAAGTCATTTCAAAGTCTAAATTCCTTGCGGGAAAAAAAAAAAGGAACTAACAATTACACAACGGCCATGTTATACTCCTATCTCCACTGTGACGATTGCAAATGGTTAGTACTTGAACAAAACATTGATACAAACCTAACGAATATTCCAAAAAAATCTGGGAGAGCCGCGCAGGAATTATAAGGGCGTGTTTTAACTCTTTTTAAGTTTGCTAGCCCAAAGCTAAAATTGATTTTCAGCCCCAAGCTAATCCGGTATCTTCAATTCTCAGTGATGTAGCACCCAACCCCTCAGCCCAAGTGGTTTTAGGCCACTGGCCCCTCTCAGTCCCGGGGCTAATATGAATAATTCCTCTGATGTACGGCCTATGGGATGTGTAGACAAGGACTGCACTAATGAGGAAAACACTATGGAGTGCCAAGGGAGAGCGTCACGGGGCAACCTACAGATCACCGTCACCTAGATTTGGAGATTTTTGATGCTCTAGAGTGCAACTTCCATTTGTTGATAAATACTGTAGGATAACATTAATAAGTTGTGAACAATTAGTGTAATTGGTTCGTTTTAATATATCCAACACAAAATAGCGTGGTGTAGCACTCTTCACTCATTTAAACTCTAGCCCTTCAGTATCAAGTTTCATTGAGTGTGAAACACAATACGAGACAAATAAGTATGATCTTCATAAGAATTCGCAGATTTACTCTCTATGTGGAGCATGATTTAAGACAGGGTGTGCTACAATGATGGCTTAAAGATAAACAGGATAGTTACTGCATCGCACGATGCTTTTCAGAACTGACCTGCCTTCGTCAGAAACTACGGCGACATGTCAAGGCATTTCAAGAGCTCTTCTATTCTTAAAAGTCTACAGAATTCATGCAAGAGATGCTGCAGTGCAACATTTCATTGTAATTCAAACAACCAAAAGATCGATACAAATGAGGTACATCTTACCAAAGAAGGCGGCAAAGACCACAGCAGAACCAAATGCAATAGCCTCGCCTAGATCTCGAGTCTCAGGTACCTGCATCAAAAAGTATGCCTACACACAGATCGCCCAACCCCAAATTAAATAAGTGACCTTCTACCGTGAATCTAATGTCAGCGTTCTGCAACACTAATGGGCACTATAGACTACGTCCCAAGTCCCACCTTCCTTCTCAACTTGGATTGGATGAGAGAACAGAGTGGAACTTGGGAATTGGGATTGTATAGAGAGAGGCCCTAAAATGTAATCCAAAGAAAACTTCACACAACATGAGATTTTAACAAAAATATGCAAAAACATTTCCTACAAATCCCAGCCATAGGGAAGCACTATATCTACCTATATTTCTAGAAAGAGGATAAGTGGTCAATCCAACTCACCACACCTAGTGCGATTCCACCAGTCAAACCACCTCCAAGGGAACCTTTGCTGCCAGTCTTCGTGTCTAAACCCAAGAGAAGACAAATCAAAGTGCTCAGAATTACAAAAATCATTTCAATGTACCTTGCCAAATTGTGAATTCATCTCTCACACAGGCTACACTATTAAGACCTGTGGTAACCTCTGTAGTAATGACCAAAAATTTAGTGACAAATCACATTAACCATTACGTGTACAAGCTAAAAATTGAAATTCTACTTTCGAAGTAAACACCGGTACAGATGATCATAGTGACCTTCAAAACATGGATTTCTATAGTTCAAAAGTGTAGAATATGATCTCTTTTTCCTACTGGTGCATTTAACTACCGTCCTTCAAGCTTTTTAAATAATAAATTTGTTTCGACACCTATACATTTCACAGTAATCATATCACAGCAGACACTTCTGACCACTTACGCACTTAGGGGTCAAACTTCAAAATCTGGACAATTCCTCTTGATCGAATCTTCATGTTTCAAGTTAAGACATACCTTTTAGTAAACTGGGCTAACTTAGCTAATCAAATGAACCTGATCACTAACCAACATCATTACCTGCATTTCGAAAGCTCTTATTTCCGCTGTCATCAACCCACTGAACAGCTATTCTATCTAGCAATACTGAGGAAATCCCTCGTACTCCGTTGATTGGCTAAATTGACTACCAGTATTATGAATGAACTAAGTGCGTACCCAAGGAATTGAATGCCTAGATTAACTAATAAGCTTCACAAAAACCTGAACAAAATCTAATTAGGGGAATACTTCATTACGCTGAGACACATCCAGTTTCAATCAAAGAGGATAAAGGTAGAGCCAAGAGACACCCCAAAATCTTGAACAATGAGTAAATTTTGATTTCAATTTCAAGAATGAACACCACCTCAACATCAGAACGTCAGTTTTAGGTCATGAACCTGATAAACTTTGAGACCCTACAACGTTTCAATATAAATTCCAAAATAATGCATTCCCTGTTACATTGGAATCCTCTTTGACTCGATAACAAGAATGTTTTAAAAAGAAAACTACGATCAGTGCTTAAAGTGCCGATTCTAAGTGTGGTCACCTTATCAACGTTTACACTTGGTAAAAGAACATCGTCCTAGAAAGAAAGAAAGAAAGAAAGAAAGAAAGTGACTAAGAGGCGTTCTGAGCAAATAAACTATAAACAAACAAAGGAGCAGATTAAGATGTGGAGATCTAGATGGAAAATTCCATTAGAGTGATGTAGCTAGAATGAAGCACTGAAAAACCACTTACATGCAAAAAGGCCACCGCCAAGAAGGCATGCACCATAGACAGCGGCAGTCAAAGGAGCATATTCGTCCATGCTCGCTCTCGGTGCACGCACACATCTATTTTTCCTTTCAATAATTGGCATATACTGCCGTTTACTCACTTGCTCTCCTGGAAATGCACTTTTGAAAAGAAGTCTTTGCCCTGCGGATACCGAAGGAGCGGCATTGCGAGCTCGGAATCCAGCCACATGCGGAGTAATAGGCTTCAACTGCGAAGCCGCAAGAGTCGAATACACCGTAGCCATATCTACACTGCCACAAAATGAGAGAGACACGAAATCAACCGATGACTCGCCCGACCAGACGAAACTCAGAATATTATCCAAAAATAAAAACCTATCAGTAGATACTCAACATTGCTACATCGCAATCTTCTCAGGTACCGCAGCGACTCCTCTCCCTTGGTGCATAAGCTTGAGGCACCTAATTGACATAAGCACCAAAATGCAACACCCTAAATCTTGAATATTGATCCTGAGAATGTACATCAGCTTAATCAAAGAACTTATGTCGAATTTCCGTCATCAACAAATTAAAAATTGATTACTTACAGTATAACGTTTGCATACGGTATCCAAATCAAATTACCTCTGGCACATTGGAAACCTTATTCATCCGATAACAAGAATATAGAAATTTGATGATTCTAATGACATTCACTATACTCAACTCTTAATGTCACGATTTTAGGTGTTAGCTTGGTTGTCGACTTAAGTTATTTTTTAGGCCCATCACAGTCGCAACTGAAGAATCAAATGAAGCATCAAAATCTCTCCTCTCTCTCTCGGTCAACGCATCAAGACGCTTTCATCGCAAGCTGCCGATTGAAAGCAAAAACCGAAGACAAAAAAGAAAGAAGAAAAGGTCAGTGCGATTGTTCATCAATCCGATGACAAAGATCTTCAAAAATTAAACAATCCTAATAACATCAACAATACTCAGCTCTTAATGTGCCGATTAAAATTGTTACCTTAGTTCTTAGCTTAGTTCTTAGCTCAAAAGCTAATCACAGTTGAAACTGAAAGAATCAGATGAAGCATCAAAACCTCTCTCATTCTCTCTCGATCAACGCATCAAGACGCTTTCATCGCCAGCTGCCGATTGAAAGCGAAAACGGGAGGCAAAAGAAGAAAGAAGAAGAGGTAAGTGCTATTGTTGATACCTTCAAAAAATGCTTATCACCAACGAGGTCTTAGCAGAGGAAACAACGTCGATCCAAATCGCAGAACAGACAATGACACGAGCTGCGCAACATCGAGTCTTCAGATTGTGAAGGAAAATATGAAGCCCTAAGCCCCGAGCATTTGACTGAGGAGGGTCCGGGGCAGAACGTAGTCCTGTTGAAGATGCGCGGTGGAGGCCACTTGGCAAAAATGGCAATGGGTTGGGTTGTTGTCTTGCTCTTTGAAAAGGAGAACTTTCATGTAAAGGAAGTGCATCCATAATAAAAATTAGTAGTAATAACTAAAGATACTTTAAGAAACTTATTGTTATTTTTATTGGATTGGATTGGTAAATGAAAGAGGATTCCAATATACCTTAGCATGCATTACTTGGACATTGTACAAAGAAGTTATCAAATTTTAAAATATTGTTTGCAGATATATCTAAAATTGACACCGGGCTCACTCAATTGCTCTCATGTTTTGATTGTGTACCTCTTGTGTCATCGATATTTAGGTTTTAAAGATATTTTTCATAATCTTTCAATCTCTTGAGGGAATTTTTTTCATAACCACGGATCTTATGGGAGAGATCCTTCTAAGCCTATAGAGAAATGGCTTCATACTAATATTTCAAAACTTGTTTGAATTAAAAATTCACTTGTTTTCTTTCAAAAGTTGTACGAATTGAAAGTAGCATATTGTTTGAGCAGTGATATTGCCTATAAGCATGGGGGTGCTGTGCGTCAAATAATGATTCCACATATGCTTGAAAGGTATTTAGAAGGGTCTAGTTATTCTTTTAAAAAGGGAGTTTCAAGGTCTCTTAAATTAAAATATAATTTTCAAATTTCAAACTTTAAAATAGTGTGTTTTTTTAAAACTCTTAGGCAATATTTTGAGGTTCATGTTTGAAAATACAAATTCTTTCTTGTCTTATTTTCAGACATTAAGAAAAGCTAATCACATTGTACACCTATTGAAACAACAAGTAAGTTATTTATATTGTCCAACTTTAATAATATAAGAAGCAAGCAAACACTAACATTTATATAATTCCAGTAAAGTTATATTTTTACATAAAGAAGTCTTTCACCAATTTTCACTCAAAAACAATCCTTTAGCATTTTGATATTACATTTTTGTGCAATTTTGAATGGACCTATCTATGGTTTATCAAGTTTGTTTCAACAAACCTTGAAAAATCACAAAAAAATTCATTCATTGTCTAAATGACTTGATTCTACTTGAAAGTGGTTTTTGTCCAACTTCTCAATTTCTATAAAATATGTGAGCTATCAAATATTTTGTTTCTAGGTGGCAAGTAATGAGTTAGCTTGGTAATAGGCATGCTTACCTTAAAAATTAAAATGTCACTATTCAATTGTCCCCTCTTTCAATTCTTATTGTAGATCGGATTTGGATTTGGATTAAGTTTTTTTGGAAATTACAACACGGCATGATTGCATGCACTCTAGTCAAAATGATTTGTCTTCTATCTACATCAAAGATTTGGCTTTATTTTTTCAACTTTGAGAAGTAAAATGGTGTTTAAACTTTTTAGCACCATTGGTGGAGCAAGGATGGCACAAGAAACCTTAATATACTTAATGTAGGGAGAAAATAAGTTAATGTGACTAGAATGGAAGCAATCATACCTTGTTGTCAATTCCAAGAAATAACAAATTGAGTTAAAATTCAAATACTATCAAGGATAAGAATTGAAAGAGGGGACAAATAAAGAGTGACATTTCATGAATTCAATATACCACAAGAGTGTGAAACATGGGTTCAACATGCTTCACAAATTTGCCTTCAAGAAAATAGCAACAAACTTGTCTAAGTAGACAAGGATCCAAGCAAAAAAATATGAATAGACATTTTTTGATGTAAGTAACAATACAAGAAAATTGAAAATCATTAGATAACATCTAGCATGCAAGGGAGTTATCATTTTAGAATAGTAGCATCATTTTTAACATCCTTTGGAGATTACCCATTAACTTCTACTTGTAGTTTTTAAAGCAAGTGAGGCTTGTTGCATCAAACCACCTTATGCACCTTTATAATTCAAAACTACTACAAATATTTAAGAACAACCAATAAGAAGTGAAGAGTTATTTGAAGCAACTAATGAGAATTGAGACATTTATTTTTTGACTTCAAAGACATTTCTTACCTCTAGAATTACATATTAGATACTTCATGTACTCAACTTTGAAAAATTTTAAAATATTACTATAGAAAAAATTTGAAACCATATAGGGTATATTTCTCTTGAATTTGTTAAAAAAAATTTTAAATTATTTATTTAAGTGCTAATAAAATCAATTTTTCTATAGAGTATTCAAATCAATTTTTCTTAAGATTGATTATTTTAACTTTGTGGAAAAAATTGAATCTCTTGAAAATAATTTATTAAGCACAAGGATAGGAAACTCAATTGATAATACAAGTGTATAGTTATGGGTCTTTTATATAATTTGGGATTTGTGGTTTCACCAAGGTTTGATTCTTCTAGTTTAATGATTAATGTGATGTTTCATTCTCAATAGGATAAGCAACTACACTACAATTAATCTAGGTTGCTATTACAACTTCTTCAAAGTGAGGTAGACCAACCCATTTCTAACCTTGTACCTATTTCAGAGTCCTACCTTTTCATCTACAGTCATCCCATTCATAATGCAATTTTAGTGAAGTCTACTCACTTTTTGAAATTTTGATAGATTCTTACCCTTTGGATTTCTACTTTTGAAGAAAAATTTTAGTACATGTCTATGAACACTAATAAGAAGCTATTACTTTTCACTTCAAATATTAATGAAAACTATAAAGAAACAATTTTAACCTCCAAAGGACCTAAGGGGCAAGTATAACACTTGTAACAAGTATAATTTTTCAATTGTTGTAGAATAATTTTAGTGATCACCACCATTGAAATGAAAGAAGATTTATTTATCTTTCTTATGAATAAAAAATCAACCAAATTGCACAATTTTTAAGAAAATGCCACCATTGATAAGATTGATGAAAAATGTTTAGTTAGGTAGTACTTTGTACATATGCTAAAATTGGAATTTTGAAATCAAAATGCTCAAATTGGAGTGCTCAAAAGTGCTCCAAAAACTTCAATTTTTTTCCCAAGGATACATATCAATATGATTTTGATGGGAATCTTTTTCTAATAGTTTTGAAGTGTGGAAAAAAAATATGAGGAATTGAAGTAATAGCCCAAAAGTTCTCCAAAAATTCTAAATTTTTTTTGCAAGTACATATCAATATGATTTTGATGTGTCATTTTTTTAAAGATCATTTTGAAGTGTCGAAAAAAATATAAAGATTTGAAGTGATGCCCTAAAAGCACTCCAAAAACTCTTGATTTTTTTTCCCATAGGTACATATCAATATGATTTTGATGTGTAATTTCCTTAAGATCATTTTGAAGTGTGAAAAAAGATATGAGGAATTGAAGTAATAGCCTAGAGCACCTTCTCTATTCACCAAAAATTCACCCAAAATCACACAATCAATCATTTTTTAATTAGATTACACCCATAATTTCAACAAAAAAATGTTAGTGAGATTTACATTTTGAACTTTTTACAACTACAAACATCACATAGTTGATAATTTCTTGATCAAATTGTGCCAACAAATCTAACAAAAAAATATTAGTGAGGTTCACATACAATCAATTATTTCTGGTTCAAACTGTGCCAACAAATTCAACAAAAGATATTAGTGAGGTTTACATTTTGAATTTTTCTCCAACTACAAAAATCATGTTATTGATCATTTCTTGATCAAATTGTACTAAAAAATTCAACAAAAAATATTAGTGAAATTTATACATTGTTGATCGATCATTTCTTGATCAAATTGCACCAATGGATTATGCTAGTGAAATTCACACATAGTTGATCTTTTTTTAATTGGATTGCACCAATGGATTCCAAAAAAATGTTAGTGAAGTTCATATTTCAAATTTCTCACATGTAATCAATCATTTATCAATCATTTATTCATTGGATTGCACCAATGGATTATATTAGTGAGATTTACACATAGTCAATCATTTCCTCATTGGATTACACCAATGGATTATGTTAGTGAGATTTACACATAGTCAATCATTTCCTCATTGGGTTGCACTGCTGGATTATGTTAGTGAGATTTACACATAGTCAATCATTTCCTCATTGGATTGCACCGTTGGATTATGTTAGTGAGATTTACACATAGTCAATCATTTCCTCATTGGATTGCACCAATGGATTATGTTAGTGAGATTTACACATAGTCAATCATTTCCTCATTGGATTGCATCAATGGATTATATTAGTGAGATTCACAAATAGTCTGTCATTTCTTCATTGGATTAGACTAATGGATTCAACAGAAAATGTTAATTGAAGTTTACATTTCAAATTTCTCACATAGTCAGTCATTTCTTGATCGAATTGCACCAATGGATTCAACAACAAATATGAGTGAGTTTCTCGTTTCAAATTTTTTGCAAATGTAATTGTAAGAAGGTCCCATTTCGAATTTTACATTTCAAATTTTTTGCAAATATTAGTGACATCAATATTAGTGATGTTCACATTTCAAATTTTCTTTCAAATGTTAATGACATTGACATTTCAATTCAAATTTTCTTTAATGACATTGATGTTAGTAACGTCTACATTTCATATTTCAAATTTTCTAAAAATGTTAGTGACATTGATGTTAGTGACATTCACATTTCAAATTTTCGGTCACATTTCAAGATCTCTGCAAATGATAGTGACATCACATTTCAAGTTTTCTGCAAATGAAAGTTACATCACATTTCAAATTTTTGGTCACATTTCAAGTTTTCTGCAAATGAAAGTGACATCGCATTTCAAATTTTTGGTCACATTTCAAGTTTTCTGCAAATGATAGTGACATTGATGATACTGATATTCACATGTATTCACATTTCAAATTTTTGTATCACATTTCAAATTTTCAACAAAAGCCACCTGGTGGCTTTTTAGGGGCTAAGGTGGGTGACTTTCTAGTGGTCAAGATAATTTTTTTTCCCACTGAGTTCATATAATCAACCCAAGCTAAGCAATTGTGACTTGATACCAGAAGAAGGCAAATTTCGGCTATGCTACCTTATCTTCGGAGGTCGATGCAAAATCTCCTCCCCTTCGGGATAGAGACAATAAAGTATCCACTTATTTCAAAAAATTCAAACTCAAAATTCAACAAAAGTTCAGAAAAAAGCAGTGAAACGAAATATCAGAAAGAATCATAATTTGATTCAGCAAGGCCGACTACTGCAGCACGCTTCCGAAATAGAAAAAAAGAAAAAGACAGAAAGGAAATGGAATTTTAAGTTTCAGAATTAATGCAAAGTCGCAACCCCAAAATGAAACTACGTCACAAACGACGTGTCAGAAACGAAAATTCACAAACGAGAATTCAGAAACAAATTTTCTAAACTGAAAACAAATAAAAAAATGGTACAAAACCAGTGAGAGTCAGGGAAAAGAATTGAAGACAGGTTGTGAAAGACTGGAATTTCGTCATCAGATCACGCATAATTTGACAGAAATAATGACGGGTAACTGAATGTACGCTCCTGCGATCCCCACAACCATCAGATACTTTTGAGGACCAAAAGAGTTGCGGGAACCAAGTCTAATGCCGACTGACTACAGTAGCTGTATGTACAACTTCCCAAAGTGCCCACCTTCGTGACCTACATTTCAGGAATGCTAATTTATTACATGTATGCTTCCGACACAAGAATGGTCACGCTATGATACAGGACCCAAAATTGATTCCAGATCCCTTGCTTGCGATTTCCGCTTCTGCAATTTTACAACCCATTTTCAGAGCGCACGCCGGTCGAAGTGAAGGCCCCACTTGATTGTCCAGACCGCATCTCAACACTCAGGCACGCTGACGCCTTCATTTGTAGTAGCAGAGGTCCCATTCACACCAGGCGTCGAAGGCTCCAACTCTGCCGCCTCCGTCGCATCAGCATTCATGGCCTCCAGGACTTCCTCCCCGCCCATCATTTCCTCGGCAGTGAAGCCGTCCTCCACCATCTCATCCATGAGGTCATCATCGTCCGAGTCGCCTTGCCTTTTCTTGCCCTTCTTTCGGGGAGGAACGTACCCGGGAGTCGCTTCCCTGTCAGCTCCCATGCTTTTTCGACTCTTCGCACCAGATGTCTCCACCTTCATCAAATTGGCCTCATTCCGGAAGTGGTGTGGCACTCGGAAGCAGAAACGCTGGAGGTCTGTGAAGATCATCTCAGTGGAGGTTTTCCTGGCGAGCGACACATGCATGGGGATAAATCACTAGATTTAATTAGATCATAGTGCATTCACGCAAAGTAGTACGTGATCCGTCATCGAAAGTTGTAACCTGCAATATTCTACAAAAATGAACATGCATTTCTTAAGGCAGGCTTTAAATTGTGGCCGGCGATAGTAGAACATACGAACGCTCATTGCGATTTCATTGCCTATTCACTCGACTAAAAATCCATTTATAGCAAATTTCGTTCAACTGAAAGAACTGATTTGAAAACAAAGAGCTAGTGCTAGGTGCAGAGAGAATCGTACAGGTAAACTTCGTGTTCCGAAGTCCTCTGCAAAAGGAGGCAGCGTGCATAAAATCCTTCGTCCCCTGGCTTGTCTGTCTCCAGCTTGTCGCAGCTGATAGTGCTTCCCGCCACATACTGCCCAGTCACACACGGCCCCACATGAGTTCGACTGTCTAGCAAATCCTAGTTTGCACAACTTAGAACTACTGACAGCAAGAATCAAAACGGAGCAAACACATCCCAAATCCACGTTGAGCAACCACTGCTGCATGTCCAGGGTTTGATTATTTGATGGAAACAGCAGTACAGCTTTCGTATGCTGCCAACTTTCCATTTCTCGCTCACTGGCTTCATTGTTACGATATGGCAGCGTCTAGGTACAAGTAATGAACTCACCACATAATAACGGCTCCATGTTTCGGCATGATACACAGCCCACACCTCATCATTTCCTGGGTAAACGAAATAAGAGTCTTCGAACTTGATGACGCTCGACACCCTGTCCAAAAAGCCATCAAAGTCAGCCCAGAGATGTTCAAGAGCAACTTACAGAATTAGCTCAGTCAAAGAGCACATGGATCCACATTCACATTCAATGTTCCCTAGTTCAAGGTTGCAATTCATTTTGCCAAAAAGAATTCCACATATGTTTTACACAAAACCTAGCAAAGACATAAATGCTACACTGACTAATGCTTCATAGGAAAACTAAAAGACTAAAACATTTTCACCGAAAGAGAGTATGACTTCATTCCGTGCGTCGGCCAGTAGATTAAGGCATTCAGTTAAACTTGACAAACAAGTGTACAATGTCATGCACCTGTGAGAGAATGCCAGCCATGAGTCTTGAATATCAGTTACCGGACGCAACTTCAACAAGCCAGACCCTCGCTGTGGGTTCCATTCATCCACTTCCTCTCGAAGGTAGTTGGCTGACATTTCGAGGTATTGCCTGCAATAAGCAAATTTGAACCCCCGGCCATGACATGTTCCATGCATCAATTTCAAGAAATGTCAGGGATGATCAAATCTTCGGAAAAGCAAACTATCAATTCCTTCAGACACAAAGAACATGAACGGTATACATTATTTGCACTACTAATAACATAAGCTAGTTGATTGGAGGAAGACTGTTAACAGTTTGAAGTGATCGAAGTCTTCACATTTCTATCTTCAGGGGACTCTTCGTGACGTTGCGTTTGTTCCCAGCATCCGCTATTGGAGAGAATCTGTCCCCCGTCCTCGACTGAATGACAGCATACCAATTCGGTCGCCCATTCTCATTAAACAAAGCCCAAACCTGCCAACCAGCAATTGCTACCAGACTATTAGATCAGAGTGACATCGGCTCTGTAATAACGACCAAGAGAGAAAAGCCATTACATCAAAGACTGTCTTCCAACCTACATAACTGAAGCTAACTATATGCCAAAAGGACGCAGTGCCAAGTGGCTTGGGATGCACATGGATTCAACGTCCCACTACTGCGTATCCTTCAAGCAGGATATTAATCTCGAAACGAAAAGGCACATACATCTCCAGGTTCCATAGCTGATAACTCCTCCTCTTTCACTGAGCCAGTAACATTCACCAATTTTCCTTGAGAACGCACTTCACTTTTCAGAAGAGGGCTGGTGAGGTACGCAATGACCTGCACCTGTTAATTCCAATTAAAGGTTTCAGTCCGAAGTTCCTACCAGAGGTCGCGCTGCCCAAGTGAAGTGCAAAACGAATCAGGAAAAATGATCCAATACAGGATCTTCCTTGCTTCTAAAAATGGATATCAACTATAAGCCAAGATGGAGGAGTTAAGATTTCAAAAAAGATAAGATGATCTTACCGAAAAGGTGTTGCCAAGGAGAAACCACCTGTCATTGGACTTCAAACTGTCCTCTCGAGTAGGCCTCGAGCTAGGCTTCTTCTCCCAAACTTGCGGTTCATAGAAGTTCCGCGACACCCTGTTCTTACGCAGCTGTCTTGTGGAAGGCGGTTCAGGGCTCGGTTCAGGCTCAGCAGCTTTTGTTTTCCTAGTAACATATAGAAAACCCAACATTAGTAATCAGCCCATACGTACTATAAGTAATACCACTACCCATATATGTTAGGCTGTACCAACATATCACAAAAGCCTGTGAGCACTGTGGAGAAAACAATTTCAGGAACCATCCAAGGGCAGAGAAATTAGAAGGCTTACAATGGTGTCTCTACGACTTTTTCTTGCTCTTGTAGTTTTTCCGTTACTTTTTCTGTTACTTTCTCCGTTCTCTTCTTGATTTCTGGTGCCACCACGTTGGTGTAATCTCGAGGATAACCCATAAGTCTTTCAACTTCTGGAATTGTGATGTAACGTAGTTTCTTGGTTGATTCTTCGAGCACAAGTTCTAGCCTTGCAGTACCACCCTTGTACAAGTTGCTGCAGAGGATGACCTAAACGATCGTAACAAGTCAGGCACTGTCATCAGCAAAATCATGCAAGCTCAATGCGGATCAACCCATTCGGTTCAGATGAGAAAGCTTACCCCGCATTTCTGTTCTAGCGCAAGTGCACCATCAAGGCAGCTTTGAAGGGACGTGGATGGGTGATTACGTAAGCGAGGAAGACGTGGAGGATGAGGAATGTTTGTCCAGTATAGACGGCGGCGTTTACTAGCTGTAATTTCTTGGGAGTCTAACTCCAGGGGAGACACTTTCAAATGTCTAGTAATCTCCTCTCGGTCAACCCAAGACATTGATGCTACATTCTCCACCAAGAACCTGCAACCGAAGACGGGGATAAATATTGCAATAAAGAGATGTAAACAAGCGTGTGTCGCCATGGTCGCTCCACTTTCTAGATGAACCTAGCTTATCTCCACCTTTTTATTAGGACTATCGACTAACAACATTAGCTGCATCGTAGAAACACGAGCGACCAAACGTTCACACTTTGAAACACGAAGATAATAAAACGCATTCTTCAAAACATCATGCACTAAGAATGATGCCGTGGGTCTTACCATTTGGGTCTGAAAATTTGTAACACACGAAGAAGGTCGAAGAAGAGTTTACTTTTCTTTCCATGAAGTCTGGCGGACAAGAACCACAACAAATCAAATCAAAAGTCGTAAAAACCGATCAGCAACCCTAGCATTAATCAGATTACGATATCTTTGCAGTTTTGCGTTCTCAGCTGGCAGTCGCTCTGATAAGGACAAGAGACACGGCTCCAGCAATGCACTCCAGTTGAGAGGCCTCATTTTTAAAACGAAAATATGTTTAGCAAGTGCGTTGCCTTCATATATTACGGCAATTCTTCATCAATCTGAAGGTAAAGATCGAAAACACAAGACAAATACAGGAACGACATTTACCAATTCCGACCTTCGAACGACATTTGAGATCCACCATGCAAGAGCAATGTTTCGACCCTCACCCCTCTTTTTTCCCCATGATACTTAGATCCTGACAAGGGAATCCACCAACCACAAGATCCACCTTCTCAGGTATGGCAGATAGCTGCAACTTCGTGACATCTCCCACATGCTTGACGCGAGGGTGCCGGGCTTTTACCACTTCAATAGCTCCACCTAGCTGTGACAAAACACCCCGGGAATCAACTCACATATGCACAAAATCATGATATGATGCAGGTCTTTGATTCGAAGGATCGCATTTGATTTGATTGCCTGGGTCAATCCCAGAGTTTACGGTCCGCAATCTATTACGTACCAAGTCTACGACTGTATGATTCGGACGCAAGGACGCCCTCTGCTGACCAACAATTCAAAACGTTTGCTCTACCCAAGTACCTGGTATTGTTAAAGATCAGGTTTGAAGAAGATATTCTGACAGGCAAGAGTCCCATTGAAAGGGTTTAGGGGTTATTACTGATGAATATAAAACAGAATAACTTGTGATTACATACTTCAGAGCTCGGATATACACAGACATACATCACAGCTCGGATATACAGAGACAGAGAGACATTCAAGATGATGAACCCTAATTCGATTTTTAAAATAAACTATATTCCTGAGTGAATAATTCTCTTCCATTGGTAGAGCTGCCTGTTGAAATGTGAGTTTCGAGCTTACCACTTCAGAGCTGTACCCGCTGAACGGGATGCCAAGATTAGTAAGCGATTGCCAGATACCGCCGAGTCCGTCAAAGAGACTGAGAACCACGAGCGGCTTACCCGTCCAAACCCCAGCATCTGTCTTAAATGCTGAAATCCAGTCACCGTCCCCTTCCCCCTCGAAACTCACCTGCTCCAAATTGTACCAGTCAGGCATTTGACATACATTCGCATTTGATGCATTTGTAGAAACGGTTAACAGGGATGATAATGAACGTGTACGCTGGATAATTACAACTAGCACAAGCAAACTGTGAACAGGGAACATCAAAGGTACGGGATTAACCATCATCAGTACGGGGTCTAAGCATTAATGGCGAGAAAGTACGAGTTCTGCCTGTATGTTGAGGGATTGGCAAACTTAACTAGAGTTTTTATTTCATTAGAACCATGCCTGTAACTTCACATGAATGCAGAGAATCAACCAGCGCGAATTATGCGTCACCTTAGAAGAAGCTTGAACGTTGGAAGGCGAAGGGGAGCAGGTGCCATTCGGCAATTGGCCTCCTGCAGCACTGGCATTGGCATTGGCATTGGCACCTTTCTTGGATTTTCTTTTGCTGCTTCGCGGAGGCGTCACGGTGGTGGCATTATTCTGACAAGGACAAGTCTGCTTGACAAGTTCAGCTTCCTTCTTCAACTCCTCCACTTTCTCAATGAACGGATCCATTTCGCTCTCAATGGCTACTGTCTAATCGCTCCGTCACCTGCATTCACCCAAATTGCATGCTCCCGAAAATCATCAAAATTGACGAGGACCCAGCACTCATTCCCCGCGATTCACGGAGCTCCAAACCTCGGAGTTCCAATATTCTGAAAATGGAAAACAAAAAAAAACACGCAATCTCACCGGCATTACAACAAAAACAGCTAATCTTTCAACAAAACGAATGCTACAACAACACGTCCCCGACTCCCCGTTGCAAGCGCTCACGCACCCAAGGCGCATCAAAACAAGCTCGCAATGCCAGAAAAGCTCCCCAGACACGCGTTCCACGTCCCGTGTAAAGCTGGAAACAGCAACCTCGACAGCGCAAGAAAGCTCATCCCGAGATTCGTCAGCTGGCGCGCAGCAACACCCCCGTCGACGTCCTCCTCGCTAGAACAACAACTGAAGTTGAAGTGGAGCTGCGGCTTCAAGCTATCATGCAAGTCAGAGATGCTGCGACGAGGACGCCACGAGAAGCGTCGTCGGTCGTCGGTCGTCGGTCGACGGTCGACGAAGATGCCGACGAAGACGATCGTCGACGTACGTTTGTGGACGTCGACGGACGGAGCTTCTTTATTTTCGGGCGGGGCCGCCGCACATTCAGGCGAATTGATGGTGACTGCCACTCCGCGCTTTCTTGGGACGAGGTTGACCGTGACCGCTCATCACTCCACGTCATCCTCACCTTCGCCCTCATTATTAAATGTGAGATTTCGAGCTTCTTGAATGGGACACGCCATACTTTAGTGGTACTTGGGCTTGATGATTTTAAATTAAAAGCCGTCACGTCACATGGAAAGCTATTGTTGTAATTTGTGAAAGCATTAAAAAAATAAAAAGGACTGAAAGGAAATGGCCTAAATTACATTTGATTGAAGATAGATTATTTTCTTAGGTATGGCTTTGATCATAGGAAGTGATCAAAACAAATCTTGAATCTTCTTTCTTTTTCACATATTTAGGGGGACTAATTGTAGGCCTAATATATTGAAGGATTCTTTTTTTATACTTTATATATAGTCGAGGTGTAGGTCTTAAAATTGATATGCATTTGGCTCTTCTTAGGCACTACACATTTTAAGATGATTGAAATTTTCTTAAAGATGTCCTTTAGGAAGGGTAGAAAAAATTTGAACTCTCCTTAGGAAAGGGGGAAACCAAATAGAACACATCCTAAAATAGTGCTCATATTTCCAATTTAAAAAATTCTCAATTCAAATTTTTGCTTGAATTTCCTCCTAGAAAATTCATTGAATGGGCAACCTAGCATTATCCATTATAGATTCCTACCTAAACTTAGGCACTTGTACCTATCATATATTCATGTCATGCAACCAATCCATCCATTCAATCTACCTAGTATTGGAGGAAAAACAAATAATTAACAAATGAATAGAATCTAAATTAGCACCTTTATGAAATTGCAAAGATTTTTATTCCATACCTCCTTCATATCCTCAAAATACCAAGAAGGAGATACCTATGTATTGAAAAGACGAAGTGCTAATATATCAAAATAGAATGTACAAGCCCATGAGCCTAAGAACCTATATTATAAATAACTTCTATGGTTATAGGTACCTATGTTATAGACTCTTTACATGTTGTAGCATACATATGTTATAAGCACCTTCAAATGGTTTTAGGTACATATCTACAACTAGGTTCAAGGCTCATAGGCTCATATCTCTATTTGTACTCATGTACTAGCATCATTGCACATTTTAGAAATCAATGATAAAGAAAGCACATTGTCTATCTTAGTTGATGTCATCTAAATACTAAAACATGTAAATTGGCATGTATGTAGCTAACATGATATAAAATACAATAGACTTCTTATTTGCTTCTAATAATAGACTTCTTGTTTGCTTCTAATAATAGACTTCTTATTTGCTTCTAAAAATAAGAAGTCTATTAGTAAAAAATCTTATTGCTTCTAAAAATAATAGACTTCTTATTTGCTTCTAAAATTTTGCATGCATGAATCTATTAAGATTTGAAACTCAATTTCTTTGGAAAAGTACACTATTCCCTAAGAGATTAATTCACATATTGGATAGAAAATATCACATTAGCACATATCACATATCCATAATTCTAATTTCATCCACAATCAAGTGATTTCATCCAAGATTCTTTTTTAATTTGAAATTTTCTAGCAATTTTCTGCCTTTTGAGTGCTACTTGTGTCCAAGAGTATGGTATAGGGCCCATTACTTTGGTGCAAATAGCCTCCAAATCCTCTTCCACACACTGATTTGATTAGACCACATTAGAATATATTTGTATCCTAAACCATGATGGAGTTTAAAAGAAATTGAAAATCTATTTGCAATCCAATCATTGTCTATTTTTAGTCTTTTTTTCTATCATTATCTTCATGTAGATCTTCATCATGATTGCCATTGATTATGTATAGATCTTCTTCAAGGTCTTCTTATGTATTTTTTAAGATCTTTTTGTATATCATTGTTTTTATTTTAGTACTGCCAACACTTCTAACCTACCTACACATCAATATATCTCATACTAAGTGTGTTCTTTATAGAGTTTCTAAGAATGTAGGGATCTTTGTTCATTGGACAATTCACAAAGAATACAACTTCCATAGCATATTTGGTGAAAATCCATAAAAACTACAAAGTGAACAATAATTATACATATGCTAAGAACAACATATATTATAAATTTTTATAATACAAAAAGTTAAACTCCACAAAAATTATATCATTACTACTTATTCAACACTTCCATAATTCCAATTTCTATAAGACATCTTGATAAAACTTACAAAGATTTAATCATTGCAATACATTGGGCAAAAGACCTTAGAGCATCTCCACCAACCATTGTTAAAATGAGCATGCTAAACAAGATTTGGCATGTTTTTTTTTTAGATTTGCCTCATCTTGATTTTAAGACTCCACCGACATACATTTTAACCTCTAAAGTCCCAAGGCCATTTTTTTGTCAAAAAGGACCCAAATTTGATAGTTTTGCTACATTCACCCCCCCAAAATAATGTTTTTTAGAATTTAACCACATGATCTTATACTTTACTTGTTTCAAATTATGTGGTAAAAATTTCATAAAGTTTAACCATATAGATTTGAAGATACTAGCATTCAAAGTTGAAAAAAAATTTGAATGTTGGCTTGCAATTTCAAATGACTTTGAATGCCATTTGTGGAATTTTTTTGCACTACAAACTTTGAATTTCAAAATTTTGTATTGAAGAATTGAGTTGAAATTATAACAAAAAAATTTCAAAGAAAAACCATTTGATTTTCATTCCTTAAAAAATGGTTAAGTAGAAGTAGGTCAAAGATTGAAAGAAAAATTAAATTGTTAATTGTTCTTAGATGGAATTGAAACACTATAATCCCAATAGTAAGATTTTTTTAGCAAGCAAACTTGACCTTGTCAAAAAAAAAAATTTTAATTGTCAAAATTGTATTAAAAAATGAATCTTATAAGTGTAAAGCGTGAATTTTGGAATGTCTTGTGCTCAAAAATAAAAAAAAGTCTACTACTGGTAGGACTCAACAAGTCACCGAGTATGTCAAAGTTCTTATTGTGGTAGTATGGCATACCCTGGTGGAAATGCTCTTATAACTTTTAACTCTAATGAGACATTTGACAAAACTTCACAATATTTCTACCCTCATCAATGAATGCAAGAAGTTTCAAAGAAAAATTAGAGAGAGTTTTATGAATTTCAAAATCCTATTTTGTGAAATTTTATTGTTCACATTTTTATGAGTCTTTTCTCATTGATTTGATTATTTTAATTATTTTTAGATTGTAGATTTTTATAATTTCATAATTATTTTTATTTTTGGTGAATTAATTATTTTTGTTTTTAATTTTATTTTTGGATAATATTTTTATTTTTAATTATTAGTTCATTCGCATTTTTTTTACAAATATGACTTATTTAATTTATCAATTTGTTGTATATTACAAGTATATTTTTGAGAGAGAATAATCCTATAAATTGCATTAGAACTGGAATTTGATCAAGGCAAGAGGCCTTCAAAGATGAAAATCTCTTGGTATTGGCTAGCTAGGAGATTTGAAGTGCAAGAAGAAGCAAACAATAATATAGTGAACTACACTAACTCTATAGAAGCTAAATGGAACTTGTTCAGGGAGAAGTTTACTTGGGTTAAAAGAAATAACTATATACACATAGGTAGATGCCTTTTTCAAAGTAGAAAAAGTGGTCATCTAGTAGGTTCATACATTAAAGTGCACAGTGTGCAAACTAAGGGGACATTGATTGCTTCTTGTAAAACTAAATTCCACCTTGTAGAGTACATTGCAATGTAGATGGAGACCTAGATGATGAGCACTTGCGTAATGATTTGGATACAATTGTGTTATTGAGTGCTTTTTAGACCTTATAGTTGTAGGCATTCATATTTACTTGAATAGAAAGCATAGACTAATGCGCTTCTTGCACAAAGAGTAAATGATGTATTCAATGACCCATCTAAAAATAAATTGAAAGTGATTTTTTTGGATGGTGTATAGGTCAAGTGCAATGTTGCATCTTCCAAGTGCAAGAATGTCTAATTTTGTGTATATTTGGTTAATGAAATTCTTAAGAATTAACACCTATTGAGCTAAAGACCTTGGACAAAATTAAAATGTGCTATAAAATTTATGTTTTACAAAAAAAAATTAAATTAAAAAAAAGATAATATCATGAAGTAGGAATAGAAATTATTTGTACACTTAAATTTAGAAATATGATATAAAAACATTTTTTTAAATGATTTTGAAACATTTTCTTTTACAATTATCTATAATCGCAATATTTTTCTACAAGATTTCTTTTCAAAATTGTCGAAATTTTTTCCTTCTATCAATAAGCAAAAACAAATCCTAAATTTGATCAAGAAACATTATTCTTTTTTTGTAATAGTCAATTTTAACAAGCTACAACGTTTTTGTGTTGTATGAATTGAGAAGATTTGTTTACCAATTCAACAATAATCCATTTTTTTGGTTTTAAGAAAATACAAGATTGAATTTTTTTTATTGCCATCCATAAGTGTTGTTTAAAAATAGGTGGTGACAACTATAAGTAAATGGTTGCAACAACTTTTATTAATGGTTAATATAGGGTTAAATGACAATAGGGATTTGCAAATACATCACCTTATCTAACTCCTCAAATAAGAATAACTCCATTCATTCCATAATACTAGTCTTTTTTGTAATAATGAAAGTTTTCAGAATCTCACAACAATTTTTTTAATATATACTATAATTAAATGCTTCTATAGTGAATGTACAATTGGTATCTCTCCACGTGCAAAACAAGTAAGCATGGCTATCCATTGCAATCAAAGAAAGATAAGAAAGTAAGAGGTTGCAATAATACAATGTGTCACACATAAATAAGAATCTAGGCTTTATAGATGAAGAAGACTTCCCATGCAACTATCTTGCCCTCTTTGTGTGTTTAGATTTGCTCAAGAACAACTTAGGATTAACTTAAATAGATTCAATGAAAAATTCAATGTCTTCTAGTCTTTGACCCAATCAACTTCAAATTGCTATAAATAAATGAAAATTTTAGAACTTTTATAAGTTATAAAGTAGATAGTAAGTAGACTTCTTGTCCTTCATTTCAATTGTTAATGTTAAAAATAAAATAAATCATTTTCAACCCTAAAATTAGTTTTGAAATACATTGCTAAAGGAGAAAAGTAATCCAAAACAAAAGAAAAAAGCAAAAGGGACTAGTATTATGGGAAGAGAAGCGAATGTACTAATCCATGGCTAAATATATACCTTTGGAATTATATTTCAACAATTAGCATTTATAGTTGGGATGTGATTTAATCCTTAAAGGATACAAGGAACCCAATTGTGATCTTACTATAGGGTTTTTTGGTATTTGACATAAAAGGTTCATGAATTGAAAATTACTATTTATAATAACAAAATTTTGTTTTCATCTTGAGCTTAGTCCAATGACACATGGCACTACTAATTTAGATCACTATTGCACCTTCTACATGTCTTAGAAACAACAAAAAGTCAAGTATTCTATTTATATGGTGTTGTACTAGAGCATGATAAGGTTGAGATCTTAATATGACATTCAAATGAAAGATGCTAATTGTTGAATGTCAATCCACTGGTATATTTCATACAATACTTTAATATATAAATTGAATTTTAAAAGTCAAATATAGTACAATAAATAGGATTACCCACATTACTTTTAGAACTAACATTTCCAACTTATCATACTAAAATATGACACCATTTAGTCAAAATACAAGACCATATTGAGATTCTTGAAACCTACATTGGGTGTGCAATGTGCCATTTGATCCCATGTCACATCTAGACAAACTTTTGTCACTATTATCTAACTTGTTCAATTTATGCACCCAAGCTTTAAATTTAAAGGACACCCTTCTCCTTCCCCATAAAGTTTTATCCATAAAATCCATGATACTAATGTGTGAGTATGAAAATGTGACTTGAGTATATGTGTAAGTAGATATCTTACAATCATTGAAGGTGCTTATATAACGGTGCTAGTATGTGAGCCTAAGAATATGAGCTTATGAGCATTGAGCTTACGATATAGATACCTATAATATAGATACTACACTCTATAGAAGGTGTATGTATCAAAAACACTTATAATATGCATATTTGTAATATATATATACCCTATAATCATAGATAGTTTCTATAGTATTTACACCAATAACATAGGTGTGTAGTGTTCTAGGCTCATAGGCTCACACTCCTATGCTCATATAATAGCAATCGTTGGTGTTTATAATATCATAAACACCTTTAAAATAGTTATGTATACACTATAATTATATATAGTTTCTATAATATAGACACTAAGAATATACTTAGGTGTATAGTCTTCTAGGCTTATGTGCTTACAATTCCAGGCTCATATGATAGCACCCCTCCTCAAATGTGTAAAAAATTTCAAATTTGTTTTTATATATATCTATATCTATATTTTGAACCTTGTTTGCATTTGTTTGAAATTTTGAGATAAAAAATCATTTTAGATTTTGGATACTTTAAATATTTTGAAAAATGATTGATGGTATTGCCTACCTTTTTTTTTACCTTTTTTCTTTTCAATCACCACATCTTTTGTAGCGTTGTGCAATGTCCCATATACTACATTGTAGCTTGAAAATACCTCCATCAAGAATGCCAAATAAGAATATTGGCATATTTATATTAGAACTCATATTTCTAAGGAGCATCAAGGACAATGGCATATAAATATTATGGAAAAGGAGAAGTATTTGAGTGGATGGGCTTTTACGTTAAGTATTGTTTTTATTCAACAATTCATTTTAGTAGTACAACTAATGCAACATTTGCAACAATACACTCTAGGTATAAGAAACATTGTAATTTTTTAAATGCCATAATTGTACTTATCCCTTTAAGGACTAGGAGGTAATTAAAAATTTTTAAGTCTTGAAGATGTATTTATCAAATGCAATTAAGAATAATAATTTAATGAATTTTTAAAAAATAGTTTAAAAATATGATCCATATATCATATTCATATATTGAATCCTTAGGATGACATCTTATTTGAGGGGAGTGAACAAAGTAGACACAATGATGACAAATAATTAATTGAAGTTACCAAAGTAGATTGTATGCTTCAAAATACAATTTAAAAAATTATATATTACATTCATAAGATTTGAAAGTATTATGCACAAAAGTTATAGAAGCCATTTAAATAGACATACATGAAATTAAGAAGACAAGTACTTTATATAAAAGGGGTGGTTGGAGGTAAAACAACCCATGTGGGATATGTAAATTGGATTAGTAAGAGCTATACCGCTCATACTTAAGTCAAAAGCACAAATTTAAAGTAGAATTTCAGACCTCATTTAGGCAGTGTAGAATCTCTTTTTTCAAAAAGATTTGAATAAAGTTCATATATAAAATAAAGCTTAATTTAATCTCTAGGCATTATTTTAAGATTTCAAGCCTCAAATAAAAAGTTATGGACAAATTTCAGAGTAGGGTTGGAAAGGACATTTTTCTTGACATTTTCAAACCTCCGTTGTGAATTTTGTCCATAACTTTTGTTTGGACGCTTATAATCACAAATGATTTTTTAGAGATTAAAGTTAGATTTATTTCCTACCTTTTCTAGTTCACAATTTTTTCCAAGAAATTATTCTACTATGCCAAAATGACATCTAAATTTTTACTATGAACACAATTCCTATATTTTGACAATGAGTGGGCCAAGCTCTCATCTTCAAAATATCCCATATCTTTTGAGGATTCGTGATCATAGACAATGAATTTCAAAAGAAAAACTACCCTTCTTTTCTTGAATCTCACAAAATGTCAATAAAGAGATTCTTTCATTGCGTTATGAATTTTTTTCTCTAGATGGTAGATGGTCATTGAACTTTCAAATTAACATTGGACATTTTCTTTTGCTAAAAGCTTGGTCATTTAAATTTTATTGAATTTGACAATTTTCTTGATCATTTGTGTTTGGGGCATTCATAAGAAAATTATTTTTCACTAATCTTGCTCTATGGGTGTGGTAGCTAGATCAACTACTACACTAATGAAAAATTTGAAGCTTAAAAATGAAAATGCCTCCTTTTTAAAATCAATTGTAGATTGAATACTTATGATTATCATACAAATTTTTTTCCTTTTAGGAAAAAATATTATGCTCTAATCATAGTCATTTTTAAAGATTTTTATTTTATTGTTCTATTCAAGTCGTTTTTGAAGGATCATTTTTTGAATTCAAAAAGTTACATTTTAAGGTGAGACCTACCAATACCCATAGAATTGTAGAATGTTTTCAAATAAAAGTATTCAAAATCCATACTATACAAATAACAAAGAACTAGCACAAAAATCTACAAAAAAAATTAATGTACAAAAAAATGCACTTTTGTGAGCTTGGGATATGTTTGCATTCATCCATTGTTTTAATTATGAATATTTCATCTTTAAAGGGTCATTGAAACTCAAAAGTGCCATTCTAGATTTTGGATAATTGAGAATGTGAAAAGATGAATACAAGACCAATTGGGCATGCAAATGGATTAAATTGTGACATAATTTGCATTTAGGATAATAGATGGCATCAAACTAGATGTCCTTATCAAACAAGTACAATATCTTCATTCTTCAGGATATGTGAGTTCTACACATGTGTGTGTAATTGATATAATTATGTGCAAAATTCATGTGTCCCTCACTTCAGTATTATTTGTTGAGTGGAATAACTGCGTGCATGCTATGTACAAAATTATAAAATATATACAAGGTAAACAAGTAGAATGACTCGTTAACTTGTTGGCATTGTTGAAAAGTTTTAATTTTTTTTACATGAAGACAAATGTGAGAAATGGAGAGAGCAATGGAATTTTTTTTTTTTTTTTAACAAAGTATGATTTTTGAAGTGTGTTGCCCAATTTGCCTAAAAGAGTCTTTAGACTATCCCAAAACCAACAAAAAAAATGTATTCATAATTATAGTGATCTTACTCACTTACAACAATTATAATCTTTCTTGATATAGACAAAATAGGAAGGCCTTAAAAATGTCACTCTCTATGATGAATTTATATGCAAAAGGTAGAATTTTCTACTGGAGTTACTAATCACTCCACCATCATTGAAGATATTGTTAGTGTGGCCTTTAATTCAACCTAATGTAGCTCCAATTTCATTTATTGAAAAAAGCTTATTAGAGATTGATTCAAGACTATAATGAACCATTTTATAGGTGTTTGTGATGGGTCTTCTACTTGTCATAGGTTGGTTTACCGTATATGCACTTTAGATATAGTAATTCTAGTCTACAACTCTAGAATCATAAAGAATCTACTTTGACTAAAGAACCATACAAAGTAACTAAGATATATACACCACAACACTATTTTTGAACCACCTATCTTATTGATCAAACAACCCAAAAAATTGTATGAGCTAATTAGCAAATTGACAAGAAAATTCAATAGAAGTTGTTTCATAATTTTTCAACATTCTAGTAATATTTTACAAATTTTTAAAGTTGAGAACATAGAGTATCCTATACATAATACTGAATTGACTCATCTTAAATGGATTTCCTTGAAAATCAAATTGTCCTCAAAATTGTATCAACTCTCATAGGTTACTTTGAAAAACTATTTGCTTCTCATTGGTTGCTCTTAAAAACTTATGGTAATAGTAATAACTCTAAAAGACCAAGTTTGCATTTTGGGGCAACATAACAATTTTAGGCAACTCACTACAAATGGAGGTTTTCTTTTTTTCTCTTGCTGAAATTTTCACACAACATGTGAACAAGGTTTTTCTTTAAGGCCCAACAATTTTTTATAACTTTTGACTACATAGTTAAAAAATTATTGTATGATATGTATTTTTTTCATCGGGCAGACAAATTAGGTAGATTAAAAAAAGTACGTCTTTTAGAAATAAAAATTTGAAATTAATTTTCTAGAGTTATTTATATGTGGCAAGCTTTAGATCATTTCATTTTGATCAATGAGTCAAAAGTTATGAGGAGTTTTAATTGGCAAGCAGTTATGGATTTTTTACTCTAAAATAAACCTTGAAGTCCTTTATCTTATTTAATTTTCAATATTTTTAGAAAAAAATAAAACCATAGGATGTAGATTTCTTATTAAAACATTGCAACCATTAGAATTAGCATTTTTTCAATTCCATAATTAAATTTAGTATTTTGATTCATTTTCACTTCTTTCTATACATTATTTTTTTTCTATATGTTGTACAATTCCAAATGATGTGAATTTTTTCAAGCATATATCCAACTTGACTTGAAGAATAAATCCAAAGAGTTGCAACCATTTTGGACATTTTTTTCATACAAATGTGACCTTGTGAAGTGCATCTGCCCGACTTTTTGCAAAAGTGTTTTGCCCCCAGAAGGCTTTTTGTCAATTCAAATGTTAATATCTTGCAATCTACACAGTGAAAATTTCTGAAATATTTTCCATATCTTTTCAAATTAGCTTACTATAAGATCCTATGGTTGGATGTATCCAAAAATGTTTTTATTTTAAATTTTGATACTTGTCCTTGAAATGACAATTTTTGAGTGTTTTTGGTGAAAGCATAGTCAAAAAACTTTAGGGTCAAGATTCTAGATTTTTTTAGCATACAACTTTTGGACTAAAAGAAGTAAACTGTGAAACATAAAGTACAAATTAAAGGTACACTAGAACTAACCGAACACTTTCTTGTTGAAAAGCAAGAATTAGATGAAATGAACAAGTAGTGTTAGATGCACTAGTTCATTTTTCTAAAATATTGATTCATAATCAAGGCAAATTAATGGCAAGCAATAATTCCTCCAAGATCTATTTAAGGTAAAGTATATCAAAACATTAAAACATTTCAATGAAAAGCTAATTGGTAATAGAAACCTACAAATATTAGTTGCTTCATGCAACAATTCCTCACTTTGCTACACAAGTTATTCAATTATTGCATCCGGAAATAATAACACTAATTAACACTAATATATGAGAACTATGAGAATTTGTAAGTCATTCTAATAATTTTGTTCTCAATATTTTAGATAAAATTAATAAAATGTGGTCTACATTATTTTTGTGATAGGGCAAAAATTGTACAAAAATGGTGCACATTATTTGTGATGGTACAAAAATAGTATAGACCACAAATAATGTACAAATAATGTAGTACACATATCCTTTATACACAATTAATGTGCTACACATATTCTTTGTGATAGTGCAAAAATTGTAAAATCAATATAATGTGGTATGTACTATTTGATTTTCATCCAATCATATTCATCTTAATTTAATTTTCATTTAAATTGTATCCAAATTTGTTTACATTGAAAAAATTCATTTTAGACCATGGTTTTGAATTAAATTTTGGGATAACTTAATACTACAACATTTAACAAAATTATACATTTAATACAAAATCTTGGTCTAAAGGTTTTTTTTACCAAAAATAACATATTTATTGTCCTAAATAGAAATAATTGAAAACAATTGCATCAATGATGCATTTGTCTTAGACTTCTTTATTATTACAAATGGATGCTAGACAAAACTTTAACATACTAGTAGTCTTGCACATAGTATGATTTTGCTAAATACAATGGGATTAATGTATCTAGCTACATGCATTGCAAGCATACAAAAATATGGTATAATTTGAAGCAAGTGGTAACTACTTATATTAAACTCACCATAGAAGTTGAGAACTTAGTAAAACTTTGGACCTCATCAAAGATGGTAACAAAAAAATATTTATTCAAATAAAAAAATGAGATAATTCAAGTTAAATTTTAGCTTTAGGAATTTGTTGTAATTTGAATCCTTTACTAGAAAGTTGTGGTTAATGTTTAGAAAGGGGTATAAAGGCTCATTTTCATTCTCTCTTTCTCTAAACTTTGTCAATAACTTTTGAAAAGTTGATTCAAATCACATACAAATTTATGTAGCTAAAAGTAAACAAAAATCTCTACATTTTTCTAATTAAAACTATATGGAAAAAAATTAATATGTTTAAATGAGGTTTGAAGTTCTAGTAAGCTTGTAGTTACTACAGTTTGACATATGCCACATGGATTGTCATGCCTCATATCTCTGACTTGTAGAAAATACTTACCTTCTTCTTGTCTATAAATCAATGATGCTAGTTTGTGAGACTAAAAATGAGAGCTTATGTTTGTGAGTCCAAAGTATTGACAAAGAGAACGTGATTTTTTTAGGTCAACAAAGAGAAAAATGAAGACATTTCAAAATTTTATTATTAATAGTAATTTTCAGCCCTATGACCATGGGAGCATGCCAACTAGCATGTTGCACTTGGCTTGGAGCGCTAGTGGGTGACTCTTTTAACCCACTTCAAGCCTCATTTTTTTTTCTTCTCATGAAAATATTTGTTCAAGATCAAACTTTTGAAGTAAAAACAAATATTTTGGACAATTGGCAGAGGGCTTATGTGGTCGGTGCCATCTTGCAATGTGTGCAAATTTTTAGAGTGTCTTAATCTCCAAATCCCCTAAGGGATTTATTGGTGTTCAAAAGGTTGTAGGGGGTGATGGAGTTGCAACACATATCAAACCTCCAAAAAGTTTTGAATTTTTTTCTTGAAAAAAGTGTTTTCAAGTCCTCAATTCCTAACCCCTATAGGATATTCTTGTTACCAAGAGGGTTTTCTTGGGGTGACAAAGTTGCAGAAATAAAAATAATGATAATAAATTTTATTTTTTGAGTCCCAAACTGCATATCCTGCAAAGGGTTTCCGATATGAAGAAGTTTTTTTGGGGTGCTCAATTTACAAGGAAAAAATATTGAAATTTATTTTTTCTTTTAATTTTGAGAGTCCCAAACCCCCAAATCCTCAAGGGGTCTTTTGGTACCAAGAGGGATTTCTTGGGATGATGGTGTCATGGAAAATAAATATATTTTTTAAAAGTCCCAAACCCCCAAACGTGCAAAGGCTGTCTCTCAGTCCTAAGAGGGTTTTCTTGGGGTGCTGAAGTTGCTAAAACATCAATTAATTAAATATCATTATTTTTTAATTCCCAAATCCCCAAACCCTCAATGTTCTTTCAGTATGAAAATAATTTTATGGAGGTGATGAAGTCACAAAAATCAAATAAAAACCAAATAATTTTTCAACGTCCTAAACCATAGATCCCCCAAATGGACCTTTTAGTACTAAGAAGGATTTCTCCTAGGGGTGACAAAGTAATGGAAAAAAAATTAGAAAAGAAAAATTGAAATTTTTTAGAGTCTCCAAATCCCTACCCCAAATCTCCAAAGGGATGTCTAAGTATCAAGAGGGGTTTCTAGGGGTGATGGAGTTGTGAAAATAATAATAATGATAGAAAAAAATTTGAAAGAAGAAATTTTGAGAGTCTTAAACTCCACACCCTTCAAGAGTTCAAGGGCTTCTTGGATGACGAAGTTGCAACAAAAAAGAAAAAAAGGTGAAAAAAAATTGAATATTTTTTTGAGAATCCTAACCTCTCGATCTCCCAAAGGTCCTTCGGTGGAATCGGTGCCAAGAGGGATCTTTAATTCTCTAAGGTAATGGAGTCAGAATTAGAAGAAAAAAAAATTTAATGGATAGAGTGTATGGACAATTGAAGGTGTTTAGAGAACATTATGAATGTTCCAATCCTATTTCAAGCTATTTGACATATTCTCTTAACCTTGAAAGGACTAAATTGGTTTTTTTTGGCAATTCACTGCAAATATAATTAAATTTTTTTTTCCTTTTCACACAACATGTGCCCGAGGAGCAGCTTTAAGGCCCAACAATTTTCATAACTTTTAACTATATGGTTAAAAAGTTATTGCTTGATGTGTAATTTTCATTGATCTTTGGATAGCTGAATTTAAGAAAAAAAACTTTTTTCATAAATAAAAATTTAAAATTGGTTTTCTAAATTTATATATACGTGGAAAGCTTTGAATTGTTCCATTTTGATTAATGAAATGAAAAGCTATGAGGAGTTTTAGTTTGTGAACACTTATGGAATCTCTATTTTTAAATATACTTTAAAGTCTTTTATTTAGTGTAATTTAATTTTCAATATTCAAGAAATAAAATAAAATTATAGGATGTAGATTGTTTAGTACAACACTACAACTATTGAGATTGGCATTTCTCAATTCCATAACAAAACTCTTAATAATTTAGTTTTTTGAATCATTCTCTACTTTTTTCTACTTACCTTTTTTTTTCCTATATGTTGTACAATTCCAAATGATTTGAAAATTTTCAAACATGTAGCTAACTTGCATTGAAGAATGAATCTGAAGAGTGACTACCATTTTGGAGATTTTTCATACAAATGTGACCTTGTGAAGTGCAACTGCCTAATTTTTGGCAAGGCCAAAAAAATGATTTTTGTTAGTTCAAATACTAATATCTTGCAATCTACACAATGGAAATTTATAAAAAAAATTTCACATCTTCACAAACTAGTGTACTACAAGATCCTATAACTACAATTCCATGTGTTAAAAAATGTTTAAAAAAAAATTTGATACTTGTACTAGAAATAGAAATTTTTGAGTGTTTTTGGAGCATCAATAGGTATGTATGTATGAAAGTGAAGTCTACATAGTGTTACAGTGTATTGAAAAGAGTGAACTAGTAAGTTTGGCCATTAATTAACAACCCCCTCTCCTTCCTAAAAAACAAGAGCCATTGATTTTTTAGAAAAAAAATTACAAACCCTCCCACAACTGTTGATCTCAAAAAAAACTTTGATATAGATACAGACATGCTAATACAAATACAAATATGCACTCTAATATAGATATATGTATCTAGATATGGATACAAATATGGATACTAACTACTTGTACATATTGGAACACATACTTGGAAAACAAATATCCCATATTTATTGTGAGAGTACCTAATTTTGAAAATTACAAAGAAAGAAAGGGAAAGTTTGGAAAAAAAATTAATTAAATTTTTTTTAAATAAAAATATTAGAAGGGGTTTGGGGGGGATAAATAAGAAGAAAAAATTAATTAAAGGAATTTTGAACTCATTGTGACAATTTGTCACAATGACAATGAACTCAAAAGAGTCAATAATTGACTCATACAATGAATAGAATTGTCATATCCAAGGCATGATGAATTTCAAGATGAATTTCAGATGAATTAAGATCCTTTCTACTAATTTGAATGAATGTTAGATGAACATGTTTTACTAAGCACCAATACAAATCCATGTTACCTGAAATTGTTGTGTAATATAAAAAACTCTTTTTTATCCCGCACAAATTTTAAAAATAAAAATAATAATATTCCCAAAACTTCAACATCAATTTTCAAATATAATTCACAATGATTCCAACTACCAGGTACAGGCATTATAACTTTCACATTTGCACATTTTACATTATATTTACATACATCATGGTACAACTTCATAAGAAAAAGTGTTATAAACTCAAAACCGGTTTTGGAGTCACTGTCAGTTAAGAGTACCAAATTCTTTTGCTAACCTAATTATGACGAGCTGTGACACAAAATTTTACAATCAAAATGGATAAAGCTCATGGATGTTGCAATTAAGCCAACAAACTTAACGTCATAACAGTGTTCGATGAATGACTTAAAAAGAAACTATAGGAACGAAGAATGTACCAACACATCCAATAATCTGATAAATTTGAGTTGACTATGTTACCTCAGTGACAGGCCTCACCCTTCCAAGGTGCAGGTGTGCACAGTTGAGTGTAGTTTCCTCAACCCCATTTCCATTCAAATATCAGAGGTCAGACATCTAGCCAATTCATGCTTTCGCCATTTACTAATAAGTTCAACAAAGAGTACTAAGTCCAACTAAGTGTTCGTAATAGGGGTCGATATAGGAGACGGTGATCAGGTCGCTAATGGTTCTAGCATTCTCTACCTCAATGAAAACACTGATGGCTTCATATCTAAACTTCACTACGACATTGATTCTATAATCGGTAGCAGTGAATAAAAAATGATTCCCCCAAACGGAGGCCTTCAATACACCACCTTGTTTTCGTGGAAGTCCGAAAGAAAGGATATAATTCCTTTCCAGGAAGACGAGGACATCCCGGCAATTTTCTATAACCAATCCTCAATATTTATCGTATCACAGACGTAAGCAGGTGACAACTAGTCTCTGCTTCAACTGCGTAAGTACATTGTCACTGTCCCTAAATGTATCGACATGTCTATAGAAATGACAAAAAATTCGTACCCAGGTTGGCATTCCATTTCCTACTTGTTTGAATACCTTATGAGAATCACATGCTAAGAAAAGCCATCCACTCTCTTTTTCAAAACGGTGCTGGTTTCAGAAGAACCCAGAACCCCAGAAGTCTACTGGTACAAAGCAGACAGAATAACCGTAGTCACAAAACTACAATAACTGCCTGGTCCCAGAAAACTTCACAATAATGATGCCTCTCAATGTGTGGGCATCAATCACTTGCTTCCTAAACACCCCGAGTTAAAGTGTGCACCCGTCAAACAGCAATGTATTCACACGAAAAAAAAAGTACGACTATTGAGCCAAGATATTAACTATCGCGCATACCTGCCGAACTGCCCAGGTCCTTAAAAGAGGTAGGCAACTTGGTTGCAACTCCCAATACACCGGGAATCAAGACCTGATAAGATTGAATCTGAGGCAAACGGTTGGTGATGCACACCTAAAATCAGATATCAGGCTGTAATAGTGCTTCTGGAAAAAAGATGAACAATCGCATGCAGCCAGTAGTCGCAGGCTTGTTTTGCACATATCCCGTTTTGCGCGCTCCTTAGGAATAGCGGACGAGGAAACCGGATGTATTCGACAGTGCTCGGCCTTGAAAGAGACGCAAAACTATGTGAGTGCCTCGCTCTCATTCCGAGTGGGGTTCAAAACATACAACGTCCTCAGAAATGGATTGGAGGAGGTTGGTCCCTGAAGCAGGAGAACTAAGGCTGCAGCAGAATGAAGGACATTGAGCCTGCTACAAGGTACTCAGAGGAACAGTAAGCCTTCTCATCCAAAATTCTCAATAGAAGGCCTCACCTTTCACTTATTCCTTGGCAGTTTGCTACCTGCATCACCTCTCGTCCCAAGTCCTGCAAACAAACTCACAAACATGAGCACGAAAGAAATTGCAAATCAAACCAATGCTGAATACTGAAAAGGTTAAATAGCGTACATATACATCTACCCAGACTTAAAACACAACTCACAAAACCGTATCTGAATCAGTGACTCATGAATCAAACACTGTGCTATTGCAACATCTTGCAAGTCATAAGTACCTTACGATAATTGCAATAGCACGGTTGAACAGACATTACTGGTATTGACAAAGTTGTCGGTGCTTCAAACTCACCTAACACAACTAATTCAAATCATTCTCTCCGTAAAGCCATTCCACACAACTCACATTGGCTAACTACAGCCCACAAATAACGTACTACAGATCGGAAGTGGCTCCCGAAACGGCGGACAATGAGCACGGGTCAAGCTAATAAGGAGAGGGCAAAAGCAGACGACAATCCATCCAGCGTGGATGGATTGGATTGCAACTTCTGCCACCACACAAGTACGAATTTTGGCAAACTACACCACACCTACATTTTGCAACCGCTGAGAATGACATCTTACTGCCCCAAACCAGAACCTGCATGCATGAGATATATGAAGTACATCTACTTCAATTCTACCAAAGAGGTGAACTACCTGTTGATATTCATTTCCCGTCTGCCTGCATGAGAGTCAAAGTCACTGGAACAGGTGGCATTCACAGCCCCACACGGCCAGTTGGTCGAATCACTGTGATGCTGCATTGATTCGTCTTGGCCATCAGCTTCACCAGGAGGTGAAGCATTCAAGTTATGAAGGTGAAGTAACCTGCTCGCAGGCTTCAGCCTTTCTTGGCCACTTATATCTTCACTGCCAAGAGCTATTGTGTCCATCATACACAAAGTTGTAGAGAAGCTAGAACTGGGAGCAGAACCTATCGCTGCATCGTTCTCTACTGGAGTTTCAGATGTTGAGCCCAACATCTTCCCTGCCTCCCCAACTACTGAAGGACCAGAAACAGAGAGCTCTTTACCAAGCCGTTTGCAGAATCTTGGAGAACTAGGTTCAAAATGCGGCCTTTTGTATATTTTGTCACAAGCTTCAACCTCGAGCATTGTCTGCTTGCCTCCAAGCTCTGCATCGACATGGTTTCCTATTCCAGAAAGATCAGCAACAACACTAAGGTCAGACCTGAAATTGGGTCAAATGATTGAAAAGCTGGCCTCGGGATCACTAATGATCCTAAAAAATTGTGAACAAAATTGAGCTTTACCTACCCCTCAGGATCACAGGTCAACTTCTTAGAAAGTCCACAGTAAGGAGGACGAAGCAAATCACCCACAAGAGTAAATTTTACAATTACAAGTCGTTCGAAACTAAGATTGGCGTGCTTGCATATTAGGAGCCACTGCCATTCTTGGATGTCTATATTTTTACTACAGTAGCGGTGGCTACAAAGTATACTGCTTTTGGCTAATGATCAGCGCAAAAATCAGCAGGAATGAGCACTAGCGAAGGTGCCACACTCGTTGTCAAGTGTGACCATTGCCTTCATGGGATGCTAAAAATGATTGTAATTACAAATGTGGTATTCTCAGTGTTCGAAATCGAATGAGTCTTCGAAATTAGTGCCATCTGGACTAATAACGAGGACCAGTGTAGTGCAAGCTTGTCATACCCCTGCTCGTATCTGTACACACTCACCATTTGCAACAGAAAGGCAGTCTGTTTTGGACCTGGACTCTGCATTCTTAGTCCTCTCAGGTACTGTTTCAGCAGAAATCTCAGAAGCTCTTTCTGCACCTCCGGTCTTGTAAGGAGCAATGTGATGCGTAGCAAGCTGCAATGAACCCAAAAGGTCGTTCTCTATCACCTCGTACCTGTGACATAGATCATATGCAAAGACTCGAAATCAGGGACAGAGCAACTGGACTAAGAAAGCAGAAGACACTAAGCCTGCATCGTCTCAGATGAATCACAAGAAAACACCAAAAAGACCCGAATATAGGAGGTCTTCTTTTGTTCCAATTACTAAGAACATTGAACTAATTAGATAAGTGCAACCACAATACTTTAAAAGCAGAAAGGGAATACAAAACATACGTAGACATACAATCTAGAATGAATATTGCAAGTACAAGGTTTAGAGTTCAAAAGATAGACATACATGCGCCTGCAGAGACCATCCGTCAAAGTGGTAAGGTTGATAACTTGAAGACGGATATCCTGCACGGAGCTGTCATCAGTATTTAGCTCCATAGGAGAGTCAAAAGGCTTCACGAGCTTAGACAAGCGCTCCACAGTTTCCTCCAACTGCTGCTGCTGATCCTCAAAGAGATTCTGGTTGATGGCATTCTGTTCTTCAGAGATGTCATCCTTGAATAAATCATTCCCAAACATGAAGTAGGCGAATGCAAATGAGTAGGACAGAGCCCGTCGGGCACGAAATAGCCTCTGCAAACCAATAGTAAGCCAGCTGTAATCTTTCACTTGGCAATGACTTTCTTCAAGCTGAGTTATCTTCTCTTTGACAGCATCTTGCTGCCTCTGCTCCAACTTCAAGGAATCCATATGTCCTTTCCAGCGTGAGTGGTAGTGAATATATCGTTTCAAGTCTCGTTGAGCTCTTGCAGCCTCTTTTTCCTTCTCATCCTTGAAACGACCACAGCTGTGTCCCTCAATACTATTCCAGTTGTGTTCTCGACCAGTTGCTGCTCCACATAGCCAACTGCAAGCGCACACGAGAAGTTTATCCGAGTAAATACATCTGTTCTGCTATGCTCGACAAAAAATGCAAAAAATTAATAAAAATTGACAAAGGAGACTCACCAGAATGCCTGACCGCAAATACAGCTGACTAAGTTACATCCACCATTTTTCTCCACTGACTTGTGGCATTTCGGACAAGGCTTAGTATGGACGGTGAGCCAATTTACTGTCTCGGACTCGTCCTTGCACTTCTTGTCCCACAGTGCCCACATATGACAGGAGCATGGAGAGTGAGGTTCAGCCATGCAGTTGAAGCAAAATTGCTGCCCACATATACATTCGATTTCACAGAATGGCTCCCCCTCCAGTCGAATGGCATTACCACAATGAGGAGTACTAGGACACCACTTCACTTTGGCATTGTCTTCAATGTAAGACTCCAATAGGAACCGCTCATAACGTTCAACGGACTCTGGGTCTTCTGAACCCACCAGATCTCGCACTTTATCTTCATCACAAATTGCACCACACTGGTGCTCCATACACGTCACACGTCGACTCTGGCCATCCTTAATTTTGATAATAAAATACTGCGTCCAACCTGAACGAAAAAGTAGCTTCCAATACTTAGCCCCGCAATACAAAAATACAAAAATAAATAATAATAAATTTAATGTCTGATAGCCACCAATTTCAGAGTTAATCCTACAGACCTATTAGACAAGGTGAAGCCTCTCCACAGCACAGCGGCATTATCTCAATGAACATTCATACTCTTTCCGTAACAAGAGTTTGATAGAGTAAAGATGGTCAAAGGTGCTCACATTCATTGCAGAAGGCATGTCCACAATCCATTCGTGTAGATGCACTTGTTGACACTTCTTCGAGACATGTCCCACACCTAACAAACTGGCTGGTATCGCCAGCAACAGGTACGGCAGATTTTGTATCAGGTGGTGGCAAACCAGCTTCCAGGAATATTGGAGCAGTACCCTTCTCCGCAAGGGCACAAAACAGATTTTCCACATTCCAGCGATAATGTATGAGCAAAGTTCGTGCCTGACGTTGTCGTATTGCCAGAAACTCCACAACTTTTCTTAGGTCCTCACTCTGTATTTCAGTATCCACAAACACACATAAGAGGTTTTGAAACACGCCAGCAATGAAATAAAAGAGATTCTTTGACTATCTAAAAGCGTAAGCCTCGGTCAGACCACCAGTATAATTGATGGACCATATACGTGATGCATACTCTAGTCTTAACAATAAAGATTGAAAATATCTGTATGCACAGCAAACACCAACCTGTGCAGCGAGAAGGGACTCTTTTGTGATAACCTGCGATAAGAAGAAAGACATAATTCACGTCAGTTTCATGGGTAACAGGATATGGGTGCAGAGTCTAAACTGAGCAGCAGGCAGAAGAAGAGTACTCGCAGCACACAGCCGCTGCCTCGCACTCAATTGCACCCCAGATCACAGATCAGCAGAATTTCACAAATGGCGCTCATATAATTTATGACTAAGCAAGGTGCCCAGAATTGCAAGGGTCGTGCAAGTCTAAGAGTCATCATGTCCCGGACTTGTGTGTGAACTTTAAAGACCGTATACACTCCCGCAAATTTAAGTGCTCACACCTCTGGTAAACGAAAGAAACCAACAACCGCAAAAGAAAGTACACACTCAGGTTCTGAGAAAACCACGCAAACTAGTACAATCTCACCAAAACTAACCTCAGGAACCAACACGCTAAATGACTAGGACTCTCTCATGCAGAATTATTGCCTGGACGCAGTCAGAGGACTCGCAGTGTAGAAGATACACAGATTCAAGGCCGAAGCAGCACCTTATGACTGATATCTAGTGCATCCTGATGAGTCAAAACATCTTCATCGTCTCCGACATAATCTTCGTAGCCTCCGCAATCCTCATCGTCTCCAAAATAATCCCCCTCAGACTCTGTATCTCCATAATCACTCCCATAAATCATCCCATCGTCACCCATGATTCTCTAATAGTGTTCCCTGGGAGGTTGCCGTGCTTCAACGTGATTAGTCCAAGCGCTACACTGCTGAAAAGAAACAATTTCCATAAGCTACTCTCGTGCTGCGTCACCTCATCACCATCTGATTCATCGAGAGAAAAAACTCGCACTCTGCATGCCAACCGAAATCAGCTCAATTACAAGACTAAGCCTTCGCCCCCGAAAGCAAGAATTAGGTTAAGCTGTAATAAATGGACAGAACAATGACATACGCAGCAAATTAACATAACAGGCTGAGCTAAGGCATCCACTTTTTAAGATTACTACACATGACTGCCAAAACCTCTCTCTGCACACTGCCCTTCATTCCTAGAGAAAACACGACTGACGAACAATTCAATCGTGCATTCCTCACAACATAAAAAGCCGGCCAATCAACCAACACAAATCACTCAGCGATCCTAAACCTACAACAGAAAGAATAAGACTTCAACAAATCCAGAGATCCATTCGAAATCACGTAGCTCCTCTACCCGCGTCAAACTCAATCCTACAACCAGAGAACCGTTCATAACTCTTAATCCCTTCCACACAGACACAAACTCCAAAAGAAGACACACAAAAGCAAAAACATTCTCCTCTTCTCTACTCCACGCCACTACCACCACCGAATGACAATCACCAAAACAGATCTCCCTCCAACCAAAACCCCTCGCCCGTCGCGATTACACAGCGCCACAACCAAAACATCGCAACCAAAAGCACGAAACCTAATATATACCGTAAGAAGAAAATCACACGCTCTCCCAAATCCAAACCTCCTAAACCAAAGAAAGAAACCACACCTGTCGGACGCCAACGGATCCCTCTCTCCCAACAGCCGCACAGTTCGGTCGCGACACAATCACGAAAACCTTGCGGCCTTCTCAGAGCACCGATTGAAGCATGGCGGGGGTCTAAAGAGAACCCGGCGAACCAAAGAATACAGCGATGGCGGAATAGTTGAAATAGCTGCAGTGAAGAGAGTTACGTGTTGCTTGCCAAACCAAAAGGCTGTGATCCACAATCACGGAAAACAAGAAAAACAACACGACCGCGTGGCCGCGTCAGAGCACCGATTGAAGCATGGCAGACGTCGACGACGGTATGGCGGAATAGTTGAAGCTGCAATGAAAGGGTTACTACACCGCCAAACCGAAACCCAAACCCAAAAGGTTGTGATCCACAATCACGGCACGCGAAAGAACGAAAGAACGACCGTGCGGCGGCGTCAGAGCACCGATTGAAGCATGGCGAGGGTCCAAGGGAAGAAGACGGCGAGGCCGGAAATCGTTGAACAAGATGGAAACGACGGAAAGGGTTAACACGCTTGCTGCTGCCAAGCCAAACCAAACCAAACCAAACCAAACCAAACACCGCAACCCAAACTGGTTTTTAGATTATCAACGATCCAACTTGACCTCCTGCCGATGCCTGTTGTGTCCCCCCGTCTTGATTCCCCCAGGTTCTAAATTTGGTTGCCTTGCGGGGAGCCGCTACTGTATGTGGTCGCTTCTTTGTGGATCCCTCCTCTCCCTCTCTCCCGTCCCCACTTTCCTTGCCGGCAGGCAGGCAACGCCGTGCGCGTACAACCCAACCCAACCCAACCCAACCCTACTTGCAGCAAAAGAATTGTTATTCTGGATGGACCCGCCCGACTCTGGGGCTCTAATCTTGAAAAGTGCAATCAACTTGGAAAGGGCGGATCGGATTGGCACAATCAGGCTTACGTTAAGGGGGTTCAAGTTGCGACTGAGAATATAATAATAGCATTTACTGGAACTGAACTGGAGTTAAAACTTAACTTACTTGAGTTTAAGATAACTGGAGTCAACCAGAGTGTCCCACAGTGTTTGGACTTTGGAGAAAAAAAAAATTGGAGCCCAACCAACCAGCCCTTTTTGTTTTTTTTCATTTTTTAAGAGGTGCCAAAGTGGAAATTTCATCCAAATTTTTTTTCAATTCCAAATTTTGGGGCAAAAAAACTGACATTTTGTTGCCATTTTTCAACCAAAATTTTTTTTTTTCTAGTGCAATCTAGCACTAGAAAGCCAAAAGAAAGCCCTACAACCAACTAGTATTTGGAGTTTTCTATTGGGAAACAATTGTTGTTTTTATTAATAAGCATTGACTATTCCTTGTAACTTTGCATAAAATTAAAAATTTATGAAATGGTGACTAGTAATTTGCCTTGACAATTTGGGAAAATGAATTGGTTCATAATACACAATGACAATGACAATGAAGCGAAAAGAGGCAAAGACCCTGCCCCATAGCCATTAGCAATCCCCCACATGTTAAAAAATGTTTAAAAAATCCAAGATTGTCAATTTAATTGATCCAGGGAATTATTGTGACCATTGATGCTATAGGTTATTGAATATAGTATTGGATATTGATATGATATTGAATACAAAAATATACAACATTTATTTTTATATTTATATATATAAATATATGAATTATATATATGTGAATTTAATATATACAAATTATATAGATATGCATACAACCATACAATATACATTTTAGATATCCCATATCATTTGCAAGCAAACAAATGTCAAATAAAATACAAATATGAAGGTGGAGATTTCAATTGTTACAAGTATACATTATTTTTTTCTTAGCCAATGAAAAAATGACATGTGTATCCCTTTTAAAGATATTTTTGAAAAATTTAACCACTAATAGAAAAGTGTTAAAGTGACACATGTAGCTCATTAGTTTTTCATATATAGTTTCCTAAGAAAGCCATGGTTTCATACAATGTGTTCAAAAGTGGTTCATTGGTGACCCACTTTAAAAATACTAGCTTGTACTTATTTCAAAATTATGTGAACTTTCTCAAAAACATGTGTAGCTGCCTATTTTGGACCCGGCTCTTTTGTTTGCTAATCTTGAAAAGTGCAAACTATTTGAGTTTAATTGTAGTCAACTAGAGTATTATTGCATTAAAAACACTTAATTACACTAATTGCAGAATTATGTGAAATTTTTGAAAATACATATGTAGTGCCTATTTTGAACTTGATCCTTTGGCTCTAATCTTGAAAAGTGTAAACAACTTGAAAAGTCAAGGTTGGCTCAATTAAACTTAATTTTTTTAAGAAATAGGAAAAAATTGCAAACATAACACTTGACTACTCAAAATTTAGTGTGTTTGTGTATCCTACAATTATAACAGTAATTTATTCTAATTTCAAAATTATGTAGATTTTCTTGAAAATAAGATTGTAGTACTTATTTTGGATCTCTTTGTTTTTCTTTGATCTTGAATAGTGCAAATTACTTAAAAAGGGTGGATTTGCTCAATCATTCTAATTTTTTTAAATTAAAACTAGGTTGAGCCCATATTTGACACCACCACATACCACTTAAAAGTATTCTTATATATAGGATAAAGTATATTTTATTGTATATATATTGGATTAAATTTTTTAATTTATAATTTATAAAAAAATCATAAGCTAATGATTAATTTGTAAAGTCTGGTTGTTCCCTTTGGGGCAAAATGGATTGTAGGTCTTCTACAATTTCAATTTTTGTTGTGATTTTTTGAAATTTTTTTTGAAGATGGATAAACACATTAGCTTTTAGAAATATAGTTGTTATTTGAATCAATGCCTGGGAGTATAAGTTATGCCACCCTAAGTCTATATTGGGGGTTGTCAAGCAACACCAAAAGAATTAGAAAAAGTCAAAATAAAAATTTTGAAAATTTTATTTCTCTTAGAAAGCATTTTTGTCTACACAAAAAAATTTGATTCATTCTATTTGAACTAATGATGAGAAAATTATGGACAATCTTATTTTTTGGCCAATTTATGCATCTCCTTGAAAAAATAACTTGTAGGATTTATTTTTTAACTCAATTTTCACAATTTAAATAAAAAAAGGGAACAAGGTCTACTATTTTGCTTGCTAAAGTAGTCTCATCATTGGGATTGTGTTTCAATTCCATCTTAGATTTATTAACAATTTAGTGCTTCCTTCAATCTTGTATCTACTTCTATAATTTGACAATTTTTTAAAGAATGAAAGTCAAGTGCGTGTTTTTGAAAAAAAATTCTAGACTTTAGACTCAATACTACAATACAAATTTTTTATATTTAATATATGTAGTGCAAAAATTTTAAACTAAGAAAATTCCAAGCTTGAAAATCTAGCCAATCAAGGTGTACTTCACTTCAAATGAAAACATCTTGCAATCTATGCAATGAAAGTTTTTGAAAACTTCTTCCACAAATTTTTATTTTAGTTTTGTGCAAGATCCTATGGTTAGATATAAAAACGCAATTTCTAATTGAATTTTTTGCACCTTATAATGAAAGTGGAAATTTTGAGTGGAATTTGATGAAAAAAAGCCTTGGGACTTTAGGAATTAAGATATAAAATTGAAACAAAAGTAAAAATAAATCAAAAAGTGCTCCAATGCATATATGGCATTAAAATAAAAGTTTAAATGAAAATTAAAGTAGAGTAAAAACTTAGGAGAAAATCAAAATAATGAACATACATGATAGAAAATGTTCTTACATTATAAATCTTTTTATGCACATGATAAAAAAAATGTAAGTCTAAATAAAAATGTGTAAATTAAAAGTGCATAATTAAGATATAAAATTGAAGTAAGAACAAAAATAAGTCAATAATAGGTGATTGGTGAATATGACATTAAAAAAAATCAAAATAATAGTTATATAGGATAGATAATTTACTCTAGTGTTTAAAAGATTTTTCATGTACAAGATTGAAAATATTTTAGTGATAGAATGCTCTTCTATGCTCTCCTACAAGTGTATAAATAACTAGTAAATACTCTTTAGTAAACTTCTTGAAATGTGGATCATATTTTACTCAAAAGCATATTCCAAAATAATAAATCATTTCATTTTTAAAATTAAAGAAAAACATTTATAACTTGAATATGTGCTTATATCAAGCATATAGTATTTGAAAGTATTCCCACGTATAAGATAGAAAAATGTAAGCTTAAAAAGGAATTATGAGCACATGATTAAGATGAAAACAAAAAAATTATTGAATAAAAAAATAAAAAAATAATTTTTTTTTGATATATTAGACTTTAAAATAAAAATAAAAATAGAAAATAGAATAAAAACTTGGTGCAAGATCAAATAAATTAAAAATTTGATAATGGAAGGTAAATCTTAATTCCAAAAATAATAATCGGATCCAAGCAACATGCTAATTATTTTTTTGCATTTTATTCATGATTTTGTCATTCAAAATGATATTTTTTTTTGGTGCAAACCAAAAAAAATGGAGCTTTTGAAGTCTAGATATTACCTTACTTGAGAACTTCAAAAAATTATAGAAAATGAGTATTTTATTATTCTTTGATGTTAATGATCTATAATCATAGATTTAAATTATTCTATTATTGTAGATTTTTTTTTAATTGTTTTTTGGTGTTGAGGATTTATAACCACATTTTAAATATATGTATAATGATACAAACATTTGGTTTACTTCATGATGTTTCAATTGAAAAAATCTAGATATTTTTATAAACATAACATACATTCAATAAGAATCCTTTTAATATTTTTCTCAAAGACCAAGGCAACATCTCATTGCATAGATGTAATTCAAAATTTGAAATCTTCAATATCTTTTGTGAATTGAATAGGATTGTTTGGATGTTAGACATCTATTGGATGTAAAGTAGCCATAAAGGTGTTCTATACAAGCAAAAAATTTGTCTTTTATAAGGGGTAGAATTACCATCCACCCATATACCTCTAATTTTGAGGTGTCATTTCTATTTATGTTGTTAGTGCTAGTCAAAAAAGAAAGATTCTTGAATCTTCTAAAAAACTCCATCTACCACCTTATCTTTGATATAGAATTAGATTGCCCCAATTCTAAAAAAATAGAGCCTATAAAGGATAAAATAGTTGGTTTTTTTTCATAGAATGGATTGAGCTTTTAATTTTTTTTCTATATATAAATAAACGTAAGGTAAGGTTATAGCAATTGAACTTTTATTTTTTGAATAAAATATAAATTTGTTAAAAGATTTTGAACAATATTGCAAACACTAATGCAAAAGAGTTACTAAACCCCCCCGAAACCAATATTAAGTGCATCCATAATGGTTATGTCATAAATGATTAGAATGGCTTTCTCAAATGACCATATTATTGCATTAAAATAGTGAATTTTTATGATGGTCTCTTCTTAATAGTCAAATTTTTTTGAATAAAAAGGAAAGGAAATTGGTTTTATAATAATAATTATTAAGATGTGATGCACAATATTATGCACTTTCAAAATAAAATTACATAATTCCAAAATTAGTGTGATTTATTAATATTATCTAATTAACCCCTATAGTCCTATTGTCCTTTAGGGGACAAAATGGATTTTGGACAAACTCCTGTAGTCTCAATATTTGTTGTAATTTTTAAAAATATTTTCTAAAGATAGAAAAATACATTAGCTTCCCCAAAATATAATTTTTATTCCAATCATAACTTGGGAGCAAAAGTATATAAATTATGGCACAAATTTTCTTTTTAAAATTCAATCGGTAGAAAAATACATTTAGATTTGTTATGTGAAAGTTATGGACAATCTTGTTTTGGGGGCAATTAGAGAATCTTCTTAAAAAAATAATTTGTATGATTCATTTATGACCTCAATTATTACAATTTTTTTTTTTTAAAAGTTTTGCAAGGTTTAGATGTCTTACTTGAACAATCTCACCATTGAAATTAGTGTATTTCAATTCCATTTTAGAGCTATTAACAAATTAGCTATTCTTTCAATCTTGAACCTATTTCTACTTAACAATTTTTTTAATAAGTGAAAACTAATTAATTTTTCTTTTAGGATTTTTTTCTAAACTCTGAACTCAATTTTTTATCACATAAAATTAGAAATGCAAAATTAGTAGAACAAAAATTATAAGTCATGAAGGTTCAAAACCAAAAATTGTAGTTGAAGAAGGTGCCAAAAAATTTGTTTCTTTCACTATGTGTCTTTCACCATAACTTTTGAAGTATGAAGCCTATGAACTTGAACTTTTTTTTGAAGATGTATGTTTTGAAATTTATCAAACTTCTTATTTTTCAAAAATAAAAATAAAAAACTTTATATTTAAAAGTCAATTTTGCTAATATGTTATACTCCTAGTTACACTCCGGATTTAAGAAATTTTAATACTATAAAATCCCTTTAAATTAATTATTTAGAGTTAAAATTATTGTTGTTTATTTCCACATTAATTGAGCTTGTTTCTACCAAGGGGCATTTTAAAATATTTTATTTTATGTCCTCCATGTTTGTACAAATAGGACTCTCTTGCATACACTTTTCAACATTGAAGATGGTTTCAAGATTATTCTTTTCATGAAATCTCCTCACTCTGAAGTCTTTCCAAGCGGACAGTTTTTAGTTTATTTGTAAATTATTTTTCCTATTTTTTACAATTTAATTACAATACCTATTTTTTTTTAGATTTTTCACTTTTTCAATTTGTGTACTTCAAGAATTTTTATATATTTTTCCTTCCTAGGACACCTTCTTCTTATAAGTATATACATTGGCCATATTTTTAAAACTTTATAGTACTCTTGAAAACCCCCCTCAAAACTGCCAAAACCATTTGAAATCAGTCACCCATTTTTTTACAACTAGCCAACTATCCACAAACACAAAATCATTTATTTTCTAGATGGGCGGATGGCTATGGGCAATAGAATAACACACTATGGTGGATAGAAAAAGAGTATGTTGAAGAGTATGTTGAATTTGGAAAGTCATGTTTGTGGGTGTTTTATTTTAGGCAGGGAGGTTTGGAAGGGAAGACAAGGAATGGTTGAGCAAGGACTACATCAAAGTATTCTAGCATCATTGCATCAATAGAAATAAATGTTATTCATTCTTCAATGGAATGTTGTGCTCTTGTTTTCAATAACATGTATTTTATTGTATTAACCCCTAAAGGACCAAATTGCAATTTTTAACAACATAGCAATTTGGGGTAGCTCACTACAAATGGAATTTTTATTTTTTTTCTTTGAAATTTTCACACAACATATTTCCAAGGAGAGGCTTTAAGGCCCAACAAATTTCATAACTTTTGACTACATGGTTAAAAAGTTGTTATATGATATGTCATTTTCAATGCTAGACATGCAGCCCAAAAATTTCTCAAAAAAACAATTTTTCAAAAAATAAATACTTGAAATTGGTTCTTTATATTTATATTCAAATAAAAAGCTTTGAATCATTCCATTTAGATTTATGAGGTGAAAGTTACAAGGTGTTCGAATTTGTGGGCAATTATGGATACCCTATTCTAAAATATACTTTGGAATCTTTTATTTAACTCAATTTTGAATATTTTTTGAAAAAAATAAAAAGTATATGATGTAAATTGTTTATTCCTACATTACGATTGTTGTCACTAGCATTTTTCAATTCCATAATTAAATTCTTAACAATTTAGTATTTTAAATCATTCTAATACTTCTTTCAATTTACTATTTTTTCCTATATGTTGTACTATTTCAAATGATCTAAAAAATTTTAAGCATGTAGCCGACTTGTTTTGAAGAATGAATTCAAAGAAGCACTACCATTTTGGACATTTTTCATGCAAATGTGACCGCTATGGTGAATGTAGTTATTAGGCACTCAAGGTGTATAGTGACACTTTGTGTCACTATGCACTCCCCCCCTCAATTTTTATTTTACCACCCCTACTCAACCCCACCTATCATTTAGAATTTGATTTAAATTTTTTTATCTCACCCCCCCTTATCCCCATCCCCTCTTGTAATCTTTAGAATCAAAGTTCTTGACAAACAATATGGGAAAATTGATTCCGTATCCAATATTGTATCCGTATTCAATACCCGTATTCAGTACCCGTATTCAATATCCGTATTCAATACATGTATTTAGTATGCATATCCAATACCTGTATTCGATACCTGTATTCAATATCCGTATTCAGTACACATATTCAGTACGCATATCCAATACCCGTATTCAGTACCCGTATTCAATATACATATTTAGTATTTATATCCCGTACCCGTATTCGTATTCATATTCAGTATTTGTATTTTATATTTGAATGGGTCAGATTAAATTTCACAAGATCAACATCTTGTGATTTTTTGAGAAATCAATGTCAATTTTGAGGGTAAGCATTTTTTTTCAAAAAAATCAACAGCTCACAAATTTTTTGAGAGAGGAGGGGGGGAACTAATGGAAAACTGGGGTGGTAGGCGAGTTTCAGTGTATAGTGACCTTGTGAAGTGTAGCTACCCTTTTTTTTGCAAGGCCAAAAAAAGGATTTTTGTCACTTCAAATGCCAATATCTTTCAATCTATAAGGTGGAAATTTCTGAAATTTTTTTCACATCTTCTCAAACTAGATTACTACAAGATCCTATGGTTACATGTGTTCAAAAAAGTTTTTTTTTTCTGAAATTTGGTACTTGCACTAGAAATGGTAATTTTAGAGTGATTTTGGTGAAAACATGGTCCAAAACATGTAGGGGTTAATGCAAACAAGCATGACATTGCAAGTGGTTGCATAGTATGGGGATATTCCAAATGCAAAATATATCTACATGTGTACATGACCTTTGTCACGATGAGTAGCAAAAGATTGGTGTGTAGTTTGTGGGAGATTTAACCATCATCATGCAATGTCCCAATGGGTGCAAGCCCATTGAAAATCTTTATAGGGTTTAGGGATGATATATTTGTGATGTTTGGAAATCCATGGAGCAAAAAAGTGAAGTCCCACATAGAGGATAAATTATAAAAGACACCTCCAGAATTAGAGATGATGGTAGAGATGTATTTGCTATGGAATTGTGACCTTGGGCAATATCTAAGATCTTAAAAACAATTTTTGTGAATAGTAAAATCCTTATTATGGACAATAAAGCGACTTGGATGGAAATCATAGACAACATATTGTAAGTGGCATATGGAAACAAGATGGTGAGGGTGACTAATATAGAGAGGTTTGTCAAACTTTGAACTTTTGTAAATATTGAGCAAAGAAGACAAATTAATTGTTTGATATTGATCCTTCTTAGATAGATAATGTCCTACCATATATGGGACAAGCTTCAAAGGGTTAGTTTCAATCATCTTTTGATTTAGGGGTAGAAAGAGCAAGATTTCAAATGACACTACAAGACAAGTGAAAAAGTGAAACAAAAAACAATCGACTTGGAAGCATCATTATTAAGTAGTGATGACATTGACAATTTTCATTACGGTTCTAAACAAATTTTTAAGTATTGAAGAGGATATAGGTGATGTTGATACCCTCATATGAATGACATCGAAATGGGATGAGCAAGCTCGATAGTCATGGAGGACAACCCTAATTATGTTATTTTAAAACACTTAAAGAATATAAAAAATATAATGGTGAGGAAGCTAAAGCAAGCTTTTGAGGATGTGAAACTACAACATCATTAGAAGAACCCATGTAGGCATTCACCTTTTGGAATTTATGAGCTTGACACTAAATGAGGAGAAATATTTCTATTATAAAAGACAACATATGATATTGTTGAACTTGTAAAGAAGAATGGTACAAATATTATTTGGTCACTTCCAATTTTGAAGGGCCTACTCTACCCCAAACTTTATGTTAGGGAGTGTCATTATGTGGATCGTCCTATATATCCTTCATTTGTTAAATCAAGTTTGAATGAAGACAAATCTATAACAATACAAGGGACAAAGAAAAAGACTCAACACAATCATCTACACTTATATTGGAAACATATGAGGATGTAGTGTTGCAATAGAAGAGCAATACATGTCAATATATTGTAGAAAGTGTTATAGTGGAGACATTGTATAGGTGTTTTGAATGTGTTTGTAGTTATTAAAGTAAATTTTCAATATTTTGTATTAATCCCTAAAGGTTTTTGACTATGTTTTCACCAAACCACTCCAAAACTGCTATATTTGATACTAGTACCAAATTTTAGGAAAAAAAACATTTTGGACACATATAACTAAAGGATCTTGTATTGCACCAGTTTGAAAAGTTGTGGAAAAAATTCTATAATTTTCCATCATGTGGATTGCAAGATATTAGTATTTGAATTGACAAAAATCTTTTTTTGGCCCTACGAAAAACTAGGCAGTTGTACTTTACATGGTCACATTTGTATGAAAAAATGTCCAAAATGGTGGTGCTTTTTTAGATTCATTCTTCAAGATAAGTTGGTTACATGCTTGAGAAATTTTAGATCACTTAGAATTATACAATATATAGAAAAAAATTGTAAGTAGAAAGAAGTAGAAAATGATTCAAAATACTAATTGTTATGAATTTTGTTATGGAATTAAAAACTGAGTTTCATAAAGGACTAGAAAAGCTTATTTAAGAGATTATTTTAATTAGGTGTGCTATTTTGTGAGCATGTGAGCATTGAATAGTTATTATGTAAGCATTGAGCTTAAAAATTTGAAAAAGCTCTAAAAAACTTAATAATATTTCGAAAATACATTCTATCTTAAAATTTTGGTCAAAATTTACTATTTTTAATATATTTTTGTACCCATTACTATGTACCTATTATCATGGACCTACTACTGTGATTATGTAGAATTCAGATGAAAATTATAATTTTTAGTGTTGTGTCTAAAATATTGGAAGTATACATTATGAAAATGATGAACTCAATTGATGTGAAAGATGAATAGAGATGGAAATAAGTTTGCATAAAATATTAGTCGATCGCTATCATATAGCAATGTAGGTCTTCTTAAGGCTAATAGGAAGCTACTACTAATTTTTTTTTGATGCACTTTTGCTGAACTTGCTTAAATTTTTTTTTTTAAATTGTTGATAAGAATTATTTTTATATATAATGATCTTTGTCGCAATGAATTTTATTTTGGTTAATCACTGTCTTTTAGCATCATGGATCTTCTTAGGGTCAATAGAAGGGTACCAACACTTCATTTTTGATTTTCAAGTAGGTAGACTTGTTTAGATTTTAGAAACAAAAATTTGTTCATTGGAATTCATTACATGTGGAAAAAGCTTAGTTGCATCAAATTTCATTTTTGTTGATCACTATCTTGTAATAGTGTGGGTCCTCTTAAGGCCAATGGAAGATATCTATACTTCTGTCTTGATGTGTTGGTAATTAGACTTGTTAAAATTTTGGAAGTAAATATTTGGTTGATATGGATTATTTTTGTAAGAAATAAGCTTAATTACACCAAAGTATTGATTAGTTGATCATTTGAAAACATACAATTTAGAAAACAATTGAGTATACATTCAATGCATTTGGTTAAGTGCAAAAATGTCTAATTTGGTTTTAGTAAAACTTTTAGTGAATAGACAAGCACGTGGAAATTTTTGTGTCAATCTATTTTACTGCTACACACTACAATCATATCTCTCACCAAAATTATTTTCTTCCTCTTTGATGCATTGTGTGGCATAAGTTCATCCTCTCAATGTACTTCTTTTATAGTTGCACAAGCATGGCATCCATGGTAGTAAACTTAAACCAATTTATCATGTGAACTCGCTTTTCAGGCCTTGAAATCAAATAGGATGTTGGGGTGATCAAGCAAGATGTTTGGAGTAGTGTTGTTGGACAATATTTGATGCAAACAACAACAAGTCAAGAGCAACATGAAGGACATGAAGGAAATCTAGTCCATAATTTTTTGTTTAGTAAAAGAAATAGTTTAGGGTTGGATAGATTGCTCTTTTTCTTTTATATACTCTAGCTATTTTATAGACTATTAAACTGCATTTTCTATCAAGTCAAGATCCACTCAAAGTCCTAGATTCTACAATAGTATAATTATTGATTGTAATGTTGCCTTTGTTGAAATTATTTGTTACTATGTTGTACAAGTTGATTGGAGTGGAAATGGATTTGATCCTTTATATCTTACTAGCTCCATGCGTCAAAATGAGAAAAATATCTTTTTGTTTAGAAATACCTACTAAATGATGTTTGGGATGGATTTTGGTAGATGGAGACAATTAAGGATAAAAAGATACAAATTTAATAAAAAAAAGAGGGAGAAAAGTTGGCAATTCACAAAGTTGGCAATGGGATAGTCATACCAATTCTAATTATGTGTACATAATCTACTTGATGGCATTTCATCCATGAAGAAAATACTTTGTCCATAATCTCCCAAAATTCACTCCAAGTAGATATGAATTTAGTTAATTTTCATCTCAGAACAAAGCTCGTTACAACCTATAACCATTTTGTTGCCTCCTTGCTACTCAATTTTTACCTAGTCTATAATCAAGACCCAAATCTTGAATAACATCCTAACTTGTTGTTACAAGATCTATTGTCATTTTTAAAATAGTTCCAAGATAGCAATCACTTACATTGTTTGTGAAGCAATATTATTATACATTCATCTATACTTGAAATAAGAATTCACTTTATAGTTATATTTTTTTAATTTTTTAATTTTAGAATGGTGATTTCATTAGCGAACTTGATTTCTTGTTAATATGAAAAAATTGGCAAAATAATGCTACTTTCAAAGTGGATAATTATTTGGACTTTAGAGCAAAGGGGAGGGGAAGTCTTAGCATCAATAAAGCTACATGTGAAAAGCTTTGAATAGAACCTTCAACCCTCTTTACACTTGGATTGAGAAAGCAGATGTCACACACTGAGATAAGACTACAAAGTGCTCTTATCTATAATTTTAGTATATTTTCTAAATTATAATTGATCTTAATGTGAGTTCTTAAATGATTGGCTATGATTTTTGGGCCCAAAGAGCATCTAGAGAGGTAGATGTGATTGTGTGATGCAAACTCCATTGGACTCAAAACATACCAAGACATTTTTATTCCTATGTAGGATGGAGTGTTGTCCACATCACTCTCTTCCTTGGACTAAGAATTTTGAATATTAACACCAAAAGAAAATCTTATTCAACTCAACACAACCAACAAGATGTTTTTCATTCTTTGTAACAAAAAATGTCAAATTCAACATGAATTTCATGTTGAATTTGATGTTTTCTATTTAAAAAAACAGAAAACATTTTGTTGATTGCGTTGAATTCAATAAGATTTTCTTCTAGTATAAAAATTACAATCCTTAGTCTTCTCAATTTCGAAACTCTTATTGGCTACAAACTCATATATGTAATGGAAAGTGGGCTTCACTCAAAAAGTAAGCAAATATTTCATGGCATAGACACTTGTAGCATGCCTTGATCCTTAAAGGACATTGCAAGCCTATTGTGCATTTTGAAAGTCAAATCTTAAATTTTCATATAGTTCTTGATTTTAAATGTTTTTAAATTTAACCAAAAAATGTAGTTCCAATAATCTATTTTTATATCCATTTAAGTTTTTATCAAAATGATTGAAATTGTACTTTTTGTAAGATTTTGAAGATAGCATCTTGAAAGCTCAAAACACACTACTTTTGAACTTTTTCTATTGAGTTTTTTATAGTGTAAGATTTATAAGTACATCAATTACACCATAATATTTGTCACTATTATTTTCATTTTTTTTAGAAATTATATATTATTTTGAGCATTTTAATAATTACTATGATTTTTAAGAAGAAACTTCTATAAAAAATCATATAAAATTCATTTTGATATTTTTAATTATAAAAAAATGAGATTAAATTTTAGACATACAATAATATACATGAAAATATCAAAATTTTGAATTATTTGTTTCAAAGTAGAAATCTATTGTCCATTAACCCTTGAACGACAAACTAGGCATCATAAAAATCATTTGTTTTAGTTCTGTGTTCATTTTTTGGATTTAAAAAATGAAAAAGCACTCATTAAAAATCAAACTACTGTAGAAGAACTTCTATCTTGCATGCAAAGATTCTTTGTCATTCATTGGCTAACAAACATCTACTATATCATTCATGAATTAACCTTGTAACACTGTAGCAAACACTAAGTGTTCGATGGATGACATAGAATTCTTATGTATAGGACAAAAGTACAACTATTCATCTTTGGAGTTTTGTTGTGAAAAGGGAACATCTTTTATAATAGTTTGACTTTCAAAGAATACTTTTCCATTTTTTTAAGCAATTGATTCCTAGGATATTAGAAAATGATGATTTCTTCAGTGACCAAACCGTCCTTACAAGGTTAAGGATTAATATGAAATGTTGGAATTTGGCCCCCATGCATTGTGTACCAAAAAAAGAGGTTGATACCAATGTTTGATGGGTATCTAGAAATATGCAACTACTGTGAACATTGCACAACATCAATAATTTGTGAAATGTCCATCTCAGGTAATTTCCGTCAATACCCGCCCCCAACACCGGCCGATACCATGACCGAAGCCGGTCAAATTGATACCCGCCACAAAGGCCCGTATAAGGATATCCCACGTGGCAGCCGCAGCCACAGCCGCAGCCGGACGCGGCGCGAGCGCAGCGTCCACATCCTCACCACGTCAGCATTCTCCGCCCGGCGATTGCTCAACATAGCGTCAGCATGCCGATCGATCGGTTCGTATGAACTCCTCCGACACCGAAACAAATTCCTCCATAGCCTGTCTGCGGCAATCAATTGCAATTGTATACTTCAGTCCTTTAGCAGACATTCCTTTCTCTGGAGGTTCGTTGCCATTATTCCCGCTGCTGCTTGGGTCTTGAACGAGGTTATGTAAGTAACTTTCCTTTTCAGAATCCCTTAAGAATATTAATCGCTCTGCCTCTCTGTTCAGATTCGGTTTTTTCTCGAAGTGGATTCTTGTTTGGTAGACGTTGTTTTGTTGAGAGGGATCGCTTCTCCGCTTTTTTTTCAGCTACTAAATTTGGTTTCGACAGATGTTGAAATTGCATGTTTCTTTTGAAGTTCACCTTTAATTGAAGTTGATCTTGCGTGTTTTCTTGAGCTTGTCGTTTTGTTAGGTTGTTGTGTTGAATCTGGATTGATTCCTCGCGGTTTCTTCCAGATTGCTACTATATTTACTCTCAATTGATGTTGATATTGCGTGTTTCTTTTAAACTCACTTTTAATAGAGGTCGATCTTGCGTGTTTTCTTTAGCTTGAGTTTTGTTAGGTTGTTGTGTTGCATCCGGATTGCTTCCCCGCCCTTTTCACCAATTTGCTACTAAATTTGGTCACGATTGATGTTGTTCTTGCGTGTTTTTCTTTCGCTTGAGTTGTGTGAGGTTATTGTGTTGAATCTGGATCGCTTTCCCGCGCTTTTTCCAGCTTGCTACTAATTTACTCTCAAGTGATGGTGTTTTTGCACGTTTCGGTTTAGATCAATTTTTGTTAGTGCTATTGAGTGGTTTGATTCGAGGACATTAGTTGCTGTGCGTTCGCAATTCGCTTTTGGTTTCTCGAAGTGGCTTTTTTTAGATTAATTGTGCTTTAATGTTGTTTGTTGAGATTCCCGTGTTTTTCCATTTTGCTACTAAGTTTACTCTTGATTGGTGGCGATCTTGCGTGTGTATTTTTTATCTTGAATTTTGGAGTGTTGAGTCTGGATCAATTTCCTGCACTTTTTTCCAGCTTGCTGCTGAATTTGCTCTTCAGTGATATTGAGATTGCATATTTCTACTAATTTCACTCTCCATTGATGTTGATATCGCCTGTTTCTACTAAGTTTACTCTCTGTTGATTTCGAATTTTCGATCTTGTGTGTTTCTGTTAGCTCAAATTTTGTTAGGTTATTGTGTTGAATCTGCGGTGTCTGAATGGAAATTTTCCTGCAATCGTGCTCGGACTTATGGCCTTTTTGTCTTTCCCTTCCTCATTGATTTTTGTGGATGTAGGTTTCAGCCATTGCGGAAGCACTAGTCTCGATTGTTATTGCGCAAATGTCGAGAACAGCTCATTGTCAAATGTCATAGTGATTGATGTCTTTTCGGGGACAGAACCTTGATGTGAGCCTTGAAGGGTGTTGGATTCCCTTGCACCAGCACAGGTTTGTAGTTTTCGGTTTGGATTCAGCTGTACCAAGCTGGCACGCTTCGGTGTGCTTTCAGGGATCGAGTAAACTGGATTCAGCTCTGAGACCGATCAGCGATGCATTCGGCAAGAGGAGCTGCGGATAAATTAATTAGAGCAAGGCTCTTGAGGACAGTAACATGGTCACAAAGTTCTGGGAAGCTGTTCTCCCACCAGGAGCAGCTGGTGCCTTATCGTGGCCTACACAATGATCAAGGTGAAGCTTGACTTCATTCCATCTGCTAGCTCAGTCTTCTGTGTGATTTTTGTTTCCAGACACGGTTTAAGGTCTTCAGGGGACCTTGCTGAGGATAATTTGACTCTGGAGGCAGTAATTGCTGCTTCAGGAGTCGTTGGCTATCTATTCTTTGTCGGTTCCAGTAGGAGAATTATGCGTGACTTGCAGTTGTGTTTCTGTAATGACTGGAAATGGTGACACACCTGTGATGTACAAATGTACAAATAATGCTCTTGTTTATCTATCCTTCACGCTGTCCTAGTATTCTGGAAATGTCGTCTGTTTACCGAAGAGGATCTCATGTTGTAAGTTTCCATATTGTGATACCTGACTTCCATAGATTGATTAAGAGGTCATTTTCAGTCGCATGAGCTCCTGCAATTATTTGTCCAGCAGAAATCGTCGACATGAGCTGAGATCTTAGCTCATTATTCTCATGGTCACTCATTATTCTCATGGTCAATTGCAGATCGTAGCGTCAACAAGAAGCTTGCCGAGATAGACGGTGAGTTAGCCTGGTCCGTTGAGGCAGGGGGAGGCTCCTTGCTTGAGAGGTGCATGAGGCATCAAATCAGGAGGTTTGCAGTATCCACAAAAACCAACCGAAATAGCCGCTTTGACAAACTCAAAGAATCGGACGTGCAATATTTTAAGAGTGCAGTTGGTGAGAAGGGCGTTATAGCTGACAAGGATGAGCTAGCTGTGGCGAATATAGATTGGATGCACAAGTATCAAGGTCATAGCAAGCTACTCCTTCGACCCCAGACCTCCCGACAGGTATGATACGCAGGAGACATGTGATCTTGTTTTTGTTACGTTGCATTTCTTATGGGGAAATGCAACAGTGGCATGCATCCCTGCATCAATGACCGAAGATGTGTGCCAGACTTAACTTGCCAGATCGCTTTAGCCGCATTTTATCCGACCACTACAATGAAATAGTTCGCATCTTCTGATTGGGGAATAATATAAATAGCACGTCACTGTGTTTTTTTTTTGACGTGAACTTTGATGCGAATTTGGTTCATGCCTTGCTTTTCCTAGGTTTGTGTAATGTGACGCCCTCTCTGTTCCTGCTAAATGTGCCTCTTCTCATCAGCCCGTAGGCCTCTGCGTTGGTTGAAACTAAAATTTGCGCCTCCGATGACAGGTTTCGGAGATCCTCCGTCATTGCAATTCCAGAAATTTGGCGGTGGTGCCACAAGGAGGCAACACTGGCTTGGTGGGGGGTAGTGTTCCAGTTCACGACGAGGTAATTTTTTACACAATCTGTTATTAAGGACGTTAGTGGATCTCTTTGCTTTAATATTGCTGAAGCTGTTTTTGTATTTGTGGTGTGTAATGTGATTATGTCTCTCATAAGGAAGAACTGTATATTGGCAGGTCATCATAAACCTTGGAGCGATGAATAAGATTATATCGTTCGATGAGGTAAGTTAACTTGAAATCTTTGGATTGCCCTTTCTTAGAGTCCATATTTAACGAATCTCAAGTTCAAGATTCGACATGTAGCTACTACATATTTCATTATGTTTTGCGTTCTGATTTGCAACTGTGACCACTATTCTTGATGTAGGTCAGTGGAATCTTGGTGTGTGAAGCGGGATGCATTTTGGAGAATCTCGATAACTTTATTAAGAGCAAGGGGTAAGCTTTCTTTGATGCGTGTGAAGCAAAAATACTTGCTTCTCGCGTTGCAAAAAGCTAGGGTTCTTTAGTGTGACGTTTTATTCCTGCAGCGACACTTTCAGAAACCTCCCATATTGCAGATGTTAAGCCTTTAGTTATTTTTTACTTTGAAGCACATAGCTACGTGAAAGAGCTAATGGTGAAAGTTAGCGACTCTGGGTCTTTAGATTGCAAGATTTTGTTCCTGCTTTTTCGCTACTCAGATATTTCGTCGACTTCGACACATGCCTTTGTTCATGGTTGAAGGTTCACGATGCCATTAGACTTGGGTGCAAAGGGGAGCTGTCAGATTGGAGGCAACGTGTCCACTAACGCTGGTGGCTTAAGACTGTTGCGATACGGCTCTCTTCATGGAACTGTCCTCGGTAGATTTTCTTACTTATTTCTGCTTGCTGCTATTCTAGGCAGATTGGTGATTCGATCCATCACGGAAAGTGGAAGAGAATCTTGATCATTACCTCTTCCGATCATAAATTCCGATAACGTATTGAGTTCGTCTCTCTTAATTCGTTAGACTTCTGACGCTATCATCCTTCATGACGAATAAAATAACTTGTCAATTCTGTTCAGCATATATTGCGGTCTATGCATCATCTATGACCTCTGCATGATTGGAGTATGTGGAGCTGGGGAAGACTTCTTCAGATAATTCTAGAGTCTTGTTTCGAGAATATATAAGCTGTTGAAACTTGAGCAACAAATATGTGTCGCTGATTGTTGCTCGAAACTGGCAGGGCTTGAGGTTGTACTGGCTGACGGTTCGGTTGTGGACATGTTGGGGACATTGATTAAAGACAATACTGGCTATGACATGAAGCAGCTCTTTATTGGTAGCTAATACCACATCTCTGCATTCAAATTGTAACTTCTTTGGGCACTCTAATGCGCCCCACTTTCTACTAAGGGATAATCTTCAATACCTGATGAGATTATTGGTGTTCGCTTGGCAATGCAGGGGGTGAAGGAACTTTGGGACTGGTGACCAAAGTGTCGATATTAGTGCCTTCGAAGCTTGGGTCGGTCAACTCAGCATTCCTTGCGTGTGATGACTTTGTGAGCTGCCAGGTTAAGCTCTACCCTTTCGATCTCAATATTGTGAACGCCTCCAAATAGTACGCGGAAATATAGAAACTGATTTCTTTATTGTTCCTTCTTGATGCAGAAAGTACTGAAGGAAGCAAAGCTACAATTGGGTGAAATTTTATCAGCTTTTGAATTCATAGATCGACCTGCTCTTGACATTGTGCGCATCTGGTATACTATACTCAGTGCAGAAAAGAAGTTTCTCGAAATCTGATGATCTATGTAGAGGTCCTTGTCACTCCAAATAGTTGCATATTATGAGAATCAGGAGCATTTCTGTGACGTTCATTTCATCATTTCGATCCGAAGATTTTCATTATCACAGAATGGTGCATGCACAATCACTGAACCAGTTAGAGATAGCACCGAGAAGCTTTTTCTGACGGGATTTTAATTACTGATCTCGATTCTATGCGATGCATTTTTGTGACGTGGCAGGCTCTGACTCATTTGTCCGGAACAAGGGATCCTTTGCCGCATTCTTGGAAAAAATTCTACCTTTTGATAGAGACAACAGGCAGCAATGAATCTCATGACAAGTATGGCAATCTTCTTGTTATGATGCTCCAGCATATGATTTGTAGTTCATATGCCGTTTCTTGGAGGCTGGGTTTCCAGATGCTATATGAGAGATACATATAGCGAAACATGTGAAAAAGTCAGAAAAGAAATGTTCGAGGATATTGAAAACTGCCACTTCTCTGACTTCCTTTTAGAAATGAAAAAAAGTGTAGGAGATGACGGTAGCATATATCGCTTTATTTATTAATCGGTTATATTTTATACGTGTTGTATGTGGACCACATTAGGGAGAAGCTGGATGCATTTTTAGAGAGCACCATGGAGAAGGGCCTTGTTGCGGATGGCGTTGTTGCACAAGACATCAGCCAGGCAGCTTCATTTTGGCAATTAAGAGAGGTCAGTTAATACCTGATCCATTAGGGCGTCATCGTCTTGCACATTGGTGCTTCTAGCTGCAGAGTTGGATATGACTGACATGCATATTCGTTGATCTTCAGAGAAATATCCTTTGTTTGTACGATTATTCTACTTTTCTCTTGCCATTTGTATAGTGCTCTTTAACATTTTTTCACATGCTTCGAGTACGTTCAGGGAATAGCAGAAGCTCTTGGAAAAGCTGGTGCTGTCTACAAATATGACTTTTCGTTAGCCCCAAAACATTTTTATAAAATAGTGGAAGATCTACGAGACCGACTTGGTGAGAGCACTTCCTTATGCTGTTCGGGCTGCATGGGATATGTCCCTAATTTTGCTTCTCCTTTTACTGTTTGGAATATTATTAAGAGGTTTTCTTGTCTTCCAGGAACTTCTGCGGAGGTGGTCGCTTTCGGCCACTTGGGGGATGGAAACATACACTTGAATATTTCCGCTCGAGAGTATGACGATCAGGTGACCTTACCTTTTCCATCATTCTTTTGATGACTGTGTATGTGACATTAGGTCTACTTTGCTGAGCGAAAATTGCTGAATGTACATTTGATGGTACTGCTCGAGGAACAATTTGTGCTGTTGACTAAGTGGATAATTTTGCAATTCAGCTGCTGGAAAAAATTGAGCCGTACGTATTTGAATGGGTTGCTAAGCACAAGGGTAGCGTGAGTGCGGAGCACGGTCTCGGTGTGATGAAGCCCCATGCACTTCATTACAGCAAGTCGGCCGAAGCTGTAAGATCCAACAAACTGTAATAGTGTTTTCAGCCTTGTTTGATTTTAACCAGCACATTTACTACAGTAGTGCGCAAAGTTATAAACATTTAAAAAAATTTCAGTAGAGAATAATATTCTACTGGTGCTTTCAATGCTTAATGCATTTATTGGAGATTTGAGAAGTAATATGGTCAAATGTGAAATTGGAAAGTTTAAACTTGTCTTGACTTTTCAACGACTTTCTGCCTCGCACTTTGAAACCTCACAAGAACTGTGTGGGTGACGTCTCTTTCAGTGTTATAACGTCTGTGAGCTGTTCTTATACGAGCAAATGTACAGTCACTGACGTCATCTACCAGCTTAAGAGGCTTAACCCCTAAATGCCCAAGGCCTGTTTTGAAATACCCAAGGCTTGTTTTGAGCTTCTTGGAATTTGCTCTAAATTGAACAAAATGCCAACATTTTGATAAGTTGCATCAATTTTTTTGAATTGTAACTATAGAAATTCAAACTAAACATGTTAAAGATCTCATAGGAAAAGAAAACACAACAATATCACTTATGGAGTGAAAGATTATAATGTTTGACCATGAGGGTGTTAAAACTTCAAAAGTAATGAGAAGTCTTTCAATCCTTTTTTCACAAGTCAAATCTAAAAAATTGGTGACAAAAAAATATGAGGTTAAAGGGCTTAACATGTACAAACCCAATCAATTTATGACTTCTTAAAATCTACCCTATAATTTTTTTAAATGAATTTTGAATGTGATTTTTTCTCCAAGATCTAGTGTATTTGAGGCTCATTTCCAAGAGCTCTCCACACTACAAGAAGTCAAGATTGCAATGTGTATCCTTACACAAAATCTTGAATAAAAAAATCACTATCATTTATCTTCAAGATCAAATTTTTGATACTAAAACTAGACTTCAAGAAGAACTTTCCAAAAATAAAAACTACTAAAAATAAAAACTTGGTTAGGTTTATATAACTTCAAAGTTTTGCAAACACCAAATTTTGGTGCCTTGGGCATTTAGGGGTTAAAGCAACATTTCAGATTACTAAATTTTGATCAAACTAGTTCAACTAGTTCTTAGCCATTTGATTTATATATTGCATACCAGTTATGCAAAATGTTCTATATTATCTATCATCTTGAGAGACATTTGGTTTTAAATGTGGCAATCTGCAGATAACGCTCATGAGAAAGTTCAAGACTCTCCTAGATCCGAAAGGCATACTCAACCCTTATAAAGTGCTTCCTAATTCCTCTAAAGCAGACTCAAATTCCGCAGCAGCTAGGACTGAACAGGCTGTGGCAGCAGAAGTCTATTGACAAAGAATTTAGAATTGGTGGGCACCCCTTGTTTCTGGTCAATGATGGGTGCACTCATCCTGAGGATTACAGGTGTGTTCTCACTGCTTCATATGCAAGATGTAATACTCTCCAAGTCATGTAATGGTTCCTCTCCAAGTTGCTCCAGGTGTTCATGGCCCTCTCTTGACCAATTTTGTGGAAGCCATGCCGATTTCAGTCTCAGTGTTGGTCTGCATTCCATTCATATGCAGCTACAATAACCTTCACAGATGACAAGAAAGGATAATCATGCACCAATGTGCAGTAATAACATAAACCTTTAATTGGATACTAATTTGTGCCATCAACTGAGTGCCTCTATCCTTTGCAAACTAGCTTGTGAGTTCATTGGACTTGGGCACTTTGCTTCATGCTCGCTAGTTTCAATGGAGCTTCTCAAAGAATGTTGGACTATTTGTTGCACTTGAATTTTCAATTTCAATTTTTCAAATAGAGTACCAGTAGCCACTAACCAGTCATGTTGTGATGCATTGCAGGAGTGTAAATATGGATGTTTGAGGGACTGTAAAGTTTGGCAAAGGTAATCTCCTTTTGAAGAATAATTTAAGAAACTTTCTATCTAGGGATCGAGTCTTCTTCTGGTATAGTCACTCACAGGTGTACAAAATCATGATGGTTATATATCATGTGCTATAATGCCATATGTGCATGTAGAAGTTCTCCCATTCTCTGGTCACTTTCATCATTGGTAGTTCCAGATTCTAGTAGTCACCAATGGATGGCATGGTCTTGAAATATTCATTCTGAACATTTGTATCTCTTGTAACCTACATCTGATTCTGATTCTGCATCTGAAATCAATGTCTTGCCCTAGAATTTAGCTCTATTAGCTATAGTCATTGGTGTATCACTTAATGTAACTCAATTGAAATTTGCTTGGAAGGCTCAATTGTGTCTTAATTGGACAGATCTTTATGGATGAAAAAACTCATTCAGGTATGAAAATGGACTCATCATTATTCAAGGTTGACTTCACATAGATTTTGAAAACTCTGAAGAATCTGACTTATGTTGCTTTGAAAGTACACTTAAAATGTGTGTTGAAGTCTTCTTGATGAATACTTTACTTTCAGTGTACTTTCAATTTTTGTCCTGAAGTGATTTTCTGGTAAAAAATGACAAAGATGACCAGTTCGTTCATATCCTTTGTATTTAGGTACTTGAGTAGCCCCTAGACAGGTGGAATAAAATCTTGGGTTTAGAGTCATCAGTGTTTGAGGCTTTGAGCTTTCCTCTTTGAAGAAGACTTTTCTGCTGTGAGCCCCCAAGTGTGCCCAAGTATATCTAGGTAATAATAAGTTGGTATACTATTTAGAAAGGGGGTGTATTGGCACCAAGCTACAATATGACAGACCCTCCTTTCCACTACCGGTAGTGATATTCAAATTCAAAGGACATTGAAATCATGACACAGGTTTGAAAACTTTACCAATTGAACTTTGATTTCTTATAATTTTTGCATATATCTTTCAAATGTCACTTTTGGACTTGACCTAAGTTCAATACTAAATTGTGAAATGTGACTAAAAAGATTAGAATTTTTTGACGCATATATCTTTCAAATGTCACTTTTGGACTTGACCTAAGTTCAATACTAAATTGTGAAATGTGACTAAAAAGATTAGAATTCTTTGACATGCAACACGGTTGTTAGAAATTGAGAGAGACCAATTCTTTTTCAGGAACATTCTGTCATCTTGCAACAATGAAGTCGCACCACCAGAAGAACTTGATGACAAGTTTATATTCTTGATATTCTTTTGTAAAACTGAGAGCAAAAGTATGTACAACAATAATGGTAAGTTATACTGTACCTGCTTCTACTGGTGGAAACTGAATGGGATGTGATAAGGGAGGGGGGGTTCTAAAGATATCAAAGATGAGCATGCCATTTTTTGGGCTTTGAATCTCATGATAAGCTTACATAACAGATTGGTGTTGCAAGGGGCACCTAAAAATTGTATGAGTTTCAAGGGCTGTTTTTTGTTTTGTTTTAATTATTGAGTGAAAAAAAGAAGTACAGTAGAGACCGTTGGCCTATACCAAGACTTCTGGGGCACCTTTGCAACTGTAAAGAAATTGAAATAATTGAATTGGGAATGAACTCATTGGTGGTTTGGCCAGAGCACCAACTTCAGCCACCTAGCATGCTTTGTCTAGAATAGGCCACTTGATATGGATATACCATCCAGTGGCATCAACTGTGAGTTGACTTCCAAAACACCAGAGAAGAAGAGAAGAGAAGGGCAAGAATTTTATTCTCAGTTTCCATCATCATATAAGTTAACCCTGGAATGTGCAGGGAGCCATTTCGTGGCTTCTGGATGATTTCAGGTGGTCATAAGAAGACCTCAACAGTAGATTTTTCATCCATTCTTTTTTTAATGACTTTGGATGTTGAGTTACAAAGAGGGTCCAATGGAATTTTTGGTCTGTTTGATGTTTATTTTCATATAATTGAGAAGTAATGGAAAAAAAATGGATGGCAAAATTTGTCATTTCAGTGTATTTTGGGATATTGAGTAAATCTGAAATTTCTCCTTGAAAATGACTTTTTTTGAGTTTGAGTCCAACTAATGAAATGAAGGTCTTCTACTCTAGTTTCTACTCTAATTCGTAAAATTGAATATTTTATTATAATTTGAACTTCAATTGTATTTTTAATGAGAATTAAATGAGAATTATATAATGACACGGAAAATGAATTTACACCATGATGTTTTTCAATGTAATGTACACTCATGGTAAAATTTTCAGATTTTTTGAGATAATTTTTTATTTGATATGGTTTTTTTTTCATTTATTCTTCAAAAATTTGCATAAAAAGAAAAATTCTCAAAAAAATTTTAAATTTTCATGAAGTATAGAAAACATGTAGCTTTATCTCTAAAGTCCATGATGCACATAACTGATCTCCTAAGTTCGAAATAAATAAATTATCATTGTCCATTTCATACAAAAACTGAAAATTTCACAAAGGTCAATGTAATTTTTGGCAACTTTCACTTTTTGTTAAATAAGTAAATATTGATGAAGATTTTTGACCTTGCATTGGGGTCAAGTATTCTAAAGCAATTTCAGTCTTCTAAACATGAAAGAATTTTAGGGGATAATCCATTGTGAACAAATACAAATAGTCAACCAAAAAAATTTTGGCACATTTTTGCCGTAATCTTCCCTCATTTTGACACTGGCTACTTTAAAATTCTTTAAAATGGATCAAAAGGGAATGATATCTCCCATACCCTTCTCCCAAATCCCTCTTATATGAACTAATAGTTCAATAATGAAAGTCTCTAATAATAGAAAATATTACTCCGGGGATGAATGTACTCATCTACATATTTTGGGGGGTTCCCTTACATACATGCATTTTTAGGGTTCATGTTCCCACTGGGTACCCCCAAGAAATTAAACCAGACAAATTGGCAGACAGGATTCATAACTTTTGATGCATTTCAAGTTTCCATTCTAATATTTACAAATCTTTAATACCCCAAATCTTTAATTAGCCACAGGCCATAGCAATTCTAAAATTCAGACCATCCAAACTATTTTTCTTTCTCCTAAATCCAGATTAATTAAGTTTTGTTTGTCTTTTTAAATGTTAATTAAGGATTTTGGCACCATACTACCCTAATAACCTGGCTACTGCTGTCAGTAAAGAGCACAGGGAGTCGGGGAGTCGGGGACATGGGATGCAAATATGGACACAAATATGGTCGAGAATAGTTCCATGAATTTCGGCTTGTAGGAAGGAAATGGTCTCCATGAGGGAGTGCCCCATGCCATGCCTTGGCCTTTTCTCCCAAATGGATGTAAGCTCCCCAATTTGCTGCATGTTGAAACTCAAAGCAACCAATGAGAGGGTGGTATTCAGCTTTTCAATCCCGCTACTTTATGCTTGCCATCCCCCCAAGCCAAGGAAAAAAGGCTTCCAGTTCCTGGGATGCCTTTTTATGTTTTTTTGTAGTGCTCTAAATAATCAGTAATTTTGTCCCATAGTAAGTTACATGTTCTGGGATCCAGCATAAGCAATGTTCGCAAAGAAGTTTGCCCTAAAAGTCCAAAAACGGGGGAGTAGAGACATATTGCTGCTGGGACAATCGACCCCTCTATTGGCCCGCGTTTTACCCTTGTAGAAAACACTGAAATTTTATATTTGCCACATATGATAAAATTTGCAAATTCTGAATTCATTTTTGGAATCAGAGACTCCAAACTAGCTGTGGGACAAAATGAAATTCAAAGTTTAAGCGGCACAAAATATGGGGTCAATCTTGGCATTTTTCCTCTGGTGGGGCAATAGAAGGCCGGCGTGAATAAAGTGCCTGTTGCTGCTTCTTATCAATGAGGTAGGAGGTCTATGAAGTGCCCATTTTAGAAGCTGAAACTGCATTTTGGGGAAGTGAAACTTCTTGAAATTATTTTTTTAGTATTGCACACGGTCCTTGAATTGCAAATGGAATTGGTATCTAATCCAACTGGTTTCATATTTTTTGGAGCTTTGTAGAATCAGTTATGAATTTTTGAAGTTGAAATGGTGTAGGTGGCTCTATAATCACCCACCTCCTCAAATATAAACTATTTGTAAATTGTTGGTACAACAAAAAAAAAAAAAAGCAACATGTGTACAAATAGTGTACATTTGAGGAGGTGGGTAATTGTAGAACTTGAGCAACTAAAAAGCCTCCTACCATACTTATGATTTGGCATAAATTATTCAATACTCAAGGAAGTACAAATTATTAACCCATAAATAATAGGCAAAGTCCCTCATGCTCGGTTTTGAAATAATTCTTGACAAAAAATGGCTTTAGTATTTTTTTTGCAAGGGGGAATATTTTGACCTATTAGATCTATGCCAATAGTGAATATGACATGCTAAGTACCACATTTACACTACAAAGTCAAAGCACTATTTATTATTCACTTTTGCATGTCCTAACCATACAAACTTTGGGCTAGCAACAAAGTCAGTATCTTATGTTTATGGAGATTTTTATTTACATTTGAACTACCCTGTAGGCAAGTGAATGTCATTTAACCCTTAACCCCTAAATGATTTTGGCTATGTTTTCACCAAAACCGCTCCAAAACTGCCATTTTGTAGTACAAGTACCAAGTTTTAGAGAAAAAAATAATTTAGACACATATAATTGTAGGATCTTGTATTACACTTGTTTGAAAATATGTGGAAAAAATTTCAGAAACTTCTATTGTGTAGATTGCAAGATATTAGCATTTGACGTGACAACTTTCTTTTTTTTGGCCCTGCAAAAATCTGGGCAGCTGCACTTCAAAAGGTCTTATTTGTATGAAAAAATGTCCAAAATGGTTGTTACTCTTAGAATTCATTTTTCAAATCAAGTTTGCTACATGCTTGAAAATTTTCAGATCATTTGAAATCATACAACAAATAGGAAAAAAATAGTAAGTAGAAACGAGTAGAGAATGATTCAAAATACTAAATTGTTAACAATTTATTTATGGAGTTGAAAAATGCCAATCCCAATGGTTGTAATGTTGTAATAAACAATCTACACCCAATGTTTTTATTTTTCCAAAAATATTGAAAATTGAGTTAAATAGAGGATTTCAAAGTTTATTTTAGAGTAGAAATTCAATAACGACCCGCAAACTCCCACAAACTAAAACTCCTCATAACTTTTGACTCATTGATCAAAATGGAATGATTCAAATCTTTCCAAGTATACATAAATCTAGAGAATCAATTTCAAATTTTAATTTCTTAAGGAAATGATTTTTAAAGAAGTTTTTTTTTTCTACCCGAGTTGCTTGTTGACCCTAGAAAAGTATATATCATACAATAACTCTTAACCATGTAGTCAAAAGTTATGAAAATTGTTGGGCCTTAAAGCTACTCCTTGGGCACATGTGTTAAAATTTCAATGAAAAAAAATTAGAACCCCATTCATGGTGAGCTGCCAAAAATTTCTATGTTGCCAAAAAAACGTAGTTTGGGCATTTAGGGGTTAAACAATGCCGCAATCGTTTTTAGCCAATAAATGATAAATAATATTCTAATGTAGGACATAAGTGAAAATGTTCATCCTTGGAATTTTTGTAAAAGGGCCCAAGGTCTTGCACAGTAGTTTGACTTCCGATGAATTATCTTGGATTTTTTTGGTCAATGATTCAAACAATCCCCCAAGGGATGATTTTCACAATCACAAGCCGATCTTTTAAGGATTAAAGAATAACCCTAAAGAAGTAGAGCCTTAGTGAATAAGGTAGTTACCAAAATACTCTGCAATATGTGCATTCTTTATTTCTACAATTAACAATAAAGTCATCCATCATACCTTTTAGGCCCACAATGTCCTTATAGAAAGAAACATTTTAGTAAGTATTAATTATTGGTTTTCTATTTTGAATTATAAACATCTCTAAGAGGCCCATTTTCATAATGACTTAAGTTTAGGGACAAGATAATGTGAAATCCAAACCCTATTATAAAAAATAATATGCTGAGCCACAAGAGAAGCAAATGATATTATTTCTCATTACAAGACTCTGCTTTTATATTACTAGACTTGACCAGAATGTTGGATCAATGGTTGGATTTTGGTCAACCATATTTAATGAAGGATTTAAAAGAAGGACAACATAATTCTAAAGCACCCCCTTTGTTATGGAAAGACTACATGACTCTCCTCATCCAATGAGAGACTACCATTTCTCTATAAATGGACTCCATTGAGGTTATTTGTAACCAATTAGCATACCTAAAGGCCAATTGGATGGAAAAGAATTATAAAACACATGCTAATTTTTTTAGATATATTTTTTGGAAAAACATGTTGGTTACAAAGAATAAATAATCTTGTAGAATACTCTAAATCCTAGAAATTTTATTAACTTTTCTTCAAAAAAATAAAAATAATAATTCAATAAAGATGTATCAATCTTCTCTTTTACCTATGGTGTTCAAGAAGAAACTGAATAACTTCAACTCTAAGGTTGGTTGAAGCTCTCAAAATGCTCAATCATCTAATATGTGCATACTAAATGTTTAAAAAAGACACTTTCATTCTAATAATAATCTTCCAAAAAAATCATGTAATATATCAATATAAAAAAGAAGAAAACTCTCTGAGTAAATCAATGATATATAGAGAAAGATCTTTTGGAGGAGCTTCAATTGTTTATTATGATTTTAAAAATAATTTTTTTTTTCTATTTTTAATTCAAGTACTTTGGAGTTAAATTAATCATCCACATTAAATGAAATTTTAGGCCAGTGGAGGGCTATTTTAGGCTTGTTCCTACGGCAATATAATAAGGCAGTTTCATTAGAATTTTTTATTCAAAAATAAAATAAAATTAAAATTTCTAAAATACAAAAAAAGTGAAAATGACATGGCATTGTCTTAACCACATCAAACTACGCAGCTAGTAACGTTTTCACGTAGTTGAGACAATTTTCACAGCCCAAGAACTCACAGACTTCTTGAAGCCCTAAGTGTCTTCTAATGCATTACAAATCCTACAAAGAGCTTTTGCATATTTTGGCAAATATTCATGAAGCAAAATACAACTAGTAATAAAATTTCAAAGTTGAAAGTCATCAAAGAAGCTATATTACTAAAACTTAAGTGAATATAAAATCCATTTGATGCATTGATAATTACTATAGAGCTACTCACGTAATCCAAATATATTCAAAAACTTTGGGGGATACTCCCTTGAACTTTAGGTGGTTATCTGCAAATATAGTAATAAAAAACTCTTATATCTTTCTTTTTAAGTATCATCATAATAGATCTTTTTCTAATTTTGTCAATTTATATAAAAATATAAGTAATTTTAATACTTTATTTTAAAAGTGTTAGGCCCCTATCTTATTTATTTATATGTGTGTGTGTATATATATATATAATATTCTTTGGAATATAGAATACAATATTTCATTCTACACCTTTGTAAACAAATAAAAAACATGAAACAACAATATCTTTTATAATAGTAAGCTAATAGACATTAGAAAGAACCCATGTTTAATTGGATACTCTTGCATCTAAGTTGATGGATTTTTTTTATGCATCCAATGTAACATCTTCATGTTTTTATGTCAACAATTACATTCAATGTAACAAACTATAACACTTTTATTTAATGAAATTTTCTAAATTATCTAACAAGTTACTTTATGTTACCTTGGTTGTTTGACTATAACAATAAATAATTAAACTGTTCAATATTATTTTTTATTAAAATTTGTTTTAAAATTCTTAAGACAAGACAATTCTAACTTCTTTCTCATGTCTACGTAGGAGTGACTTGGACCATTCATTGATTTGAAAGGAGTGAGATTCTTTTCAAAATAAAATAAAATTAGTAGTCTTTTTCACAAGTATTATTTAAAATAATTTCAAAAAATAAAGTATAATATGGTAATATGTTGCAACATTCAAAAATGACTTTGGCCCCAATTAATATAAGTTGGATGTGTTTATTTTATCCCTAAAGTTCTAAAAATATGTTTTCATCAAAAATGCTCAAAAATTGTCATTTTTAGTACAAGTATCAAATTTTTGAAAAAAAACTTTTTTTGACACATGTAACCATAGAATATTGTAGTATGCTCACTTGAGAACATGTTGTAATAATTTCAAAAATTTCCACCAAGTGGATTGCAAGATATAAAGATTTAAATTTACTAAAATCATTTTTTTGGCCTTATAAAAAATAGGGCAGGTGCAATTTACAAGGTCACTTTTCTATAAATAAAAAAATGTCCAAAATGGCAGTGCTCCTTTAGATTCTTTTTCCTAGACAAGTTGGTCAGATGTTTGAAAATTTATATATCATTTGGAATTGTACAACATATAGGAAAAGAAATAATACATAGACACAAGTAGAGAATGATTCAAAATACTAAATTACTAAGAATTTAATTATGGAATTGAAAAATACCAATGGTTGCAATGCTGTAATAAACAATCTATCACCTATGATTTTATTTTTTCCAAAAATACTGAAAATTGAGTAAGATAAAGAACTTAAAAGTTTATTTTAGAGTAGTGAATCTATAATTGCCTGCAAACAAAAAATTCTTGTAATTTTTGATTCATTGATCAAAATGAAATGATTCAAAGCTTTCTACGTATATATAACTCTAGAAAATCAATTTCAAATTTTTGTTTTTGTAAAATGTAAATTTTTTAGATCTGTCCAAATTGCTCATTTATAAAAAAGACATTTTAAGTCCTAACTTTTGACTTGTATTTCCAAATGTCATGAAATTTTGTGCATTAGAAAGATATTTCTCGAGCCCACCTCCTACTAATATTTGGGCCAAAAATATAGAAATTTCCAATCACACATATTTGCCCAAAATTGCTATGTAGCCCAAAATTACATGCTAGCCCTTTAAGGGCTAAGGTTGTACATATCTATGGTAGAATCATCCATAGTCAATTACTTATGCAATTCTATGCAAGATTTGGAGCAATTGAAGGCAATGTAATATTTCTACCTTGTAGAAAAATAGAAATCAGAGGGATTACAAAATTTTTGATAATTTCATGCCTTGAATTGATATTACTATGAGTTTTGGAAGCCAAAAGTTGGTCTAAACCTATACCCAATGTCTAGAGTCTTCCCATTATTGCTCATCAATCAGAGACTACTTGTTCATTTTAGCATCCAAAATCAAGAACATGTGTCATGACACTTTCTGTACCCATTGTGGTACCACAACTAGGAAATGTATTTGAAAACCAGACACATGTCATGACATGAAATTAGTTCCAAATCCAGTATCTCATCTTGTAATTTTTGTAATACATAGCAATCTCATCATGTCTTGCTATTGACATTCCTTTAAGCTATCAAACTTTGAACCTTATTATAACCATCCGAAAAAACTAATCACAAAAATCAATCCCAACCTTTGCCAAAATTCACACGTAGGACATTAAGCTTGTCCCACGAAGTCGACCTTGTAGGGTAAATGCAGAGTACTTGTAAAAGAGGTCCCCTATTTTGTGTTATGTTAAATTCAACATTCTTTAAGTCTCCTAGCTAATTTGGAGCTTCGTATTGCAAATATGAATTCAAAATTTGCAAATTTTATTATGTGTGAAAATAAAAACATTATTGTGTTTTTCGTGAGGGTAAATTCACCCTAAATGATCCACTTTGTAAAACAGATTTAGCATCATGCAATTTACACCCCCTATTGGTTACTAACGAAGTCCTAGTTGATAATAGGTGATTCTACCATATGTGTTACTGGTCATTTTTTGTGCACACTATGGTATGTGAAGGCCTAATTCAATACCTCAGTGCCAAAATTGAGTTTCCACATCAAATTTATTAGGGGCTTATGTCACTTCAAACCATTCACAAGATGACACTGGTTATTTTTAACAAAAATGACTTAATTTCAACTAAATTTGACCTCCACATAGGGTAAGGTAGGAGGCTCTAAAACCGAATAGGCATTTAGAATTGCCCATATGGACTTGCCTAAAGTGGACATGAGGTGGTCTTTAAATGGACCTTCAATAATCATTGAATGGATCAATTATCCCCCAAAGTTCTATGACTATGTTTTCACAAAAAAAAACTCAAAAATTGCTATTTTTAGTACAAGTAGCAAATTTTTGAAAAATAATTTTTTTTTTCTATATATAACCATAGGATCTCGTACTGTGTAGTATCAAAAATATGTGGTAAAAATTTCAGACATTTCCACCATGTGGATTGCAAGATATAAACATTCAAATTCACTAAAATCATTTTTTTGCCCTACAAAGAGCTGGACATCTGTACTTCGCAAGCTCACTTTTCTATGAAAAAATGACCAAAATGATGGTGCTTCTTTAGATTCTTTTTCCTAGACAAGTTTTCCACATGCTTGAAAAATTTAAGATCATTTCGAATTGTACAATATATAGGAAAAAAATAGTAAGTAGGTAGTAGTAGACAATGATTCAAAATACTAAATTATTAAGAATTAAAATATTGAATTGAAAAATGACTATCCCAATGGTTGAAATGTTATAATAAACAATTTACATACTAGAATTTTTTTTTTTTCAAAAATATTGAAAATTGGGTAAGATAAAGGATTTCAAGGTTTATTTTAGAGTAGGAAATCCATAACTGCCCCCAAACAAAAAATCCTCATAACTTTTGACTCCTTGATCAAAATGGAATGATTCAAAGCTAAGCTTTCCTTGTATATATAAGTCTAGAAAACCAATTTCAGATTTTGGTTTCAGAAAAAAATGATTTTTTCTAATCTGCCCAGATTGCCCAGTTACGATAAAAGAAAAGTAAAATATTAGGCTATAACTTTTGACTCCTATTTCCAAATGTCATGAAATTTGTTGCATATGAAAGATATTCCTCATCCACACCTTCTATTAAAATTTCAGCCTAAAATATGGAAATTTCTAGTCACAATGACTTGCCCCAAAATTTTTATACAACCCAAAAACGTTGCCCCAGTCTTTTAGGGGTTAAAAAAAACTATTTATTGCAAGAACCAATCATTCTCTTTGCTTTCTCCATTTCTCTTTAGAAGTTACAAGTGAATGGCTTATGGAAGACCTAGGATCATAACTAGGAACCTATGACTCATTCTGTTTAAAAATTCATAAGTGATTCGAAAACACTTCAAAAAATACAAAATGACTTGTGTTACAATCATAATCTAATTCTCTTTGTCTGAAAAATGATCTAAAAAATAATCCCATCCAAGAAACCACATGAAAAAAAGGTGCACCAACCCTTAGATGCTTGCTTTCAGAGCCTCCTATCTCATCTCACCCACGTTAACCAGAGTCTTTTGGTTGTAGCCGTCTGGAAAAAGAAAAAGAAAGCCGTGCATAAAAAAACAGCACTCCGTCACTGCTTGACCCTCCGTCCCCATGCAGTGCGGCAGTGCCGGTATTTCCACTCTTCAATTCGTGCGTCCTTCCCCGTGCATCGATTCCCGAGACGGAAGCGCCCCTCACGAGGACGGAGATTGAAGAACAACTACAGTAACTTAGCATAAACAATGGAAAGCTAAGCTAGTTGGAAACTTATCCAGCACGCATGGATCGACTCGTCACGGAAGGAAACAGAAATTCTGGCCCGCAGAACAACAGAACATGGCAGGAGACTGACTGACGTACGGCCCGGACGAACATCAAGGAAAGTAACTTAAGTACAGTACAGTACCGCACCCCACTGCATGCGCGCATGCCGCAGCAACTGTCCCGGACTGACCGACTAGCTAAAGCTTAAGTTAACGCTTATCCTAACTTATCATATCACTGACTGCAGCAAAATAAAGCTTACAACTTACTTCTTATTACAAAACCTGAATCGATGGGGGCGGACGCAACCTCCAGGATCGAACTCATGAACTGAATCTGACTGACAGAGACAGACTGACTTATCAACTGCAGCTAGCCCAGCCAGAATTGAAGCCAGGCCCGACGGCCCGGAGATCGATCCCCGCCATCTTCTGTAAGTTAGAATTCAGGTTTATGCTTAACTTATTTCCCACTTCACACGAAGGAATGATCGAGCTCCTTGGGGAATCTTCCGGAAGCCAGGTCCGGTGCTGCACTCTGAATCCGTCATCGATCTGTGTCCAAACTAACTAGGCGGAGGCGTGCGATCGACACCTGCATTGGGAGTTTGGGACCCCAAAGTGACACGGAAACCTAGGTAGGGATCGATGACACAAAAGATCGGTACTCGCTACTCAGTTAGATCGTGAGAGCTAGGTAAGCTTGTAGGATAGGATGGAATAGGATAGGATAGGGTAGTCTCGAGTTTTGGGTACTCACACCTAGTGATAAGGTATGGTAGGATCATCTTGAAGTGAGTGAAATTTGTTTCACGACTATTGTTGCGAGCCTCGAGAATTTTTCATCTTTGGAAGCATATGGAGACAAAATTTTACTAAATTCAAGTGGTTGGTCTGAAACAAAAGGGTGGTGTTTGGATATGGTATATGCAAAAGTTGGGAGATTGAGGATGAACTTGAAGTGGTGGGTTTCCTAAATATGTGCCTTGATTCCTATATCCCACACTTTGAACATTGTGTACTACCCTCTACTTGTATTGTGGATTGTTCAGGGCTTGTTTGTAGGAAATATGATGCTCAAGATGAAGTAATTGACTTGTTATGATACATTTGAAAATTTATGACTTGTTCACACAATGTCCATATATAATGCATACCAAAAGTGCATTGAGAATCATTGCCTTTTGGTACTTGCCAATAAGATTCAGTAAAAATATTGGATGTTCAAAAATAATAACTATCAACTCGGTTGTTGTTTGTGACGATTAGTAACAATGAAAAACACAAAATATGCATAACGTATGAAAGGATGTTTGTCAAATAATGGATATATAAAATATGAATGTTCAAAACGTTGAAAATGGAGATATCCAAAGTTGACCTTCAACTCTAAAATATAAAAATAAAAAACTATACATTTTTAGGCTAGCATTTGTAGGAATTGGTGCAAATCAGGGAGATATCCAAAATTGACCTGCGACTCCCAAAAATAAAAATAAAATTATACATTTTTTCAAACAAGCATTTGTAGGGATTGTTACAAATGAAGATACCCAAAATTGACCTTCTATTCTCCAAAATAGAAAACCATACATTTTAGGCAAACATTTGTAGGGATTGGTGTTAGAAATTGGTTGCAAATAAATGCAGTGTATGAGTTACTTACCTTATCATAGCTTAAATGATATAGCAATAACATGGAGCTAGTTCACGGCCAGGGAGGAATGACTCATCTATTGCCCCACCAGAAGATAAATGTCAAAAATGGCCCCCTATTTTGAGTTGCTTAAATTTTGTATATCATCACATCCACCAGCTATCATGGAGTCTCTGATTGCAAATATGAATTCAGAATTTACAAATTTTATCATATGTGTCAAATAAAAAATTTCAGGGTTTTCTACAAGGGTAAAACACGGGGCAATAGAAGGGTCAATCCTCTTGGCCGCTAGTTCACACATCATTCATAGCAGGGAAGGAGGAGGAAGGAGAAGAAATAAATGAGCTACAAGCTGGAGAACGGACATGATGCGCTTGATTCATTCCTGATTTGGAACCTTCCCCTGTCAAAATAAAACCCAAAAGGGCACATACAGTAAGGTAGCATTATAAAGTATGTATGATACCCTTGTCAGTATGGAGGGTAGTTCAATCATGTACTGAATAATATAAGGGCTGAATGATACAAAAGGAATGTATTTACAATTATTCATCTCTCTACATACATAAATAGAAAAACTAGTGTGTACCAAGTCATTGCCACAGTAAAATAAAATAAACATAAAAGTAACTTTCTGATTTTTAGAATTCATAGAAACTTCAAATTGCAATATGCGTACCTCGAGTTGTTTTGTTTTGTTTGTTACGTTAAGATCTCCTGGATCTTGTGTCCCTAGGTTGCTTTCTCGGTATTGTCGGAAAGTCCTTGGTGAATAAGGATGTATAGGCTTTGTTTCGTGGCATTCTGACCTATGACGTGAAAGTTGTTGAATTTCAAAAAATTTATCAATTAAATTTTTTTTTAAATACTTTTACCTTTTGTTTTAACTATGGCAATGGCACAAGGTACATTGTTTTTTGTTTTTTATATGCATCAGAATGCCACGAAGTAAAGGTTGTGCACCCTTCCTTGATGAGGGCTTTCTCACCATACCCAAAAACATGACCAAGGGACACATGGTTTTGGAGGTCTCACCATAGCAAATAAAAGCCTAATATATTGTATAGATGTACAGATTTAGATGTATGTAGTATGAAGTTGTATATGCATATGTCTTTTGTTTATTAGGATATAGATTCAATTGCAAGTTGAAGAAAACAAGAATTGCAAAATTTGATGGAAAAATTGCTCGTTATTTATTTGTAATTAGAAAAATTGTTTGATCTTAATGTGTATTTTGAAGGTTGGAATACCTTGTGAAGAAGATAGAAGGAGATTGAATATGATCTTCTTTGAAAAGGTGTCTAAGTTACAATCTAGAAGTATAATTAAACACATAGGAGTTGAATGTTTTAAATATGATGGAGTTAATAATACAAAATTGTTGTATTGAAATTCACTCTCTTCCCTTCCAAATCCTTAAACAAAATAAATAATGGATTAGATGATTGCAATTAGAGCATGTTTTAGGTTCATTAACATGCACTTGTAACACCCAATCTATTATCTTTGTCATTTTCATGGTAAACAATTTTCACACTAGCCAATTAAACTTCAATAAAAACCAAACCCCATTAAACTTTAAATAACAATGTAACTACATTGCAACAAAAGTAAGTAAGATTCCTCTCGTTGTTTGCAACTTTAGTTAATGTCACAAGTTTTATTTCTCTTCTTTCATTCTACTAACTTCCAAGTAATAATGCTCCAAATAATAACACTTTAAAACTTCATTGCTATTCTTCTAATTTCATAGCCACTTACTCTACTAGATCAATAACTAGGATTCTTATTTGGGGGATATGACCTACTAATTTGATCGTTAATTTTCCTCCATATTGAAGGGACTCCTGCACAATGATTCTCATGTAGTTTCCATCACCTAAAAAAATTATAATTCATGACATTGCTTCATAGTCTGTACTCTAGTCTTCCTCTTGCACGAGAAATTCTCTTTTTAGGAAGAATGTATTGATAATTGGTAACTTAGACAAGACAAAAATCCTTAAAATAGGAGGAAAAATTCTACCTATAAACTAAAACTAAACCTCAACAAATATCAATTGTCCTGAGTGTATTTTTGAAAGCATTCATCATCATAATGACCCACTCCATCATTTCCAGGTTTAAATTAAAAAGATAGGGTAGTGGACAGAAATTTATGGCAAAGCAACAACTCCCCCCCCCAAAGAAACAAGGGAACGTAAAGGAACGTACGGGAACGAGGGGAACAGAATGGGAGCAAGCTCCCGGTACTCAGCTTCCAGTACCGACGGGCAGCCCGCAACTCATGATGATGCGAGCCAGACGGAGGCGAAAAGTGGGGCCAGAGGAATGAAGGACAGGGGAAGGCGACTTTACTTCCTTTAATTAGACCTTACCCTGTTAGAGGGGTAGGCTCGCGGTGGGTCCCACCAATAATGGGCCTCCATCCAGGTCCGCCCGGCCCGCGCCCTTTCCCGTCCCGTCCCGTCCCTTAGCGTCTTCCCAAAACAAGAAAGAGCCGGCCATCCCCAGATGAAGCCAACACTACTGTCGTCGCCGTCGTCCCAGGCGTCTCTGTGGCCGCTGCTCCGCAACTTCAGGCCCAAGAGCAGGAACGCTCCAAGCCTCCCCTGGAGACTTCCATCTCCTCCTCAATCTCTCTTCCCATTGCCTTCCCTTCACTCTCCTCTCTTTCTCTTTGCTTCCCTTCGCTTGGCGTTCATGTTCACCCTCGCGCCACCGCTCGCTGCCGTGCCTGCCGCCTTCACGCCTCGCTAGGTACGAAACTTATCATACACTCATTTTCATGCTCACAGTCTCACACACTCGCACACTCCAAACTCTTGCATTTGGATGCGGCGGCGTGAGTTTGATCCAGATCACGCGCCGTAAGTCTTAGCAATCTGCTGTCTGGATCAGAAGGTGTTGGATGTGCTCCGCACTGCGCGTGATTCCTGGGCCTGATGAAGGATCCGAGTGGCGAGGTTGATTGAAGTGGTTCGAGATTTCGTGTGGTGAGATTGGAGATGTCGTTCTTTTCTGGTATTGGATGTGGTGTGGAATGGCTGCGCTGTGGATCTTTTGGTACTTTTGTTTGAATGTGAGTTTTTTTGAGTAGAGTTTAGTAAGATGTTCCTTTCGTGAGAAGCGCGCTTGTTTTGGTAGACTCTCTGAAATTCCGATATTCTTGCCGTCATTGTATGATCTTGTAGCATCTGTGTTTTCACGAGCCTGTGGTTAGTGTGTAACAGGTTGTTCCATTAACATTGGCCTTGATAACTATAAAGACGTGGATATATTCAAGATTTTAGATTTTAGTGAATGCTTAGTTGCGGGAGAGAGTGAGGGATTGACTCTCGTGGATTGACTTTTAGTTCTCCTTTTTACTCATTGGTTACGTTGTGGTTGTCTAATTGTGGGCCTAGCTCTTGTTAGGAGCCTCGCGAGGCAATGCATCGTTCCCATCTTGTTAGCGGACTTGTTCCGGTCGCACTCGGTTCCGACTATTGTGCCGTCATTGTATGACCTCGTAGTCTTTATCCCTTTTTTGGAGCTTGGCGTTCTTGTTTGAGCATGAGCAAGTGGTGACATGGATTCTGCCAACTATCTAATCGTTTACCTCCTTAGGTCGTTAGATTTCAGCCTACGCTTTAGTCACGACAGTGAGCAGTCGATAGACACTCGAAGGTTGACTTATAGTGTTTTCTCTTAGCTCATTGGCTACCTCATAACTGTGTGCATAGTGCTTATCAAAGGCCTCGTGAGGCGGCGGATTGATTACTTTCTGAACACGAACTGCATTCCTCTCTTTGCTTGAATCGTGGAATCAAATGGTAGTTTGTTAGTGGCTTGTTTTGTTGGCTCTGAACAAGTCAGTTTTTCTTCGAATTTGCCGAAGTCCTGTTGATGTGGCATAGTACACGATTGTAATGTAGTGGATTCTGCCAGATGATATCAGGGTTTATTATTGTTGCCAATTAATTCCGGAGTAGCCTTAGGGATTAGAGATGGAGACAAAAGTGCAATAAGATTGGAAATCCTTTTTTGGGGGGTGGCACGTCGTTTCACCCCTTCAATTCTACCGTCTTTCCAGGAAACGTTTGTACATGGTACCTTGAAACATTTCAGTTTTTCTCTCTTTGCAAGGTAGTCTTCATTTCTCTTGAACTAGTATTGAAGGTGCATTTTAATAGATATTGTATATTGACGCTGGTGCGGAAATTCTAGCGAATAAATAACACTGCATTTTTACAAATGCGGAGATCGTATGCTTGGAGCAGCATGTTGCGTGTTCTGACCTTTATGTTGGTTTTAGTCGGTGTTGCAGACATGGAGAAAGAGACGGAGCTGCATTTGTCGCGAAAATCGAGAAAGAATAACGGAGTGCAGCTGAAGCCTCTGCAACCTCTTCCACAGAGTAAGGTGTTTGAGCTTCCTCAACCGGACGTTACTGATGACAATGACGATGCCTACGACTGCATTTCCCTCAAAGAATGGCAACCGTCAGAGACGAAGGCCTCCTCCATGGACTCCACTGGGGCATCTTACGGTGCCTGGAAACCAGTGAAGGAGAAAGACGGTTCTTCGAAGGGCAGCGTGCGTTCGCGTCCCATCTCCGGCTACATACCTCTTGTCCAGAGTAATGGGGACGTTTGCTTGCCGCCCTCCATCCACGGAGATGCCCACCCTAAGCTACCCTCGGACGAAATTGACGAAGCAGAGGACCAGGAAGAGGACGATCTCGACAATGGGGCATTCGAGGATGGACTCGAAGATGAACTCGAAGACGAGCCGGAAGTTGAATCCAACAATCGCGTGATGGAGTCGGAAAATGCCGATAATCGTCCGAAAGTAACCCACCACCATCACAGCATCAGTCTCGTGAATGGAATCGCCCCTCCGCCTACCCAGCGCGCGGGCGGAATTGCATTCGATGTCACCCTCGACGACCATGAAAGCAGCCAGTCGCGACGTTCCACGGGGTCAAGCCGAGGTAGCTCTCTCCGGGTCTCCTTCATCAACGATGTTGTGCTCGATTCTCCCAGCCCACCCCGGAACACCAGCAAATCACCATTTCGCTCGCGACCAAATCAAATCAAAAGCCCCGCCAAATCTAAACCTAGTTGGGAGAGCTCAACGAAGATCGGTACGCCGGCACCACCTATGCCCAAGAAGTTCGTCCGACCCACTTTGCATGGCATTAAAGTGAAGAAGGGCGAAGGTGGTGTGGCGAAGACCGCTATGAGAGCGTCCGCTTCATCCATTGAAACTGAGAATGGCTTCAAAGCAAGAGAAGGCCTGCCGAGGGAGGCAGTGGGCCGGTCCTGGGATCCACAGTACTGCGGGGGAGGTGAGTACGACTCTGTCTCGCAGCTTATTTCCAGATCGCTCATCTCAACCGAGGACAACAAGAAGGAACACTCGAACGGAACCGGTTCTAAGCCTACTCGTCCTTCCGTGCCCCGAAACAATAGCGTTCGTAAGCACGACGACCACAACTTGCAGAACGGAGGCGAGGTATTGAGCATATTTGTAGTCTTAATTATCCATTTTCTTAACTTCAGATCTCCTCCCCACTTCTCGCTTGGGATTGCCTTCAACCTGCTTTGGTATTACATGAACTTCGAACTTTCTATCACCCAAGTTCTGAATGCTCCATTGCTGCGGATTTTTTTGAGCTATTATTGCCCTAATTCAAGTGAATGTACATACATTGTATCCTCTGCTTCGTTCCCTGTTTTCTGTCTTGTTCTTCTTAAATAATTCCCCTGTCTGAATGATTGAATTGATCTACATCTCGGATTCATCCGACGTGTAGGTTGTAGCTCTCGAATTTCGTGGCCATTCCTATTTCTATTTATGTCAAGCTAGGATATATATTTTCTTGCGTTAGGATGTTATGATGGATGCTGCTGATCAGGTTGTAAATTTCACTGACATTAAGATGGATATCGTCGTAGTGAAGATTTCTAGTTTTGCTTCCCGGGAAGGCGTTACCTTGTCATTGAAGCAAACCCTCTTGAATCACCAAGTTATTAATGTTGCTCTTCTCAGGTCTTGAAGCCGGCATTGCCAGGAGGTGGTGGTATCACAGAAACCAACAAACTGACGGGAGATTTTGGAAAACTGTTCAGCAAGTTGCGACGAGCATCTGCTCCTCTGTCGAAGCCTCCATCGAAGCAAAAACCAGCAGAGCATCTCAAGCCGTCACCAGCCCCTATGGCCACCAAAATTTCAAGAGCGAACTCAACACCAGTTGAGAATCCGAAATCCACACTCAAGAAGTCTCTCGCTCCTCTTCATTCCCTGGACTCAAGCGGTGCAAATCAAAAGTTCGCCATTGGCAGCTACGCAAGCCTGAAGCTCCTGCAAGAGTGCGCTCAAACTGAGAAATGCACAATAGTAACCCCTGCTTACAATGTGCACAAACCCCGGAAGATCAGAGACCACGAACCTCATCGTCATTACTACAAGACCATCTCTAAGACCCTTGATTCGAAGCTCAAGTAAGTTGTCCGTAACTATTGGTCCATAAGCAAATTTTCCCTCAAAACTGGTCAGTCCTAGTCCGTCATCGTTTGAAGGTGTGGTCTGACGCATTTGTACCAGACATTTCAATGTTATTTGCTGGTGCTGTCATTGTTGTGAGGAGTGTAAGCTGTTTCAGATGACAAAGATTTTCCTCTTGTAGTTCGTAGACCTTCAATTGAACTATACTTAGGTCGCTCGACATGTGCATCAAGGTGTTACTTTCGGCCCTTAAAAGGGTGATGATCACTCCTGGGGGTATTTTTATCCGACTCTCTTTGGGTCTCTCTGTTCTACTCAAATCTAACTCTGATTTTTTCTATTTCTTCTGCAGAGCCTAGAGCTGGCGTGTCATGTTGCTCATGACGCTGCTGTGAATTTCTCTACAGCTGAGCTTAGTTTCTGGGTCAGATTAGAACATGAAAAGTTATCCATCCACAGCAAGAGCAAAAAAAAGTACAAAAAAAATCTGGATCGAGAGTTTGGTCTCTGTACATATCAATCCCCTGCCGTTTTCCTAGTGGTTGATACTGCATTGAGGTTATTCGTGCGGAGGTTGACCTGGAGACTGTAAGCGGACACCATATTTTTGAACCCACCTGCCAGTTTACGAGCGTTGCTCCTCAGGATTTGGAGTTCTTGATGGCCATCACCAGTGATAAGCTTCAAGGTCCTCGGATTTCAAGTATGTGGTCCCGAACCCCCTCTCATGGAATCTCTGCCCATTCCTAATTAGGTTTGAACTTCTGGACTCTTGTCTGTGCTGATTGTGTTCGCTTTACGCAGGACTACCTTGAATGTAACGCGGCAACATGGCGTTTTGGAGTTGTCACTAACCTAGCTGGAGTTTTGCTTTTAAGCGATGTATTTCTTCAGGATAACAGCCAGATGTAGAGACGTGGTGGTGCCAATGATGCACTCTTACTCTACTATCTTCTCCTGTAAACTAGCCCGATTTCAGAAAACCAGTTGCAGAGGTTTTCAGAGAGTATTTATTTTGTTCCATAATTTGAGGATGCCAAAGCTGATTGTGATCTGATTTCCGCTTGAAGTGGAGGTGGTTCTGGAAGAGGCCGTGTCATCTTTCAGCTGTTGGGACCATACAGTTTAATTGTAACATCAGCATTTATTCTTTAATTATAAAGTTCTATCATTTTTATCATTATCGAACAAGACAGTTATACGCTGGCAAACGCCGCATTTATCGAGGTTTCTGGGAGTGTTCTTTATAAATAGAATGATTACATTGACCTGTGTTGTATTTGTGTACCTGTTTTGAGATAGTTCGTTTCCATCGTAGGAATTTGCGAGCATGTTGTTGCAATTACTACTCCCTCTGTTTCTGAATAATACCAGTGTTTCCTTTGTGTTTTACAATAGAAACACTTGTATTATAAACACAAAGGAAACACTGGTGTTATTCAGAAACAGAGGGAGTATTTGATAAGAACATTCTCCATTCAGTTTTCTGTTCTTTCTTTATAGTTCTTGGAGTTGAGAAGCAAGGAAAGAATTGTGAAAACATTGAAGTAATGGTGCTACAGTCCATATAATGGGGGTTATTTGACCCGCCTAGATCTTAGTGGGTCTATTTTGTCCCTCACAGGATTCAAGTATTCCCTCTTGCTGTGAATGTAAGAGCATCGCTACTGTTACTCAGCATATGAGCCCAGCACGGTGGTTGCTGAGCCCGGAAATGGCTGTCGCTCCCCACTGTGGACTCGGGACGGTGAAATCCAGGTCGGCCAAATTTTTTTGCCTAGGTTCTGTGTTCTGTTCCTTTTATCAATGGGAATTGTCCATATGTTTAAAAAAAAGCCAAAAAAAGCTAAGCCGGCCCACTCCAAAAAATGGTTTGCCATGCCATCTTCCCGTGCCAATTTTTGCTATGTGGAGGTATGATTTATGGGGTATCCTTGGAGAATAATTGTCAACTTTTTTGTCAACATGGTCTGTGAACATGACACGTGCATGAATAGTAGCTAAAAAATAGAACATGGTGTGGTGCCATACTGCAGAAGAGTGTGGGAGCATCGTTAGAAGAGTTTTGGGGGTCCAGAAGCCTGTTTCGGGCTTGTTTCCTGCAGCTGTTCCCCGCAGCGAGGGGAACGGCCCGCTGTCAGAATTTTTTTTTTCATAAAAAAAAAAAAAAAAAAAAAATTAGTCTCCAAATGCAAAATTTTTTTTATAAAAAATTAAAAATTTAGTCAATGACGTGGTAGGGTCTCGGCCATGTCAGACCACTACACTGAACCTGTTTCCTGCGTTCACAGCCTGTGATAACTCGCAGGCATCTAGAGGCCCCCAAAATCTTCTAATGTTCTTGTGAAACAATGGCAATGCTCTAACCTTTAGGTGCATTGGATCCCCTAATAAGTGTTCATGAGAATCCAAAAATATTTGATAAGCCTATTAATGTGATTTATCTTCAAATGCAATTTTTCTTTTAGATTCTTCTATATTACATAATCGGAACTTTTGGTTGCTAAAGGAGGAGTAAGCAAGTCAATTCTACTTTGAGCCTATAACCATGGTTTGTCGATTTTTCACATTTAAAGTGATATGGTAACTTTCATTGGTTTATACCATGATGTTATGCATTATAATACATATTTATTAATGGTATAAATTTCAGATTTTTTGAGTATATTATGTATTTGATATGAATTTCTTCATTATTTTCTTAAAAAAATTCACAAGTAGTTTCAAGTTTTCTCCAAAAATTTGAGAAATTTTATGATTTGTAGTAGAAATATGATTTTCATCTCTGAAAAATAAATATAAATATAATTTTTTCATTCATATCTTATTGTTGCAAAATGGGTTATAAATAGAGTGAAGTGATGGAAAAATGAGGCTTGAAATGAATTGGAAGAGGGGTGGGGTTCTCCTGGGAGATTCCCTAGGATTGACATCCATGTATCATCATCTACCTTGATTCTTGGTAGTCAAGTCTATAGTAGTTCAATGAGTCTAATGCAAAGACAGTGTTGCCTTTGTGTTTTACTCTTGGAGAAAATGCAAGAACTATTTATTTGCCACCCATAATTTTTTTTCAGAAATTTTGAGTTCATATTTGCAATCAAAGCTCCCAAATTAGCTAGGAGAAGTCTTAACAATAAAATGAATTTAGCACAAAATAGAGGGTCTTTTTTTTTTCTTTCACCTTTGGCTAGACTTACATATTAGGCTCATTGCACTACAATATAGACAATTATGGTGAACCAAACCCCTCTCATTCGTCCTCCCAAAGTCATTCCATGAGTGCATGTAAAAAAAAGGCCCCCCTCTTTTGTGCCTAATTAATTTAATCTCGACACTTCTCAAAGCGAATTTGGGGCCTTTAATTGCAAATATAAATTCAAAATTTGCAAATTTTTTCATATGCGGCAAATAAAAAATTTCAGCATTTTTTTTTCCTCAGAGACAAGCAACGGGATTAGTTCACCTGGCCCAATAGACTAGACAGCCAAGGAAGATTGACCCCTCTATTGCCCCGCCAGAGGGTAAATGTCAAAACTGCCCCCTAATTTGTGTCTCTTAAATCTTTTAAATCTCATTACACTCCCCAGCTAACTTGGGGGTTCTGATTGCAAATATGAATTTGCAAATTTGCAAATTTTATCATATGTGTCAAATAAAAAATTTCAGTGTTTTCTACAAGGGTAAAACACGGGGCAATAGAAGGGTCAATCCTCCCTGGCCCAATAGACTGGACTGGTTCTTGGCCATTTCCCCTGACAGTGAGGAAGATTCTAGACATCGGGGGAATGATAACGATAGTCAGTGGCGGGAGTGACGATAGTTAGTGGCGAGGAGTGACGATAGTGAGTGGGTCAGTTGTAACTGACCGAGGGGGGGGACGGAAAAGATTGGGCTACGTTCAACTGTCGTCAACCGCCTTGCCGCCCCCAGCCGCCTTGAAAGCCCGCCCTCTTCGTCTCCGTCTCCGTCTTCGTCTTCACCTTCAGTTCCCCGCCCCCCTCCGTTGCCCTTCGCCTTTCAGTTCGTCTCTCTCTGCTCGCTGCTTTCGTTGTCCTCGCTGCCCCGTCGCCGCTCGTCTGGTTGGGGCCGTCCACTCTCTCTCGCGTCAATAGTGTCGGCGCTCGTGCTGCAGCAGCTTCATGTCCCGCAGTTAACTTAGTTCGTCTTTGTAATTTCCAGTTGCTCTGTTTCTGTTTCATCTTGCTGTGTTTCGTTTCATCCCCCCCCGCGCCGGGCACCCATACGTTTTCCTTGCGCGCTTCGAAGCTCTAGCTTCTTTAATTTTTCTACCTCGCGTGTTATTTTGTGCTTTGTTGTTTTGGTCTGTGAGAGTTTGAATTTTTGCTTTCCATAGTTGTTGCGAGCGCTCGCGTTATTTCTCTCGTGGCTGTCTTCCATTGGGAGGGCGTGATTAGTTGGCATTGCCTCTACAAGTCGATGTGAAAAATTGACATTGCCGTCGTCAGTGTCGATCGTTTGCTGTTTAATCGATTGTCAATCTTGTGCTGAGCTAGTGTTTGTTGTCAGTGATTTTCAATATCGTAACAGTTGTTCAAAATTTGGCTTGTGGAAGTGAGTAGTGCGTTTGAAATGTTCTGAAGTGGGAGTAGTCATCTTGTATGTACCTCGTGCTGTTTTGTGAGCAATGCACAGAGAGAGGCATTACAGGATTTCTTCGAGGTTTTCTTTTGGTGAGCTGGTGTTTTGATGTGCTTCATATCTTCCTTCTAGCTCCGGTTTTCTGTTCGTAGACTGGACTTTCCTCACGAAATCGCGATGCCTTGTTCGTCTGCATGATTCGTCTGCATGATTCGGAGTTTGAGGTCGTTATTCAACTTTATTGCCAGAAGAGGTGAGCGGAAACATTTGAGTCATATTTTTGCGACTCGTGACGTGACGTGACTCGTGTCGTGCTCCTCGCTGACGAAGGCGACGAAGGCAGCTTGCCTCGGTAAATTCTCCCCTTTGAAAGTTTGCCATCTTCTTACCATTTTCTTGTTCAAAATTTGACATTAGCGTGATTTAAAACGTTAAGTATCGTGTTCAGTTTGCATGCCAATAGAAATCAACAAGAAATGACGATCATGCGACGGAAGATACTCTCTGAAAAACAATGCAATTACAAATATGATGCGTGCTGACAGCTTAAATCCTTACTTGAAGCAAGCTTCACTGCGAAAAACTTTGAACACTGCATTCTGAGAGTAGAGGATAACTTTCTTCAATGACTACAACTAAGCCCATGTTTACGGCTATAATTTTTGCATCAAGAGAGCTTCTAGTCCCTCCCAAACCCTTGCACCGTTGCACTAGACTACGTGTATTTTTTAGCTCCAATTGTCAGGTCTCTACAACTCTCCGAGCTCGATGTCTACACATCATCATAAACTCCTGCTGCGATTCGTTGCAATGCTAAATGAACGGGCTCCTGAATGTCAAAACGGTTGCTGCTAATCGGTTCCTAAGTTCCTCTTATCACCTAAAGGCCCCTTCAGTTGGAACTCAGATATGTAATCATTTCTTAATGAACTCAGACAAGCTGTTTAGGAAACTCTACTATGACAGTGACCATCTCCTGGCTGCCTGTGCTACCATGAGAGAAACTTTCTTTCCTCCTGCAGAGTGGAAATACGTCATGTCTCCCCTCATTCCATACCTCCTTCAATACGTTCCATCCCGAAATGTTGCCTTTTCTCCTCACCACCTCGTCTGTAACACTCATTGTACTCATTCGAATTCCGCTACCATTATCATAGACTTGAAATCCTTCAAGGCACACCATAGCAAACTTTGTGGTCTCAGTCACAGTAACAAATAGCAGAGTCTATTCCATACGAGGAACCAAGTAACGGACAGTGCAAACTGCAATGAGCTGTCGTGAGGCTAGATGAAGCCGCGGCTGCATGCACGAATACGTAAAGTACTCCATACAACTCGTGATGTGAATTTGAAGGTTCTTGGACACACGTCAAAACTCAAAAGTAGACCATTTGAGATGGTGTATTCTTAATTGGACTCTAACAGGGAAAAACGTGATGTGATCCTCGCTGCAGAAAATTAATGACTTTGCGACAGGCGATGGAGGGGTACGATCAACACTTAACAAAGTCCGTGACTACACTCGTTCTTACTTTGCTGCTGCTCGCCAAGGACGTCGATGGAAAATTCCACGTAAGAAATGGTCAAAACTGGCGCAAAGCTCACGCAACTTTCTACGGGGGTGCTGATGCGTCAGGAACTATGGGTAACACATCTTGTCCCTTGAACAGTTTCACAGACAACTATCTAACCTACCATTTGGAAATCAAGTGTTCATTTCTCGAAACTGATTTTTCCTTCTACTAATTAGAGTCGATGACTATGTAATCGCCACTCGCAAGTAAAATGTTTGTTTACGTCGAAAAGAAAGACATCAGGAGATGATCTATAATCATAATAACGAAGTAAGAATCCCCGACCACCTGTAGCACTTTTAACAAGAGTTATCAGCTATATCAAATCCGGAGTTAGCATGCTGAATGATGTAGTTTGACGTGCAGGTCGGTGGATTCTAATCAAGTCCTTGAATAAATATTGTGCAGGTGGTGCTTGCGGTTACGGAAACCTCCACAGCACGGGCTATGGAGTTGATTCGACAGCCTTGAGCACAGCACTCTTTAACAACGGGGCTAAATGCGGAGCTTGCTTTGCACTCCAATGCTACCGTTCAAAATGGTGTCTTCCAGGTACACCTGTAATTACCGTCACAGCCACGAACTTCTGCCCTCCCAACCGTGAGGGTGACGGCACGCCAGGGTGGTGCAATCCACCGTTGCGGCATTTCGATCTTGCACAGCCTAGCTTCACCAAACTTGCCAAGTTCAGAGCAGGAATCGTTCCCGTTCTCTTCAGAAGGTGAGCCTTATGGTGAAATTAAGACAGATTTATGGATTGTGTTTTCTGGCCTAGGCTAATGTGAAATCAAGTCTTATGAAATCTCTTCAATAGGTGTCTCTCTGCAGACAGTAACGTTGCAAGAGAGAAACAGTGTTTGTCAAGTAATCTATCACGAGAACTAGACACATTGATCAAGTTGATAGCTTGCATACAGCACTTCAAGCTACTCACTGACAACTGTTGTACTGTATGTCCTCCAGAGTACCATGCCAGAAGAAGGGTGGCATCAGATTCACTATCAATGGGAATAAGTACTTCAATCTCATCCTGGTTCACAACGTTGGCGGTAAAGGCGATGTTCTCGCAGTTGACATTATGGGATCCACAACCGAATGGCAGCCCATGCATCGAAATTGGGGACAGAACTGGCAGACAAACTCGGTATTGGCTGGCCAGGCACTCTCCTTCCGAGTGATGACCAGCGATGGTGTGACCGTGACCTCTTTGAATGCCGTTCCGTCTGAGTGGCGCTTTGGCCAGACCTTCGAGGGAGCTCAGTTTAACAGCAACTAACTTCTGTTTCCGATTTCAATCGACCATATTCAGACGCTTGACGCCAAGAGATTTTTAGCATTGGAGAGCACAACTAAACCAAAAGCTTATTGTAAAGAATTTGACTGCTGGATCCAAGTCCTCAGGACTCCAGACAAACAAAAGTGCGAACCACCAAGCACAACTCAGGTTCTTGGATATCTAAACTGAACCAAATTCTCAGACCTGTGATTACTCGGGTTAGAAAGCAGAAAATAGCCGCGCTCTCCTGCTCAATTTTTGCAACACCGCTTGATTTTGCAGGAATGATACACTAATGAGAAGCCGAGTTATAAGTAGGTAGCTCGGTCATCGTGTAGTCTTGAAGTAGCAGTAGCTCTATTTGAAAGTCCTAAGTGTGGTCTCTGAGTGGCATATACCAGCGAAAAATCTGATGCAAACACCCACTACTAACAGCACGATAACTGAAGGACACCTTGCGGTAGTCAATCGAGGCTATGGTGGATCATCTTACTGTCCCATGCGTTCCTTCTTGGGGGTGTCAGCAGTGGTGTGCTTATTATGGCAATAATATGTCACCCGCATAGCCTCAGCGTCTCTGATACTTCCACTTGTACCATAATTTGCAATAAAATGATTGATTCCCTCAATTCCCTGCCAAGTGATGTCCTGAGGTTCTGAGTTGTTGGATGTTTCATGTCCTCCAGAAAAGAAGAAATTACAGGTAATTGATAGCTCAGAACAGGCCCATCCAACTTACAATGTAGCGATATCAAATAATCTGAACAGCAACAGGTAAATTCCAGTCAAGGTAACACCTGAACACATTAACTCAAATCAGAAGAGTAGAAAGTGGAAGCCTGAGAATACGGCTAATAAATTAAGGTATTAATACAATCACTGTCGAGAGCTAGAATGCGTTCTCTTCCAAAAACGATTGGGAGGTTCTCGCACAGCACTTGAGTGATCAGCATCACCAACTGGGCACATGACTGATCACATTTAACCTAATAAGCTTGAATCAATTCATGCATGCAATGATTTTGCAGTATCCTACACTAGCCAAGGTCATATTCAGTATTTGAAAAGCTTTCGTACCTGCTTTCTCTAAGTTCCCACTCAGGTATAGACACAGGCTCACAAATAGGTTGCACTACCAAATTCGTGAACCAGCTTATTCCCACACGGTCCAGGAACGTTGTACATAAATCTAGGTTAGTCATAAATCATGGTTCCCAAGTTCAAAGAGTCGCTCTTAGGTGCTCCTACTTTGTAGGCATCAACGAGAAGATGACTCCTTGAGTGCCAGATCTTGGTCTTCTATTGTTGGCAGCAAACTTAAGTGTGAAGGAGAATATTGGTTAGTTGTCTTTGCGAACAGGTATATTAGCGTCCAAAGGGGTCGTGAGAGTCCAACCAGAAGGATACGCAAATCCCTTAGGCGCCTCCAGGTGCAGGTGCCACACCATCACCTTTAAGCACCCCGGCGGCCTTCCTTCCATGTGGCTCTCATCTGGCACCAGCTGCTCTATGAACGTGGTCTCCTGCACAAGCCAAGGGAGATCTCATAATTTATTAATTCTGCCAGAGTAGCTAAAACGAAGACTATGTGAATTCTGCTGCACAAGTGCAGAAACTCGTCTCCAAATGACTCTACAAAAGAAGTATGGAGACTTAATTGAATTATTGCATGGCCGATATGTAAAGTACCCATCTCACACTTGTTGCTCTGAAAAATTTACCAAATAGTGACCAAGCTTCAGCACCATGTTTCATAATTGTGCACCTAAAGATTCTGAAACATGTTGGCCAAAGTGGCTGCTTCCATAGGAGTTGAAATAAATCATCAAGACAGGTAACAAAATGTCCCAATAGAAAGCTTATCTTCATTTTTGGATGATAGAATATGCTTTGAAAAGGTACTATAAGGGAGAGACTTGCATTCCGCAATAGGAAGTGATTCTTAGAGGAGTATTTTCTATTGGGACAAAAAATAAACAAACGTGCTAGTATTTCTGACGAGAATTAGGAGCTCAGAATTGCGCAAGGTTCAAAAAGAAAAGAAGGAAAGAGACCTTCGCAAACTCTGACCCCACCTATAATTGACATTCTATTGTTGAGTGGTCACTTAGGAGTTGAAAGGGAGAATGTATAAGGACCGTTTCAACGACTGACCTGGAAACCTTCCTTGATGGTGTCCAGCTGACGGATGGGCTCCAAGGTGGGGCGTTTCCACCGGCGAGGGTCCCATAAGATGGTGGAGTTGAAGGCAAAGCCAGACATGTCCACATGAAACCGTCGCAGACGTTTGCTCTTCGCATTGGTGTGCCACCCGATAACTTTCTCGTCTTTGCACACGGGACCTTCCAGAACGGCCCTGGACTTGCCTGGTGCCAGCATTCCCACCAACCAAGTGCCAAAGCGCCTGCCCAAACACACACAGGATCAGTACATCGTTTATTCAATTCAAGGTATGTTCGCACTTGGTGTTAAGAATAGTCTTAAAAATGAAATTCAGGTGCACATTTGGACTAGATTAACTTTAATAGCACTGCTCCTAACCAAGGGCGAACATACCATCTGGTGACATGTAAGTGTGGTACCATCTGAAATCTTTTATTTTCACAATATGATCAATCAAATGGGTCACGACACATCCATGAATCCTCCGTTAATCAAAGTCTTATCAAAGCAGTTAGAAGCAGCAGCGAATACAGGCAAGCGAAAGGAGGGAGAAGAGATGGAACCGAACTGGACTTGGCGTATCTGCTGAAAGAGCTCCAGCGTATACACGTTGTCATCGTCGGCGAAGTAGACGATGCCATCCAGCTGGTGCTGTTCAATGTGGGCCAAGGCGGTGTTGCGCTGGTACGTCCCCCGGTCCTTAACATTGGTGAGGTTCCGGTCGCACACCAAGTGGCGGTACATGAGCCCCGTCTCCCGCAACAGGGTCGCCGTCTCCAGCGACTGCGACTGCATCTCCACCACCAGCCACAGCAGCGGAGGAGGCACCAGCTTCAGCGTGTGCGCCAGGCGCGTCAGGTAGTACGCCTTGAAGGGCCGCGTGTAGGTGGGCGTCACCACGATGAGCAGCTTCCGAGGCTCCAACGGCATCTCCACATCCCCACCACCTGCTCGTGATCATATTTCCCACAGCGTTACCTGTCCACTCCCATCATCCTTTAAACCATGACATCGGGCCTAAAAAGCTGCACTTTCAGTGGCTTTCCAACAAGACATCACTCGAAATTTTTTGCTTAAGAAACGGATACAAAATCTCAATTTGCAATTATGAGTGCGACCATTGAATACTCATAATTGCAAATTGAGATTCAATACTTAACCAAAAGTTTTAAGTGACAACTTGTAGGAAAGCTACTATAACCGCAATTCTACTGAGTTAAAATACACCTCCTAACTCAAAGTATTGAGATCACAGCAAGCAATTGAAGTAGCAGGCGAATATGGTAGCAGTCTTCACAGAGGAAGCAGTTCAATCTTTCAAGATTTCTGGGTCAAACCGTGCAAGTGAAAGATTGTAGGAAAGCTAAAAACAATGCGAGTCTAACAAGCCATTACTTGCAGCTTTTATACCTGAACTTCCAGTTTAAGCATTGACATTGAGTTGACATTAACTGCCGGTGAACTTCACTTGGATTGAGCGTGGCTAAACAAAACCCACAAATAGGTAGAGCTAGCCACATGCACTTTCAGTGAAAGGTCTACGTCCATGTGCACAAATACGACGCTTTATAAATGAAAATGCAACTCTCGCTAAAAAATCTTTAGCATCTGAAAAACAAGTTGTCCGATGCACTGAAAATTCGAGGGTCAAGGTTCCGACGGACAGCGTAGGTGGGTCACCTGAGCTCGCGGCTTTCATACCTCGAGTTCCTTTTAAAGCGATGGCATGAAGTTCAAACTTATTACTTCTTGTGGACTTGTCTTGGATTGAGCATAGCTAAACAGAATCCACAACTACGTAGAGCTAGCCAGGTGCATTTTCAGTGAAAGGGCTATGTATATCAGTACAAGTGCAGGAAGATGCAACTGTTGCAAGGAATTCTGGAACCCTTACATTCGGGAAATGTGCACGAAGACAACTCTTTGCAAGAGAAGTTGTTACACGCACTGACAATTTGAGGACAATTTGAGGCTCAAGGTTTCATAGCTGGTTCACCTGCGAAAGTGTTGCCGACCTCGGCGGAAATCCTCGTCTCAGTGAACGCATCCCCAACCATGGACCTTCCGAACAACGCATTCCCCTGTTTCCCCTCGCCACCGACTGAATCCGGCACATACAACTGCCACTGCTGCGGCGTCAACCACCCCACCACCAACCCAATAGCGAAGCACACCCCGAACTGGAAGAACAGCTTTTTCCAACTCCTCATCTTGGGGGCGCCTTTCCCGCCCCCATGGCCAGTTTCCATGGCCATTGCCAACACCAATGTCCTCAAAAAAGGCGATGAAGAAGAAGACGCTCCTGAAGTCGAGAAATCGAGTTTGCAACTGACAGTTGTTGCTGTTGTTGCTCGAGGTTCACGGATTTGCGATGATAAAGATCTTCTCATGGAGGCCATGTCGATCACGACATTACTAACCTCTTCATTGCCAGCTTCAACCCCAAAGAATCTCGTGCCTGTCAAGGTAGATCTAAAATAGCTTGACTACTTCGCCATTGCCAGCTTTAAACCCAAAGAATCCAGTCCCTGTCAAGGTAGATCTAGATGAGCTTGGCTACTCCGCCATTGCCAGCTTTAAACCCAAAGAATCCAGTTCCTGCCAAGGTAGATCTAAACGAGCTTGGCTACTTCGATCTGCTTCTCTACAAGCTTTCTACCGAAGCGCCCATCGATTTTTTTCATGTGGGTCACCAGTGAGCCCTAAACCCTAAGTGTCAGATGCCCACGAGCTCTTCATTTGAAGAAGAGGTACCTGTTGCTGCTAAGATACCCTACTTCGACAGCACTGACACATGGTACGCTATTCTCGCTCTCTCGCTCTCTCGTTCTCACTTGCGCCCATTGTTGCGGTTTCTGCCGACTCTCAAATCTGTTGCAGAGGAACGGGGACACTCCACGTTCAAATGTGAGAGCTCTCCATCTTTCTCGGTCGCTCTCAGTCTTGCGCAGTCGTGCTCAGTGTGTCGCAAGGGAGTCCCACTTTCGCAATCGCTCCGAACGCAAGCGCATCGACATCATTCCTCACAAATTTTAGTGGGTGGAGGCAGAACTGCACTGGTACTGAAATTACTGAAGGAAACGCTACATTAGAGAGTTGCGAAACCCTTAAACCGATAGAGTGAGGGACAGGGGCTGGAACAGACACAGCTAAATTCCACACTAAGAATTTCGGGCAATAACAACAATGGCACGCTAGGTTACTCTAACGCTACGCGGTTGCTTGCAGTTCCAGTTTCTGCCTCCAAGAGCTCGATCAATCGTCGTCTCCGCAACAAAACTTGGACCAACACTGTTCCAAACGTGACTGCCAAACACGCAATTGCTAAAAACCTGCGGCCCACTCACACTATCTGCTACCTGACAAAACTAGAAAATTCCACGAATCTGAAACACAAGGCCCTCGGAGAACCTAGTCAACTTTGTACTATTTCGGGGTCAACCGGAACCTACAAACTAGAGTGAAACTGCAAAAGCCACAAATCCGACACTCAGGCATCCAAAATCCCTAATGAATAGTGTTGTCGTTCAGCATAACTTACTGACAGTAGTATACATAGAATTGAGGTCATTCCTTCAAACAATCCAGAAATATCATCTTTGCGGAATGAAAATCTAAAAAAACGCCGGCCAGTCTATTCCTGCCAAGTCGACCTAACAAGTGGATAAGGTGGATTGCGGCACTGCAGTGAGTCCTTTGTTCTCGAGTCTCGAGTCTCGACATCGCAGAGAGCAAAGTCGCGTTTGCATTCTGTCGTTTTCTTTCTCTGTCGCAATGGTGATGGCCATGGCTATGGCACATCCAGCGGCTGCTACTCTTGGTTCCTCGTTCATCGCCGCTCGCACTTCCTTTACTCCGGAATCACAACTTCGGATCTCCGCCATCCCCAGACGCCTTCCTGTCTGCGCCGCGCAATCGCAAGGTGAGTGCTATTACACTCAAACATCTTTGTAATGACCTTCTCTGAATTGACATTCGTGAAGATTATGCACACTTGCCACTCTAGCATCGAGTGTAGCAGACTTGCCACACGTTCAAACTATGGATTAGTGAAAGAGGGTTGAGTGCATTGTCGCTTTTGTTAGTTTCTTTGAAATTCTTATTTGTGAACGAAGCTCCTCGCCATTGGGGTTGTACATATTTCTTAATACTTCTGTGAATGCGGTGCGTGATCGTGCGTAACCAATGCTGCTGTTCGTTTTGGTTATGTGAGATTCTGGAAATCGCTTGCATTTGGTGCTGCGGCTTAATGTTTCTCTTCTTCTGCCTCTCCCTCCTGTTGACTTCCACTTCGCCCATTGTCCTTTAGTGCTTCTGTGAGGCCCGTTGCAGGCAACAATTTCATGATCTCGTGACTCTTTTTTTGCATTTTCCTCTGTCTCTCTCTTGTTGTCTATGGACTTCCATGACTCCACATTCCCTCACTGCGCTCTTAAACTCTTCTCTGTGAAGCGAGTGTGTTCACCGCAAGATTGTTGCGTTCTCGTAAATCTTTTAAGACTTTTACCTTCTTTTGGTGGGAAATGTCGACATGTGGATTTTGGGATGTTGTTTCAAAAGATGTCTCCGGTAGATTGACAAAGTTTTATCAGTGGTCGTGCATTTGGATTGTTGTTTCAAACGAAGTCACCATGAAATGTGACCGAGGTGTATCAGTGGTTATGGATTTGGATTCTTGTTTCACATGATCTCTCCATTAGATTGACAAAGATGTCTCAGTGGTTGCAGCGAAGACTCCGATTACGCTCCACATCGGGGAAACTTCACTGACCATCCCCTTTTCTCTAGACTCGGCCAAAGGGCTGAGCTCCGCCATCACGGGGCTGTTGACGACGTTCAAGGAGAAGGAGAAAGCCGCTCGACCCAAGCGGTGGGACAACATGGAGTATCGCCAGACGGAAGAAGGCGTCTTCTTCGAGATCTTCTGCAACCCGAACGCGCATGCGACAGCGTTTCAGGCCAAGTATTTGGTCACCATCGACGACGCCAAGCTGCGCATTGCGTCGGAAGGGCAGCTCAGTGCTCTCAAATCCGACATCGACCAATACATCGACTCGCAAAGCTGAGTTTAGGTGGTCTCGTGCAGGTCGTCCAGGTTTAGAGTTAGGGTTTCGTGTTCGCATTCGTCTCTCATGTCAGATACTCTTCGAAATTGAATCACGGTTTAGCCACCAGGCTCCTACTTTGAATGCAGTTGTTGTGCTCTTTGTGCTGACACTCACCCAGAACATTCTTGAGGGGCTTCCGCAACGCAAGGAACCTGCTTCTTTGTGCATAATCTGGGGTCATCTCAGGTGGGAGTAACACTCTGGAATGGGAAGGCATGGGGTCCTTCTACAGTATTACTGTAACAAGAATATATTCCTGTCCCTGTTACAGTGGCCCACAATACAAGCTTGCATTCAAGATGTGATGTTTTACAGTGAAAGGAGCACATATTCATGTAAAGTAAAGGTCCCTTGCCTTCAAGTTCAAGAATGTTGTGGTACCAAACAGAGAATATAGGTGTTGGTTACTCTGAATGAGAAACTTTTGAGTCTTTTTGACGAGTATGAATGTTTGGCTCTTTCTATGTTACCACTTCAAAAACAACGGGCTAATATGTGAACTTTAGCTAAACATTTGGGAGAATGAGAATGGATGGATTATTGAGTGCAACACTGCACGTCTATAGAATGTTATGAACGTTGCGAGAGTGGTACAACTTGAGTCATTGCATGACGCAGTTTTCGTTTCCGTCTGAAAAGTGGCAGCGATTGGTCTGCAGGAAGCTTTGGAAGCTCCTGGGGGGTAGTTGCAAAGGATTCCGAAACACATCTGTTCTCCAGCACCTGCGCTTTTGCTAAAACATGCTCGTTGATTTGACATGATTTGACATATTATGCAGAATTTATTCCAGCAAGCCAGGAATGAAAAGGATGCATTGTACTGTACATGAAAGAAGAATCTGTAAATTTGACTACGCATACATTGTATGATGAAAAAAATTGGAATCTTTATGTTTTAAATTGATTGGTCACGACTGCTCATGACAGGTTAACTTGGGTGTAACGAAATAGGAAAATAAGAAAGAGTCTCCTGTTGCAGAGTAGAACTCGTTCTGAAACTGCTTAAAAACCTGCGTTAGGTCAGGACTCCTTCGAAATTTCATAGACCCAGCCTTCATGCGCACCTCCTGCTAGCGACTTTCTGGTTCCTGGAACCTCTGCAATATGCATCTTCAGTCTAAGAACTTCGGCATTCACTGCTAAGTCATTACTGCACAAGGAGAAAGGGTTTAGTGTTAGAATTGACTTTGGGGACTAGCAACATGCACGCAGATAGTGATAACATTCGTGCCCAAATGGCCCAAAGTGGCGACTTCCCTATCTATAGGAGTTGAATTAAACAATTGAGGAAGCTTCAAGGAAACGAAATGTACCAATAGAAAGTAGAATTCATATTGTACATTTTTAAACGATAGAGAATTGATTTGAAAGTTACGTAGAATAATCAATTATTAGCTTCGAAAGTGAATTTCCAAACTATAAGCTTGGGCTCTTGGGGGATAAATAGTTTGCGACTCAAGAGAACAAGATTCTGGTTAATAAAATCATGTCATCAATATGAACTGTCCTGGGGCTTCTACTAGAACAGATGAAAAACAATCCCCAGATATGGTTGGTATCAAACCTCTTGAACCTTGAAACATAGCCTAGAATGAACTTGCAGGCTCCTGCAGGGCGAAGCTCTATGAGGGCCTTCACGGTGGCAAACAGGGGTTTTACAGCACTTTGATGATAACGTGGGTCCAGCTGGTCAAGGAGAAATATTAAAAGCGGGTCCATTGCTACCAAAACCCTCTTTTATTCTCCGAACATTCAGCAAAGCTCAAACAATGAGAGGCAGAATGCTAGTAAGTGTCAAACAACAGTAGCAAAGAAAGAATAAGAAAACCTCAGGAATAATGCATAATATCACTATGCATTTCGTGTGACCTGAAACATATGTAAAAGTAGGGCATAAACAGAATCTGAGTAAGTGAAGAATTTGATGGGAGGATATAAATGTCAGCACCCAAGATGAGGTCAAAACCGTCAGGGTAGCTGTCCTTGATGTGTCGTAAATGATCGTCATTGCCCCAGTCAAGTTCTTCGCAATCCAACTCTACAAAAACAGATAACAGATAACAGATGTGGGGATATTGGCCGTTAAGCATGTTCAAATACAAACAGGTCATACCATTAAGAGCACTGTCAAGTATCCTGCTCACATGGGGTACGGAGGTAGAAATGTTGCATAGCTGAAGGAATCTAAGAAAACTCAAAATCAAATGCCAATAGTTTTCAAGAATCTAGGCATGATCCATAAGATCGTACTTGATTGTATGGCCGCGTCCTGCAACTCCACATTTCTCTTCATGACCTGCATAGAAGCACCGTTGTTTCTTCAGATACCAGTTTTGAAGCTTGAGTCGTTTTAAACTCTGATTTCATTCAAGTAGCTAAAGACGGGGGACACATGATGACCTAAGACATCAATCACCACTTTGATAAACAACTGTTAACCAGTGAAGATTCTTAACATGATATGAGTCTGGCGAGTTGAAAACAAGACAATATATATATATTGATGGTGAAGGTTTAGAGCATGCGCAGAGTGGCATGCCTTTAATACGGTAGTGTTGTGATCAGTCATGACCACATGACGACAATATTGGGCACATAGCAAACCGTTGAGACCTACAACCACCTCCCACAATGTTGATTCCTAATACGTACCTTCCACACATATTTTAACTTCATAAAACGTTTGCAAGAGGATACTTCAAACTTTTTAATAACAAATCGAACTATTCCACGTGTAAACTATGACAACTGGAGCAGTACTAATCTTTCACAGTGGATACTCTCATCCTAATTGGGAAGCACTATAAAGACAGAAACGTAGATGCTTCGCAATCTCTCTAGAAACACAATAGGGAAGATTCCTTACCAACGCCTGATCCAAGTTCAATCACAGAGCGACCATCAAGAAGATGCGAGTGATTCACTAGGTACTCATTCAGAATTCCAGCTCCTGGCCAAACTAACTGCCCTGTGAGATCGTAATCAGCTGCAACCAAGGCCCCCAACCCACACATTGTCAAGACAGTTAGACCACATAACATCTCATAGTACTTGAAGAAATGTTGATGTCTAGAAACATGCAGAAGTTGTATCAGTACCATCGTAACCAGACCTCATTTCTTATGTAACATATTGCATGCATTAGTGAGGAAATCAATAAAGTTTAACAAATAGAAAGTCACCAAATGACTACTAAGAAACCACGAGGCTCAATTTGGGCTTGGTCCTGTAGAAATTAACCCATTTTTTAGGTGCACCTAACCGTACTTGGTAGCTTCATTAAGTAGTGAAAAAGACTCTAAATGGAGAAGTACACTTACTAGAGGAACACTGAAGACACAACACTTTGATCGTATGAGGGCCAACAATATATTCCTTTTCGACATATCTGCGATAACCATCAACAAAACAATTACTCTGCACATAGTCAATACTTACAATACATGAAAGTCTAAGAGGAGAAAGAGTAATAAATGCACGGAACAAAAGACAGAGGCGCCTCATTGCAACACATACCCAAATGAAACACTCTAAATTCTTGAATGTTGAATGCATACTGATTTTGATAATGTACACATCGGAACTCAATTTGGTTTTAGATAATCTACCAATATAACGTGAACCCTTCAAACTTGTATCCAATATCCAAATTCAGCATACTTTGGTGCCTAGAAAGCCCTATACGATTGCTAACAATATCCAATAAAAAATTTGTCAGTCAAATGCTAGAAACCATAGCGTCGCTCTCACGTGTAATTACTGAAAACAAACTCTTTCTTTCACGACCGTCACAGCAACCCAAACAACATGAAAACAGTGCCCCCTTAGGGTTTAAGCTTCTGGGAGTAAGAAAAAAATCTAATGAGACTCGCAATTTGCAAACCACAACAAGAATAACAAAGCTTCAAGAACAAGAACGGTCAATCAATCTCATCAGAAATTGAAACCCCCTCAAAATCCCAATAATCCAAACGAGCTCAGTACAGTACCGAATTCATAACTTCACAATCTACCCCCAAAACTCACGAATCAATCCCATCACCGAATCCGGACTCAGGAGAAGTGAGCAGAAATCTGAATGCAGGAGTAATTGAAACTAGATATTATTTCAATCAGGATACACGAAACCGAACTTCAATTTACAAAATGGGTGGCGATCCACAGGATTCCAAAGCAACGAGAAGTCGATGAATGTAAAAATTTAATGAATGGGCAATGTGAAGTGGAGAATTACGCTTCGTCAACAAAAAATGAGGCATCGAAGTAGGTCTCGTCGTCGCTGTCATCGGGCTTCGACGGTGCAGCCTCCTTCGACGCCATCGCTGCAATTCTTGGTGTCCCAATTCCAGTCTTCTTGGGTTTAGGGCAGAGGGTACGGTTGAGGACTAGGCATAGCTTGTCTCGCCGGTCGTCAACCGGGGTACCAGAAAACTGATACTGGATATTGGATATTAGGAGTTCATTTTACTACAGAAGTTAATCAGTCAAATGAACTTACTTACATGTGGTAATAAAGCCCTCCACTTCACATGTAGGGCTTTGCAAGGGAGGCATATGTTTATGCATTCTACGTAGGGCTTTTTTTTTCATTTTTTTTGAGGTGCCAAAGTGGTGATACAAAATTTTATAGTGGTGCTCCAAATTTCAACATTCATTCACATATTGCATAGAAAATATCACATTCATACATATTATATATCTATAATTCTATTTTCATCCATAACCAAGCAATTTTATACAAGATTTTTTTTATAATTTGAAGTTTTCTAAAAAAAAACCTTCAAGATTTGTTGCCATTTTTAGCCAAATTATTTTTTTTTGGTTCAATCTAACACCAAAAAGAAAAGAAAAAAAAAAACAAAAAAAAACAACTAATTATGTATGTGTAAATGCTATTCATATCAAAGAATCATCACAAACATCATGGCAAAATATTCATCCATTGTGATAATTTATAACTAAATGTGAGTTCATTTGTAACATTACACTACTAGAAATAATCAATGGAAGGGAATGATTTGTGGATGAATGTAATCTAAATAGTCTAAAAGTTTAGATGAGATGGGATGATGGTTGGATTAAAATCACATTATTTAGGATGAATATAGTATATGCTACATTATATTTGTTCTATATAACATACTCTACACTATCATATTAGAGTAACTTTAAAAAATTCATTATTCCCAAATTAGTACGAGTTATTCTTAAAGTTGTAGGGTGCACTAATTCATAGTTAGCTTGTGCAAAAGTCAATGTCATTATTTATCCCTAAAACGCCTAGGCCTATGGCCATTGGTTTCACACGGCATTGTTCTCACTTAGTTTGTTGTCACTTTGTATATAGATGTGTATGAAAATTTTTATTTTTATTTTTTAGAGATGAAACTACATGTTTCCTATACTTCATGAAAATTTTAAATTTTTTTGAGAATTTTTCTTCTATGCAAATTTTTGAAGAAAAAGTGACGAAAAAATCATACCAAATAAAAAATTATCTTGAAAAATCTGAAAATTTTACCATGTGTGTACATTACAATGAAAAACATCATGGTATAAATTTAGTTTCTGTGTCATTATATAATTCTCATTTAATTCTCATTAAAAATATAGTTGAAGTTCAAATTACAATAAAATATTCAATTTTATGAATTTTTCCAAAATTCGAATTGGAGTAGAAACTAGAGTAGAAGACCTTCATTTCATTAGTTAGACTCAAACTCAAACTCAAAAAAATCATTTTCAAGGAGAAATTTCAGATTTACTCAATTTCCCAAAATACACAAAATTCAAAATGGCAAACTTTGCCATCTGTTTTTTCCCATTACTTCTCAATTATATGGAAATAAATATCAAATAGACCAAAAACTTCATTGGACACTCTTTGTAACTCAACATACAAGGTCATTAAAAAAAAGAATGGATGAAAAATCTATTGTTGAGGTCTTCTTATGACCACCTGAAATCATCTAGAAGCCACGAAATGGCTCCCTAGGCATTCCAAGGTTATGGATGTCCAAACTAGATGCTAGAAATACTTTCCTATGGACTTTGGTAGAGGATCTTGAACAAACTAACTCTCCATTTATACCAAACCTTGTAAAAGAACCAAAGGTCTTTTTGATCCTCATATATGTTTTGAGTAGATTTTCAAGTTCCTAGATGAAGTGTTTTTCTTAACCTATGCTTCAAAAAGATTAGAAAGGCTTTGACTCCCTAAGAAATTTAGTCCTCAAGTTGTAAAAAAAACGTAGGAGGTGTAGAAATGATGAAATGGAAAAGAAAAAGATATTCAAAGTCTTACATTGCTTTAGGTGGATTTTCTTTTAAATTGTCTTTTCAAAAGTACTGACCTTCTTCAATAGTAATTAGAATTGATCTCATATTTCAAACCAGAGTACAAAAAAAAATTCAACCTCTTGGTTCAAAGCCAATTATTTAAGAAATATAATCAATGATTATGGCTAGAAAATGGCAATAAATTTGAAGGAGCTACCACTTGTTGGCCCTTATTGTAAGTTATATCAACCAAAATCACTTTATCAGCTAGAAAATGATTCATTAATCCCTAAAGGAACAAGGCCATTTTTCTGCCAAAAAACACTGAAAACTGCCATTTCTATAGCAAAGAGTAAAAAAAATTTAATTTTTTTTTTTTTTTCATATCTAACCATAGGATCTTATACCTCACTAGTATGAAAAAGTGTGGAAAAAATTTCAGAATTTTTCACTGCACAAATTGCAAGATATATGTGTTTAAAGTGGAAAAAATAAGTCTTTCAGCACATTGTGGGATTAGATTTTTTGACTTTGAACATTTTTAACTAAAAATTTTGCACTGTAGAGTCTTGAACTTTAAATCTTTATAGTGGAGAATTGAGTTGAAAGTCTGGGGAAAAAAAAAAATTCAAAAAAAATTAATTTTGATTCTTAAAAAAAATTGTTAAATAGAAGTAGGTACGAGATAGGAGGGAAATTTAAAATATTCATATATTTTAGATGGAATTAAAATGAACTAATCCCAATGGTGAGATTGTTCTAGCAAGTAAATTAAACCATGAAAAATAAAAAAATTTGAAAAATTTGAAAAATTGCATTCAGAAATGAATCCTACACATTAGAAGATTTTTGGGGCCTCTGGATGCTTGCAAGTTAAGGTAAACCTGCCTATGACAGGCAGAAAGGCTGATCTGTCCTATTGCCATTGACAAAAAAAATCTGATTTTTTTTTTGTACAAAGACAAATGTGAGAAATGAAGGAAGCAACTAGAATTTTATTTTTTCGACAAAATATGAATTTTTTGTGAATTTTCGAAGTTTGCTGTCCAGTTTGCCCAAAAAAGTCTGTAGACTACCCCAAATCAGCAGAAAAGTGTTTCCATGATGGTCATCTTACCACCCAAAGCAGTCATAACATTCTTTAGCATGGTTACAAGATTTCCTAACATGGATATGACATAAAGAAATTAAAAAATAACTTTTTACTAACAGTTTACACTAAAAAGGTGTCAATGTTCTATCATAGTTATTAATAACTCCATAACCATATTTCAAGGCTTTGATGACAACTAAAAATCAACCTAATGTAGTCTTAATTCTATTTTTAAGAAAAAGTTTCTCATGGGTTGATGGAAGACTGTAATGGGGGAGTTCCCTAGGTGCCTGTCATGGGTGATTTGCCTGTCATAGGCAGGTTTACCTTATCACAACATGCGAATGCAGGAAACAGATTTGGCACAATGGTCTAACGTGGCCAAGACCTTTCCATGTCATTGACCAAAATATATATTTTTTTTAATGAAAAAAAAAATTCTGACAATGATCTGTTCCCCTCACTGTGGAAAACAGCTACGAGGGAACAAGCCCGAAACAAGCTTCTAGACCCCCAAAAACTCTTCTAATGAGATATTTTTTTCAAGAAGATGCTCTTACTACCTGAAAAATAAGAATGTCCATAACTTTCTCATAACAAATCCAAATGAAATGAATCAAAGCTTTTCAGATAGACAAAAATATAATCTATGAGAAAAAAAAAATTTGAAATTGTACTCTCATAAAGCTAATCAATTTTTCTATCTTCAAAAAAAGTATCAAAAAATCATGACAAAAATTCAGCCTATAGGTACCTGCTTGAAATTCCATTTGCCCCCCGAAGGGACAATGATCCTTTAGGGGTTAAAGGATGGTGAATAAAATTCATAGATATAGATAGATGGTGATTTCTAAACCACATTACTTAACCTCTAGAAATAGAGGATAGAATCTCACTTTGGAGTTGCAATTAAGGTAGAACCATCCATTCCCAACCAAAGAGCCATATCCAACGTATAGGATGCTATTCTTTCCAATCAAGTTTAAAACAAATTTCTAACCAAAGCTTGAAATGTTGTTTTGTTTTCCTTCTCAAGGTTGGGACTAACAAGGTTATAATACATGCCTCAAAGTGTCAAAAAATATGTATGAAATATTGAATGTGGGAGTTATCTCTTGAATGATCAAACTAGAAGAATCCAAGGTGGAAGCACCAATAACCAATCATTTAAGCAATTTGGGAGTAGATTTTGTGTAGTATGTGTTGGTGGATAATTTCTCCATGTAGGAAGATAGGAAATATGGGGATTGCTAAATTTTCATAATTATATTCCGAAAATTGAAATTACAATACATTTTGGGAAGCAAAAGAACTCTTGACCCATAAGCAATGTCTAGAATCTTATAGTTCCGATCATTCAAGACATTACTTTCTTGCTTACTACTTCCTACTTTCTTGCTCACTACTTCAAGTAATGTATCATAACCTTATCAATCCTAATCTTATCAAGGACACAAAAAACAAATTTCAAACTTGAGATTTGGCCTAAGGTTGGAAATAGCACACCTTCAGGTTGGGTACTAGGTGTAGTTGGTTATTGGTGCCTCCACCTTAGATGTCAACTATTGGTTTGGAGCACTTTATGCCTCCAAAAATTCAAAGTGATTTCAATTTCGACAATATAATTCCAAAAATTTCGCAATTGCAATATTTTCTATCTTCCTACATAGCAGAAATGTCCACCCTGAATTGCTCACTGTTTTTCCCAGGATTGCTTAAGTGATCAGGTATGGGTGGACTGACCTTACCTTGTTCAAATTTTGAAGCCACCTAGTGCCAATCCAAAATGTCCTTAGATACCAATTAATTTGATGCATTTTCAATGTTCTTTTGATGCTCATCAAAATTCAATACCCAAAGTGCATGAACTTCAGAGAGTGTCCAATTTGACTATCCACCCAAAAGACAGACCAAAAGACAATGAACTCAAAAAAGAGAGCACTTACATTAGTGGGATATAACAAGTTCTACAGGAGCCCTCCGCTTTGCGCCTCTCGGTAGTCTTAGAAACATTCTAGTGAGCTTTAGCAAGCAATCACCTGTATCCTCGGTTATGGTTCCTTGCTACGACCTAGTTTGTCAGATGCAAAACACCAACTGCTAAACTGTTGAAGTAACACAAAGTGAGGATCATGAAATGAGAATATATGTCGTTACACCAAACTATCCAGAGCTGCCAAAGCCCTCAGAATTCAACAGAAAGTCTAAAGAAACTCCAGCAGCTCCTGGTCCATACATGAATCAAAGTGAGGTTCTACAAGAAATCAAGTAAGGTTCCAAGTGAGCAGTGTTTTCCATCCCAATACTACATTGATTTCCGGAAAGCATGAAGATATTTGAGTACCACCTGATGACTGACACATGAATTACACCGTCGCATACTGGGAGAGCAGTGCAAAACATGAGGCCGCAACAACAGCCAGAGTGACTTGGAAACTGTTCACAACTGAAGCCTCGAATGATCCTGCACAGGACGACATCCAATTTGCAGACAATATATTGAGACTTTGGAGCTTCATTGTGCATTACAAAAAAATTCAAATGATGATTGCTTCTAGAGTTGAATTGAGGTGTTGGTGTTTATCTTTATCTTAAAGTGCAGTAACTTTAAAAATTAGTAAACCTTAGAGCAGAGGGAGAAGCAAGCTCTTCTTCCAAAAACCAAAGCAATGCTTGATTAGATGAGAAGAAGCAATGAATGCAGGCAGTCACAGAGAGTGTAGAAGAGAGCTCTCTCAACGTGTACCTGCGCTTGTAGACGGTAGGGTAACACCAATTGCACGGCAATTTGTTCCTATTTCGCCTGAAAATCAACAACAAAATCTCAAACAGTAAGAGGTCTTTCTACCCAAACTACATCAAATTCAACAATATCATAAACAAATCATCCTACAGAACAGCAAGTCCATGGAATGTAGTTGATCTTACAATCCTTCAGACAGTAGCCTGCTGTCAGGGTCCCGACATTGGCATATCCCGGCAGGCAGTTGCACTTATACGTTGGAGGGTACTTCGTCAAATCCGTAACTTCACATTCGCCTTGTCCACAAATTCCAGGCAAGGAGCATGCTGCATCGAATTATGAAGACATCCGATAGGACTAGAAATATTAGTTCAAAATTGAGTATTCTGATCAACTAAGACTTTGAACATCCCAATGTGACGATCTGACTGGAATCAAATGCAAGGTGTTCAATGTCTGTAGCCTCTCCTACATAGAAGAGACTAATTCCCCTCGAGGATTTTCGGATGCAAGACGAAATGCAAGATTACTTGGTTTGATCTTGTTACATGTCCATTATCCGTTAGTTTCTTTTATCATAAATTTGCAACAACTGGTGCCTTCAGTAGACTTACGGCTAGAAACGTGCTCCAATGTAGGTGGAGATTGGAGAGCAGGAGCAGGTGAGCTGTTACAGCCAAGGTTCAGGGTACCTGCATCGCAATGCATCACATTAGTCCCGTATTACTTGAAGATTCTATTCAAAGAATAATATGAACTTGACATTAGATAACATCGACCTAACGTTGACTTATGGTTGTTCACATTGTCAAATTAACCAAAAGGCAAGATAACATGAATGTAGTGCCGTGCGATATTTGCGAGGCCTCACGCCAAGGGCTGTGCATCTTATGGTATTATCGACTTGACTGTAGATGTCGAGGGAGAACAATTTATTTCGGAGAGGGATGGAAATTAAATTTTGGAAGGGAACAATATTTATGAAAGTAGTTTGTCTGACTTAAAAAACGACTGACAAAACACTATGGAATTATAGACACAGACATAACATTCGTGAATGGGAAGGCGAGGGGGCTTTCTGTAGTATCACTATAAAAAGAATATATTTGTGTTACAGTGGCTCACAATACATGGGCAAGCTTGCACTCAGGATTTTCTACAGTGGCCTTCAAGCAAAGCAAAGGGTCCACTGCCTTGAAGTTCAAGAATGTTATCCAAGAAAGAAAGCCAGTCTCATCTCTCGGTTAGGAAGTAGGAATTTACAGTTGGGAACAGTGCAAGGCAAAGTAAGCACGGGAGGCAAAGTGGTCAGAAGCCCTTCCACAGTTTGCCACCCTGGTTTACACGCGCATAGATACGGTGACAAGATGTTGGTGGGGTAAGAGGTGTTGCTGAGAGGGACACAAGTCCCCTGTTGGCAGTCGATTCCCGAGCACACTTCACCTACAGCACAGAATTACACTAATTAAATACAATCAACTTCCAAGACACTACAATAACCCCTTGTGTGTACTGATTCACACTTTCCTTGCATCCTCTAGACTTACAAGAGATTTGCTGTAAGAATAAATAGAAATATTTAGATTGATACAAAGAGTGTCATGTTATTACAACCTTCTACTATGTTAGTACTCATCGTGTTACTCAACGACCATGTATAACTCAATATTATAAACACAGTACCTCAGATATAGAGCCGTTCTTTATGAGTTTCAACGAGTTGACACAGAAAGCGGCCACAGCTTCAAAGGATACTGGATTCAGAGTCTCATTAATTTAAGAGATTCAATCAGCAACCTAAAAGTTCGAAAGTGTAGAAACTTTTCGTTACAAATTAAAGGTTTAAGGAACATGTATTGTGTATATTTTGAAGTTTGCTTAGCATGCATCTTTCTAATCAATGTCAGTACAGAAATTCGAAGGAACCTGCACTTGTTTCTGCTTGAGTCTGGGGAATGACGACCACGAGAACTGCGGCAATAACAGCAAGAAATGATGATCGATTCATCTTCATTATCTGTAAAGGACAAAAAAGGTTTGCACAAATAAGTAACAATTCGCATTTGCTTCGAGCATATCACTGTTGGAAATAAGTTACGAAAAGCGACATCATTTGTTAGTTGCGTTTCAATAGCCTTAGACTTCGTTTTCTCAATTCCATTTCTAGAGGCCATCTTCTTAAGCTGTGAATAAACAAGCAATGACTGGAAACGTAAAAAACAAACATATTATCACTGAAATAAAAATCAGAGAACGGAATCAAACGGCTTCAATCGGTTTAGGAAAACCCTCAGATGAAACAAAGAACCGCCGAGGTTCTATGCTACAATGCTTAGGCACATCCAGCTGTTAACCAACTATGCTATTAGGCCTCGCGCTCCAATTAAGTTCATATTACAAGAAACCTTCCTTCCTAAGGAGGAGACACCCAAAATTAAGCGCCACTTGATCAGTTAGTCAGTTCCTGTGCACCCCTCACTACAAATGTACCTAATTGTCGAAGAAGCGATTTCAAAACATCTAACATCGACCTTTCATAGCTTTTCCAAACAATAAACTATTAATTTGTTGTGTTGGGATCCTCGTTCTTGCACCAATATACAAGAACGCCAATTCTAAAATTGTCCAGTCACCAAACCCAACAGCAAAAAATGGCGATTCAGGACCAGCCTCTCTACCTTTCGTACTATCCTCACAAGAACAGTGGGAAAAAACCCAGCTATCGTCACCACCATCTTCAGCACCAATTTCACACAGCAAACACCAAGCTCAAAAACAAGACTTAGTTCAACAAACCTCGATTTTTAATTCACAGAAGCGAACCTTGAAGAGTTGTTTGCTTAGACTGCACGTCCGGAGCACGAAATAGCACGAGTCCACTGCAAATGTTCTCGCAAATGCGCGCGTGGAGAAGCTGAATCACACAATCAACAACAAAGCGAGTGCATGTACATGTACGTGCGAGCATTAGTTGAAGTATCCGTTGCACGTACAGCTGCAGCTGCAGCAGAGGAAATGCGCCAGAGAGCTTGAATTGTCTTACGGCGGATGCTGCTGCTGCAGGCAGTGCAGAGTCTGCAGACTGCAGCGTACTTTGAATCTTGACTCTTTGGGTGCAGAGTGGCAACTGCCAGTCTTTAAGTATTGACAGTCAAAGAATAATATTACAGGAAGTTATAAAGGATTTTACATGGAAGGTCTTGACATTAAGTAAGTCAAGCTTATCTTACAGTAAGCTAAGTTACCAAGCAGGGCGAAAGAAAAAGGAAGTAGAATATTGAATCTTTGTCAGAAGTTGAAGTTTTAGATAAGTTCTAGATAAGGTTAAGTACTGCATAGGTAAACTAGCCTATGACAGGAAAAAGACCAATCACAAACACCTTGGGAATGACCCATTAGAGTCTTAGCGCCAATCATGTGATAGATTGAAATCCCATTTCATTTGTTGAAAAATTAAAAAATTAAAAAAAAATCATGATAGATTTTTTTTCAATAAATTAGACTTGAGCTACATTAGGTTGAATTAGTGATCACAATTAATGGTTGAATGATGGTGATGGAATGACTAATGATTGCAATAGGAACTTTCACCTTCAGAAGTGTAAATTCATCACACGAAGTGACTATTTAGGTCTTCATATTGTGGTCACTATGTTAGGAAATATTGTGATTGATTTTGGTGAGGAAAAATGACTATTATGGATAAAAATTTTGTTGGTTTTGGAGTAGTCTAAAGACTTTTTAGAGTCAATTGGGTAGCACACTTTGAAATTTATAGAAAATTCATACTCTGTCAAAAATATATATGTAATTTCAATTGTTGTGTCTATTTCTCACATTTGTATTTGAGTGGGAAAATTTTCAACAACGCCACAAGGGCAAACTCCAATCAATTTCCCTAGATCATAGGCTAGTTCACTTTAACCATTGTAGTCCCTTTGATCAATGCTCATATTTAGATTGATCAATTTTATCGTTTTTTGTTGTAGTAGAACAACAAATTAGAGATTCTTTTAACATGAAGTTTGGTCAATTCAATTTTCAGTATAGTAACACATTTTGGTGGTCAAAGAATTAATAAACATATATCTCACTTTCCATTGTTGTCCCTAGGGGAGACTAATCTCATCTTTTATAGTTCTATTGTAGTTCTTGGGTGGTTGCAATGGTAATCCAAAAGCTTCCCTCAAATTGTGAATTATATACAACATTTATAAACCTCACCATCTTAACCATCGAGGACATTCAACCATAGATTTTTGAGTGTTCAATCTAAATAGTAAAAATGCCAAAGTTGTGGAATGATTTGTCATTTTAACAAAATTCACTATACATCTACTTCATTTCAAGTATCTTTAGAAAGATATCCTTTCTTTGGAAGTGAGTTTTAAGTTTTATAGCATTTTGCATTGTTGTTAAATAAATTACATGGTTAGTGAATTCTTTGAGATTATTATTGTCAAATTCTTCCAATTCAATGGTTATAATGTAAAAATATAGGAAATAAAAAGTGGAAATTGTCATTGTTTATTGATTTTTTGAAGTTGTTAGAAAATTCTTTAAAATTGCTAGAAATTGTATTGTAACTACCCAAATAACACTTGAAATTTTAAAAAAAAGATCTTATGTTAGATTTATCACATTAGGAGAGATTTGAGGCCAAGGAGTGATTGCGAGTTATTTGGCTGAGAAAATGCTATAAACGTGTAGTAAACGCTACCAACAATGCAATCCAACATGGTCACAAGAGTGCCATGTTACTTTCAAAAAAAATTTTAAAAAAATTTCAACTTTTTTTTGCATTTCAAGAACTAAATTTAAAAATTTTTTTTTTTTTTCTGACGGTTGCCATACCCTTCACTACGGGGGGAATAGGACCAAAACGGCCCTATACAAGACTCAAATCTCCCTTAATGCAATTGGTTGTGTCAATTACATTCTTGAATCCACCTTATTAAACCCACCTTACTAATATACTACTAAGATAAAAGAAACAAAATGTTTTTAGTGATGTGACCTCGAGAAGAATTTCTTTGAAGGCCAAAATTTTACTATATGTTGGTCTACACATTAGCCTTTAGAAAATTAAGATAATGCTATTAATTAGCTAGATTTCCTTGAAATTTGTTAAAAATTGCCAAAAATTGTATAGTAGTTCTCAAAATAATAAAATTAGTATGCAATATATATTTACAAAAATTTGGAGAGTCAACCAAATCCTTGTAGCCATTGCAAGAAAAAAAATTTAAGAAAAGATTCTAGCTCTATGAAATATATGAGCTTCTCAATGCAATATGGCATGTATAATGTATTTGCAAGTTGGTATGTGAAATTAGTCTAATTAAATTATGTACAATATGAAAAATTCTTAGAATGTGTAAAGAATATACAATTTTAGAAAATTAATAGTAATGTAATCTCTAATTGCAATGTCTAAGTGGACTTCAGATACACAAATGACTTCTTTGTGTAATTTTATATATGTTCGTTAATTGGAATGTGGAAGTTGTCCAATCAAATCTTTACAAATATCAAAGATTATTAGAATATACAAGGAATGCTTAGCTACAAAGAATGCATTTAAATAGGGTTGATTGTAAGTTCTTTTCTAATTATTGTCTAATTTTTGTCACTTGGTTGATGAATGGAATCTAATTGCACTATAGCATGTATTCAAAATTTGACCTATAGTTGTGTAATCATATTTGCTCACAACATTGAGAAAGTCTTGAAATATGTAGGGAATGTACAATTAGAGAGTAGGATTAGAGAGGTTTGGGTGAGTAGGTGCCTTGTTTTGGTACTTAATGCCCCCATATGATCTTTTTTAAATTAGCATATCTAAGGTTATTGGCCTATTGCCAATAATTTTGGTCTAAATATAAATTTCTTAGAAACAAAATTAATTAATTAAAGCCTATAGAATCCTTTGTTATTTTACTACATCCTATTCATGCTCTTCCAATCAAACTCTTTTATATTACAAAAAAAATTTATAAAATATTAATAAGAAGAAACTCTATTGGCACAAAAAAAGTGTTCTATTCAAAATAATGTCCTTACCTTTGATAACCTTATGTAATGTCACTTCATGTGCAACTCTTTCTTATTACAATATTACAAAATTCAATAATTGATTCTTTATTACAACCAAATCCTTGGTTGTCATAGTCTACAATTTACAAGGAAATTAGCTCCAAGCCACAAATACAAACTTAGAGCATTGCTACTCTTGCAAGGTGAACAAGTTTAGGGTAGCTAATGTATAGGTTGGGCTTCAAAACATCCCCTACCTCTACCCTACCAACTAAATTAAGCCCACTAGGGCCATCGAAATGAAAGCTTTGAATACTATTTTTCTAAAGGTAGTAGAAATTTTGATGGAGTCTATTTTGTAGAGACTTCCTTTGTCATTATGTTGTTTTTGTCCTTTGAGACTCTAAAAGTGTAGCTTTGAAAGGATTATTGAGTGGATATAGGAAAATAAATGGCCTTATTTTACTACACTAATTAATGAAATTAGGCTACCTTACCTATCCACCCCCAAAATTATTTCATAAGCCATTAAAGTCAATCAATAGTTCTATAAATATTTCCATTTGTACACATGGAAATTTGCGAGTCCCAATTACAACAACATCTAATTAAAAAATAGTGTGCATTTTTGTACAATAAGAAATAGCAAAATTTTATATAGTATCAAATGCTAAGAAACTCCCCCCCTCAATTTTTATTTTACCACCCCCACTCACCCATCATTTAGAATTTGATTTATAATTTTTTATCTCATTTCCCCTCACCCCCACCCCCTCTTGTAATCTTCAAAATACAAAGTTCTTGACAAACAATATGGGACAATTGATCCCGTATCCAATACTATATCCGTATTCAGTACTTGTATTCAGTATCCATATTCAATACACGTGTTTAGTACTCATATCCAGTACCTGTACCCGTATTTGTATTCATATTCAGTATTTGTATTTTATATTTGAACAACTCAGATTAAATTTCACAAGATCAACATCTTGTGATTTTTTGAGAAATCAATGTCAATTTTGAAGGTAAGCATTTTTTTTCAAAAAAATCAACGACTCAAAAAAATTTTGAGAGAGGAGGGGGGAAACTAATGGGAAACTAGGGGGGCATGCAAGTTTCAGTGTAGTAAGGGACAACCTAATTTCACTATTTATTAAGTGTACTTTCTTCTTGTTTGGTGAGCCTCAAGGGTAGGACATGGTAGAGACAAATGTAAGGGCCTCCAAAGCCCACCACATGGCATTTGGCATGTAGATTTTCAAGGGTAGGGATGGCAATGCTCTTAGCCCATAGCTACCATATGGTAGAACCATCCATTCATGATCATAGAGCCATACACAACCTATAGGGTACAACTATTTCCAACCAAGGCTAGAACAAATTTTAAACTAAAGATTAGAATGTTTTTTTTCTCCTTTTTCAAAATTGGGACTATTAAAGTCATGACAAATGTACCAAAGTAATGAGCGGAAAAGTAGTTCTTGAATAATCAGAATTGGAAGACTCTATATATTGGATATGGGTTTAGATCAACTTCAGCTTCCAAAGTTCATAGTAATTTCAATTTGAAGCATAAAATGATCAAAAAAATTTGCAATACCAGTGATTTCTATCTTCTGACATGACAAAAAATTTACATTGCCTTATGCTGCTCCAGAACATATGTGGAATTGCTTAATTGGTCGACTATGGGTGGTTCTGCTACAATAGACGTTGATAGAACTGATTTAAAAGAGACACCAAATGCAGATTTGCTACGTGTCACTTCCAATTGCAAACAAATGGTTTGCCAACAGATTTCAAGATGATCAAAACAGAAGCAACATTCTGCATTGGCAAGTAAGTATCTCTAGGCTTGAGTCGTTCAAGAGTTGATGCTAACCCTTTCAGGCTCTACAGTAGCACACCAAATCCAGAACTCAGTCCTAAAGCTGCAGTTCCTACAGGATATAATCCGTTAAGAAAAAATTGATTCTTAATTCTGGCTTTTGTCCATTACCAATATTATGCTAGGCAACTGAGCAATAGAATCTGCAAGCTCAGATTGCTATCCAAAGTCTCTCAGCTGAATACAGTAAGACACAGTTTGCAACCGTTGTGCAGTTCAGGCGTGGCATCTCCTGAAGCTTTAATTTGACATCAGAGGGTCCGGGTCGATCTAATCAGGACTTGATTAGGGCACAATGACTAAGTGGCAGCTTTGAAGAGCATGACAGCCAATCTTCCAATGCAGAAGTGAATGAACGAACCCGATGAATGCGTGATGTAGGAGCCGAAGCTAACACCGGTCACACACTGCCATCCTGGTCCATAGGCCTTGTCAAATTGCTGCAGCACGGCAAATCCAAACAGGAATACGAGAAAGTATAAGTCGTCTATACAATCAGCACTGAAAAAAAACTAACTAATAATAACATTCAACTTGGCTGCGTAATGTGCTATTTGAATTATTACCATATATACAAAATAAGATTGGTCCTAAAAAGGCTCGAACTAAAAGTCCGTATCCAGTTTGTGAAATTAATTTCGTTGACTTTCGAATATAGATGCATTGTTGCTGCTATGGCTCCACACAAAGATAGCGAAGGTTGCGCCGGTTGTCACTTTTTCGCTATCGTACCTTTTTCATGTAGCAAGCGATCTCCTTGAAGTCCGTCGCGTTGTGCGTGTCCAAAGCTTCCGACGCAATGCGCAACGCATGCGCCTGCATTACTTGCGGCATGTCTGTCTCGCCGATCAGCGTCTGCTCATCTGGAATTTGAGACGGTTCTCTCGACTTCGCCTTTCGGCTCACCAATGAGGGAGTACTGTCCAGCATCTTGCTCAAAGATCGTGCTGTCAAAGAAGAGAGCTGATTGAATATTTTAGATATATGAAGGAATAGCTGGGGACTAGAGTGATGCTAATGGGCACCTCTGAAAGCAAGTGAGTAAAGCGACGGAGGATGCAAACGTCATTGAAACATCTAAGTTAATTGACAGCGTCGGGAATAGAGTGTCAGTGATGTTTTTCGCACGGAATGTCAATAAACGGGAACCTCGCCATGAATTAGCCAAAAGCTTCAGAACGACAGGACTCGAGAACAATCTACGATGTGAAGCTCGCAATCATTCGCAACCATCAACGATGACTGGTAACAAAGTCTATCAATGTGTGAGACCTAGCGGTACGCTAAATGTTATAACACGGTCTCCAATTTCGGAAGCCTCGTATAGTAGATCAGAACATATTATTGACCTTCCGTATGAAAAACATCACTTAACACCACCAAGCTCCAGAATGCGACATTTCAAAAACTAAAACCCTACGACATGGATGTGAACCTCAAGAATGCAGACCGACACGGTCGAAACGGCTAGCTCCACGCAACCTCTAATATTCAAGGTCAAGTGCAGGTTTCACCAAACAAATTCGACAAAGAATCGTAATACATACCAAATCCGAAATTTCGCAATGGTTCAAAGCTCTAAATTGGCAACATTCTTCCGCGAGATCTCACAAATTGAAGTTCGCAAGAGCACTTATCATCCTGTTCGTGCTACTCCCATGGGCTTCTTCTTTCCTATCTCGTTTGAGCTCGAGAGAAGACGTCAGAGATAAAAATCAACTCGATGGCTGTGTAGCCATTGCTGCACGTGAGACGCTGGCAAGCAGAATGACGAGAGTATCTGAGCGCGCACCAATTCTGTGCGACTCTCAGATCCTCCTTCAACAACTTATTCCGTCCTATCTTTCGGCGATACCTGATGTGGATGCAACCACTGCAGTTTCCTCCGCGCCTTTCTATAATTGCTCGTCGCGCTTACATGTTGCTAATTCTATCTGTGTAAAATCAAATTATAACAAAACAAAATCAAATTTTAAAAACATTACAATACGGACCATAGCCAGGCGAATATCGGAATATGCATCAAAACCGAACGGTTACTTGAAAAAGAATGAAAGATGCTTCCCGGAAGCTACGAGATGCTTCTTACTATAACAAAAAGAAAAGAAGACGAAAGTCCTAGGCCTGTTCGAAGCTATCTTTGCAACTGCCAGTACTTACTTACATCTGCGGGGACGACAGGGCATCAAAAAAATCAAACTCTCCGGCTCTGAAAGCCTGGAACATGAAAATGTCTGCAAATTCTTCGGAATGTCGTTTGCGAATCCTTCCATTTGAATGCTTCTGTTTCTCAGACACTTTCTCTTCTTCCGAACAGTAAACAGCACATTTCGTCCTCTCTGTCACTCTTGATGTCTCATGATTTGCCTGCACGCTTACATTGTGTGTTCTGTTGTGTGAGAATGGAGTGGCAATTGCTTGACTGTTCTTCAGAAATGCGCTTCTACATCATCCTAACTTGTGTCCTTGATGACTGACACTTCACCGCCCGCAGCGTCAAATCGTAACGTACCTCAAGCTTTCATCAAGTCCACCAGCAAGCACTCAAACCTTCGACACTCTCAAACCTTCCGTAAATCAACACTAGTGTGCCCTGTGCCGTTGCCACAATCGAAAATCAAAATAAAAGGAAAAGTAATTTTCTGAATTTTTAATTTGAAAATAACACAATAATCTATAATTTTCACACTATAGGTCCAAAGGCCACGAAACAAGGCCTGTGCATCCCTCTTTGAAGAGAGTTTTTTGATGGTCTGAAGAATGTGCTTGAAGGAAGTATGGTTCCAAAGATCTCATTGTAACCACACAAAAAAATAAAAAAATAAAAAAATAAAAAATAAAAAATAAAAAAAAATTAACTAACTAAAAGTATGGACTCTAGAAAATCCTATACTCTTGTATGATTGGTCTTAATTTGTGGTCTTCATTGCCAATCACAACTTGCCACCACTACAATACGTGAAGGTTTAATTTAACACTTAGGTGCCCAAATTGAATTTCCACGCGAGATTCTTAGGGGTCCACATCACTTCACACCATTCAAAAGATGACATATGGAACTTCGTTTTAATACAAAAATGACTAAATTTATGCCAAATCTGACCTCCACATAGGTAGCCCTCAAGTTTATTTTCAAAAAATGTCATGATTTTCAAGAGTGAACTTTGTGTACACAATAGGAGGGCCTTCCTCCAAAGTAATATTTTTGAGGCTCATTTTTTGGATTTGAAGTGAAGCATAGTTGATCTATTAGATTTAAGGAAGATCTAAGGTGAAAACACCTAAAACCGTTAAATAAGCAATTCATCATAGTTAGAAACACCTTTTTCTAGAATTTTTCTTTTATCAACAATTGAAAATCATAAATTAAAAAAAATAGGATTTTTAGAGAAGATATTCAATTTCTATGAATTTTTTAAGTAGAGTTCCCTAGGGCTACTAAAATTGTCACATAGCTTGGTTCTAAAACCAAAATCTAAAAAAAATTACCAATCAACTAATGGCTATTAAATATGGGAACAATTTGATGACACATAGGGGATACTTTTGATAGAAGTCTATTTGTCAAAAAAGCGGGTATATGTACAATTTTGGAGGTTTTCACCTTCTAGAAAAAAAGCTTTGAATATATATATATATATATATATCAAAGCAAAAGTATAAATTGTAAAGATCTCCCCGATTTGAAGAAGGGGGGAAGAGGAAGGTTTAACAATGAATAGTACCAAAAAAAATAAAAATCCAACAGATCCACTTGGGATGCTTCAAGGAATTTGTGGTCTTTTATTTTTTCAAACTCCAACTCCTAGCCTCTTATTGCATACAATTTATGATTAATTAATGTTAAAAAATAAACTCCAGAACTTACAAACATTAGAATGAATGGAAAAACAATTTTTTTGTGTACATAGAATTTGTTTACATTTCACATTCATTGTTCAAAATATGCAAATATGGTGTAAATCTTAAAGGTTTAGGAAGCTCAATTTTTGACACAACATGGTTTTTTGGTTTTATGCATGACATAATGAGTGCATAAGTTGAAATTTGGAGTGGTGATAAAAGTTTGTATTCATGTTGATTTGTGGATTCAATGACAACTGGCATTCCCAATTTTTTTGTGCATATAGAATTTGTTTACATTTCACATTCATTGTTCAAAATATGCAAACATGGTGTAAATCTTAAAAGTTTAGGAAGCTCAATTTTTTATACAATATGGATTTTTGGTTTTATGTATGACATAATGAGTGCATAAGTTGAAATTTGGAATGGTGATAAAAGTTTGTATTCATGTTCATTTGTGGATTCAATGACAGCTGGCATTCCCAATTTAGATTATCATTGCACCTCCTACATGTCTTATGAGCTAGAAAATGATCACATATGTTATGTGTATGATGTTGTAATGGAGCATGATAATGTTTGTATGATAATTGTTGAAGTGTCCAACCAATCACAAGTACAAATCCACCTCTAGATTGTAATATAACTACTTTTCTCTTTACGTTCAGACATTAGATTTTGTTACAATCTATTGGAACTTGTTAAAACTTCTTAAATTTAACAATTTTCAATAGATTTTAAGAGAAATTTGTCAAAAGAATTACATATTGAGAGACTAAAAACCATTTTCTTGAAGATCTACTAAAGTAAGTGACCCCTCTTTGATCACCCTTCCATTTCCAACATGTAGGTTGTTGTAATTCCAATCAGATTTGATTTGTATTACAACTTACTTGCTGCAGGATCTGCACAAGCTGCAGAAATGTTCAAAAAGTGTACATTAAAAGCATAGAATGATCACAATGTGTACATTGAAAGTCACAATTATCACTCACATTGATAATGTAGCTAGCCTATGATAAAAATAAATAAAATGACCTATATAGCAAGAATAGGTTTTACAAAATCTTCATGAAAAAAATTCAAAATTATTTTGTTTCTTAAAGGAAAAAATGTAAAAAAATTTCAAATCCTTCTTAAATCTATTTCCCTACACCAAATCCAACCAAGAAGTATGCTAAATACATTAAGGGGTTGGAAATGGGCCATACGCTTCTACTTCATAGCCATGTTATGAAACGGTTGAAGACATTTACTATAACGATTTTTTGGTTTCATCGAATAAACTAGAGATTCAATTCAAAACAAAAGTGCACAAATTGAGTCTGTCTCCTAAGGGCATGGAAGAGGACCCAAGGAAACTAAAACAAGGTGCCACTAAAGACAATGGAAGTCCCAAGTGAGAATGAAAAATATTGTTCTTGCACCAAGTAGATTTAAATTCCTAGAAAATATTCTCTCTCCATTTGTTGCCACGTTTTCTCATAATATGTAAGAATATGATTTCTATATGCCATGTTAACAAGGATGGTATCCCTCCAAGCAAGATGGTAGATTTGAAGATTACTAAGGTAGGTACACCCCAAATTGCCTCATGTATAAAAATATCATCATCATTGTGTGTACATCTCCAAAATCAATATGTACCTATGTTGAAAAAAGGATTTTAGAACATTTATCAAAAAAACTTTGATCCTTCAAAACTTTTACATATGGTATTCAAATGTCACATTCTTAGGTACATGGTAGAACCTCCTTTCACTTACCAATATGAAAATTAGACTAATTTAATAATAGTAATTAGGCACAATAGTAGAAAAAAAGTGGTGCTTCTGGAAATTCCCACCTTAATTTCAATCTTATAAAAGGAGGTTCCTTGTATATCAAATTCTCCAAAAGACTTCCCAAGCTACAATGGTTCTAGGTCATATTCATAATACTTCAACATATTGGGGGAGTATAAAGGAATGGATATTAGAGTTGATCGTAAAGTGTGTGCAATAAGAGACTAGGAACCAAAATTTTAAAAAAACACAAGACAAAACTCCTTAAAGCACCCAAAATGAATATGATGAAATTTGGTGTTGTGTTTCTATTGTACTATTCTTAGTAAAATCTTCCTTTGACACCCCCTCTACAAACTTGGAAGACCTCTACAATTAACTCTACTCTCCCTCTATACCTTAGTTACCAAATCGTTGATTTGAAACCTAAAGAAAGCAATTAGAACAAAGGACTCTAGTTAAGCACACCAAGCTGAAAGTTATAGGTCCTACAGTACCTTCTTGCAAGCAAATGAAATGGTAAGTGCAATACCATATAGTCTTGACTATTCTATTGTCATTCCTTACTACAATGTCACCAAAACCTTGTTTCTTAGTGTTGTCAGTGGTGAACAATTCGCCACCAAAAAATCATTGTTTTTTTTCCATCTAAGGGAGGCAACCCATTTCTAACCATATTTCACATATGCGGAAAGTGGATTTTTGCAATGGGTAAATTTTCATATGTGTAGAAATAGATAGCAGGAAGTTTCCATAATTTTTTTTTTACACAACTAAATTACTATGAATTTTTTAGCAGTAGATGGGTTTTCTTCTATTTTCGTGATATAGACTTTCTTCTTTCTAACCAAGGATTGGTTGCAAAATTCACTAAAGGTTAGTTGCAATGTTTAGAGTTTTGTAGTCAATCACAATGCACTACAATTGCGCCAAGAATTGTGCCCATTAGAAGAAACCTGTGTCTAAGTTAACGAATTTTTTTAAACATCTAATGTAACAAGCTATGTTTTTATGTCAACAATTACATCCACTATAATATGAAGATGTTACAATGAATGTAATTGTTGACAAAAAAACATAGCTTGTTAAATTAGATGTTTAGAAAAATCTGTCAACTTAGAAATAAGAAAATTAAAAAAAACATAGGCTCTTTCTAGTAGCCATAATCAATCATTGTTCATCTCTTCTACACAAAATGACAATAGCCTACATTGCTAGAATGAAGTGTTGGTCAAGAATAGGTTGCCTCCCATATTTTAAGTTTGAGTCTAACTTCACTTGTAGCTTCACTAATCGGGTGATGAAGTTGTTTACATCTCCTAGCATCTAATATCTTTTGTTATATTAAACGCAAATTGTGTGACAATTTCACTCATCATGTTTTCATTCCAATACATGCACGATCATGGGTTCATCCAAATTTTGAAAAAATTATAATCCCTCTATCTTAAAATAATCTTCTTTTTGGCCTTATTTTTTGTCTCAAAATGATCTTGTTGTACTTTATAACTTTGCAAATTGGTCAAATTTGGCTTTTGATTGCTATTTAAGACCAATAAAACAATTCCCAACTATAATTCCTCCTCTATCCATACAATCGTCAATTGAAAGACAAATGAAATGACAAAAGGTTAATCAATATTTTTTGTTCTTATTTTTTGCATCTTTTTGAGTGTTGCTTGATTAGAAGACATGAAGCTTTATGAGGTGGAACATAGGTCCACATAGGGTTTGGGGCCTATACTAAGTGCCCACAAAATGTTGACCTTACACTCAACAATTAATTGTCTACCAATGCTCTTTGAAAATGTCCTAAAAATTCCACTTTTCAATATTCTCAAACTACACTTTGAAAAGGATTTTTAATCTCAAATTTTTAGGATGCTAGCTAGGAATACACCAAAGTCTACTTACAACGCAAAATGGGTTCTTAAAATATTATTTTCAACTTTAATCTTAAAACATTTTGTCACGTTAGGCTAACCATTTTAGTGATAGGGCAAGAAACTTTTAGGATTATAGAAAATATCACCTTTTTATATGCTATAAGGAATTGATGCAAATGTTACAATTTTACAAAAATGTATGACAATTCATCTAGGATTTTGACCATGTTTGGATGAGTTCCTTGCTAAATAGGCAGCATATTTTTAGGATTAAATTTTTTTTTATCTTTCCTTATACAAGAGTTGTAGTTGCAAATGTTGTAACAATTGTATTGCTAGCATATAAAACATGCAAAAGATCAGATACATTCATGAATGAAATTGCATTTCTTCATCCAAAAATATTCATTCTTCCCAAAAATAACTATGTCATTCTAATTTTTTTTTGTTAAAACTAGCATTAGGAAAAATCTAAACCTTGTGGAGGGCCATTAAGGATTTCCTTTTTGGCACCCTATAGTGCAAATACCAAAAAAAACAATTCTTTTAATAATAAAATAATAATAATAATAATAATAAAATAATAATAATGTAATGTGGTGCTTACGTGGCACAAGTAGTGCCACATTAGCCAGGTTCATTAAAAAATAAAAAAATTGTTGAATTCCTCTCTAATTGCACTAGGGAGGGGGTGTCAAAACTCACAGCCCTTTCAAGGGCTGAAATTTTTCCTAGTGGTTCTTTCATCTACTAAAGAAGAGGTTTTTGCTGTTTGTTTTAATCCATAGGTGATCCTATGATTAGAATCTATCCATGAATAATAAAATAATGAAAAATTTTAAAAGTGCAGACCATACTTGGCTTTAGATGCAAGCTCAAAGTATTTGTCCTAATTTAGCAATTTTTTTCCTATCATGTTAATTACTTCCTATCAAACTATCCATAGAGCAAACCAAATATTTCATAGGGGGCCTTTATTCTCATAATGGTTGTATTATATTCTACAATAAAAATATGTTTTTGACCAAGTCATCATCTTAAATGGATTCTTGGCACATCATAAGGACAAATGCACATTCTAGAGTGTAAATGTTTAGGTCAAATTTATATTTATTTTTGTAATTATAATTTGTAGGTTGAAATTTTGGATGGATGTAGATTGGTACGCAATTGGAACATTGACCATAATAGATATGCTTACCTCACTAAAAAGTAATAGAAGAAAACAACCTAAGTATTTAGACCAATTATTTTGTTGAAATTGGATTGGGTCAATATTATAAATTAATTCCCAATGTTGCATTGCTAAGTGTAATAAAAAAAAACATGATTGGTTTTGGCAATGATCTTGATTATTTCCACTACCATTCCAATCCTCCTTTTGGGGGGTTCTAGATTCTCAAGAATACCCCACAAGACAAACTTGACTAGCTATGGGTCTTTGGGGCATGTTTAACCCCTAAAGGATCAAGGCCTTTTTTCTACCAGAAAACACTGAAAACTGCCATCTCTATAGCAAAGAGTAAAAAAAGAATTTAATTGGGTTTTTTTTCACATCGTACTGAAGGATCTTACACCTCACTAGTATAAAAAAGTGTGGAAAAAATTTCAGAATTTTTCACTGCACAAATTGCAAGATATTTGTGTTTAAAGTGGAAAAAACAAGTTTTTCAACACATTGTGGGACTGGATTTTTTGACTTTGAACATTTTTAAAATTTTTGCACCACAGAGTTTTGAGCTTTAAATCTTTATAGTGGAGAATTGAGTTGAGAGTCAAGGGGGAAAAAAAAGAAATTCAAAAAAACTTAATTTTGATTCTTAAAAAAAATTGTTAAGTAGAAGTAGGTATGAGATAGAAGGAAAATCTAAAATATTCATATATTTTAGATGGAATTAAAATGCACTAATTCCAATGGTGAGATTGTTCTAGCAAGTAAACTAAACCATGAAAAATAAAAAAAAATGCATTCAGAAATTAATCCTACAAGTTATTTTTTTTCAAGAAGATGCTCTAACTACTCAAAAAACAAGAATGTCCATAATTTTCTCATAACAAATCCAAATGAAATGAAAAAAAGCTTTTCGGATAGACAAAAATATAATCTACAAGGAAAAGAATATTTTTTTAAGAATTCAAATTTTTGCAAATTTCTTTTTGCTGCCCGGACTGCCCCAAGTCCCCACGTTTGCTTATTTGGTCATAACTATTGTTCTCAAGCACCAATTGTGAAAAAAAATTATACTCTCATAAAGCTTATCAAATTTTCTATCTTCAAAAAAAGTATCAAAAAATCACAACGAAAATTCAGCCCATAGGTACCTGCCCGAAATCCCATAGGTACCCTGAAGGGACAATGGTCCTTTAGGGGTTAATTTATCTAATCTATGCAACCCCATGTTTCTATTGGAGCACCATTTCAAAGTAGTTTTCTACTTTTTGCTAAGAAAAAGTAATCTTTCTATCACCATTTTTTTTTCATTTCTCTTCATAAAGTCATCAATTTTGGATGAAAAAATGAATGAATACCATAATTGAAAGTGTTTTGGGTCCAAATGATGAATGAATGTACAAAACTAGTGCTTCAAAACAACATGAAAAGTAAGGAAAAAAAGGGGCCTGATCACAGCATCATCTGCAGCCTTTTCTTAGTAATCAAGCAATGTATTACTTCAGTTCCCCAGAATTCCAAAATATTCATGTTATCCTCAAGAAAGGTGAACCTACTTCATGTCTTCTCCTGATTGGAAACATCTTCAAAATTAGAGTACATTCTCAGTGGCAAACATTCGCTCTATTGCAAATGTTTTAACAACCACCGGTTTACCTCTTCGAGCAGGACTTGCGTGTATTACTCGTGAGTTCTTCTGCTTCTTTCACTAGCCATTTACGAATTGGTCTGTAGCATTTGTAGCATTTCGAGACTCAACACTTGTGCTTCTAAGACTGTGGCTTTATATCAGTCATTGTTGTGCGTCAATCCTTAAAAATCTGCTTCGACAACTCAAGGTCAAGAGTTGCGTTCATCAATGAGTATGATCACCATATCCACTTCACTCGGACACACTTGGAGTGATAATCTTTGGAACAACGCCAAACGACATCAATTTGGAAGCGCCTAAATATCTCCACTTGCTTGACATGGGCATTAACAATATCGGTAACATCCAGATCGACTGAAAGGTTCTCACAAAATAATCAAAATCCAACTTCTGTGATAGAATTAGTATATCGTTGTTGGAGCAGTAGTGTCTGCTTGAAGTATCGTGGTACACCTTTTCGGGAATAGCTACGGTTACGCCACTTACCACAGGACGATAGCGCATTAAGCAGAAAAGGAAGACAGATAAAGTGTGAACAGGTGAAACCTCAGAAATCCTGTGTCATGAAAACATCATTACACCATTGTAGGGGTTAAGATGGAGCTCATGAATATATCATCATCGGTCTTTCGAAACTTGCTCTCATTACTCAGTGGAAGACGAAGTTTCAGAAAAAACATTCATAACATCGTTCTATTATATTAGCTAGACATCCAATTAAGAGCTCATGGCGCGAGTGAAAACCCTGATAAGCGAAGTTTAGGGCAACTAATCTAAAACAAGCATACAACCAAAGCAAAAACTCCAAGAGACAATGTTGGGACAGGCATGGCAAGCGACGATCTCGATGAGAGAGTGCGCCGCAATTCTCCGCTTAAGCCCCGTTACTCTGGCAACTCGTTCTTCAACAAGGCTCATAGGAAACCCTACTCTTGTTGCTTTTTTAAGTGCCTGTACTACCCTACTAAACTCTAAGAAGTTAACAAAATCTTCATAGACCATGCCAACGTCTTACAACACACTGTCTCGACGCAAACTGTACTACATTGACCGGAAGCTGGTGATCACACGCCAAAGGTTACGAAAACGACTCTGAACAAGAACCCAAGATCTCAAACGAGTCGAACAATGAATCAGAAGAGAAACTAAGTTAGAGTCCCTACCAAACCTCATCCTGTGTAGTACCATTCCTCAATAAGAATCAAAGTACCGAGCGAAGATAATAAATCCTCTCAAAGACCAAAGAAACAAATGCCGCTATGGCTCCATTGCCGCCATCGGTGTCCTTAAGTGACGATAGAAACCCCAATCGACGTTAGGATTTTGAAACGGCTGTGGAAAATGAATTAGGGTTTTAGGATTTAAGTCTGAGGCATCCCTCTCTAATTGCACATCTGTGGACTTCGAATTGCACTCTGACATGTATTACAATTTGACAAGTGGAAGTTGGCCAATGAGATTTGTGAGAATTGTATAGTGGGATCTAATAGATGTGTTTGAGAATATTTACTTCTATAAAAAAATTGAGTTGTTCCTAGAATATTGCTTGCAATTAAAATATGATTCCAAATTTTGTTAGTATGTATTTTTTTGAACATTGTTGGATTAAATTACTTCATATAAGTCTTCATAGTGTTGAATGTAAGTCATATTAAAATTTTATGCAGAAATTATATTAATTTTCATGTTTAAAAATTGTACAATTTTGACAAGAATGTGTTGAGGTTAGTTATGCAAATACAATTGTAAGTAGGTATTTATCTTTGTTATTTCTTAAATTCACTCAATGTTCTTATATACTATCTCCTATAATGATGCAGTAGACAATCTTGTTGTGTTTCTTCTAGGACAGAAAAATCCCCCACCCTTGATCTCTATAGGGCAAAAATTGACCCCTTCCCCTTACCGTCGATTTTAATTTATCAAAAAAACTAATTGTTGTGCAACCTAAACCGGTGATGATAAAAATGATATATAGAAACCCCCGGGACCTTCATTAATCATCTTAAAAATCCAAAGCCATTGATCATCATAGAGTAAAAAAAAAACCGGCAATCAAAGACTAGGGTTAGCGTTGATAAGGGTATGAGATCAGGGTTCTATAACGCTCCACTACTGTATATATCGAACTTGGAGCTTGCACTGCTACCTCTAGAGAAATAGGTACCTCTAAACAAAAAGTGGAGTTAGAGCTTAATGAGTATGTGAGTACCAAAAAGAGTTTGGCAAGTTCAAGATGAGATTCATTTAGGTAATTCGACAATTTAAGGTTCCTATTGATGGCATTCCTTTAGGGTTTAAGGTTGAGTAAATAGATTGCGTGATTGCATGCTTATCATCTTAGTGATTTCTATGATATTTATTCCTTACTTTAGTTTGGTTTTTGCTATGACAATAATAAGAGCTTTGTAGTGAGTTTTCGCTTCTTGTAAAGTCTTCAAGAATAAACCAATAGCTCAAGCTCAGGTTTCAGGGTTTAGGAGTTGATTGTTTAGTCACTTGATCATTTAAGTTTGATAATAATCATATACACAATTCTTGCCAATAATTGTCATAAGTTTCTTTCTTTTTCTTTGTATATATTCTCTTTGTCTACAATGTCCGCAATATCTAATGGTATTGCCTTTAAGATCAAGAATAAAAAGTGTATTGCTTCTCAATAATTCTTGGTTGTTTGTAAAGTCTTCATTATGTGTGGAGAATGTTTTTGTTCACTTCTTTTCTTGTGCATTTCATTTTCAATTGACATGATTTTTATAATTAGGATGCGTATTTATGGGGGGTTCTCAATACTTTTCAGCTTTGCTCATTGTTGCTCAATATTCTAGATATGAGCAACATCAAATGATTTCTTGGAATTCTCTATTTATTCAATGGAGATTCTCAAGCCACAGTGTTTATATTATGTAAAATGGTGTAAATTGTTGTTAGACTAGTCACAAGTAACTATGTATTACCTTTTGGTTTGTTTTTTGTTTTTTTTACACTTCTAAATAAAAATTGATATTACTTTCAAAAACAGACAAGTCTACCACTTTTAGAATTTGTTTAAAATTTTTACAAACAATGAAAAAATGATTAGTGTACCTTCTTTTAATTTAAGTATAAGTTTTCTTGAAAAGTGATAGTTTGTCACTTTTGTCACTATCACTATCACCTCAAAAGAGGGCAATTACTACTTAATATACTTCATACTTTCACAGCTATCTACAAACTATCCAGCTTATGGATTAAACACAATAGAAAAAAAAGATGCACTCATGCATAGAATTAGATTTGGCTATGTGAGTATGTTTCTTTGAAAGAAAAAAAAATTCAATTTCATAGGAGGCTATTCTAGGATATTAAACACAAATGTCTCAAGAATCCCCTTAGAGAACTCTTGGGACTTCGCACAAATACCTATGATCTCAATTTTTGGCAAGATTTTTCAAACTATTTTACAAGATAAGAACTCTAATTAGCTTTGGGAGGAATATAATTTTATTTCAATCAACACCCATGAGCAAAAATTATGCTATAATAAACCCAAAACAAGTGTGCGTAGGCACCAAAACAATTGAAAGAATTAAAATAATAATAATTTTCTTATATATTATATTTTTTTATTTGAAAATATTTGATTCATTCCATTTTGATAAGTGATGTCGAAATTATAGAGCTTTTTGTTTTGTAGGTAATCTTCTCAAACTCTTGGAAAAAAAATGTACTAAATCTATTTGTAAATTCAATTTTAACAATTAAAAACAATGGAACATGGTATAGTTTGTTTTCTAAATCAATTTCATTATTGGAATTAGTGTGTTTTAATGCAATTCTATCTTAGAACTACTGACAATTTAGTTTTTCCTTCTATCTCATATCCACTTTGACTTAATAAGTTTTTAAAGAATAAAAATCATAGAAGGGAGAGGGATTTTTTTTTCCAAATTCTCAACTCAATTCTTCAACAAAAGAAAATTTACAATCCATGGTACAAAATTTTTAAAGCCACTTACAATCTAGTTAGATTAGGAGTAGAAAAACTCATCTTTTGTACTTTAAACACTTATATCTTGTAATTTATTTTGTCAAAGTTTCTAAAATTTCTTGCAAACATTTTCATACTAGTCGGGCAAGATCCTATATTTGCACATGCAAAAGAAACATACACTACGAGAGAAAGGGGTGTTTTAAGTGAGTCCTAAACATAAGATTATAAGTAATGACCTTTAAGGAGATTTTCAGTAAAAATTTATTAAAAATACATGTATGTTTAGTATATTTTAATTAAAAATCTCCTTAAAGGTCATTACTTACAATCTCATGTTTAGGACTATACTTTAAAACTCACTTAAAACACCCCTTTTTTTTGTAATAATATGCTTTAATTTTGTTGTTGTTTGATTGAAAATGGTAGTTGAAAGGGGGTTTTGACCCAAAAAAATGGCCATGAGATTGTAGGAATCAAGAAGTTTTTTGGATTTAGAACTCACCCACTTTTCTTAAAAGTGGTGGATTGTTTTCTAGCTTTTCCACAAATTCTATGACACTATGACCTATATCACTTCTCGACAATCCCCTAGTCAATATTGTACTTACCATACTCTTTCTCCAAGATGCAATTAGGTAGTACCTCTTAGCTCAAGTTGGCAAGAATTAACCCCTAAATTTCTAAGGAACCATGCTTTGGTCTTGATAAAACTTTGAAGTTTAAGTAAAATCTTACCAAATTATTGTTTTTCATCATTTATTTTGGGGATGAATGACCATTCAAGTTAATTTGGGGATGGATGATATATCTTCTTTAGAAAAGTCAATAATACCATAATGAAGGAATTTACAATACTATTCACTCTAAATGTACTCAAGCAACTTTTGAAAATAATATTGGATGAAATATCCATTCTCAAGTGAAGTCATCCATTGGACACTTAATGTTTGCAACATCCTTTTAGGGTTAAAGAGTTGGAACCAGGGTCTACTTTTAATTTAATTGGATTGCAAGGGGATAAGACTTCCATTGAGAAAACATAATTCATCTATTGACAATTGAGACTTTTTTGAAAATAGACTTGATCTACACCAAGGTTAAAGTGATGTATAGTACTTTTAAAGATGACTCTCATCCATCATGAAACCCTAAATCCTAAACTTTGCCAACCATGTTGCAAAAGCATTGTCTAAGAGAGAAGTGGAATGGATTGTGTTGTAGATCACTTTGGGAAGAATGTGAGAAGAGTGGGTTGAGGTTGGAAGATAGTACAAAGTAAGCTAATCTCTTTCAATTTCTCTCAATTTTTTTGTGATTGTGTTACCATGGTTCATGGCTATTTAGGCGAGTCTTGTTAGATCTTTAGGTGATGGAACTCTAATGTTGTTGAAGGAGAATCAAGATGGGTGTTTTGAGATGCTTGTCACAATGGAGGTGAACTTTATAAAATCTAACCCAATTTACAAATTCTATTCATTGATCAAACTCTCTATCATCGCCATAACCTTCTTTATCTATTTGAACCCATTCGAGCATTATATTGATACAAAACTATCAGCTAGATTGTAGGTAGGATTACTATGGCCATATTCACATTCAATAGTTGACCTTTTAGAATGTCAACTACGTGTTTTTGTTGCCAATTGATTGATAGAATTTTTTAGTGCTAATGTACATAATGCATAGTTTTTTTTCAGTTGGATTTTAAGTTTTGGAAAAGCTTGTTGAAATTTTGTTCTTGTGGCGTTTTAGATGCTCAAGTCATATGGGGGATTGCAATTGCTTGCTTTTTAGTGATGAAATTTGTGAAAATCATAGCAATTTTTAAAACTTTGTCATTGGTGCAAGCAAAGAGCCAGCATTTGATAGGTTTGTGTAATGGGCTATTGTCCAAATATAGAAATTTTTGGGCCTGAGAATTGGTAGAATATGAAGTTTATTTAAGGAGATGTGATAGATGCTTTTGTACTAGTGAGAATGAAAATTTGAATGCAAATGAAAATTTAAATGTTTTGGAAAGCATTCAGATACTATTATTTCCTAAAACTTACAAACTTGCATTAGAATATATTCAATTGTTTTAGAAGGCTATGAGTTCCTTGAGGTTTTTAGACTCTAGAAATTTGCTATACCAGTTGCTTGACATGGCACAGCAATTGCCACGTCTTTAAAAAAATTCAAAAATAAATTTCAGATTCTTTTAAAAACTTTTTTTTGCATTTTAAAATTTCCAAAAATAAAAATTTGATAATGGTGGTTCTTAGGTTGCTAAGGGAACAGTGATGGGAATGGCCTTGGAATAGCCCTCCCAACCTCCCGAAAATCCTCTAATGATTGTTAAACTATAGCCTTTAGATAAGGTAAACCAACCCATAACAGACAAATTGCCTAATGCAGACACCTAAAAAACCACCCATTGCAGTCTTACATCAATCTATGGTAGATTTTTGCTAGTAAATGAAATGAAGAGTTCATTAGGTAGGTTACTAATTGGCCAAAAACAATGCCTTGGGTGATGGTGATGGATTAATTAGTGACTGCTTTAAGATCACCTATCTTTCTAGTGTAAATTCATTACTTGAACTAACTTTTTTATTTCTTTATGTCATGACCATGTTAGAAAATAATGTGACCATGTTAGGAAATTTTGAGATTGCTTTAGGTGGTTAGATGGCCACTATGGACACATAATGTGGTGATTATGGGGTAATCTACAGATTGGCTAGTCGGGATGTTGATCTCAGAAAATCCATAATTGTGGATCAAATATGAAGAATTTACAGTTGGAGTAATTAATGTACATCCCAACTCTTAAAGTTTCATAATGTTGATCAAATTTTATTGCGTCTGTTGCCAACTATGTATGTATTGCTCAGTACCGAGCGTTTTGTGTGGCACAACATTCCTTCACTGCACTTGAACCTCCATAATGGTTGTCGCGTTATAAGCTAGTATGTACATTTTCGGAAATCAGTATGGTGTGTGACATTCAACAGGAACTTGGACGACATATTGAGACTTTGAATTGATTTTTCCGTCGTGTGCATCATTTGTTGTGTCTTGCTGGCACTTGGAATCATAAATTTATCCCACCTACCATGCATTCCTCACGGTGCTTCTTCATGGTCTCTCTCTCTCTTTATATATATATATATCCCCTCTTCTCCAAAGAAGTTCCTAGAGCTCTCAAACTGCCTCAAAACATTGTCATGGACGTGAGATCAAGTCCGAAAGAACTCCAACTCCTGCCACAATATTCAATTGGAATGTACCCTGCAACAATCTCCGTCAAAGCAGTCACAACTCCTAGCTTGACTCCTATGTAAATAATTGGGCAACAACCTTTGCTTATCCGATGCAGTCATGGTGAGCTCTTGAAGTCACCGCATCTTGTTGAATTGGCGGCGCTGCACGGGAACCCCACTGATGCTAAAGTGAATACTTTGTCTGGGACCCAATCGGTTGGAGAATTTTCGTCTGAATTTGAAGACTTAACTCCAACCCTCAGTTGCAAGCTGCTCGAGTCTGCAACCCTAAACCCTAAAACCCTAAACCCAATGTGATGCACAATGCGTTATTTGTAGACAGGCTGGATTCTATCCTGATGCAGTTAAACTGAAGGAGTTTTCTGTTTTGATTTAGAACAAGTATTGCATCTTGAGTCCCGAAGCAATTGACTAATTTGAAGATTGAACGATTTGTATGTTTCTTTGATATTTTGTGTAGAGATTTTTGAAGGAAGAACATCCAATTGCATTTAATTCAGAGTGGTCATTTCAGTATTTTGTCGGCCGTTAACAATCTCCTGGTAAATTGCTCCAGGTGTCCTGAGCATTGGAAAGAGCGATTTCAACGAGAGCAGGAACAGGAGGTAAAGCTGAAGTACTGGTGGGCATGCGAGATTCGATGCTTAGCCTTTAGTTAGCGAAACCAATACCATAGTCCAGCAACTCCGGCATTGCATAGAAATTTTGAAGGTAAAATTCATTCGCAGTTCGACTGTTATTCAATTTAGGAAACCACCAACTGAAACCTGATGGACTTTCAAGCTCAGACCGTCTCCCCTATTGTTCCAAAGCCCTCTCAATTGAATGAAGCAGGAGGTATAATATCGCTCAAATTATGCCTTGATATTTTGAGCAGTCGTGAATTCAAGTACAACTGAACAACATTGCTGATTGACTAGTACAGGAATCCTTAAAGAAAATGGACCTATTTTAGCTTTGCAATTCTGGAATTCATGTTTGTAGGAAAGTGAAGGATTTCACAGCCATCTTGAGTTTATGGAAATGTGCAATTTCCACAAGAAGTTGAAAACCTTAAGTTTGTGAAGGATAGCATTTGCCACCTGCCCATCAGTCCATACCACCGAGCGATGCCAAACATGAATACCGTACCAAGGTAGTCTGCTCTGAAAGCGACCGTTTTGGGGGGAAGCTAGACTCCTTGAAAAAAAAATTCTGTAAATTTCAGGAGGAAGAAATATGGAATTGGCATCTAATCCAAGTTGTTTCGTAATTTTTGGACCTTCGTGGAATTAGTTACAAATTTTTGAAGTTGAAATGTAGTAGTCACTTACTAAGGGTCAATTTTCCTTGAGGCCAATTGCACCAAATTTCAGCCCCTTTTGGGCTAGAGGCCAGCCTCAACTACTCATTATAATAAGATTATAATGAGGGTGATTCTCCCAAAAGTAAAGGCCTTGAGGCCAAGAAGCTGGGCCAATTTCAAAAAAACTAGAAGGGAGAGAAAGGAGGGCTGAAATTTTCAATGCCACTTTAAACCTAGAGGTCAATTGCCCATTTTTTTGGCAATATAAAAATTTTGAGCAGTTCACTACAAATGGAGTTTTTATTTTTTTTCTTTGAAATTTTAACACAACATGTGCCCAAGGAGTAGCTTTAAGACCCAAAAATTTTCATAAATTTTGACTATATAGTTAAAAAGTTATTGTATGATATGTATTTTCATTACTTGTCATGCAGCCCAAACAACAAAAATTACTTCTTTAAAAATCAATTTTTTAAGAAATTAAAATTTGAAATTGGTTCTTCAGATTTATATATACTTGGAAAAATTTGAATCATTCCATTTTGATCAATGAGTCAAAAATTATGAAGAGTTTTAGTTTGCAGGAGATTGTAGGTTGCTATTGAACCTCTACTTCAAGACAAACTTCAAAGTCCTTTATTTAACTCAATTTTTAATATTTTTGGAAAAAAAAGGCTAAGTTGATATTTTTTATTATAACATTACAACCATTGGGATTGGCATTTTTCAATTCCATAAATATATTTTTCACAATCTAGTATTTTGAATCATTCTCTCTTTCTTTCTACTTACTATTTTTTTTTCCTATATGTTGTACAATTTCAAATGATCTAAAATTTTTCAAGCATGTAGCTAACTTGACTTGAAGAATTAATTTAAGGAGTAACCACCATTATGGACATTTTTTCACACCAATGTGACCTTATGAAGTGCAATTGCCAGAATTTTTGCAAGGCTAAAAAAAAGATTTTGTCACTTGAAATGCTAATATCTTGCAATTTATATGGTGGAAATTTTTGAAATTTTTTGTACATCTTTTCAAACTAGCATACTACAAGATCCTATCTTTACATGTGTTCAAAAATGGTTTTTTTCAAAAATTTGGTACTTGTACTAGAAATGGCAGTTTTGGTGAAAACATAGTCAAATTCATTCAAAGATTAAAAAAACAGTTTTTCTAATTGAAATCTGACATTGGCCCCTAGGCCAAAAATTGAGCTCCCATTTTTGGTGCACCCAATTCGGAAAACTCGGGCCATATCAGATCATGTCTTTTTTGGATGAAAAATTCATTGCATCAAATTGGCCTAGCCTCTAAGTGTAAAGGGATTGGAGCCAATTTCAACATTTTAGCCAATCACAAGTGAAGATTTTTGGCCTCTAGTATAGAAAATTGGTCCAACCTCTAGGTGTAAAGTGGCCTTAAAAGTGACCACCTCCTAAAATATACACTATTGGTACATTGAAGAAAGGCAAAAGGCACCTCTATATGTGTGGTCACTTTTAGAGCATGGTTGATTTTAGAGCACCCTACCTTACTTATTTGCTATTAGTATTGTTAAAGGATGATGTGAACCACCTCAATATATGCTTTGCTTGGTTTGCTTTATTTTTCCACTAAGTAAGATTGGAAATTGTTTTATTTCATTATGCAAAGATGAAGTTACATGTTTTCTATAAGTAGTAAAATTTTTAATTTTTTTGTGAAAAATTGAAATTACAATGAGTTTTTCAAAATGGATTCACATCAAACACAATACATGCTTGAAAATTCTGAAATTTTCACAATAAATGTATACTATAGTGTAAAACATCATGGTATAATTGTAGTTTTGAGTCATTCTATAAGTAGAAAATCAAATATTGTGGTTATAGGTCTAAAATTCAAATAGATATAAATAATTTAATTTTATAATTCTTTTCAAAATTTTGAATTAGAGTAGAAAGTAGATTTAGTTAACTTTATTTCATTCATTGAATTGCTTACTCATTGATTTGTTTCACCACATGATCAATACTTTGCCAAATTTTACCACTAACTACATATAGTATGAAAGCTATGAAAAGTAGACAAGAGCTAGAAGGTTTTGAAGCATATCAAACATAAATGTAATAGTAAAAAAATTTAGAAATAATAAATTAATATCATGTTTAGAAAGATCCATAATTTGTTTTAAATCCATCACCAATCTACCACTTTTTTAACTAATAAAGGGCCAAACCACATATTTTGACAATATAGTGATTTTGGACAACTCAATACAAATAGAATTTTTTTCCTTTGAAATTTTCATACAATATGTGTTCAAAGAGTAGCTTTAAGGCCCAACAATTTTCATAACTTTTGACTATATGGTTCAAAAGTTATTGCATGATATATAATTTTCAATGCTTGGTAGATAGCTCAAAAATTTCTTAAAAAATCACTTTTTTCAAAAATAAAAATTTGAGATTGGTTTTCTAGATTAATATATAATTTATGTGCAAAACTTTGAATCATTCCATTTTGATTTATGAGATGAAAGTTATGAGGTGTTTTAATTTGCAGACAATTATAGATTCCTTACTCTAAAATAAACTTTGGAGTCCTTTATTTTAGCTCAATTTTTAATATTTTTTGAAAAATAAAAGCGTATGATGTAGATTTTTATTAACACATTACAACCATTGGGATTGACATTTTTCAATTTTATAATTAAATTCTTAACAATTTAGTATTTTGAATCATTTTCTACTATTTTCTACTTATTATTTTTTTCCTATATATTATGCAATTCCAAATGATCTTAAAAATTACAAGCATGTAGCCAACTTCCTTTGGAAAATGAATCCAAGGAATTACCACCAAGGCTTTTATTTTTGGCAAAATTTTGCCAAACTGTTAAAAAATTGATCTATCTGGCTTCATCCCTCCAAAAATTGGCGTTTGAAGTGAAGCCAGCAAGGGGGACATTGTTCCAAAAAAGAAGCCCTAGTTACCACCATTTTGGATAGTTTTTTCATACAATATGACCTTGTGAAGTGCAACTATCCAGTTCTTTTGTAGGGCCAAAAAAAGGATTTTTGTCAGTTCAAATACTAATATCTTGCAATCTACAAGGTGGAATTTTTTTTAAATCTTCATCTTTTCAAACTACTATACTACAAGATCCTATAGTTATATGTGTCTAAAAATGTTTTCCTTCTAAAATTTGGTACTTGTATTTGAAATGGTAGTTTTAGAGCGTTTTTGGTGAAAACATAGTCTTTGACCTTTAGAAGTTAATACCAATTTGTTTATAATTTACAAGATGCTCACCTAACTTGAAGTAACATATTTTCAAGTTCTAATGAGCGGTTTCAAGCCAAACCAGTGTTGTTGGATGATGATACATGTGAAGCATTTTTGCTACAATCATAAAAAGAATCCTCTAGACTTACTCAGTGGAAAGTGTATTGGACTCTAATTGTAGTTACCTTTTGTAGATAGAGTTGAGAAGTTCAATTTTGATAGATTTTATAAATTTTTGCATATGTTACCTATTTGGTGGTAGTTGATCAATTAGAAAGCTAATAGGGTCTTTTTACACTCCGTTTGAGTTAGTGGTTGAATCAACCAAATTGGATTAGTTTGTAAGTAGTGTAGAGCCAATTCATAAGCTGCCGATTTGGATTTCTTTCACAGGATCAAATTTGGTGGCAATTGGCAACTATCTCTTTGACGGCCTATTTGGTCTAGATTTTCCTAATTGAAGTTTATCCACTGCCAAAGTATGCAAGTGCGAGTCCAACTGGTGTTGGCTATATTTTAATTTTTATTGTGGTATCTTTTGTATTGTTGTAGTGCAAGTAGGATATAGTGTGAGAATAGTGCTATATGGAAGATCAATTGTTGGATTAGTGGAATTGAGAAATGAAGTCTTTGAAATTCAAA